>CM046890.1:2499574-2622476 GCA_025688845.1 Cucumis hystrix
TTTTTTTTAATTTAATTAAAATTTGTAGTTTAATTTTTTAATTTAATTAAAATGTAACCTAGTTTCCTATCATTGTAGTTTATTTTTTTTTTAATTTAATTAAAATGTAACTTAAGTTCTATATTGTAGTTTCATTTTTAAATTTAATTAAAATGTGACTTAATTTTTCGTTCTTGTAGTTGTTTTTTTAATTTAATTAAAATGTGGCTTTTTCAAAAAATTATATTAATATTGTCTTTTGAATTAAAATAGGATTTTTTCAAAACTATTTATTAAACTAATGTTTTTTTCTTTTTCTCTCACATTTGGACGAGTTTATTTATTTATTTATTTTTTCTTTTGTCATATAATTTTTATTTTATTATTCCTTTAAATTTTATTTTTCTTTCTCAAACTTTAAATTCTTATTTTTTCAAATTTTAAAATTAATTTAACATTGAATATAATAATAAGTACCAAAATCTTTGAACTAGATGATTTTATAAATTAAGTTTAGTTAAAAAAATAACATATCTTGATCCATGAATAATCTTTTTGAGGAATTGAGTTTCTCTCACTTGGCTTCTTTAAAACTTAATTAGATTTCTTGATGGGAAAAATGAACTACTTAATGATGCAATGAAAGGACTAATCCATAAGGTTATATTTATAGCACCACTCATCATGGTGTTTAATTAGTCTATTATCTTTTTACCTAATAGGCCTCATAAAATAATAGGTCCAAATGATATAAACTAGTACATAATGCTGATGGACCACATTAATAATAGTATTAGATTTAAAATAAATCTAACGATAACAAAGAAGGAAAAAAATTATGGAAGAGGAGATGAAGAAATCACAAGAAGAAATGAAAATATGAAGAAGGAGAAGTATTAATATGAAGAAGATGCGTAGACATTTAACAAGAAATTCAAAACCAACAAGCAAATGACAGACAAATATGTGTCATTTATATGTTGTTTACAAATAGTCATATGATAGATGGTGTTAATGGGGTTGATTACGATCAACCTCCATGTGGAAACTTAAATAGACTATAGGATCCAATTTGGCATAAAATTAAATGCATAACGAGTGTGCGATGATACAAAAATGCTAGCTAACAATAAATATAGGGACTTTAAAACAAAGACTAATGACGAATTTGAAGAGATGGGTTTCGATAGTCGTGAACATGAATTTCCTAAAATACATTAAGCGAGTTGAACATGAATGAGTATATAGCGTTCAGGAACACAATTCAATTATAGTCCCGATTGTGACTGACAACACAAAATTCTTATTTAAAACGAGGACCGCGAAATTTTTTAAATCAAATTCTTTTTATTTAAATTCTTAATTTAAAACATTTTAAAAAATTTTTAATTCAAATTTTAACATAAACTTTTTTTTTCACATTTTAACAAATTCACATTTTTTTTCGTGGGAGAGAGAAAAATAAATAAAATTTAAATTTAAAAATAATAATTTAAATAAAAAAAAATAAAAATAAAATTTAAATGGAATAATAAAATAAAAATTGTATACATATGGAAAAAAAAAAGTAGACTCGTCGAGAGGAAAAAAAACATTATTTTAATAAATAGTTTTGAAAGTAGTATCTCAAAAGACAATATTAATATAATTTTTTTGAAACTAAGCAACAGTTTTAATTAAATTTTAAAAATAAACTACAAAGACGAAAACTAAGTCACATTTTAATTAAATTAAACTACAATGACAGAAACTAAGTTACATTTTAATTCAATTAAAAAAATTAAACTACAATGATGGAAACTAAGTTACATTTTAATCAAATTAAAAAATTAAACTACAAATTAAACTAAATTAAAAAAAATTAAATCGACGATGATAGAAACTTAGTCACATTTTAATTAAATTAAAACAAAATAAATTAAGAACAATAAAATTAAGAAATTAACGAAGGGAGAGAAAAGAAAAAAGGAAAACGAAAAAAAAAAGTAGTTTTGTGGAGCGCACCAAAAAAAAAAAAGAAAAGAGAAAAAAATGACAGAATTTTAATAAATAATTTAAAATAGTTTGAAAATGACAGTATTTTGAAAAATAGATTTCTAAATAACATTATTAATATCAGTTTTCTCAATAGAACCCCATTTTCTTTTCTTTGGTCCAAGCTTTTATTTTCAAGTTGATAGACATGTTAGCTTACATCTATGAAACTGAAATATAGAACCATTTTATTAAAGGCAACGCCTTGAGAAGATGATATGAATTAGTAGATATGTTGAAAAGTTTAATTAGAGTAGTCCAATCAAATCCGTGGCAGAAAGAAACCAAAGTACAAAAATGGAGATTTTCACTGCAAAGGGTAAGAGTAAAATGTAGTGCCCAATGGGGAAAACCATCTCATGAAACATGAATTGGGACCACTAGTAATCTCAATATTCAAGAAAAGCATTTTCATACATACATGACTATGAATAGTTTCTAAAATTCATATTCTCTCTAAAACTATTTTTTTAAACATTTTATACGTTATATAATTAGTTTTAAAAATCTAAAGATTTTTAAAATTCAAGGACCGAATTGATCTATTTTTAAAACTCGAATACTAAAAAGATACACTTTTAAAACTATGAACTAAAGACACATTCATCAAAATTTAGCAACTAAAAAGATAATTTTTCCTATATATACATACATAATAAGATAATAACTCTCTTAACGTTCAACTTTGGTTGGATAAATTTTTTATTGAAATTTCTCTGCAATACATGAATAATCATTAAGATTTTGTAAAGTTCAAATTGAGAAAACACACAGTTATAACAGAACCTAATGTTGTAACTTGAGTTAATAACTAGTGATACAACTGGAAGAACATGTAAAACCGTAAATCATAAACACACATAAACTTTCGTAACCCAGTTCAATGACAATGCACCTACGTCTGGGGAGTCTTAGACCCAGACAAGAGAATATATTGCTCATCATAATTGATCAATACAACGTTATGACTCAAAGAACAGCACATTATTCATATCTACTGTGTTGACTATCGACTAACTTAATAATTTGAATCATGCAAAACATAAAAAGCATGTATCATAACATTATGGAAAACACTCCCCCTTAATCAATACACAAGAGCAATCTTAGCATTAACGTCTTTGATAGTTGTGTAAAAGCCCTTATGCTTCAAGCGTTGTATTAGTTACTTCGAAAAGTTCTCCAAAAAATTCACCGAAGCACTTACCGTAATCACCAATATATTTGTCCAAGGCCCAAAAGCCCTCTCTCCTACTTTCTTGCTCCACCTTATACGAATTAGGATCTTCAACAATATTTAATTAAAAGATATTTAAACAATCCAACAAAATAGGAGTATCACAACAACCACAAATAAATAATCTCTTAAATAAAGGTAGCCATTTTTGTAACAAGCTGTAACAACCCAACTTTACTAGAAGGTTGAGGTCATTACTATTTAAATAAGTATAGTTTTTTTTTTTTTTTTAAATAAATTTTTAAGTTGAGGAAAAATTTTAAATAATAAAAATAAATAAGTAATTAAAGTGATAAAACAAAATACTAGTTCGGGCCCATAAAATAAAAGAAATACATTAACATAATTGAACCGAAGTTCTGAAATAAACCAAAAATATAGTTACTGAAATATAAATGCGGAAAAACTGAACTTATCCCTATGACGATTCACGGTCACTTCTTATCATTCGCCAGCTTGCCCTTGCCTCTCCCCTTACCTGAAAGTTTAACATTAAAAAGAGTGAGTATAAATTTATACTCAGTAAGAGTTCCATATTTAGTCTCACTATGTGTTGTTAGTCTCTTTGTTAGAGTCCTGTAATAAAGTACCACGCGCTATGGTGCTCCTGAACGCACACTATCCAGTAGTCCCAACGGGACTGAACTGGGCTCTGGGTGGACCCGAAGGAATCACCCTAAAGGAGAGCGGGCTGTATGATCCCGTCGAATCACGTCTCAATAACTACACAGACATATATAGGGGAGGACCTTGATGGACCCCTCGTGGTACGACTCTAACCAGCAGACCAACATAACACTATAGGCTATACATGCTCATCATAATACCAACATCTTAGCTCAAACACACATAACTCAAAAATAACATATAATCATATCATACACCAATTGTGCTGCATCTCAATCAAAAGGGGGAAAAATCTCTTACTTGGAGATCTGCTAAAATAATTCACTGGTTGACAATCAGGTTCTCCCAATACTCAATCCTAACCACCAGTAAAATTTAAAATCAATAATTCTGTTAACTATCACCCTACTGTTTAATTAGTAACCAAGCTTACCCAACTTACCCCAAGGTTACGGTTGAATCCAACACCACCTTAATTGGAAAATTCACAGTCCTATTTCCACCAATTTCACTTGGACCTTCAAGCAACCATAGATCAACTTATTCCAAATACCATTTCATTTAAGATAAAAAAATATTTAATTGGCTGTACCAAACCCATAGAAACTCACCCAAATGGCTCAAAGGTTGCAAGAGGCTAAGCTTGAAGATGGCTCGACTAGAAGAGGCTTCGGCTCGGTGGAGAAGGACGCGTGAGGCTGGAGAGGCTCGACTGCGGTGGCGGCTTCGTTGCGGCTCGGTGAAGACGGACGCGTGCGGCTGGACGACTGAAGCTTGCGGACGTGTGCGGCTGGACGCGTGCGGCTGGATGACTGAGACGCGAGGCGGAGAAGGCTTCGTCCGGGCGATCGTCGTCGTGCAGAGGCTGCGTCGGTCGTGGGATTCGCCGCAACCGGAGGTGCACAGTGAATGGGGCGCGGCGGCTAGGGTTTTTTGTGAGGAAGAAGGTGATGAATAATGACTATGGCACGCATCCCGAGTGGGTATTTAAGTATATAAAATACTAATAATAATAATAATAATAATAATAATAATATTATTATTATTATTATTATTTAATTTCCCCCAAATAATTCATCTTTTCCTTCATCTCTCCCTATTCCTATTTAATTTTCCCTCTCTCTTCATTAATAACCCTTCTATCACCTCTTTTATATTTTTCCTTACTAATTATATCATTCCATAATATAATTATTCTTACTCCTCCACAACTCTCTACATACACATATCAATATTTACTCATAATACTTCCAACTTTACAAATTTAATTCACCAACTATAAATTCAAACCAAAATTTAACAATAGAATTTCCAATTTTTCAACTATTAACCCCACATCTTTCCAAAACACTTAATCTCCACAAATTAAAACAATTTCACAAAATAACACCCAAAATTAACCAAAATAAAATGATAACAAAAATAACCTAAAAGTTTTGGGGTGTTACACAAGCTCCCCTTGGAACCAGTTTCCTTGATTTGAACAGAAAAACAATTATAAACCAAGAAAGGCAAAAACATAGGCCACAAGAACAACAGACCAAACCGAAAGCAATACAACAAAAACAGTCATCCATAGCCGAAAGAATTAACAACAGATCCCACACATCCAAATTGTAATGCAGCCACAACAAACAACACAAAACAAACCAACATAGAAGATATAAAGTACCAATCCACACCACAAACGAGCAAATACCAAAAACATTAGAAATTTATATACCAATTGCATATAAAGAAATGAAACCATAAGAGCAGTCGAGAATCATGAAGAGACAAAATGAAGAGCCAATAATAGAAGACATCTGAGTATAACAAATCTAAACAAAACTAGCCCAAATAAAAACACCAAACACGCAAAGTCTCTCCTCCTTTGTTGTTTAAAGAAATAACTAGAAAGGGGGACCCGAGGTAGATGCAGATGTGGAAGAACCAAGCCGCCAAAGCTCTTGAAGAAGTGCATCAACCACAGATTTAGAAAGATCATGAACAGTCTGCCCCAGAGAGCAAGATTCCTCAGATAAAATAGTCACAAGGCTGAAAATTATAGCAACACAAATAGTCAGACCACTAGATGGAATAGACCAATCAACAGTAGAACTCCCAGACACTCCAGCGGTAGAACAAAATTCGAAAGGAAGATTGTTGGGACAAATATTGACCCCTTTAAAGATAGCCTATTCTCGCATTCTTTATGCAAAATTTCACTATTTCTATATTTTTAATGCAGAATATGAAGTAGACTCCGATACGAACCCAACGACATGAAAATCACCTAAATCGGAGTTCAAACGAAGGAGAACGGGCAAATTAATCATAAGGGGCATTTTCATAAATATTGAATGGTTGACACGTGTTAACCCCTCAGCCGCGCACGCCTATCCTCGAGATCACGGGTTCGAATCTCCCTTCACGCATAATATTTACTACATATTTCCCTCAATCCGTGTCTTCAACAATACGAAGATTCTCCTTGCGCCACGTGGCGCAATCTCAGCACGCGCGCCCCCTTAGCCACCCGAGTTCGAATCCCAGCCAACGCAATTTTATTTTTTCCATTTTTTTCGTGGCATTTTTGTAATTAATATCCAAACATCCAAAATTACTCCAATTTTCATCTTTTCTTCTTGGATATGGGTTTAGAAATACACTTTGGTCCTTTTCCTCTATCTCTCCCTATAAATACCCCCAATTAACCTCTAATTTCACAATTTCAATTCAATACAATTCACAATACCCTCCAAAATTACTCCAAATTCCCTCCAAATTCCAATTTCTCTACCCTCTCTATAATTTTTTATCTTCAACCATTTTTCCAGAAATATTGAAGATGGAAGGCTAATATTTTGAGGTAAATTGGGCTTAGGCATTTCCAATCTTTGAGAATTTGATTAATTAGATTTTTTTTCTTTATAATTAGGGTTTGATTAGTCTTTGATTTCCATGTAATTTTTGTTAGAATCAATAATAAATTGCATCAAGAGTTGGATGTTTAATTCAATTTTATTGAATTTTGTAATCTTGATTCATGATTTTATGAATTTTTGGTTCAATATTGTAATCAATTTACCCCTAGTATTTCAATTAATGCAAGATTAGTTGATTTGTTTGCTTATATACAAAATTTCCATGATTCTTCATTTTATCTCTCCCAATTTTAGAATTGTGTAATGCCTCTTTTGGATTTCAATTGATTTTGATCATTCTTGGAATTAAATTGAATACCTTTTTTGTGCACAAATTAATTTCTCTTTGATTCCTTGAATATAAAATTGTTGTTGATCCATCTTGTGTTTTCTTTTAAAGAAAAGAATAATGGGTTTAGTTAGAATTGCAATGATCAAACTAAACCCCTTGAAATTCTTTACTTGTTTTTTTGAATTTTGATTCAAGAATTCCTTCCAAGATCAAGCAATTTGATCTTGAAAGGAAACCTTGAATCAAAATCTCTTTAAAGCTATGCATAATTCAATTTCCTTACCTTCTTTGATTCAATGATAAGATTTGATGTAAGCCTAAGCCCATTCCTCACTTACCATCTTGGAATTCAATATCTAGTATCTCCTGTTTTTTGTTAATTGTTTTGCATACCAAACTCCCCTTCTCATTCCCTCCTACAATTTTCCCCAATTTGTTTTTAATACTTTTATCTTCATTTTGTTACTAATCTCTATATTTCCAAGCATTTCATTCAAGGAAAAATCAATCACTCCCTTGGGTTCGACACCCTTGCTTGCTTCTATCTACGGTAAAATCAAGGGTAATTATAAATAATTTTTCGTCAAGGCGTTTAGGTAAGTACCCTTCATTGATAACGACCTTACCTACTATTTGCATAATCTTTTACTTTTTGCATGTCAATTCTCGCCTTGTCAAAGATCAAGAGCATGCATACCTTGAAACAACTGAATGCTCAAAGAAAACGCCATGGGAAGAGGCCCAGCAACATCCATAGAAGAGAGGAGCTTAGGATGTTGTGCGAGCAAAAATGCAGATAGGAGACGCGTAAAACAGATAGGTATATTCACCCCAAAAGAATCCATATGTCGTAGAAAGTGACGAAACACAAACTCCCCAACATTTGTCTGAGCCCCAATACCTATCAAGTAGATGAAATGACCAAGGGCAGTGGAGAATCTCTAAGAAGTATAGACACGGACACGGGACACGGGACACAGACACAAATATGATAGGACACGACGATACGTCAATTTCTAAAATAATAGGACACGAACACGTTGGGGATACGTTATTTTTTAAGTGGTGGGACTCTACCGTTGAAGTTGGACAAAACACAGAAGACAAATTTGAAATGAAAGCAGGAGATGAAGAGTCGAAATTGAAGAGTGAAAGCCAAGAGACGTGGAGGGCACGGAAGAAAACGAAAGAAAATTTAGTGTATTTAATAAAATCTTTATATTTTATTATTTATTAAAGTTAGTTTAGTGGGCTTTGGGCTTTGGGCTAATTTATACATTTATAAAATATACAAATGTGCACTGTAAATGGGCTTTAGGCTTGGTCTTCTTCCAAAAAGCAAAATGGTGGTGTCCGTACGTGTTTGAGACGTGTCCGGACAATTAAAAAAAAAGGACACGGATTTTGGCGTGTTGGACACGTGTCCCCAACGTGTCCGAACGAATCCGTGTCCCCCAAGTGTCCGACATCGATACCAGCTCTAATATGAAGTGTCCGTGCTTCGAGATGGTAGAGGCATGCATAGTCGAAATCCGAGGGTTATACTTCCTAAAGTCCTTCAGGTGCTTGGCTTCTTCTGAAAGCATGTCAGGTAGGTTGCCTGAACTCCTGTTGCTGAAATCTGAACACCTGCAATCGGTGTCTGAACAAGATCTGTATGGGTTTGCTGGGTGTCAAAATCGTAGCGTTTTAATCTTGAGACGGACGATAGTGCGGCACTTGTTCTAACTCGATGAACAAGTCAGTCGATCAAAATTCAAAAATTACGGACAAAGTTAATGTATGGTGTAACCTTCCTTTGCGTTCTTGGGAAATTTGTTTATAAAACGTGTGAAAGAAAGAAATACATTGAAATTGAAGTTACAATATGCATTAAAGACTGTCAGTTGCAAGGACAAAGGTTGCTTGCAAAGAGTACAATTAATGCTTGGGCAGGGATTCAACTGGTATGCCTCCCCTATAGTACATTTTGAACATTTTCAGCTATGGTAAGATTGCATATGAAAATGCCGAAATGTCACACCCAAGCTTTATGACTTAAAACGAAAGGCAACTACCTAAACTAGATATGAGACATAAAGATAAGATAAACTGGGGTATTCAGAGCATACGGCCATGGGCAAACTGTCTTGGACAAGTATGACCGTGACAAACTCCCCCACTTAAATAGTTGACGTCCACGTCGACTGGCAAAGCTGGAATCCTTCGATCTTCTGCTTCCACGCTTCACGGTCGTTGGTACGTCTTCCACTTGTTTCTTCCACGAGGAGGTTTTTTCACTTCGCCATGAATTCATGTATCCTCCTTATGGGTCTTCTTCTTCTCCTCGCTCTCTCGACAAGGTTTCCTCTCCTTTATGCTAGTTCCTCGTATCTTCTCATGAGGGGGTGATCTCTGTATCATCAAAACCGAGTTTATTTAGGTCGCAGTTTAACGATGACCTTATCTTTCACATGAAAGTCTAAGGGATGACACTTCTTATCTGTCCATCTTTTCGGCCTCTTCGAGACTCTCTCTAGACTGACCCTAGCGATGCCTGATTCCCGCTTCCATCTCTTGGTAATCTTGCGAGTTTGAGGACTCTCCTCAACCCATAAAGGATCAACAAGGCGCGACAGTACAGGTCATCTGCCACCAACAATCTCAACCAGTCTTCTACCCGTTGACGAACTCACCACATCATTGACACAAAATCAGGTCACCTTCCACAACTAGATTCCCTTCTTTTGTCTTGTTCTATCGGCCCTCACCAAACTCACACCATCATGAGCGACAGAGTGTTTCTGGAAGGATTTCTTTGACGCGTCCCACATTGGGCCATCCATTTGACACGCTTGTATACGGGCCAACACGCACGAAATCGCATGATCATTACTCTGACTAAGGGCATCAGTTGCTCAGTTTCTCACTCCTTTCCTATGTTCTGACCCAAAATCAAGATTGAACAGGCCTCCCTGCCCCTTTGCTTGACTTGAAGTCAGTTTCGGCTTAGTACTGAAGTCATTGATAACCGTGTGGTTCGTCTCTCTGATATGGGTAGATCTTTGTGAATATAGTTTCCCATCCTTCAGACTGCATACCATGGCAAGCGTTCCTTCCCAAAACATTGTATAACTACTTTATGTGGCACTTTGCTTCTGACTCTTAGATGCAAGAGGGTGTCCATTTTGCACTCGGACACCACCCAACGCATGATTAGACACCTCATCGTAAGCTTCAACAGGTTGGGTCACATCTGCGAACCCAAGATTTGGCCCTTCCCTCAGGGCTTGTTTCAAGACACGGTTGTCGACACCCAACCATAATTTTTCCTTCTCTTCTTCCCGTAAAAAGACTTGTGCTTCTTACGGAGCTTTTGCAGGTCTAGCGAATCATGCACTCGACAATCTCTTCGACTGTCTTCGAAGTTCAGTTAACTTCGACGACGCCACACGACCATCATTCTTCGTGGACGATTCTAACATAGGAAAAACATCAAACATCCTATCACAATATTTCTCTGTGACACACCTTGTGTCTTCGTGAACTGTCTCCCCTGAGCTATCCACTAACTCAAATGGGGTGGACTCATCTGTTGTTTCATCTCGAGTGAGGTCCTCTCTCAGTTGCATAGCTGAGATCATTCTCAATCCTTTGGGTTGCCGAAGGTCTATCTGCACAACTGTGGAAGTAGACCCCGTTCACCAAACCTTTAACTGCAGGCATCATGATCACTTGATGTTCGAGGAGGAATTCCATTCCGAGTAATACATCAAAGTCATTCAAGCCTACAACCACGAAGTCAATAGGACCGCTCCATCCTCCTAACTGTATCATCGCTCGTTTCACTAATCCGACAACGGGTAAAGTTGTAGAATTCACGACCTTCATCTTTTCTGTATCCTTCTTCCAATGAAGCTTCAATCGTCTTGCTTCTGCCACCGTTTTAAAAATTTTGGTTGCACCGGAGTCAACCACAGTGCTCTTTGCATGCTTTCGGTTGATCCAGGTGTCAACATATATTAGGCCCCCTTTCGTACGTCTACTGTCTTCCCCACTTACTTCTGAAGAGACAACAAGAATCTTATGGCCCCCACTCTAATATTCTAGACTTTCTCCACTTGCCCAACTTCCTTCTTTGGTTGACTCGACTTGTCATCTGAGTCCACAATTAAAGAGGCTGATTTATCTGAACATTCACTTGCCCGATGTGGCCCGTTACATATGTAGCAACAGATAGGAATATGGGAAGCACTCAGACCATTAGGACTTTGCCAGGTGTTCCCCGTATTGGGCTGGAAGCTTGCGGTCTCTATCGGGACTTTTATTTTCACTAACAGCTTCGGGAGAATTCGATCGGTTGTTTCTGTCTCTTTCAGGTGAAGAGCTTTGATCACGTCTCGTATCATGAGCATCACTAAATAGATCAAACAAACGCTCAACTGTTGCATAGGATGATGTGAGGTCTTGAACCCTCCGCTCATATAGCTTAGTCCGTGCCCACGGCTTTAGCCCTTCAACAAAACTAAAGATTGTCCTTTTCGATCATAAGATATGTCTAACATCAGCCTCGCGAATTGTTTCACATACTCCCGAATAGTTCCGGTGTGTTTTAACTCACCCATTTTTCGTCGAGCCAAAATTTCGACATTCTCGGAGAAAAACTGCGATCGAAGTTCTTTCTTTAAACTTTCCCAGGTGTCAATTATGCAACGTCCTTCTTGAATATCGGCATACTAGGACCCTCACCATAACTTCGCATCTTCAAACAGATGCATGGCTGCCAACGTCACTCTGGCTTCTTCTGTAATGATATTCGTGGCCTTGAAGTATTACTCGATATTAAAGATAAAATTTTCTAATGCCTTTGCATCTCTTGCCCCACATAAGGGCTTGGGTTCAGGGATCTTTATTTAGCCAACTATAATTGTTCCTCCAGTCAGCACTTGATTTGCCAACGCTTGCATCGTAAGGTTCACCTTCGTGTTCACCTCTACGATTTCATTTCTAACGACATCGAGGGTAGCTCGAAAATCCTCTGTCATGCCATTTATCCCTTCCACCATATTCTTATGGGAGTTATCTAGCTCAATAACTCGTTCCTTCATTTGGGCAGCAGAGTCTAATGAACTGTCCCCATACTCGTAGGTAACATTTCCAGTTTTCATGATTTGTGACTCTAAAGTGTCAACTCTAGTCAACAAATCTTGTATGGGTAATCCGTCCAGACGACCGGACACCACATCAATAGCATCAGCTCTCTTGGAAACTTTCTCAAGCCATTTCTCAAGAAACCGGATGGAATCAGGAACTTCCACCAGGTGGAGCATCTGCTCTTCGATCCCCACCAATCGTTCATCATGGGTCTTACCCATTCGTTTTGCAGTCGACATCTTTTTGTGTCAACTGTCACTCAGCCAATTTGGCTCCGATACCACTTGTCACAATCGTAGCGTTTTAACCTTGAGACGAACGATTGTGCGGCACTTGTTCTAACTCGATGAACAAGTCAGTCGATCAAAATTCGAAAAACACGGACAAAGTCGACGTATAGTGTAACCTTCCTTTGTTTTCTAGGGAAATTTGTTTATAAAACGCGAGAAAGAAAGAAATACATTTAAATTGATGTTACAATATCTATTAAAGACTGTCAGTTGCAAGAAAAAAGGGTTGCTTGCAAAGAGTCACTATAAGAAATCGGAACAATTGGGACGCCAAAAACAACGCCGACGAAAGGTGCGTCACTGTTGATCACCTTTCGCCGACGCACGAAATGTTACGTCGCGAAAAGTCTAAAATTAAATTTAATTCGTTCACTTTCCGCAACACACACAATGGTACGTTGCGGTAAGTCACTTTCTACGACGCAGAGGAACAAGACGTAGCGAAAAGTCAAAAATTAAATTTAATGCGTTCACTTTCCGCGACGCACAAGAACCAAAGGTCGCGACAAGTTTAAAATAAAAATAAAAATTTAATTTCATATGTTCACTTTCCGCGACGCACAAGAACCAGTTTTAGATCGTGTCAAGTTATACTTTTAATTATATCTTTTTAAGTCATCTCTCAAATTACTTACAAGCTTATCTGTTGTACAAAATCATATGATGAAACTACAGTCTCAGCCCATCCCAGAGGGTTCTGAACCACTTACTGAGGACGAGA
Organism: Cucumis hystrix; assembly: GCA_025688845.1. NCBI lineage: Eukaryota > Viridiplantae > Streptophyta > Magnoliopsida > Cucurbitales > Cucurbitaceae > Cucumis > Cucumis hystrix. The sequence goes on from CM046890.1 coordinate 2,512,794, forward strand.
TATGTGATACAGTTTTGGGTAGACGTCCGGGCTACTCAAAAGGTCTTGGTTGGGGCCCAAAACCCAAGTCTAGGATTGCCGCTTCATCTTCTTCCTCCAGTGTGTATGACTACCAGGCACACATAGCAGAGGTTAGCGAACTCGGAGCGAGCCTTGACAACGCTAACTGAATGCTCCAAGAACAACGCCTAAGGGAGGAAGAGCGAGATCGTCAAATGGCGGAACGAGATAGACAAATGGCGGACCATGCACAACAGATGGAAGAGATGAAGAAGATGTTCGAGGAGATGAGTCAGGCACAAAGAGGCCCGTGATCACTTGGGTACGCACTTTTCAATATTTAATTTGTTTTAACTTTTCATATGTGATATTTTAATTAACAATACTTCCATGTTATTTGCAGGTTTGGCGTCCATTGGACTTTAAGTTTTTTTTTTTATGTAATGTTTTGAATTATGTAATTAATTTTTTGTATTGAACATATTTAATGTATTATTTCATTTCATAATGAATAATATTTTCATTTTAATCAGTTTATTACAAATTTTAATACATTGGGTTTTACTAATGACTAAATAATGATAATAATTTTTTAAAAAAAAAAAACAAAAACCTTCCGCGACGTCCGCGTCGCAAAATCCTATAGCGACGCAGACATTGCGAAAGCCTTATGCGACGTAATGGGCCGTGCGCGGGGGAAACCTTCCTCGACGTCGTGTTGAGATACGTCGCAAAAAGTATCCCTGATGCGCTTTTTGCGACGTGGTTGCCGACGTCGTTCACGTCGTCGTGGTAGCCTTCCGTTGGGGAAGACTGTTATTATTGTAATGTCTATTAATTTCCTCCACACCAGTTGAGTGACTGGTTACGAATGTCACTTAATACTATCTTGCTACTTTAGGTGCTCGTGCTTCGGGTGTAATGTTTCACGGAGACTTGCCATACATGTCTAAAGATATTATTAAGAAATTTGAGACATTGAATGAAGAGCATATAATAGTATGCGAGGGCTTTGGAATTGTGTACAAGCTTGCAATGGATGATGGCAATGTTTTTGCCTTGAAAAGAATTATAAAATTGAACGAGGTCTTTGATCGATTTTTTGAGAGAGAGCTTGAGATCCTTGGCAGCATAAAGCACAGGTTTCTTATGAATTTGCCAGGATATTGCAATTCTCCTACATCAAAGCTGTTAATTTATAATTTCCTTTCTGGAGGCAGCCTTGACGAGGTATTACATGGTAAAATTTCTGTCTTCTTCATCTTGTGAGGATACTGCGATTCTTCTTTGTTCCTCTCCTTTTTTTTCTTTACCCGATTGGTAGTCAAAATATAGATAGAAAAGGATTATTGTTTGTTGGAATCCTTTTTTTTTTTTTTTCTAGTATTTTCCTTATTAGAATCCTAAAATACTTATGGAAAGATTATGGGAATGTTTTCCTTATTTCCAAAATCTTTTCCTTTTTTATTCCATTGTATACTCTATTTATTCACCCTTGTACCTATCGTATTATTCATTAGAAAATAATAACAACAAACAATCGTGGTTTTTTTCTCTCGGTACTCGGGTTTCCACGTAAATTGGTGTGTGCTTGTTGTCTCTCCTTTCAATATGGTATTAGAGCGGGACAATGAAAACATCCTAGAAAACCAAACCAGTGATGAAAATCAAACAAAACAGACAACCACCAATTTTAGTGCCACCGTAGGCGCTGCCGTCGATGCTCGGATGAGTGTTGCCATGGACGAATTGTTAAGCCGACTACAGAAAACGTTCGAAAATAATTTTTCGTCATTTCGGCAGTCTTCCGCGCCGCTGAAGCAACCTCACGCGCCACCGGATTTGCACTCATCGGTTTTTCATCCTCAGACAACGCCAACCATCCCATCTGTCTAACCCTTTTCTTCATCGGCAGCCTATATTGCTCCTCATGCCCCGATTTATGTTCTGCCACCTAATTCCGATCTGCCACCATCGCTTCTGCGGTCAAATCTATTTGTCCAGCCACCCACTGATCCTAGCTACCACTCCGATGTTAAGAACTCTCAAATTCACTCAACCTTTGAGGTTGGTGAATCTTCGGCATATTCCAACCGTAACGTGCAAGCTTCCTCGGGAATAGTTCAATAACAACTGGAAGGGCTTCGACAACAGATAGCAACACTTGAGGCTACCTTAGGGACGACATCCAATATTTCTCTACCGATGTATTCTGAGAATCCGGTAAACTCGTTCCCTAATTTATCCTCTTCTTATGTGACTAATTCAGTGGCTCAGTCTTCCATGTATCATCTTTCAGGAGAAAAGTTGAATGGCAATAACTATTTCTCATGGTCTCAGTCAGTAAAGATGGTCCTCGAAGATTTACATAAATTTAGCTTTCTAATAGGAGAAATACCTTGCCCCCTACCGGGTGACCCACATGAAAGATATTGGAAGGTAGAGGACTTTATTCTTCGTTCAATATTGATCAACAGTATAGAACCTCAAATGGGCAAGCCGTTATTGTTTGCTGCAATAGCCAAAGATATTTAGGACACAGCCCAGACAGTTTACTCCAAACGTCAGAATGCCTCTCGTCTATACATGTTGAGAAAGCAAGTTCATGAATGCAAGCAAGGAACCATGGATGTCACATCCTTTTTTAATAAGCTTTCTCTTATATGGCAAGAAATGGACCTATGCAGAGAACTAGTCTGGCGTGATCCCACTGATGGTGTGTAGTACTTGAGAATTGAAGAGAATGACAGGATCTATGACTTTCTTGTTGGTCTTAATCCTAAGTTTGATGTAGTTCAAGGGCGTATACTAGGCCGAAGACCGATTCCCTCCCAGATGGAAGTTTGTTCTGAAATCCGCCTCGAGGAAGATCACACAAGTGCGATGAATATTTCTGCAACTCCTACTATTGACTTCACTGCTTTTAGTGCAAGGTCTTCTAACAGTGGCAGTGATAAGCATAATGGAAAACCAATTCCTGTCTGCGAGAATTGCAAAAAACAATGGCATACCAAAGAAAAATGTTGGAAGTTACATGGTCGTCCCCTAGGAGATAACAAACGCCCTTCCAACGACAAAGAGAACACAGGGCGGGCGTATGTAAGTGAGTCTGCTGAACCTCCTCAACAATCTGATCCACACAGGAACCAAACCGATCTCAGTCTTGCTACTTTAGGTGCCATTGTCCAATCAGGTATACCTCACTCCTTCGGTCTTGTTAGTATTGATGGGAAGAACCCCTAGATTCTGGATTATGGTGCCACAGATCATTTGACTTGGTCCTTTGAACATTTTGTGTCTTACATTCCTTGTGCTGGGAGCGAGACAATTAGAATTGCAGATGGCTCCTTGGCCCCCATTGCTGGAAAGGGGAAGCTTTCTCTCTATGTAGGGCATTCCTTACATAATGTTTTTCATGTGCCCAAACTGTCTTATAATTTGCTTTCGATAAGTAAGATTACTCATGAGTTAAACTGCAAAGCAATATTCTTACCTGATTCTGTCTCTTTTCAGGACTTGAGCTCAGGGAGGATGATTGGCACTGCCCGTCATAGTAGGAGACTCTACCTCCTTGATGACGATACCTCTTCTAGTAGCATTTCTAGGACTAGTCTCTTATCCTCCTATTTTACTACTTCTGAACAAGACTGTATGTTGTGGCATTTTCATTTAGGCCACCATAATTTCCAATATATGAAACATTTATTTCCACATTTCTTCTCTAAAATTGATGTGTCTACCTTATCTTGTGATGTGTGTATTCAGGCCAAACAACATCGAATTTCTTTTTCTTCACAACCATACAAACCAACCCAACCCTTCAATCTTGTTCATAGTGATGTCTGGGGACCATCCAAGATAACCTCATCTGGAAAACGGTGGTTCGTAACCTTCATTGATGATTATACCCGTCTTACCTAGATCTACCTTATCACTGATAAATCTGAGGTTTCCTCTATGTTTCAAAATTTCTATCACACCATTGAAACACAATTCCATCAAAAAATTGCTATTCTTCAGAGTGTAATGGTCAAGAATTCCAAAACCATAACCTTAGTGAATTTCTTGCTTCCAAGGGGATTGTTCATCAAAACTCGTGCGCCTACGCTCCTCAACAAAATGGAGTGGCCGAGCGAAAAAACTGTCACCTTCTGGAAGTAGCTCGTTCCCTTATGCTTTCTACTTCCCTTCCTTCATACTTGTAGGGAGATGCTATTCTTACAGCAGCTCATTTAATCAATAGAATGTCTTCTCGTATTCTCCATTTTCAAACTCCCTTAGATTGTCTTAAGGAGTTCTATCCATCTACTCGTCTTGTTTCTGAAGTTCCTCTTCGTGTGTTTGGGTGTATCGCTTATGTCCATAATTTTGGCCCTAATCATACCAAATTTACCCAACGGGCTCAAACATGTGTGTTTGTTGGGTATCCCCTTCACCAGCGTGGTTATAAATGTTTTCACCCGCTGTCCAGGAAATACTTTGTCACTATGGATGCTACTTTCTGTGAGGACCGACCCTACTTTCTCGTTAGCCATCTTCAGGGGGAGAGTGTGAGTGAAGAGTCTAACAACACCTTTGAATTTATATAACCTACTCCTAGTGTTGTGTCTGGCATCGATCCTCATCCCATAGTTCTACCCACAAACCAAGTTCCCTGGAAAACGTATTACAAGAGGAATCACAAAAAGGAAGTCGATTCCCCTGCTAGTCAGTCGTTGGCTCTAGTCCAAGACTCTGAACCTCCTCGAGATCAAGGTATGGAAAACCCTACTGAACCCTGTACTAATAATACAATAAGTGAGAATGGCAGGTCTAATGTTGTTGTTCTTGAAAAAGTGGAAGAAAAGAACAGTGGTGATGAGATTGAGGTCAGAATAGAAACCAGTAATAATGAAGCAGAACAGAGTCATATAGGAAAACCTGATGAGTATGATTCCTCTCTTGACATTCTCATTGCTCTGAGAAAAGGTACTAGGTCTTGTACTAAACATCACATTTGCAACTATGTTTCCTACGATAATCTCTTTCCTTAGTTCAGAGCTTTTACAGCAAGCCTTGACTCTACCATAATACCAAAAGATATCTACACTACTTTAGAGTGTCCTGAATGGAAGAATGCTGTCATGGAAGAGATTAAAGCTCTTGAAAAGAATAGTACTTAGGACATTTATACTCTACCCAAGGGACACAAAACTGTGGGATACAAATGGGTGTTCTCTCTCAAATACAAAGCAGATGGTACTCTTGACAAACACAAGGCAATGTTAGTTGCAAAGGGGATTTACTCAAACCTATGGTATTGACTATTCAGAAACTTTTTCTCCAGTTTCTAAGTTGAATACTATTAGAGTTTTGCTATCTGTTGCTGTGAACAAAGATTGGCCTCTATACCAGCTGGATGTTAAGAATGGCTTTTTGAATGGAGACCTTATAGAGGAAGTCTACATGAGCCCCCCACCTGGATTGGTCAGCATGTGTTTAAACTCCAGAAATCTATATATGGTCTGAAACAGTCTCTCAGAGAATGGTTTGACAGATTCACTACTTTTGTCAAGTCCCAAGGGTATAGGCAGGGACACTCTGATCATACTTTATTTACAAAGGTTTCCAAAACAGGAAAGATTGTTGTTCTAATAGTTTATGTGGATGACATTGTTTTGACTGGAGATAATCAGGAGGAAATCAGTCAACTAAAGCAGAGAATAGGTGATGAATTTGAAATCAAGGATTTGGGAAATTTGAAATATTTCCTTGGAATGGAGGTGGCCAGATCTAAAGGAGGTATCTCCTTGTCTTAAAGAAAATACATCCTTGATTTGCTCATTGAGACAGGTATGTTGGGATGTCGTCCCATTGACACTCCCATTGAATTCAACTGTAAACTAGGAAACTCTGATGATCAAGTTCCAGTTGATAAAGAACAATATCAGCGCCTCGTGGGTAAATTATTTACTTATCCCATACTCGTCCTGATATTTCCTTTGCTGTGAGTGTTGTCAGCCAGTTTATGCAGGCCCCTAATGAGGAACCCATGAAAGCTGTCAACAGAATTTTGAGATACTTAAAATCAATACCTGGTAAAGGGCTGATGTTTAGAAAAACAAACAGAAAGACCATTGAAGCATATACTGACTCGGATTGGACAGGATCTGTTGTTGACAGAAAGTCTACCTCTGGTTATTGTACCTTTGTTTGGGGCAATCTTGTAACTTGGAGGAGTAAGAAGCAAAGTGTTGTGGCCAGGAGCAGGGCTGAGGCCGAATACAGAGCTATGAGTTTGGGAATATGAGAGGAAATTTGGCTTCAGAAAGTCCTGTCAGATCTTCATCAGGAATGTGAGACACCATTGAAGCTTTTCTGTGATAATTAAGTCGCTATTAGTATTGCTAACAACTCTGTTCAACATGATAGAACTAAATATTTTGAGATTGATCGGCATTTCATCAAAGAAAGACTTGACAGTGGGAGCATATGCATTCTGTACATCCCTTCGAGTCAACAGGTTGCTGATGTTCTTACCAAGGGGCTTCTCAGACCAAACTTCGACTTTTGTGTTAGCAAGTTGGGCCTCATTGATATTTATGTCCCGACTTGAGGGGGAGTGTTGGAATCCTTTCCTTTTTTCTAGTATTTTCCTTGTTAGAATCCTAGAATATTTATGGAAAGATTATGGGAATGTTTTCCTTATTTCCTAAATCTTTTCCTTTTTTTTATCCCATTGTATACTCTATTTATTCACCCTTGTACCTATCGTATTATTCATTAGAAAATAATAACAACAAACAATCGTGGTTTTTTATTCCCGTACTCAGGTTTCCACGTAAATTGGTGTGTGCTCGTTGTCTCTCCTATCAATATTGTTCAATGGACAAACAATGCTTAAATGTCATATTATTATTCTTCAATCATTTAAAAACTTTCAAGTGATGTTATAGTCATATGATGTGTCGAGTCGGGTGAATGTCTTAAGTATGAAACTCAAAGAAAAACTCAAAGATTTTTCAAGTTTTTCTTTGTTTTCATTTTCTCATTTTTTTTTTGCTCGGGGTCTTGAAAGTCTTGAGCAACTCCTTTGTATTTTTGTTTTATTTGTTCTTTTGTCTTTTTTTATACTTTTTGCTTCTTAATATAATTCTTTTGTACTTTGAGCTTTAGTCTAACTTGTTAACATTTCGTTTTTGTTTTAAAAAAAAAAATTTAAATTTAATTACTTAAAGGATATCATCGTGAAGGATAATGAAACACTCCTAAGATATAGAAACCAAAAACCATACCATAGAAAAGAAAACTCATCGTAGCCTTCTTTCTAAATTGCACCCATTATATTTGACCACATATGACTTGGTAAATTTTATTTGGAAAATGATTGGTGCAACTCTTGTTACCATATGTGAACAGCAGAAAAGACGACTTGTATGTGTAATTTTCAATTTACTCACTGTACACGAGAATACAATACAAATTCAAGATATTTGCAAATTTTGAGAAAGGAAGGAGAGGCTGAATAAAGAATGCAAATATAATTTAACGCATTTTATTTGTGGAAAATGATAGGCCTCCGTACTGAAGGATCTGAGCAACTAGACTGGGATGCACGCTTAAATATTATCATGGGAGCTGCGAAGGGACTTGCATATTTGCATCATGATCGCTCACCGCGAATAATTCACCGAGACATAAAATCAAGTAACATTCTACTTGACGCTAATTTGGAACTCGAGTTTTTGACTTTGGACTTGCGAAACTCTTAGAGGATGAAGAATCACATAGCACGGCTACTGTTGCAGGAACATTTGGTTATCTGGCTCCTGGTAAAGTTATTGAAAATGTTACTTCTTTTAAGTTCTTCGAAAAATGGTTCTTTACCGTTGCATATACTGAACTTGAAGAAAAGATAAACCTATTTTCTGACTTAGATAATATGTACATGCTAATCTTTATGTTTGTATGAGCAGAGTATATGCAAAGTGGTAGAGCTACTGAAAAGACTGATGCATACAGTTTTGGGGTATTGGTACTTGAAGTTTTGAGTGGCAAACGTCCCACAGATGCCTCATTCATTGAGAAGGGGCTAAACATTGTTGGTTGGGTATGCTTTTTTCCTTCGAATTTCACGGATTATTCTTTTATTTTGTTATTAATTATGGTTAATCATTTGTGTTATGCTTTTCTGCATGGACAACAAAATAAAATTTCATTCTGTTTAAATAACTGTAGATTTTGGTAAGCCGTAGCCCGTAAGCATACTTTACAATATTTGTTTGTTTTGATTATATCTTTCCATTGTTCTGAGGATACTTGCTATCTACTTGTACAATATCAAATTCCTTATTAATCGAGACGATTGTTTTCAACCAATATCCATTGTTCTGAGAATATTTGCTTTTTCTCATGCACCTTTCTTTGGTTCTTATCATGTATGAGAATGCCTTGAATTGCTCTTTTATTATTTACCTGCAAATACTCTTATCAAAATAAAATTTTACTTACATATACATGAATTACACCTTCCTAAATTATCAGAACTCATGTGAAGAATCAATATAAAGCTAGTTTGATCGAATCAATCCATAATGACCTTGACATAATATAATGCTATGTGCAAAATATTTACAATTGTCCTTGATTATGTGTCTATTCATGCTTTTAATTGGTGTAATACCGAGTCTCCTCTAAATTTTTATTGAAAGAGATTTCTTGTAATCACCTATTTCATTCATTGATGAACTATTTATATTTCAAAAAAAAAAAAAACATGCGCACACTCAATATTTACACTTTGTACTCCATCAGATACGTATGGATCAAAAGTTCTAACCCACATATTTTCCATCTCAGTTAAACTTTCTAGTCACAGAGAATCGACAACTAGAAATAGTTGACTGTAAGTGCGAGGGCATGCAAGTAGAGAGCTTGGATGCATTGCTTTCAGTTGCCATCCGATGTGTTTCGTCGAGTCTAGAGGAACGACCAACCGTGCACAGAGTGGTCCAGATTCTGGAACCTGAGATTATGACTCCATGCCCAAGTGATTTCTATGATACCGATTAAGCTCTATGTGACACCCAAGCCAAGCCATGCAATACCATGCCATGCCAATGAGGGCATTGAACCTTGTTGGAATCAGCCAAAAGGATTCTAACATCTTCAAGGTCCATGCTTTCTAATCTGATTGATTCTTCATTATTTCGTTATGAAAAGTCGCATTATGCAGCTTTTGTGATTGAGCTCGAACGTTTGAGAAAAGGGTCCAAAAAAGTGCTGTTTCTCTAACCAAACCACATTGGATCTCTTGTAATTCCATTCCCCCATGTAAGTAAATGAAGGTTCCACGTCTCTGTGTTTTTATATTTGTTCAATCTCCCCTAGGGTTTTTTCTTTCTTCTTCTCTCTTCGTCTCAAATCATTCCTCTTTGTAATTTTTCTGTAACTTTTGACCCTATATGAAGTGTACATGAGTGATTGTATAATATTCAACAAATGTTCTTCTCTTAGTTTTGTAACATTTTATTTTTCTAAGAAAGTTGAACCTCCTATTTCTTAGAGTGAATAGTAATAACGTTGATTGAATGGATGATGTTCCATATCCCATTTAGATTGTTACATTATATGACATAAAGTTGTACATAGCAAACTCTATGGGAGTTGTATTGTCAAGGAGCATTGTTCATTTCTTTCTAATAGTTTTATTCAAGATTGAAGCTTATGTTTTAATCATCCTTACCGTCAAAAGAACAGGAATGGATATCAAAGTGAAAAACACTTTGGTGCATCTCAAGGTACACCTATTTTTGTACATCCCACCAAATTGTCTACATAACATATGTCAAACGACTATTATTTATTTTAATTTTTTGTTTTGTGTGAGTAATGAGAGAATGATGCATAGAGATGGGTACATTATCAGATATATCTAAGTATTGCCCTATCCAAGTTCTAACTTACATAGTCACACAACAAAAATAAAATCTTAATATTGCATAATTCATAAATTCAACGGTCAATACATATGAACTTAATGATCTTTTCACAATAGCATAATCTTGTTAAAAGATAAATATTTAGTAAAAAATATATTAAATTTAAATTAAATCAATCAATTTCATGCATTTGGTTTCAAGAACATAGATACTCCATCCAACAGAAAATGCTTTTAGATATTATGTGCATTTGTTTATGAGAATGCGAACACAACACTCACCAATGCGTGTTAAGTGACTAAAAGGTTGTAAATGTAAGCAGTCGTACAAAAGAAAAAGACTTCAATTTGAGTGCATATGATCTCAATAATCTTTGATTTAAATTCGATCATTTGGTCTTCAAAATTTAACCTTTCTTAATTCACCTCTAAATTTTCTACTTTATCTTTCCACTTTTATCAATGTTTTAAAAACTAATCAAAATTTTGAAAACTAAAATAAAATTTAAAAAATTCTAAAATCTTATTTTTGTATTTTGAAATAATGCTAAGAACTCAACCCACCAACAAATAAAAACAAAATCATCATAAGAAGTCTGCAGATGTAGTAATAAGATTCAGAATATTGCCATATATATGTAGCAACATTTTTAAATGTTACAAATATAACAAAATAGATCAAAACTTAGGTATGATAGAAGTATAAATCGATGAACTTTATTGTATTTGTAATTTTTTTTAAATATTGTTATACACTCGATTATTATCTATAAAATTGCTATCTATTATAATTAACTCATAAGAAATTGCAAAAATAAACAATTTCTAAAACCCAAACAGCATAAAGAAATCAATCAACGACTACAAACACTTCGACTTATTAAAAGGAGACCTTAGGATCTCTTAGTACAACAAAACAAAAAAAATAAATCACTTGGTTGCCTTCGTTTTCAACTACTGATTTTGGTTGAGTTTTTTAAGCTGATCTGTGAAACAAATCTTACAAGGAATGAGACAGCTTGATGGACTCTGTCCATCAAACGATGCTCGGGTTTCTGCATATTTGCAGCTAACCATCGGTAATCTGCCAAAGTAGAGTCAGATAAGGGTTGGAGGAACTCACATTTCTCCAAAATGTCAGAAGGGAGTACTCCGCGGATGAGGTTCGTATCTAACTTTGGTTTACCTTCAAACAGTTCTTTAGGAACAACCACAGGACCTTCTATGGCAGCGGGCGAGGAAGCGGGGACTACCTTCTGCTTGAAAGGCAGTGCTCTAGCAGTTTGCAAGCAAAATTCTATCCATTGGTGGAACAAAGGGGAAGGTCCTCTAACTCTTCCACTTATTGGCTCGGCCTCAATTCTGGAGGTGGCAGGAATTGCCTGAAAAAGACAAACATATTTGATAATTGACACCATTACTCAACCTCAAATTTTGCATGATTAAAATGAGAGTTGTGACTGCACCCACCCATGTAGGTGCGCGAACATACACACACCGTAAACCGATCAGATTAATCGAATTGAGGTTGGTTGGTCTGTTTGGTGTGGCCATTAGGAAAAAAAAATTTGCCTAGTTCGAAGAAAAGTGAAAAACCCGACCCAAAAATTTGAAAACACTCGCCACCTCATTCACCCACATCTCTTTCTCCAACAATACATACCTCCAGGGACCTCCTCTCCTCACCTCTCTCTGCACCTCGCCCTCTCGTTCCTTCCAGCACCGCCAAAATTCTTTTTGAAAAAAGTAAACCAACTCAACATTTGCCAGTGAGTTAGTTGCCACATACAGCAGCCTGCAGTAGGTATCAGTGCCATTTTTTTCCAAAACTGACACCAACCGATGTACACTCCAACAATCAAGTAGGATTGTCTATTTCTTTCTAAACCTAGTTTCAGCATTAGAGTCGTGTTTGAGTTTGAATTATGTTTAAGGATCCTTAATGTAGAGAGGACATGGGTTCATTGGAATATACCCATAAATCAGCCCATAAGCTTGATCCAGACTTGGGAACAACCACTGCAATATTTGACATCCGTTTAACAACCGAAAGAACATCGCTACTCCATCCAACAGCTACCCACACATCCCCAACTGCACATGCTTTCAGATAGTATGCGCTATCGAACAAACGTACCTATAAAACCAGAATATAAATGTACAAGTGTACAATAATGAACAAAATTGTAATGGTTAGCAATATCAGGTGAAATGAGAATTTAAACCCCATTATTTTTCAAATCACTACCGCTTCAGATTTTAAAAGGATTCCTCACAAAATTTAGATTTTAGTTTTATGTTTTTGAAAATTGTGAATACAATTTTTTCAATATGATTTTCACCCATCTTAAATTTTTAGCCAAAATCCAAAAACTAGAGTTTGAAAATTAGACAACAAAACAAAGAAATTCATTGGTAAGCAAAATTTTTAAAAACCAAATCATTATCAAATGAATTATTCATTTCAACTCTAGATGGCTTGAATTTTTTGTAATTTTCCTTCCGTTTAAGGTCCTCCCTTTTTGGTAATATTTCTCAAAATGAAACAATATTTGTTATCATAATAAACTACATAACACCGGTAAGCTAAGATTTAAGCCAGAGCCAAGGATTCCCTATAATTTGGAGCTAATGAGAATCATTGCAATGGAATCTTTCAGCAGGGGAAAAATATCACCAACTAAAATATAAAGAACCGATTTTAAAGTTCTGAAGGGAAAATCTGTTATACAGATTATCAAATTGTTATGTATATTATTATCACAGTGAACAGAAAATCATACACAAATATAGATCTGAGCCCAACGAATTCACGTTGTCTCCATAAGACAAATTTACTCACCCTAGTGCTTGAGAATTTAGAGTAATTGCCTCCCACGATAGAACAGATCAACTTTCTTCTAAGTGTAGCACCCCGTATAGAAGATCTACGAACGAAACCCTGTGAATCAACCGAACGTCAAGATTGTGGATATGGAGAGAAATTTGTTTATAGAAGACAAATGATTTTTAAGTGTTTCTTTCTCTCAACCAAAAGGACTAATTTATAGACTTTTCATGGCCATTCAAAAAGTCATGTCCTTTAGTTAATAACATTTTTCATGAAATGATGCATCCACTCATGATGCATCCATTCATGAAGAATCCATTCATGAAGAATCATAACCATTTATTCCAACAATCCCCCTCATAAATGGTAATTTGACAAATGTGAGAAAATAAGCGTTCGGTATTTTTCAATGGAGAACTTGCACGAGGATAAGTAGTATAAACTTTGAACTTTCCCTAGTGAAAATCAATCGAGTTTACTTGGTTAATCAGTGGACATGATGCCTTGAACTGTCAACCGTTCTAGAGTAAACTAAAACAATAGATATCACACAGCTTCTTATTATAACAAAGTTTGCTCTCATGGTTGTGTTTGTTTTGGCCTTGAACACTGCCTGGTCTCATGAGTGTTTTAGAGAATGTTGCCTTAAAAATTCTCACAGAAGCAGCCCCTTCACACTCACATAGGTGATTTCTGTACAGAACATCGTATATGTTCTTTTGTTAATAAATATCACTAACAGAAATCATTAAAAGCATAAAGCTTACCCTAAAACCATACTGGCACTATCTCATCATTCGTAGAATGGGTAAAATCTTTTAATGCAATGCTCGTTGTGTTATTTAGAGATCGGTTTTTTCGTTGAACCTAGATCTTGGGATCTCTAGTCAACTAGGTTGGGTTGCCTCTCTGGATAACTTCATATTATAGGCTTTAATCTCATTCTTTTTTATGAATTTTCAACCAACTCCCTAGTTAGGCCTTTAGTAAGTGGATCCGCTATATTATCTTTTGACCTCACAAAGTCAATTGTGATAATTCCACTAGAGAGTAGTTGTCTGATTGTATTATGTCTCCGTCGTATATGTCGAGACTTACCATTATACATAATATTTCGTGCCCTTCCGATAGCTGCCTGGCTATCACTATGTATACATATTGCAGGCACTGGTTTTAGACCAATTGGGAATATCTTCCAAAAAATTTCGAAGCAATTCTGCTTCTTCTCCAGCCTTGTCTAAAGCTATAAATTCAGATTCCATTGTAGATCGTGCTATACATGTTTGTTTGGAAGATTTCCAAGAAACAGCACCGCCTCCAAGGGTAAAAATGTAACCACTGGTGGATTTGGAGTCTTTAGTGCTCGATATCCAATTGGCATCACTATAGCCTTCAAGTACAGCAGGATATCGAGTATAGTGTAATCCATAATTTTTAGTATGTTTTAAGTATCCCAAAATTCTCAAGATAGCTTTCCAATGATCACAACCTGGATTACTTGTATAGCGACTTAACTTGCTTACCGCATACGCTATATCAGGACGTGTACAACGCATGATGTACATCAAACTACCAATGATGCGAGAGTATTCTAATTGTGCTATACTATCTCCATTATTTTTACTTAAATGGAGACTTCCATCAATTGGGATCTTTGCAATCACAATGTCATGTTTTGTATATTTCTTCAATATTTTATCAACATAATGTGATTGAGATAACACTAACCCTTGTGGGGTTCTAGAATTTTTGATACCTAGAATAACATCTGTGACACTCATGTCTTTCATCTCAAATTTAATTGCCAACATTTGTTTGGTTTTCGTAATAATGTTGATATTGCTACCTATAATTAGCATATCATCAACATATAAGCACACAATGACATGGTCATTCTCATTGCTTTTGACATATACACATTTGTCACATTCATTGATTTTAAACCCATTGGCCATCATTACACTGTCAAATTTTTCATGCCATTGTTTTGGTGCTTGTTTTAGTCCATAAAGAGACCTAATTAATTTGCAAACTTTCTTTTCTTGACCGAAAGAAACAAACCCTTTAGGTTGTTGCATGTAGATCTCTTCATCTAACTCACCATTTAAGAATGCCGTCTTGACATCCATCTGATGTATCTCAAATCCATGCAAAGATGATATTGCTATGAGCATGCGAATGGAAGTAATTCGAGTAACTGGTGAGTATGTATCAAAATAGTCAAGTCCTTCTTGTTGCTTGTAACCTTTGGCGACAAGTCTTGCCTTATATTTATCTATTGACCCATCGGTCTTCAATTTTCGTTTGAAAATCCATTTGCAACCAAGTGGTTTACTTCCTAATGGAAGATCAACTAGTTCCCAAGTATGGTTATGCATAATGGACTCAATTTCACTATTCACAGCCTCTTTCCAATATGGAGCTTCGGGAGAGGACATGGCCTCTTTAAATGTTTGAGGTTCGTTTTCTAATAAATAAGTTAAAAAATAAGATCCAAATGATTTTAAGATCCTCATCCTTTTACTTCGTCTGAGTTCCTCATCCTTCATTAACTCAACATTTGATCTATTATGAGATTCACCGTTATAGAATCAAACGAACGTTTTTGTAACCTTGCTTCACAAGACATTTTATGAGGAAAAACATTCTAAAATAATGTTGCATTCTTTGATTCCATGATTGTATTAACCTGATATCTGAAATATCTGATTTATGAACTATAAATCGATATGCACAACTGTTACTAGCATAACCAATGAATATGCAATCAACAGTTTTTGGTCCGATTTTAACCATTTTAGGTTTAGGCACAGCAACCTTTGCTAGGCACCCCCACACTTTTAAGAATTTGAATGAAGGTTTTCTTCCTTTCCACTTTTCATAAGGAATATTTGGTGACTTCTTATGAGGAATTCTGTTTAATAAATAATTTGCTGTCAACAAAGCTTCTCCCCACAAATTTTGAGGTAAACCTGAACTTATAAGCATTACGTTCATCATTTCCTTAAGTGTTCGGTTTTTTCGTTTAGCAATTCCATTGGATTAAGGTGAGTAAGGTGCAGTAGTTTGGTGAATAATGCCATGTTCTGAACAAAATTGTTCAAAAGGAGGACCATATTCACCACCTCGATCACTTCTTATTGCCATAATTTTTGTGCTAAGTTGATTTTCAACCTCTTTTTTATAAAGCTTAAACACTTCAATTGCCTCATCTTTGCTTTTCAGCAGATAAACATAACAATATCTTGTGCTATCATCGATAAATGTAATAAAGTACTTTTTTCCACCTCTAGTTTGCACAAATTTCAAGTCACAAATATCACTATGAATTAACTCTAAAGGCTTGGTAATTCTTTGAGTTGAATGAAAAGGTGTTTTAGTCATTTTTGATTCCACACACACCTCACATCTATGATTTGTGTCAAAATTGAATTTTGGAATCAAGTTCATATTAATTAGCCTTCGCAAAGAATTAAAATTAACATGTCCTAGTCTACCATGCCAAACAAATGACTCAACAATATAAGTAAAAGTAGATACTTTATTAATAATACTTTGGGGTACAACTGTGAGTACATTTAATTTAAAGAGACCATCACTCAAATAACTCTTTCCAATGTACATCTCATTCTTGGAAAGTACAAACTTATCAGATACAAAGACCAACTTAAAGCCATTCTTACTAAGCAATGAACCAGAAACTAAGTTCTTGCGAATGTCAGAAACATGAAGCACATTGTTGAGAGTGAGTTCCTTGCCAGAGGTCATCTTAAGAATCACTTTGCCTTGTCCCTTAACCTTTGAAGTAGAGGAGTTGCCCATAAATAGTTGTTCTCCACTAGAAACTGGCACATATGATGTGAACATATCCTTGTTGGCACAAATATGACGAGTAGCCTCAGTGTCTACCCACCACTCCTTGGAATTGCCCACCATGTTGCATTCTGAAATAACTGCACAAAGGTCAATATTTGCAACACCATCTGATACCTCATCAACTTCTGTGATATGAGCTTGGGCATGTTTTTTTTTAAGGTTCTTTGGCTTACGACAATCTTTTGATTGTTGTCCCATTTTGTTGCAGTTGTAACACTTGCCATTGAACTTTTTTGTGAATCGCTGTTTTTTATTTAAACCTTCATCAGAAAACTTCCTTTTCTTGTTACTGTGGTCTATTTTCCACAATGTTGGCCTTGGGATCTATTGTACTATCCATAATACACTTTTTCGCCTTTCGATTATTCTCTTCAATCCCAAGTCGGACCACAAGTTCCTCAAGTTTTATCTCTTTGCGTTTATGCTTGAGATAATTTTTGAAGTCCTTCCATGAGGGTGGCAATTTTTCAATTATTGATGCTACCTGAAAAGACTCACTCAAAGTCATATTCTCAGCATGTATATCATGTAGAATTACCTGGATTTCCTGAACCTGACTGATTACAGTTTTAGAGTCCACCATTTTGTAATCCAGAAATTTTTCAACGATAAATTTCTTTGCACCAGCAACTTCAGTTTTGTACTTCTTCTCTAATGAAGTCCATAGATTTTTGGCCGAATCAACACTACTATACACATTGTATAGTGTGTTGTCTAACCCATTCAAAATGTAATTCTTGCAAAGATATTTCGCATGTTTCCATGCATCAACTGCATGTTGCTTTTCTTTGTCAGTTTCTCCCTCAGGTAAAATAGGAGCATCCTCTGTGAGAAACTTTGCCAAATTTAAAGTGGTGAGATAGAACAACATTTTTTGTTGCCAACATTTGAAATCAACACCACCAAATTTTTCAGGTTTCTCCCCATGGGCAACACCAATTACAGGAGAATTAAAGTATGTCAAAGTCATATCTTCAAAACAAATAAATTTAAGCAAATAATTAAAGATGAAATCTCACATACAAACTAATTCAGAATATATATATATATATATATTGAAAAAGACTCAAGTTAATATGCTTACTATGATATTTGAACAAAAGAAAATATTTAAAACACTCAAGTTAATTTCCTTATTGTGATACTTGAATAACAAAAAATATTTAACACATTCAAGTTAATAGGCTTACTGTGATACTTGAGAAAAAAAAATCTAAACAATATGTATATATAAAACAAACTAATATATATGTGTGAAATAAACTAAGGCAGTAAAGAAAAAAAAAATCCAAACAAATTAAAAATCAAAACAATACAGAAAAATGAGATAAATGGATAAGTAATCTTTAGTTATATGTTTCTTTTAATACTTATACATATATTATTTTAAAGGTACTTGATAATCTTAAAAAAATAAGACTTCAAATGCAGAAATTAATCTGGCTAATTGTAGAAATACACAAGGATGTAAAAGCAAACATACATAAACATTTGTAAAGTAAATATGTCTTAAGATTGTTATACAGATTATCAAATTGTTATGTATATTATTATCACAGTGAACAGAAAATCATACACAAATATAGATCTGAACCCAACGAATTCACGTTGTCTCCATAAGACAAATTTACTCATCCTAGTGCTTGAGAATTTAGAGTAATTGCCTCCTAGGATAGAACAGATCAACTTTCTTCTAAGGGTAGCACCCCGTATAAAAGATCTACGAACGAAACCTTGTGAATCAACCGAACGTCAAGATTGTGGATATGGAGAGAAATTTGTTTATAGAAGACAAATGATTTTTAAGTGTTTCTTTCTCTCAGCCAAAAGGACTTATTTATAGACTTTTCGTGGCCATTCGAAAAGTCATGTTCTTTAGTTAATAACATTTTTCATGAAATGATGCATCCATTCATGAAGAATCGTAACCATTTATTCCAACAAAATCAAATTCCACAACTTTTCCATGACAAGATAGAGAGAGATGGAGAAGTTCAATTTTGCAAGTAATAGTCTGAAAAAAAAATATTACTAAATTCATCGTTTTTGTCATCTGATTGGAACAAGATTTATCTGACCAGCAAAGTTAGCTTTTGCTGTATGGCATCTCGGCCACCAGGAATTTGTGAGCTTATGTTTTCTGTGTTATAAGATGCACCCATGTACTTAAGAACAACACCAATTACTTTTCTAGGTGAATCAACCATTGAAATCCTTCCTCGAAGTTCAGGGCGCCATAAATTTGACCAGTCCTGCAACAGTAGTACTGATGAACCTAAGAATACTAGAGAAATCAAATTGCTCTTTAGATGGAAAAGAACGACTTTAATTTCTAGAACAAAATGAGATGGAAAATGTAATACTCTTTTGTTAGCCAAGAACACGAAATACTTGTACACAGAGAAAAGGAACTCCATAACAGAAACAGTCTTGGAGGACAAAAGTTATCTACTCATAGTTAGTACCTCCATGGGGCCAAGTTGTTCTTCCAAAATTGAACATTATTGTTTGCTAAAACCATGCATCCCCATCTATATGGAGCAGACCATATTTTACCTTCAAGATCTATTTCACCCTCAGAGTTTCTGCATAGAAGTACCTGCAACATTGTTAGTGAAAATAAAATATGCATGTAGTAATATTCTGAAATTGAGGGGAATATTTTGTTCGGTTTTGTATGACAGGTATGGCTAAGAGATTAGTTGAGGGCGCACAAACTACCATATAGAGATTTGATTTCTTTTTATTGACTGAACACTTTGTGACTTCTCTCTATATCAATGGAACATCGTGTTTTCTTCTTTAAAAAAATGCATGCAGTGTCATATGTATGTATTTCAACACAATCCTCCGCAAAAAATTGAAATTTTTAACATCTAATATAGTTACTGAAATAATAATTTTCAACACCGAAATTCTCTTTTTAATTCAAATTGGAATGAGAGGATTTGAGGTCCTCCGTCCATCCAGATTTCAGTTAAATTAAACTCTTCTTGGCAACACTTACTAAGGTTCACATAGTTGGACACAACTATGTTGAACACTTCATATATTTAGCATGTGAAGTTGAAACAGAAAAAAAAAAAAAAAAACACTTGAACTATTACAAGCGGTTGTTCAAAATTAATCATCAAAGAGTCAAAAGACCATTTACATTATTACCTTCCATTTAGTGCTTAAATTATTATACATCTTGGTCTTCCACATTTTGAATAGGTTCGATAAGAGCCTTCTTAATTGCAAAGTTGAGCCAAGAATCGCCGATACTAACAACATCAGCAACTATGATGGAAGAAGGCTTAACCTTGCTTTTACCAACGGGAACAGATAATTCAGAAAAAATACTCTCAAGACTTCCATTGAACTTCACAGTGAATTTTAATCTCTTCCCTTGTGATTGAATAAACTCCTACACGAGAAAACCAATGAGAGATTGTCTCAATTTTGACCAACATTCTCAAAACATTAGGAAAATTAACTGCAAAAGAATTCTTTAAATAGATTTTCATTCTAAAAAGTTATAACCTTGGACTTCATTATAAATAATTCGATGCATAGATGGAAACAATTCAAAAAGAGCCTAATAATAAGATGTTAGGTTCTAGATAATTAATATGGTGTTAGTAGTTAATGGGTATAAGGATAATTAGATAAAAAGGTATTTACTTGATAGAGGTAGTCACTAATGTTAAAAATTAGAGGGAGGGAGGGGGTAAAGTTGGGTCACATTGTATAGTGATCAAGGGCTTGAGAGAGTACCCTCGTGAGGGAGGTTCCAAGTGTAATCCAGAATTCAGAGAAGTATATTTTTTATTTATATTGAGTCGAAGGAAAGTTACATATTTATATAGAGAATAAAATAAACCCTAGACAATATGTACAGTTACAATAAAGGACATGTTATAAATATATATATCATAACACTCCCCCTCAAGCTAGAGCAAATATGTCGATCATGCCCAGCTTGTTGCACAAATAGCTTATCCTTGCTCCATTTAAAGCTTTAGTCAGAATATCTCCCAATTATTCTCCAGTCTACAAATATTCTGTGGACACCAACCCATCTTGGATTTTCTCATGAATGAAATGACAATCCACCTCAATATGTTTAGTTCGTTCATTAAATATTAGATTAGATGCAATGTGAAGTGCAATTTGATTATCACACCATAACTTAGCTAGCACGGTAATTCTGAAGCCTATCTCAGATCATAGTTGGTGAATCCATACTATTTCGCACACAGATTGTGCCATAGCTCTATATTCTGGCTCAGCACTGGAACGAGAAACAAAATTTTGTTTCTTACTCTTCCATGATACTAAGTTTCCACCTACAAAGATACAATATCCAGAAATTGATCTTCTATCCTCACGAGATCCCGTTCAATCAGCATCAGAAAAACATTCAACTCTCGTATGTCCATGATCTTTGTATCAGATCCCACGTCCAAGAGTAGCTTTTAGATAACACAAAATCTGCTCTACTGCAGCCCAATGATCCACTGTAGGGAAAGACATGAACTGACTTACAACACTTACAGAATAAGCAATGTCTGGTCGCGTCACTGTTAAGTAGTTCAACTTTCCAACTGATTTCCTATATCTCTCAGGATCTTTACATAATTCTCATTCTTTAACAAGTTGCTGATTTGGCATCCTCAGAGTGCCACTTGGTTTGGCTCCTAATGTTTCTATCTCAGACAACATATCAAGTACATATTTTTGATGAGATAAATAAATATCTTTCTTGTTTCTCATCACTTCAATGCCCAAAAAATATTTCAATTGGCTCAAATCTTTCGTATCAAACTGACCCTTAAGGAAAGTTTTGAGAGACGAAATACCCGATGCATCATTTCCAGTACTAACAATATCATCAACATATACAACTAGTAGAACTATACCATTATCAGATAGGTGATAGAAAACCGAATGATTAGATGTACTCTTCTGCATACCAAAACATTCAAGAGCTTGACTTGACTAAACTTACTAAACCACGCACGAGGACTCTGTTTTAAACCATACAAAGATTTTCGAAGGCGACATACTTTAGCACTCTCCCCCTAAGCAACAAACCCAAGTGGTTGTTCCATATAAACTTCCTCTTGAAGATCACCATGCAGAAAAGCATTCTTAATGTCAAGTTGATGCAAATGGAAGTTAATTTGGCAACTGGAAAAAATGTATCCAAATAATCAGTTCCATAGATTTGAGCATAACCTTTGGCAACAACTCAAGCTTTCAATTGAGCCACTGTTCCATTAGGATTCATTTTGACAACAAATACCCATTTACAACCAATGGCCTTCTTTCCTGTAGAATGAGATATCAAATTCCAAGTACCATTATCATCTAAAGCAGTCATCTCCTCAATCATTGCATTTCGCCAGCCAGGATGATCAGATAAAGCTTCATGAACAGAGTTAGGAATAGATGTGGAATCAAGAGACGTAATAAAAGCATATGTAGGGGGAGACAACTGGTGATAGGAAACAAAGGAAGAAACGGGGTAAGTACACTTGCGTTTACCTTTGCGAAGAGCAATGGGAAGTTCATCACTTGGTCCCGAATCGTATGATAAAGGAGGCATTGATGGAGGAATAAGTCTGAAGGTTGTGGTGGAGGTCGTCAGGAGTAGACTCGAGAAATCAACGGGCGGGAATGAGGCACATCAGTGGAAGAAGATGGTGCGAGAGAGGTAACCTCATATATAAAAATATTGTCATCCTCCCTTGACACGAACTCGATGGTGATGAAGTAAATGGTGTATCCTCAAAAAAGGC
The DNA here is from genome assembly GCA_025688845.1 of Cucumis hystrix. Taxonomy (NCBI): domain Eukaryota; kingdom Viridiplantae; phylum Streptophyta; class Magnoliopsida; order Cucurbitales; family Cucurbitaceae; genus Cucumis; species Cucumis hystrix. Next base: position 2,535,205 of record CM046890.1, read on the forward strand.
AACATCATGCGAAACAAGGTACCTTTTAAGGGTTGGACAATAACAACGATACCCCTTTTGAACACGTGAATAACCCAAGAAGATACACTTCAAGGATTTGGGATCTAACTTACTTTGATGAGGACGAACGTTGCAAACAAAATAAACACAACCAAATATCTTAGAAGCAATAGGAAACAAATTCTTGGTAGGAAAAAGAACACGGTAGGGAATCTCACCATTAAGAACAGAGAAAGGCATTCTATTAATAAAAAAATAAGCTGTGGAAACAGCATCCGCCCAAAAGGTTTTCAAAACATGCATTTGAAACGATAAAGCACAGGCAGTTTCAAGTAAATGGCTATTTTTCTGTTCTGCAACACCATTTTGAGATGGAGTGTCAGCACACAAAAACTGATAAATAATGCCATGTTCACACAAGTAAGAGCCAAGAGAATGAAAAAAATATTCACCCGCATTATCAGTACGCAAAGTTTTGAGAGAGATATTAAACTAATTTTTTATTTTGGTATGAAAGGCACAAAAGTGAGATAATAACTCAGAATGATTTTTCATTAAATATAGCCAAGTTAGACGAGAATGATCGTCAACAAAAGTTACAAAATAACGAAAGCCTGTTTGAGATACAACTGAACATGAACCCCCAAATATCAAAATGAACTAAGTCAAATGGAGCAATTGCTCGTTTATCGACTCAAGGACTCGAACTAAGACAATGAAATTTAGCAAATTAACATGAATCATAATTTAAAGGGACAAAGACCTAAATTCTGGATAAAGTTTCTTCAACACGAACAAAGATAGATGACCTAAATGACAATGGACTTCAAAGGGAGAGGGAACGATAGGACACGTTACAGCTTTGCGGTACTTGATGATCAAAGAAATAAAGGAGATCAGTTGGGAAGTTGAACTACTTAATAGTGACTCGACCAGACATTGCTTATTATGTAAGTGTTGTAAGTCAGTTCATGTCTTCCCCTACTGTGGATCATTGGTCTGTAGTAGAGCAGATTTTGTGTGATCTAAAAGTTGCTCCTGGATGTGAGATCTTATACAAAGATTATGGACATACGAGAGTTGGGATCTTATACCAAGTTTTCCTGTATACTTGGGTTTATTTGTATTTCTTCATAGTTATATTTCAACACATTCAGGATGAGTTCTTGTTAGAAAGTATCCTAACATAAGACTCCATATCCTTTTGATTAAGAGAAGAGTAACCAAAACTGGAAGATGGCTATGTAGTTCAGACAATTTAGTAAAAACTCTCCTCCATCCATTATATCATGAGCTAAAAAAGACACCCATGTCAAAAACAACATCCTTCCATATCAAAAGAAAGAATTCCTTTAGTCAATTCAAAGATGAGTATCAAGAGTGAGGCGGGCAAAGCAGATATGAACTAAAGAGTTTCTACACATGTTTTCAGGAGAGTGAGAAAATTAAGTGAGTTTGGGAAATTTAATATGTTGGAGATATCACGAATAGAACCCAGATTTTATAGTTGTGTTGTCCCTTGAGTTCTATAATATCTTGTAGTTGGAGATATTATTATACATTTTCTACAACGAGCATTTTGATAATTCTAATTTTTGAATAGGATATGTACCCAATTACCATATCATTTTTGCTTGTAGTGCAAAAGTGAGAATGAGGCAGAGAATTACACAAAAGAGGAATGACCGTGTAGCTAAGAAAAATTGAAAAAACTCTGGGAACTTAGACAGACCTTAATCCAAGAAGGAGGAATAGAGACACGATGAGCAACGACATTCAAAGGAACGGTCAAAGCAAACTTCTTAGATTTCCACTCTTCAAATGTTTCATCCATTTTCTTCTCCTCCACCTTCTCATCCTCACCTACAGAGGCAGAAAATTATAAGTTAAAAAACAACAAAGCCTAAAATAAGCAAAGCAGGACCAATAGTTATACGCAGAGCCCTCAAATCAAAATTCTGAAAAATTACTTAAAATGAAATAAAACCAAATCTGTAAATCGACGCTGCCGAGGCAAATAGCAAAAGAAAAATGCAGAGCACTTACTAGGAACTACCTTCTCCTCTTCCAAGTTATAATTATCTGAGGCCAGAGAGGGAGGCATCGGCGAAGGATGATCAAGCTCCGATGCCAAAACCAATATTGAAACTGAGAAAAACGACCGACGATGCAACGATGTGAAGTGGTGAGGCGTGAGGAACTATCGAGAACTTAGCTTGTTCAAACAGCTCCTCCTCTGGCGAATGCACTTGAGTTATGGAGGAGCAACAATGAAAAATGGTGGTGTAAGTGAAAGAGGAAGAATGGGAAGGAATGGAGGATGAAGGATTTAAGCGGCAACATAGGAGTGGGAGAGAAAGGCATGTGGCAGAGGGCAGCAATGCCGCCATTCAAATAGAGTCCAGGGTCTAGCATGTGGTTTACTCATCAATCACGACTTAATAGTACTCTACTCTTAGTATCAATCAATCAATCTCTTTATCGCCGTAGAAACTCAAATCTGTTATCTCAATTCAATTTCTCCGAATTAAATAAGTAATTTTGAGTTTTTCTTTCTTTGAAAGTTAATGGATTTATTAGGCTAAATTATTAAAAATGTTTATAAAACGTCTATTTAAAAATACAGTTTTAAATGAAAATTTTGTTTAAAAAAAATACTAGTTTCACAAATATCCTTAAATTTTAAAACAAAAAAACTTTAATTAATCCAATTTTTACCTCAAATTTCTTAGCAACCAAAATTTTTAGTTAAAATTTACATCGATGTGTCTATATTTTCGCATTTTCATGGATTTGATATCAATAGAGGTGAATCAATTACGTCATAAAAAAATTCATAATTCACAATAAATAAGTATCAAAATGACACTAATATATAAAATATGTTTACTTATTTAAAAATAATAAAATATTTATTTACTAGCTTAAATTTATTTTTTGAATTTTTTTGTTTTTATAAATTTTTCATAAATATCCATGGATATCAAAGTTTTTATAAAATTAAGATATCCATCAACACCGATATTTTAAACCTCGGTTAAAACATAAAATCACACAAAATTTCAAAATAAAAATTCCTTTAAAATATACTAAAACAATAATTAGTCCAATAAAAAATATATTAAACTATCACTTTATTTAACAATTAACGGTTGTGTAAGTGATCAATCACTTTGTGTTAATAATCAAATAAATTTAAAACTATGGTTTTAACCTAAGATTTTGGTTATTGAGAAAATTTGTGTAAATTTTAGATCATTAAGAGCATCTTTTAACTTCTTCTAGCTTAAGCTTTTGGGTGAATTGGTGGCTTAATATGGTATATCACTAAAGCTTAAGCTAGTGGTTGAAGGCAAATTTAATTAGATATCACTAAAGTATGGGGTTCCATCACAAAACAATTGACAATGAGAGGAGTAGCCCACTATCTTATAAGAAGTGTGAGTCTCCTTGGTTTTTCTAATGTGGAACTCAGCATATCTCAACACAAGATGGTGCCTCTTTGGGTTCACCTATCTTCGATCGAATACCCGTTTGGGCTTAATGAGCTCTGATACCATATTGAAAGCAATAATCAGGAAACTAAGGCTTACATGGAAACTTGAGAATCGGAAGAAAAGCACGATGTTTTTAGTTTTATTATTTTTCTGATAATTACAAAGGTACAATTAAGGGAACTTAAATAGAACGCAAAGGGCAGAAAAAAAAAAGGAAAAGAAGTATTTATGATAGCTTTTGGATAAATTGGTGGTTTAATATATATCACTAACACTATTGATGCGGTGACCGATCGTCTCGACGAATTATCCATCCAAGATTTGTTGACAAGATTTGACACTCTAGAATCAAAAGTTGTAAGAACTGGAAAATACGAGTGTGGAGATAATTCGACGGACTCTGTTGCCCATATAAAAGAATGTGTGGTTGAGCTAGATAGTGAAGGGATAAAAGTCCTATGGCAGCAGAAGAATTTAAAGAATCGTTACTCAAATTAATTTGGGAATCTTATAATACCGGTACATTTGCAAAATTTTAGAATCAAAATTCTAAATAAAAACTAAGCATGCTTTTAAATTAAAAAATACAAAGAACTTACTTTCGATGACGTTTCTGAATCTACAAATCACCGAATTGGGGACACCACCCGTTGGAGACCTTCCTATCCTCTGGAATGAGATTGGTTTGTGGGAACCAATTGGGATGGGAAAAGATTCAGAGATATTTGAGAAAAACTCTTTTCTTTTTGCAGAGAGAAAAAATCTTGGCTTTTTCTTGATGAATTTGGTTAAAGAAAACTGTTTTTTTTTAGATATTTATAACTCTCTTTCCTTCTTGGAATAGAAAAAGGAGCAGGAGAGAATCATGAAATTCGATTATCAAATCTACTAATTAATTAACAATTAATCAATTAGTTAATAATTAATCAAACCATATTTCATTAATATTTCATTCAAATCTTATTTGAATAAATATCTCTCGAATATTTTATAGATTTATATTAATATAATTAATTAATCATATTTAATTAATATTTCATTCAAATCTTATTTGAATGAATATCTTTCCAATATTTTATATATTTATTTGAATGAATATCTTTCAAATATCTTATATATTTATATTAATATAATTAATTAAATCATATTTAATTAATATTTCATTCAAATCGTGTTTGAATGAATATCTCTACAATATCTTATAGATTTAATTAAATCAAATTTAATTAAATAAAACTAAACTATTAATTAATTCTCTAATTAATTAGTAGCTAAATTAAATATTTTATATTAAATTTGAATCATATTCAAATATAAGTTTCTCTCCATATCAATAATTTTAATATAAATCTAATTCTCATTAAATTAATACTTGAATTCATTCAAATATTTTATCTCTCATAAATTAATTTTGAATCATATCCAAAATTAAATTTATAGAATAAAGTTTGATAAACTTTTATATTATAATGTATCACTGTACATTATACTAATTCCCAAAGTAAATTTGAACATTTCAAATTACAACAAATATAAATAAATCTCATTACCCTTTACGAGCTAGGAATGAGACCTAATGGACCTAAAGATTAGAAGCTATAACAATATGAGATTAATTAGCTAAACTCATTAACCACAATAATAAATATTCGTTAACTGTGTGTACACTCGACTAAAAACTCACAGTTGAACTCTTCTCACTGTAGATATATTTATGTGTCCTCGGATATAGACCAATAACAGTAAGTTAGTCCTTCACGAGTGTTCGTAACACCAGCTGGGTCAATTTACCGTTTTACCCCTAGGTTACCTCTAATCCTTAAATACCATTGCTCATCCAATGAACAACCTGTTTATGGTCCTACCAATAAACAGAAATCCCTCTCGTGTCATAAAGAGGGTAGAGCCCTTTGTTCAAGACCTAGAGACACAATTTAAGGGCACTCATCTATTTACCCTAAAGTAGGAAATGAGTGAATTCCATCTTGTGTAATTTTGTTCTCAGCTCCCCACTCGGTCTTGTTCCCAAAATGATAAGCTTATTGAGTCAGCGATCTGGCCACTCTCACCCGTACAAATTAAAGGACAATCTCTCGCAAGTAGGAGTTCATAATACACTCAGGATTAAAACTAAGTTACCTAGGTCATCCTAGTAAAATAGAAACCTAACTAGTTAACGTAGTTACATCTAGTGGTTACTATTTCGCGGTCTGATCTTATACAAACTCATTGCATAGGATACCCTCACTCGCATGTCAACTACACGAACGCGTTAGATCATTGCGTTTGTATTAAATACAAAGTGAGTCATATCCATAGTGTTACCAGAATAAGGTACCCAACCTTATCTCTATACTATAGACCCTTTAAGTTGATCTCGAACATTGATCCATGTATGTCTCTACATATTGTTCAAGACTCATTAAACAGCTTAGGATGTTAGTTTATTGGATTTGGGTTATTAAGACAAAACTAATAATATAATCAATAACAATTATTACAATAATAACATTTTATTAATAACGGTCAATGGATTATATTTACAATCTATGAGTTTTAGGACATAAATTTTAACAGATAGCTCTCAAAAAACTATTATGAAAATGATAAACGACATGTCAGATGGTTTTTGAGTTACCCTCGATGTCGTTAGAAATGAAATCGCAGACATGAGCACGAGGGTGAACCTCACGATGTGTGCTATGGAAAATTAAGCTCCAGCTGAAGGAGCAATCCTGGTGAGCAGAATAAAGATTTCCGAACCCAAGCCCTTCTGTAGGGTAAACGATGCAAAGGGCTTAGGGAACTTCATCTTTGATCTTGAGCAATATACTTCAAGGCCATAAGCACAGTAACAGAAGAAGCCAAAGTGACATTGGCGACTATGCATCTGTCTGAGAATGTCAAGTTATGGTGGAGATCCTGATATGTCGACATTCAAGAAGGGCGTTGCACAATAGACACTTGGAGCACTTTAAAGAAAGAACTTTGCTCGCAGTTCTTTTCCGAGAATGTCAAAATCTTGGCTGGGCGAAAATTACGTAAACTAAAACACACTGACAACATTTGGGAGTATGTGAAGCAATTTGCAAGCTGATGTTAGACATACGTGTTATGTCAGAGAAAAAAAGTTTTTGTTTTGTCGAAGTTCTGAAACCATGGGCGAAGACAAAGTTATATGAACAAAACCGCAAATGCCTTATCTCGGTTCCTCATTCGGTCGAATTACAGATATTGGCAGCTCCTGGAATTGTAGATATTGAGAGACAAAGGGATGAAAGAAGTTGACGATGACGAAGAGCTACAGGAAATCATTGTTGTATTGAAGTCTACTCAAGAGGGAAAACCAAGGTATGAATGGAAAAATGGCCAGCTGAGATATAAATGGAGGTTAGTACTTTCTCGCTCTTCCTCTCTCATACCCATTTTTCTTCATACATTCCATAATTTAGTTTTACTAGGTCATTCGGATTTTTTAGGACCTACAAACGTATGAGCGGCAAAATATATTGGGTGGGATGAAATCTGATGTAAAAAAATATGTGGAAGGCTGTGATGTTTGTCAAAGGCACAAGACTGAACCCTTGTCACCAGTTGGCCTACTTCAGCCTCTGCCCCTACCAGAATTAATTCCAGAAGACTGAACAATGGACTTCATAGAAAGGCTTCCCAAGGCGGGAGGTTTTGATTCTCTCATGGTGGTTGTGAATCAATTGAGCAAATTTAGTTACTTCATCCCTCTCAAGCACCCTTTTACAGCGAAACAAGTGGCAGAGGTATTCATTCATAGAGTAGTAAGTAAACATGGAATACGAAAATCAACTATCACTGATAGGGACAAAAAATTTTTGAGTAATTTCTGGACAACCTTGTTTTCGGCCATGGGGACGACAGTGTCAATTATCTCTATCAATGTCAACCATGCCTCCTCTTCAGCAGGATCAACAGTCCCCTTAAACGGAGTGGCACCTAGAGCTTTCATCCTTTCAATGCCATATTTCTTCTTAGGATCTGCTTGAGCTGACCTAACACTGTCAGCCAACCTCTGAGCTATCCTATTAAAGATACGCTCTTCCATATTCTCCTGAGCTAAAGATGGCTAGAATTTCCCTCTGAAGACTCTTTATGACTTCCAGTAGCCTCGCGTGTTCCAGATTTCGTAGCTTGTCTTTGTGTGACTCGTCGTGGCGGCATTGCTCCTATAGTATTACTAAACAGTTATTATGCATTTAATGTATACTTCACACTAAACTCATGATCTCATTTCCCTAACAGAACAACCTATGCTCTGATACCAAATTGTCACACCCTCACCCAAGCCAACTCCAAACCTAGAAGAAAATGTGAAGATATTAAACTATCACACCCCATGCCAATACTCAACATCCAAACATAGGAAACAACTTAAACCAAAATTTATCAAAACAACAGGGAATGGCATTCAACATCAAAGTACTATAGCCACCCTGCTACAAAATTCTATCTTAAATAGGCATATAACGATATATATATATACACATATAAAAGATCACGTAATCCTTAACCAGACAGAACATTCAACTACCCCTCCCTCTCTCAAAACTATACAAGTTACTACAACCTAAAGATGTTAGCTATTTACAACAATGTCGAAGTCCTGATTCTTGATGCACACCCGAGTTACACAAATTATGCGTTTGGAACAGTTCGACCATCTAGAAAGAAAGGCAACAATGAAAAAGAGTGAGCTAATAAGCCCAATGAGTGACAATTTTCGAAAACAACTTCGGAAATCTATTCCATGTTCAAGGTCAACCGAGATGTATAACTTTTAATAAATGCATAAAAAATAATCTTATAAGCATGTTATCGAACCCAATGGTAGTCGTGCAAAATATTATAAGAAAAACAATACACATTTCCTCAGAAAACGTCTTGTAATCTAGCTGAGATAGAGTTTCTCATATCCTCATCCCTTTGCAAGTCAGAGTTTCTCATGCCCTTGCCATTGACGAGATAGAGTTTCTCATGTACTCGCCATTCCTTGTCAACTTTGTAGAATACTTCTCATAACATTTGCATGCTAACATCACTGAGAGTCTCTACTAATAGAAAGTACTAAAGAAATATGTATAACTTCCAAGACACCAGTTTAGTCTAAACAAGGTTCAAGAACACTAGATAAATTCTTTATAAACATGCTTTGCAAACATTTCATAAACATAAAGTTGGAAAGCTATCAATCATTCGTCAAGACAACCCAAAACAGAATATTTCCATTAAGCATCAATTTATACTATCAAATCAGAATTCATAGCACTTCATTTTTTTTGTCACTCACAGATCACGACTCAACTCCTAATGGTTTACAGACTTGGCCTATTTCCTCTTGGCCTGTCAAATGAACAAAACTGAGCATTAGCACCTTAATTAGCCTTGTCTTACAAACCAACTCAAAATGATGCTCAAAAGACAACTTATCAATCTAAAACTTAGATACAAAAGAACATTTTATATTGTTTTTTCCAGATTCAACAACCTACTTTCAAACCCACATAACTTCCTCAATATTTAACAAAAATTGTTGTACTATGCACCCATCTCTTCATTTGGAAACTCTCTACAACTTACTTGAAGGAATAGAAATGAGATTCCCCATGGATTAACATAGAATTTGTCCGAAACATAGGTAAGGCATTCTTCTTACTTCTAAATTTGATCCTGAAATTAAACCTACTTTTCGTCCTTTTTTGTTCATTATTTCTTCATGAAAGTTGTAGGAAATTTAACAAGATTTCTAACCATACTAAATAGAGCTCCTAACTCAAAGAGTACAATTTAGAATAATAAAAAAACCAGAGACTTTATGAATTCGTTTTAAAATTCTATGACCCAACTTCTTTTACGAAAATCATCAATTCTAAATCTTCTTCTTTGGTAAGCTGTTCCATCCCTTTTTTCAATCTGATTAGCAACTCTCTTAAATCCTGAATGTTCTTTTCACTGGATTCCATCCTCTCTTCCAGTTGTTTATGAGCCAAGGACCTTCTTTCCATGGATATCTAATGTTGAATGAGTTCTTTACAAGACCCACAATTGTGACCTCGTTGGCCAACCTACTACAATGAACAGTCACCTTTTTCTCCAAAAATGACAAAAATCTCTTCTTTTTAGGCATTCCAGCTTGACGTCTGATCTACGCGGAAGAAGTTCATCATTGCCGCCTTAGTAGGTTTTTCTAATATGGTTTAAACTACCAATAGGACATGTTGCCTTCTTATAAAAGTTTATCAGATTTGAAACATAATAAAACTTATCAGTGTACGTATACAAATTAAGATTCCTTGTAGAAAGAGCAATACATGCATGTGAGCTAGGGAACAAATCAAGGTTCCATTGACGACATGAGCACATGCAGGCCAAAATATTGACAACGTATTGTTCCTTACGATGGTGGACTTTAAATTCATGTTGATCTATAAGATATATATGTCAAATTGTTAAATCCATTGTCATTCACAAATAAGTGTGTAGATAATCATTGCAATTATTTTTCAAGTGTCAAACAACTTACATTCATTGAGCAACTTTCCCTTAAAGATTCTCGAATAATATCTTCTGCATATACTGATAGTTTCGTACGTTGAAAATTCCATTTGGTGCGACGTTCATAGAACCATTTTTTAACCAAACTACGAATTGATTCTAAATGACCAATTAAAGGTAATTTTTGGGATTTTTTCAATGTAGAATTCATGCTTTCAGAAATGTTGGTCGTAATAACCGAGTATCTCCTTCTTCTAAAAAAATGCCCTAGCCCACTTATGTATATCAATAGCTTTCAACTCATGCCTAATTGATGGAGAGAGATGATCAAGTTCTCTCATGTAGTACTCAAACATCAACGAGGTATAAGCTCTGGCACAACTGTGGAATGATTCCTCAATATGAAGCGACTTATGGTTTTTTTTCAAGTTCTTATACAGATGAAATGCACATAATTCATGCTCAGGTAATTCATACACCGCATTAAACCCATTTTCTATACTTTTGTGAGCATCAGACACAATTACCATTTCGTTATTTTCTCCACAAACAAATTTAAGATTGCGAAAAAACCATGCCCATGACAAGTATTCTCTGAATCAACCACAGCAAAAGCTAGTGGCACAATTTGAGAATTTCCATCAATAGTGCAAGTAGAAATGAGCGAACCAAGATATTTGTTCTTCAACGTTGTACCATCAACTAAAATAACTGGCACGCTAATTCCATGCATCAATTGAAGCTGCAAGTGCCATGAAATAGAACTTAAATTGACCTTCGTCGTCTGATTCTTCAAGTATACGTTCCTACTAACAATGCAATAAACACAATATTATAATTACAGTGTATTTTTAAAATGACCAATAGAAATAATAGCAAATAGAGTGTATTTGATATATAGATTATACCTGGGTTGTTTTTAATGCTGCCAACATTGCATACGAGTCCTCCGGAGTACTCCTAATGGAATTCAATGCAATCTCACGTCCTTTCCAAACCTTATCATGACTTACATTTACTTTGAGATTAATCTTCATGTAGTTAATAACATTAGAAGGGCGACATGGAGCGTTGTCATTAATTTTAAAAATGACTTTGTACACTCAGAAACAATCCAGGATGTTGCTCGCCTATTATCATTTTTAACAATGTCAACAGCACACTAGTGGGTATCCGTAAACTTACAAATAATCCAAATATCACTTTTTTTTTTAACACAGAAGCAAGTAAATACCATGGACAAGACAAATCTTTACATCAAATGTCAAACGATGTGCGATTGGACCTAACTGTAACAAATTCAAAACTATTGTTCACGATCAACAAATAAATCGCTTTCTTCAGTACTAACTTAGTTTTGAACTTTACTCCCACCTTAATAGGTATTCCAACATTTGGTGAATCAAACTATTCAATGTCAATAATCCTTGATACATTATGTGAACGTTGCTGTCTAGTTACTTCATTATTCAAATATGATGTATTTTCAACTGAACCAGTAGGTGTAGAATCAACAACCACAACTAAATCATTGTCGGAGAATTTCGACATAACCAACATAAGCCAATACATGTCGTCATTGTCTTCAACAATCCGAATAAAGGTTAAATTGTTGCATCCGTCCCAATAAAGAGTAACCCGACACACAAAAAGATCTCAAGATGGGAAAAGCTTACCTTGAATGCATTGTATGAATTCTTGAAATGAAGATGAACATGGAACGTATACATCAACCACACGGTAGTCAATATATCAGAAAGATTTCATCCATCTACCATCGAAAACAATCTTCACACGTTGCAGTGTCATGACAAATAACGCTGAAGAATAAAAGTAAAAGAAATCCAAAAGAGCCGTACAATAAAGTCAAAGCCTGCTCTAAAAGAAATTCGTAGGGAAACACGAAATTATTCATAGTAGTGAAAATAAAATCGAATATTAGTGTAATTCAAAATAAAAATCTCATAAAAAACTATTGGTACAATCAAATAATTTTTTCATATAAAAAGCACACTATTATCATGATTTTTTTAATGGGATATTGATATTTAAAATAAAAAGTTTAGTATTATGGCGGTTTCAAATCAAAATTTAAAATTAAATTTTAAATAACATTTATGGAAAATATATAAAGGATATTAACAATATTGTTCTAAAAATTTGAGTATGTTTGCCATTATTTTATGGAAATCAATCAAGTATCACGATGTTTATGGTTGATAATTTTTTTTTTAAAAAAATAATCATATAGACGTTAAATGCATCATAATTATAGGGGAAATAAAAACATTTTATGGAAGGTTCGTTAAATGAATCATTTTATGGAAGCTTTAATTTCAATTTATTATTATGTTAAATGAACAATTTTATAAAATGATCGTTAAATGCATAATTATGGAGGAAATAAAATCTTAATATGAAGTTGTTATTATATCAATGCACAATTTTAAAGAAGGATAGAATTCTAAATTCAAATTTAGGAGATCTTTCAAATAAATTTTCAAATTCAAATAATAAAATAAATATTTATGACTATATATAACCCAAAAACATTAAATTATAAATATGAAAATTGTTAATTATGTATAATATAATAAAATGTTACTAAATATTAACTAAACTTTATGAAACGTGCAATGAAGAAATTATATTATCAATTATGGATAACAAAAACAATATAAATTAAATAGCTATTAGTATATATATATTATGAATTATATAAATAAATTGCTAATTACTTGATTTGAAACCTACAAATCCGAAAATCGGAATAAATTGAAAATAAATATTTATTTAATATTTTTATAAAATTGAATGATTTGTAAATACAATATGGTTATATTATCATTTTTTAGACAAGAATTTCCCTCTACAAGGGATAAAATCGCTGAAAAGTTTTTTTGACCATCTAAACGGTTTTTAAATCAAAATATTTATAAAATTTGTTAATTTTCAATTTGTTATTCATTATTTTTTTGTTATTGGGCGGTTTTTTTTTTACCATTGTCACCGTTCTCTCTTTTCAAAAGGACGTTATTTTAGTAAAATATCGGATCCAAATGGTGGGACCAGAGAATTTTCTGATCCAGTGGGCCCAAAACTTGTTGGTGTCAATGTCGAAGAAATGAATTTTACAATTTTATCCTGCAAGGGATCCCTCTCCTCCGCTGCGTGATTTCCGAAAGAGACCGTTCGTCCCTTTCAGTTGCATCCTCCTTCCTCTGTCAGCCCAAACCAAAAAAAAAAAAAGAAAAAATTTCCTTGGCGCCTTCTCTCTTTCCCTCTCTCAAATCCACGATTCAGAAACCCTAGACACCTCTCTCTGCTCCACATTCTCATTTCTCTCTATGTGGATTCTACTGGTGAAGCAGCAGCACCTCCTTGCATTGTCCTCTCACTCGCTTCTCCTCTGTTGCTGTTGCAGTTACAGTACCAGTACCCCTGGCAGTAGTAACCTTTCCTCCTCTATGTTTGTTTTTTTCTTGCTTCGTTTCTTGGAAACATGCTGCATTTCCTCTTTTTATGCTTTTTTTATCTTCTTCCTCCTGCTTTCCTGTTCCTTCTGTATCTTTGTAGTGTATATATCTTTCTTCTTGGGAATCGTTGCATTATGAGCTTTGTTTTTTAGTTTTTTTACTGCATTTCTCAGAGGTTGTTTGCATTGATTGGAATTTGCGAGCTGGTTGATTTTTTAATTTATTTTTACTGTTTTCGTAGCTTGAGCTTTCATTTCGAGTGCTTTTTTTTTTTTGTTAATTTTTCCTTTCATTTGCTATTTGGCTCTGTTAACTGTCGCTAGCTTTGGTTTGTGTGCTTGGAAATCTTTGGAGGTTCGGTTCGGTTCTTAGTTTTTGAACTTCATTTAAGAGATAGTTTGCGTTCTTCGGAATTTGGGAGCTGGATGGTTGGTTTTTTACTGTTTTATTTACATTTCGTTTTATTTCTCTCTCTTGAGCTTTGCATTTCGAGATTTTTATTTTTTATTGTTACTTTTCTTTTGCTGTTTGACTACGTTAATTTTCACTGGTTTATTTAATCGTGTATATATATTTTTTATTGTTCTTGTTCTTGGAAATCCTTCTTTTCTGATCGTCGAATTTTAGTTTTTGACCTACGTTGCTGAGAATTAGTCTGCGTTCTTCGGAAACTGCGAACTGCTTGGCTTTTTACTTTTCTCTTTTCGTTTTGCATTGTTTCTTACTTTCTTCAGCTTTGTATTCCGCATTTTATTATTTATTAATTTTCTTTTGCTGCTTGTCTTCATTAATTATCGCTAGCTTTTATTTGTATTTCTTATCGTTCTTGGAAATCGTTGTCTTCTTAGCTTTGGTTGTTAATTTTGGACCGTATTTCTGAGAAATGCTTCGCGTTTTGAGAATATGCAAGCTAGTTGGTTTTACTCTTCACTTTTCGTTTCACCGTGTTTTCTACTCTCTTGATCTTTGATGTCGAGATATTTTTTGGTTACTTTACTTTTCTGTTTGGGTTTTTTTTTTGAATGTCCGTAACTTTGAAGCTTTTTTTCTTTGGTATTTCCAGTTTGATCTGCTTCTTGTTTTTTTGTTTATCGACTGTAGCATACCATTTTGCGACGTTTGTGTTAAACATTGATTGAAGAAGGCTAAAATTCATAAAGGGAGTTATTCTTCATTAATCATCAATAAACTTCACTTATGTTAAATACAATGATGAGGGCCATATTTATAGCCTTTGGGCCTGATATGTTTTTTAATTTGTGAGAAAATCGAGTTATAATCTCTCTGAAAGTTCTGTGAATATTATCAATCTAATAATTTGATTTGGTACTCTATCTAGTTTTTCATTTTTTGGGAACTTGATGATAAGGAATTGTTCTTCTCCCAAAATTTGATAAAGAATTGTGAAACATTTTTTAATTATTATTTTAATTGTTTTGAATATTCAATTTGGTAGTGAGTCCACCATGCTTTCAGGATGTTCATCCAAGGGATCTTGTGTACTCAATGTTGTAGTTTATCATTTTTTATTCAGATTGTTGTTTAGCAGTGAAGTGAAAGCACATCGTGTTTCTGATAAATTTCGAAATGTAGATGTAATGAGCTGATGGTATCATCAATAGACTTCTGTTTATTTATCTCTTGATTGGTAGAGGTGTTCTATTGCTGTTCTCTTTTGCACATTGATGAATTAATATGGTGCTGGACATTTGTTTTTTCAGGATAAATTTTCAGAGACTTCCATGGACGAGGATCTGTGGGATTGGCCATATGATCAAGGTTCTACTGATCTCCTTACCACTTCCCTCTATTTATCTGAATAATCAAGCTTCTAGTTAATTTGTTTATAAAGGATTGTTCCAGGTTTCTCCTTTTTCGATGCCGATGAAAGCAGTTACAATCTGGAATCTGGATGGCAGGCTGATTTTTACTTTGGTAATGGGAAAGGTAAACTTGATTTAACTTTTGTTCTTTGAAAAGAACTATGTGAATTCTGTTATCCTAGACCCACTTTTTCTCTATGTTTTATTTTGACAATTGGGCTACTTATTTTTATTATAATTTTATGATCGTAGACGTTATAGAAGAAAATGCTATGAATGAAAAGTATTGTGTTCAAGTACTGAAGATTTTAATACGGAAAGCAGATGCTGACATCGATGATCTTGAAGAAAATCTGTTATTGCTTCAATGTGACCTGTCATGGACAGAAAGCAGAAACCAATTTGAAGCATGCTGTACTGCTCTGAGAGAGAAGATAGACGTTCTTGATCATTCAATGAAGAGCTGGAGACAAAGTGATAGGATTAATACAAATGATCAGTCATCATTACATAGACAACAGGCAGAGAAATTGTACGAGATTTTGAAGCCTTTTCTTGGAGACAATTGTGAACAAGATGATGGGCAGGTTTTCTCTGTACCCTCTGACATCTAAAAAGTCGGTGTTCATCAAGTATGAGAAAGAAGACTACCAAAAACTTCATGAAAGCATAAAGCATACATTCATGATTTCACTTTCAATTGTCACGGTCCCATAGGATACTGCACATAGAGATTTTTGCAAGGGGGATATAGTTTTTTTTTGGCATTTTTACAGAATGATTTAATCTCTGAAAACTGTTTTAAGTTGCATTTAGTCTTAGTATTCGTAACTGTTGTACAGTCTATTTAGTAAAAATAATCCGGAATAAATGACGGAGTGGAGCATGCACCTAGGTCTAGAGGGGCTGGAAGACAGTTTTACCACTAGGCTATTTTCTGGAATTGTTATTATATCCGTTATATATATATATAATATAAAGAGGATAAAGTTGAGGGGGGCTCGAGCCTCCCCAGGGCCTATACTAAATCTGCTAGTTCTTATATGTGTTGTTCTTTTTTTCTGTTTAAAGAAAGCATGGACAAGAAAAGATATCTTTTATTTGAGATTGAATAGAAAAAGTAATATATTTTAGGAATTTTTATGTTTTTCTTCCTTAAAATTAAGGCAATGATGTGTGTGCTTCACTAAGAGAGCCTCGCTCATTTGAAGCAAGGTGACGAGGCTGCACCTTGAGCCTAGGCACATGCTCTTTGACCTATTGTCCATTTGGATGATTATTTTGCTTGTCATTTGTCAATCTAATATCTTTGAATTAATAGATATGAAATGTTGCTGCATATTTTCCATTTCTGAGGATTTAGGAGGAAAGTGAAAATTAGCCCTAATCATCATAGGTACGAGCAAAGATGCAAATTTTCTGTAGATCTTAAAGCTAAATAGATTCTCTTGCATAGAGATCGAAATAATAAACAGCTTTTGTACAGTTTTGTGACTGCTCTAAGATGTTCTTTTCATTCTACTTAACATAAATTCAGACAAATATTTATAGAAATATATAGATGGGATGGATCTAACTGTAATTTACATCCAGACGGTTGTCTTTTAAAATGTTAATTCTGTTCTATTTTGCACAATATGTCATTCTGATCATGGCCAAGCCATAACTAGATGCTTTACTATAGTTTTGTACCTAGGCTAAAATCTAACTACTGTTGAAGTCCTTTTGTTTTGCTTAGTTGGAAGAAATTGTTCCTTGAATATAGCATCCTGGTAAAAGAACCTCCTGGTAAATTGTAAAGTTAGTCACTAGTTTATTGATTAATTGTTAATTTCTGTCATCTGCAGTGAATTTTCTTTCCTTTCCTTTTTTCCCCTTTAAAAATATGTTAATTCTGTTAAAAGGATCAGCATGCAACCGTGAACAACCAAAGTCCTGATACTGATATGGAGTTGATCAGTCCATTGTGTGAAACCTTAAGCATTTCGGGGTCGAAAGTCAAAAGCGAAGAAACAGGAGTCAAGAGCATTTTGTTGTCAGTGGATACGATGCCCAATGGTTCAGTTCAAAAGCACAAGGAAAATGATTGCATTCACGATATAGAAGTTAAGGTATTATTGCTTTAGTTTCAGTTAGTGTCTTGGTGTGTTTAGCTGGATCAAAGGAAGGTAAAGCATTTGTGTGATAGCTCAAATGTTGAACAGTGTAATTGAGTCAAAATATGCTTATTAGTCTCCCACTTTGCTTTGTATTCAAATTATCACTCAATCTTATGATGCTTACATTTTAAATTTTCCTTACAGCTGAAAATTGCCACTGGTGGATTTTGCTTAAATTCGTTTGTGACTGAAGAAAATAGTTGCTTGAAGACAGATGATCGGAAACTTGTTTCAAAAGTAAAGATTGAGAAAGCTAAGGAACACCTTATAAATAACTCATCCAAGAGCAGAAGATTGAAGTCAGCTTCAAATGTAGTTGGCGAATGCAACCTTCTAAAACGACAGAAGGTTTGAAAACTTGGTTTTCTTTCAATTTGAAATGTAATTGGGTGCTTTAATTAAAACAAAGTAATGAAGTATTGGGTGTACTTCAGCTTTTCAATTAAAGTCTTAACCTTCTTTCAAACTAGCAGCAAGGGAAATATGTTGCTGAAAAGGTCAACCCAGATGTCCCAAGACAAAGAGATGGACTCAGTGGAAGTAAAAGATCTTTTGATCCCAATATAGAGGAAAAGCTAATTGATTTTTTGTTGAGGACAAAGAGAAACAAGAGTGATGCCGGGCCAGCTCTCCCTCAATCCATTGGAATTGGTGCCTCCTCATGTTTATCTTCAAACACAAAAGGGATGGTGGACAACTATCTAAAAGTTTCGGAGACTCCAAAACCTGGTTCATTTGACTCTTCAAATGTTCTTATAATGTTGCTTACAAAACTGCAAGGTCAGCAGGGAAATGTTATGGTCAGAACCCGGACCAAGGAGACCGACAAGTTATTGCCGGAAGATTCTAATAATGTTAATGTTTCTCATGAAAAGTCACATTTGAACATGGATCATAAGCAGAAAGCCTTTACTGAGAGGAGAGGAGAGAGCAAATTACACACTTCTATTTCAAAAGAAAAAAAGAGTCGAAGGACGGGAGCAATTGGAGAAGATGTCTCCTTAGATCGGCCTCTTGAATGGAAGCCTTCTCAGCCCAAGGCTGAGATGCAGGATGGTGCTTTTGACGTTGAGAAGAACTTAGGTCCTTTGTCCCAAAGCAAAGGGACTTCAAAATTGCTGGTTGGTGAAGAGTTTATAGATTTATCTCTTGTTGATGATACTAGTTCAGATCAAATCAAACCCAACGGTGGAACTGGGGATGACAACCAAATGGTGAAGTCACGTGCCACCATTGACGATCAAATAGCCAAAATTTTAGCACTTTTACCTTCCTCAGCTCTCGAACTGCAGAAACTGACTCTAGTAGATCTGAGGATTATTGCAAAGGAACTCAATTTGACCAAATATCATAAGCTTCGCAAAACGGTGCTGCTCGATCTGCTTGTTGGCCGGTTGAAAAGCTATTAGGTCAACAACATATTGTATCGAGGTTGGTTTGTTTTATTTTCGTCTTTAATCAGTTTCTTAGTTTAATGGAAAATCATGAAAGAAAGAAAGGATACACATAGGTCTTGCGCAGGGGGGGGATCAAAGTGAAATGATATTACATTTCATTAGAATGAAAATGCCAAGGTTAAAGAAAATGGAGATATTTAGGAGAATCAGATCTTTATAATGGTGTATAGATGTTTTAGATTATGGTGGTAGTTTTGAAATGTTGCTTTTGGTAAATGGGTTGTAGTTTTTTGGTTTATGCTGCCATTTTTATGTACAGAAACCTTTCAGCATTTGTGGATTTCAGAAGGCTACGTGTTTAGAGTTGAAAACCTTTTTTTTTTCTTTTTAATTATATACATATAGATATATCTTCCTGTGGAAGTTAAAATTTACTTACTTTTTCTTGCTTGTATGTCTCTGAAAAAAGATGTTGAGTTTGTTCCTGTTTTTGTATTAACTTCATATATTTAGTTTAGTTTTTCTTGGATGTTCGTAAAATGCAGGATGAATCACTTTTTTTTCCTGAAAATTTGAATGTGAAGGATTATGGATTTGAGAATCAGGACAAAGTTGGCCGAACTACTCAATGGGAGCCAATGTTAGCGATAAAATGGTTAGAGGAAATGAGGTTAGAAGGTGGAATTCGATATTGTATGAGTTAAGGTATTGGCAACAAATTGCAGTAAAGTTGAGCTATAAAAACAGTTGATGGTTGATGTGTGTGTGCAAGTTCATCTTAACACCTACGAATAGGAAAACGGAAAAAAGAAAGAAAAGAAAAGAAAAAGAATTAGCAGACCATGAATAACTTTTCTATTTTCTTGTTTTTATTTTTAATTCTTTAATATTTTTCTATTTCTTTTGATTTCTTTTAGGCAGACCTTGTTTTTAGGACCTAAAATGTCAATACTACATTTTTCTTTAGAATAATGTAATTTGAAACTTTTCTTTGCACAAGAGAATAAGAAAATAATAGCTAATACATGCATTTTATATTTCATTGTATGGACAAGAGAATAAGGATGGCTCATTAAATGAAGTAGGTATGGAAATGAGTTGTAGAATAATTAGAATAGAATGGAAAAGCTGTGAAGAAAATAGATTTTGTTTAATGAAACATTCTTATTATATTTACACGAGTAATGAAGATTTGCAACTGTATTATGCACCTTTGGCTCTTCTACAGCTCAAACAGCTTTCAAATCAGAGACTACTCTAGTCTCTAGATTTGCGAATTAACCTCTACTTATAATTTCATCTCTTTTCCTTCATTTCTACCTACATGTTCATCTCTTTCCCTTCATTTTCAGCTCAGGCATCATTCATCAAAGAAGTTAGAAGTCGAAAGAGCTTTCTGATCTAATTCAGCTTCAAACTCTTCTATAGTTCAAACCGTTTCAAATTAATATCAGACTGCTATTGAATGATTCGAAATTTTGCTTTTCTTGCTGATTTCTTTCAATTTGCTTCAGCTTCTGGAGCACCAATCTTCATGGCAGCCCAGATCCATCTTCTTTAAACCATCTCCTTAATTTTTCCTGAAGAAAGCAAGTTGAAAAATGATGAAGAATTGGTTCCATCGTTTGACACAAGTTTTCATCTTCTTTACTTCTTTAATTGTCAACACCACCTCTTCCACCTCCTACTTTCCTTCACTTTTACTGGCCATACTCACTTTTTTCACTCAAAATTCAAGTCACTTTGCTTGCCAATTTCAAGTTAAATTCAACTTAAATAAATAATCAAACAATTTACCACTATTTTAAAAGAAAAACAAAGGTTGGGTTCACAGTATATATGTTGTAAATCATATGTATACAACTTAATCTCTAATTAATTAACCGAAAGACCATTAAGTTTTCATGCTCGAATTATTGATGCAAATTGAGTTCAACCAACTCAATGGTACATGCCAAATGATTCTATTTATTAGTGGAAGATGACGGACTTTGATCATGCCTATAATGACCACGATTATCATCTATAGTATATATAAAAGAATGGAAGTGGAGAAATTTTTTAGCTTCATTTTACCTTTTCATTGTAACTTTATTTTTTTGTTTTGCTTTAGTGGCAATTTTGTCATTCACATAGATTTAATGTTTGTTTCATTTTCATTATAACTTTTAATGATTGCTTTAGTGTGAAAATGATTTTTTTTAAACTTTTTATCTCATTATAACTTTTTCTCAAAATTAAAATTTTTTCACTCCAATTAATCATGTGATCATTTAAATTTATCCAAATCCATTCACATTCATCTCTCCCTTAATTTTCTATCTCCCAACTATTCACATTCTCTATCTCTTTCAACCTTTCAAATTCTTCCTTTTCAAATCTTGGTTATAAATATCTCATTATTTTTTCATTCATGTTCACAAGTCACAACAAAATGCTAAGGGTGAAGAAAAAATGGTGAAAAAGAAATAATTCATACTTTTCTATTCTTTTCTATTTTTTTTTTATTTGGTTGTCTATTTTTTTTATATAAAAGTATGTTTGTGTCTATTCCTTCATTTATAAGTTTCTTTTTAGTACACAACATAGATTGGGAAAACTTGAACTATCAACTTCGTGGTTGATATGTAAATATGTCTATGCTCTTTATGTTTAAATCATATAATGTTGAGAATCTTTTTTTCATATTGTAACTATGGAAACCTTGCTCATGTTTTTTTCTTCATTTAATTTTTTTTATTAAAGCTATTTTATTAATGAAATAGTTGAGTGACTTATACTTTGATTTTGTTAAAACAATGTGAATATTATTGTTGAAATTTATTAAGTATAAATAAAGGTAATAAAATGTGTATAGCAAGAAATATTAAAGTTTTTTCTTTAATTTTTTACCTACAAAATCATTAAAAAAGATTGTGATTTTACATTTATAATTTTATAATTTCAAAATAAATATGATTTTGGTTTATGTTTTACCCTTTCATTATAATTTTTTTAGTCTTGCTTTAGTAGCAATTTTTATCATTCACATAGATTTAATGTTTGTGGTCATTTTCACATTCAAGATAGAAGTTACACTTTGTTAATTTTTCATCTCCTTATCTAAAAAAAAGGTTTTGATCTCATATGTGATATTAGTTAATGCTCTATGTTATTAGGGCCATAATGTAACTTTTCCATCTTCCATAACTAATTTTACATAATGCTATATGTTATTACACAACTAACCTTTATATCTTCCACTTTAGAATATATATAGATTAAATGGTTAAGTTTGCAACGTGTAAGCTCAAGATGTTAAGAAATTGAATTTGAATTGTGCAAACAAATCAAATTCAAAGATACATTTGAAAGATGACAACATTGCTTCTTTACTGAATAAATTCATTTTCCACCCATTATGATGTGAATATAAAAAGGATATATAAATATGAAAATATTGAAATGACTGTTCTAATTTCACAAAGTTAAGTTAAAACTATAATTTTTTCGTGTGATTTTCACATGCATCGCATGTGTTGTTTACTAAGGGGGTTTAATGTTTGTAAATTAGGTACGTAAATTTATAATATAGAGATTTGAGGTTTTTGCTCTAAATTTTTAATTTAAATATTATGTTTTCAAATTTGATTATAGGGTTTAGGAGTCTGAGTTTGTGTTTTAAAGTTTGAAATCAACATTTAGGGTTTAAAACTTTTTATTTAAGGAATAGGGTTTTAATTTTTTTAATTTAGGGGTTTGATGTTTGAACGTAATAGGATTTAGGTAAGTAAATTTTTAATATAGAGTTACGAGTTTGTGTTCTAAATTTTTAATTTAAGGATTAGGTTTTCAAATTTATATATTTATAGGGTTTGGGATTGTGGATTTGTGTTTTAAATTTTTAAATCAACTTTTAGGGTTTTAAATTTTTTCTTCAAGGTTTAGAGTTTTAAAATGTTTAATTTAGGCCTGATTTTTGAGACAGCGCTTAGCTATCTTATAAATTTTTAATATAGAGTTATGGGTTTGTGTTCTAAATTTAAATTTAAGGATTAGGTTTTCAAATTTGATTGTAGGGTTAACTTAGGATTTAGGTATGTAAATTTTTAATGAATAGTATAGGATTTGTATTCTAAATTTTTAATTGAAGGCCGGTTAGAGTTTTCAAATTGGAATATAGAGTTTAGGATTTGTGGTTTATTAGAGTTTACAGTTTGAAAAGGTGAGAATAGGATTTGGGTTTAGATTTTAAATTTAGGGTTTGAGAGGTTTGGGGTTGAGTATCAAGTGGGTTAGAGAATTTGAGTTTTGAATTTTGAATTTCGGGTTTGATGATGTAGTGGGACCCACCCAACATTTAGTATCGTTGTCACAGAGTACACTCAACGTTAACAACAAAATTTAACCTATGTGCACATGGTATCATATAGCCTCATGCTCAACTTCTTAGTCATGTAGTTAACAAAAATCTCATAAAGTCATATGAAAACATTAAAACATGCATGCTTATCTTTATATTTTGTAAAACTCAAGTTTACTCAACTTGTTCGTGGAAAACTGAATATCTATAAACAATATTTGTTTTAAATGGTATTGTTTCAACTACTTCTCAGATAGTCAATAATAATGTGCTCATATATAAATTTCATTAATAAAACCTAAGCTTGAAACTTATGCTTAAAAATCATTTATAGAAATCATGTACTATTCATAAACTCATATTCAAACATAAAAAGCATTTAGTCATAAATATCAGTTTAGAAATCACTTTTGAAATTTATTTACTCACTCGCAACCTTAAGCTAGTTTCATGGTCTGTAAACTCGACCTATTTTCTCTTGGTCTGTTAAACAAACCAAACCTGAGTGTCAGAACTTTATATAATCTTGTATTTTTATACTAAATGTAAAATGACGCACAAAAGATGACATTCATCAATTCTAAACTTAGACATTAAAAAACATTTCACAATTTACTCTAAAAATTTTCAGATTCAACAACCTAACTTCAAACATTCATAACTTTCTCAATACTTGACCAAAATTAATGTACTTTATATCAAACACTTTATTTTGAAATTCTCTACGATTTATTTGAAGGGAAAAAAAATAAAAGTAAAAAAAAAAAAAAACAAGATTCCTAGCAGATTGGTACAGAAATCGCCAGAAATAGAGGTAGTCCAAATTCGAATCTTTTACTAACCCCTGAATTGCTTATGAAATTAAGCTTACTTCCAGTCATTTTTTACTAATGATTTCTTCATGAACATTGTAGGAAATTTAATAAGATTTTCAACCATACCTAACAGAGCTTCTAACTCACTCTATACAATCTGTAAAACTAAAAAACCAGAGACTCCACGAATTCGCACACCAAACTGTGACTTGATTGCCTCTTCGAGAATCATTAATCTAACATCAGAATTTGCTCAAGCTTCCTTAACAAAATTTGTTAGAAAATGAGTAAAATTTCAAAAAAAAAAAAAAAAAAAACCTCATCTTTTAATCCCTTCTGAGGAGTTCAAACCAACTCAAAAACCAAAGAATGTCTGTGTGAATTCAATCTGTTAAGAGAGAAAAATTTGATGATCGAGTAGATGAAAAATGGAAGAAGAAAAGTTGGGCGGTCGAGAAAACTATTGCAAAAAAATAAAGCACCAAATGCCTTTTCATCTCCTTCTCTTCCTCTTTTTATTTTTTAAAATAACTTTTCTCTTCTTTTTCTTTTATACTTAAATATATATAATAATAAACAAAATTTCACTTTCCTTTTCTTTTTCCTTTCTCTCTATTTTTTTTTAAAAAAAATCCAAAATGATTAACACAACTTGAACCAAAAACTTTGACATTTTTCTTCAACAACTTAAATTCAACTTCCTATAATATATGACAATAGCAAAGAATCCAAGGAAAATCTCAGGTTTACAGTAATATAAGGTTCAAGACTAGGTTGATCCACAGGAAAGCACGAAGATTAGTTTCTCAAAGCTTATTATTTAGTTAAAGTGATAAATGGAGGGAGGGGTTGGTGTGATTTGATATTCAAATGAAAATAAAGTGCAAGAAAACTAAAGATAGAAATGTGACCTCCAAAGTAGTTCTCACACTCTCTAACTTTTTAGGAAGAAAAACTCACTCTTGTAGGTCTAAATTATGTGCTGAATTTTACGCCTCGATTGTTGAATAGGATCCAAATAAATAGAGGAAGAAAACCAAGAAGAAATTTAAAAAAAATACCAAATTTTCAATTTAAGTAAGCAGCTTGTGTTGCAACAATCGCAACACTCCTAACCTTTATCACAGTATAATGTTGTACTTTGCTTAGTGTTGGAGTGCTTCTCTTGTCTAATGTCATACCTCGTCCCGAGCACTTGCTTGCTCATCCTAAGACGTGGTGAGAAGCCAACCGATTATTGGATCGAGCAGGTTAAGTAATAGTTTAGTTATTAAGGGTTAGATTACGTCTTACCAGTTGACACAGGGTGAGAAGCCAACCAGTTGACCCTGATTATTGATCTTTTACAATGCTTAACAACTTGAGTAAATTAAAACTTATGCAACGAAACTATGAGAAACAAGCTTAACGAACCTCCTATATATATTTAACAAATATTTGAGGCTAAATAACATTGATTACAAACTATACTCACAAACCAAACAGAAATTAAACAACTGCACTTAACCTTATGCAAAACCATGTACACTATAAGGTTTAAACTAAGACTGGCCCTTAATAACTAAACTATCAACAACTTTGTACAGTAGTCTGACGACAACGGTCAGGTTCTCGGATCACGACCTCTACCTGGAAAGTGGGGAAAGCATTTGGAAAGAGTGAGCTAAAATAGCCAGTGGGTTATGGTTTTATTAAAACATACTTTTCAAAACAATTTAGTTTTAAACTTCGCATTTAGCATAATTAACTCAATTTACTTGCTATACCATATGAAACACAAGGTGGACCCTTTGACGACCCTCATCTTGTTATATGATATTTACGGGGTAGAATCCAGGCATCAGTAGTGCCCCATCTCGTTATAGTTTACTATGAGGTGGGTAACCTACAAATATCATAACTGCAGAACCCTCTTCTTATAAAATTTTCCCAATGATAACATATATAGGTATCTACTAAATACCTCTATCAAAGGAACCTCTGTGCACATGCCATATCCCCCAAAGGGTTGTTATATATATATATATATCGTACGATATAGTCTAAAACATTCTAAAATCATTCTTTACTTAAATACTTATCAAATATTTCAAATCTCATGCTTTGGAAACATTTTACTAAAACAGTAAACTCAAGTAATTCATACATCAAAGCATGCTTAAAACATTTAATAAATAATTAGCTTCAGAAATCAACTTTAAATTCATTTTATCACTCACAAATAATAGCTTTGACCCTTGGTCTATAAATTTGTCCAATCTCCTCTTGACCTGAAATAATGGAAAATAATTCCATTTAATTTCCTTTTATCATAAAATATCAGAACTTTACTTAAAATTTTCCAAAATATAAAAAAAAAAACTCAAAAACACCAAAATGGTATGGCTGGCGGGCAAGGGTGGGCGGCAGGGCCCTGGCCGTGCGCGCTAGGATGTCCGTGCTAACATCACAAGAGGTTTGTCGTGCGCGTTGGTGGTTTTTTGTTAATGCTTGAACTTAATAGTTTCGTGTGTGTATAACGCAATTGTAATATGTCACTAAGTCAGGTCATTAAGTGTAATACACTCACCGTAACTCTCTTGGGCCTATTCGGGCCTCCTTTGACCTATTTGGGCCTTCTTTTCTTGGTGAGGACGAAGTGCTTGTATAGGCTGATTTTCGGTGGAAAACTTCTATTCCTCTGAGTGTATCAACGCTGACATCTGGTCCTATGAAGTCACATCACTCCAACTACCATCCTTGTCTCTTAGTGAGCTTTCCTCGCGTAATATCGTGGTTCCTTGTCTGGGGTTGTTAATCGTCAAGCTAGTTCCCATCGGGTAGCCTTTACGTGAGATGTCCTATGTGATTTGCTCATTTATTCTTTTCCCACTTATCCTGCATTTAAACATGATAATTGTGTACAATAGATATGACACTTATGCAAGTTGTATTTTTAAATATTTATGCGTTTACAACACAAGTCACGCATTTTGTTCATTTCCTTATGAGTTTTGACCTCATTATTCTAATAAAAGGGCTATAATATTGAAAATTTTTGTGCGTTATCACACCCCCAAATTTAGAATAATGCTTGTCCTCAAGCATCGCTCCATATTATGCTTGTCCTCAAGCACCATTCCTCCTTAAAGACTCGCCTTCCCCTTTCGTGTTTCTACACCCCTCAACATGCGAGCAAGTTTTATTCGTTATTCATGGTTGACTCTCATCACGTACTTCTTACTATGAAAGTATTTCTAAGTTCAAAATGCAGCAAGCTTAATACTCAAAATACCCTTGTTCATTTCCAATGATAACTTGAAGAAATGACCATTATTATAACCCTTTTTGTCAGAATAATGGAGTAAAATGCATAAGAAGATGATCAAAATGCATAACTTATGTTGTAAATGTATAAATATTTAGAAATATGGCTTACATAAATGTTGTTCTTGTTTTACACGGTTATCATGTTTAAACGCAGGACAAGTGGGAAAAAAAGAAAGGAGCAGCTCACACTTGACATCTTGCACAAAGGCAATGCGATGGATCACACTTGGCGATTGACAACCCCAAGCGATGAACCTAAACATCACGCGAGGAAAGCTTACAAATAGACAAGAATGGTAGTTGGAATGATGTGGCTTAACAGAGATAGATGACAGCACTGGCACACTCAGAGGAACAGATTTTTTCTGCCGAACAAGCAGCCTATACAAGCACTTCATCCCCACCAAGAGAATAAAGAGGCCCGGATAGGCTCTGAGCCTGAATAGGCCAAAGAGAAAGAGAGACTCAAATGGTCAGAGAAAATCACAGAGACAGAAAGAGCTCGAAGAAAATACATGGAGATTATACAGCCATGATAAAAGAAAAGAATATTTGTTGTTGATCTCCCAACTTGTATTATCATTTTCCATTCTTTTGTCTTTCCATTTTTTATTTCATTTTAGTGGGTGTATTGTTCATATTGTACAGTAGTCGAAGGCCTATATTCTTTATACATAGACTGCATGTTCATACCTTTTCAATCCACCATTTCTTAATGTTTTATCTATCTTCGTGTTATTAAATGAGAAGAGTGTGATAAGTTCTTGATAAGGAGTTCAACTTATAATTCTTATCGCATTAAATGAACTATGTTAATCACTTGGCCAGTGTCAATCACCAACAACCAGAAAGGGAAAGTAGTAAGAATAAGGCTAATGCGTGCAAGGAGGAGTTTGATGACAAATTTCACCTTAGCGAGGTAGCTTCCAACATTTGTATCCCAAAAGGTGAACAAGTGCAGACAATAGGCACCGAGAAGTTGTCGTCCTTAAACAAGAAGTCCTATAAGTATTACGAGTCACGATCTCTAAGTATAATTTGCCTAAGCAAGCATAAGTTTTCAACGGTTCCCAATGAAATCTAACCTACCTAATTTGTGTAAGGAGGTTAAATTACCTATATTTGTGCGGTGTAACACACAATCTCCTTATGGGATTAAAGGATAAATAGAAAGTGAATACAAGATTCATTTACACATATAAAAGAATTACTTACATAGGTACCATAGTATAAGTAAATATTTACACGTATATCGGGATGCAATTCTAAAAAAATTGGAAGAATTATACGTTACAATTGCATCCATCCGTTTAGGTTCCTTGGCAAGAAAGAAGTATGGTGTCATTGCTTCTGCTCTGCATAGATTTCATGATCGCATTGTTTCTGAACTTCATTGATCATTTCTATCATGACTCATAGGTTCTTGATTGTTCATCACAATAAGTCTCTGCTCTCAATCATTCATCGCAATGTTCAAATGATCTTTCTCGGCTAGCTAATTGAAATTGTGCTTTTCATTAGCTCCGCACGAGAACACTTCAATTGATAACTTCATGGAGATTCTCATTTTCATTTACGACTAACTGCATCCATTGAAATTTCTTTAGGTCATCATCTGAAAGATACATTGATCTTGGGGTTGGTTCAAGCAATCACAAATTACTCCGATACCTTGAACCTCTTCGCGTGATTTTCAGCTAATCGCGTGATTCGCCAAAATCAAATGTTTTGCCCAAACTCAAAGTAAGAATCTATTCTACATCTGTAAATAAATTCCACAATGTACCTCTTCATCGTGTAATTCCTAAGTTCTCGTTGAGTACAAGTTTTCCTACTACTTGTCCAAGTGCAAGCGAAATAGTAGATTTTCCTGGGTGATCTAGGGTCGAACATAGGGAATTGTTTACAGACAGTTAGTTCTAGGATCCACTATTCATTTAGGTGAATTGAAAGAATTAAAGAATAATAGATGTAAGAATTGTTATTTACACATCGAGAGTTTGTAAGGTGAAGTGAAGAAAAAGGTATAATAAAGCATCTAACTTCTATCAAGGGAGTAAATGCAGGAATGTCCACGTGCTACCATTCGAATAAGTAACGAGATAACTTTGATGCGATATAACTCACTAAGACATACTTGTGATGAAGGCATGCTTCTCTTAAAGTCATATATGCCACACATGATTGCTTTTCAGAGATTCATATGACCAAATATGGCTAGATGAGTTATATCTAGAAGAGACCGCTTATGAATCCTATAGTATTTTTCGATTAAGGACTGCTACCTCTCGGTATCCACTGTCCATACTTGCCCTCCTTTTGGGGTACAAATGTTAGAAATACTCCCGTGAAAAGGCAAAGTCCTTTTCTCACGTGCTAATTAGGTTCTAGCTACTTTCCCTCTCGGGTAGTTAACAACTCATGCTGGCCAAACAATAACAATAGCACAATTAACACGTAAAAATTTATACGCAACTCTTCTTATCATGACCTATCACCTACTTAAGCTACGAATAACACATTGACTTATAGAAAGAAGAGAAATGTTGGATTGAAAAGAAATATTTGTATAGAACACGGAGAAAGTAGGTCGTAGACCTATATACAATATGTACAATATGAAGTATAAAATATATATATAAAAAATAACAACAAATGGAAGATAGGAAAATTGGATCATTGTTACAAATTAAGGGATCAACATAGATAGCCTTATTCTCCATCACTGCTAAACATTCAGACTCTCTCTCTCAAGGTCTATCTCGACCTTCTTTGGCCTATCCGGGCCTCCTTTTCTTGGTGAGGACAAAGTGCTTGTATAACCTGCTCTTCGAAAGAAAACTTATATTCCTCTGAGTGTGTCAACCCTGAAATCAAGCCCTATAAAGTCACATCACTCCAACTACCATCCTTGTCTCTTAGTGAGCTTTCCTCGCGTAATGTCGTGGTTCCTTGTCTGGGGTTGTCAATCGCCAAGCTAGTTTCCATCGAGTAGCCTTTGCGCAAGATGTCCTATGTGATTTGCTTCTTTCTTCTTTTCCCACTTATCCTGCGTTTAAACATGATAATCCCGTAAAATAGGTATGACACTTATGCACGATGTGTTTCTAAATATTTATGCTTTTACAACACAAGTCACGCTTTATGATCATCTCCTTATGCGTTTTGACCTCATTATTCTAATAAAGGGGTTATAATACTGAACATTTCGATGCATTATGACACCCCCAAATTTAGAATAATATTTTTCCTCAAGCATCGCTCCGTATTATGCTTGTCCTCAACTACCATTCCTCCTTAAAGACTCACCTTTCCCTTTTGTGTTTCTACACCCCTCAACATGCAAGCAAGTTTTATTCGTTATTCATGGTTGACTCTCATCGTGTACTTCTTGCAATGAAAGTATTTATAAGTTCAAAATGTGGCAAGCTTACCTCCACTTTAGAGCTTAATAACTATAAATCCACTTTCTTCTAAAAAGTTGTTGCAAAATGTCTTAATATTTTTATCTCAAAATTCTAGCTTCAAATTCCAACGGATGAACTCTACAGCCCTCTAGAAATCCACCTTGCTTAGAATCACTTGAATTCTGACCTTTCTTACTTTCTTCAACTTAAACTTAATCCTCCATTACTCAAATTAAACCACAAGCCCCAATACATAAAATAGACTCAAAATGGAAACTTTTGGGAGTAATTTTTCTCAAAACTCACAAGTGGATTGTGAGAAATTCAATATTGAAGCTTGCCTGTTTATAGAGTTCCTTGCATCAGTACAAGTTGACACCTCATCCTTACTTAAATCCACCTCACCTTGCCTTCGAAACCCTTATCGTTGTTCATTGTTGGTTTTGTTGAAGGTTTGGTTTTCACACCTTGCCTTCGAAACCTTTATCGTTGTTCGTTGTTGGTTTTGTTGAAGGTTTGGTTTCCACACCTTGCCTCTGAAACTCTTCTCCTTCTCCGTCGTTGGTTTCGTTGAAGGCTGGGTTTCCACCCCTTGCCTCTGAAACCCTTCCTTGCATGTTCAAAGAGGGTTCTCTATGAACATGCAAGGATCTCTTCCTTGTCGCTTTGACTTCCCCCATTTCGCTCGTATTTGTACCCTGAAACACCTGTGAACTTTTGCTACTTCTATCGTGGGATCCGAAGAATGGTAGGGATGTTGGCGGTTTGAGCTCGGTAGGGGTGTTGTCAGTTCTTCTCGGTTCGTATCCCAAACCTTATAGTTGATTATGAGGTCCTATTATGAAATTTCTTTTTTATATTTGTGTCTTAATTTTTCATATCGAACATTAATAATTTTCTTGTGTGATATGTTCTGGATAGTCTGATCTATGATGTTCTTAAAATTTCTTTTTCTGAAATTTTTGTGTTCTGATTCTTTTTCTGATCTGGAAAGACATGATCTGTGTTTTTTTTTGTTGGCTCAAATTTTTATTTTCCTCTACTCATAATGAAATCAATGCTTATATTAGAATTTTGTGTTCATTTTTTTCTTTGTTCAAATTTTTATTTTCCTCTGCTCATACACTACAAGAAACTAAGGTTATCCCGACGTCGCACAATGTCGGCAAAAGTTCATAGTGCACCGGTCAAACTATTGCCAACGTCAAATCCTATGTCAGGAAGAACATCGATAAAAGATCGTCAGAGAAACTTTGGTAGACGATCAACATGAACGTCATCAGCATAGGATTAAATCGATGCAGTAAATTCCAATGAGTAGACGACGTCAGTTTTGGATTACACCCGATGTCATTGCAGTACGTCGGGAAAAGGAGTACACCCAACGTTGTTGGAGTGCATCGAGGACGAAGTAATGCAGACGCCGCATCCAGTTAGAGCTTCCTCGATGTCATCTATAAATGTCAAAGGAAATACTTGATCCCAATGCCTGCCATGCGTCAGGATAAAGGTTTTAACATTTATTTTATATTATTATTATTTCTATTTTTTGTTTTTGTTATCGTGAAGTATTGCTTTCGATTCCGCTTCATAAGGCAAGAAAAAAAATTGCAACAAATTATGAAAATTAAAAAATTACAATTTATAATACAAGATATGTAATATATATAACAAAAATTACAATTACAATAATGTTCAAAAGGTTCAAAACGTGGTTATCTGAAAGATGGCGTTGATGTCCCATGAAAGCTATTTTTTCTCTTATCCCGAACAATGATCTATCTCTCATGGAAATGAGACATGCATGATACTCCTTTGTACTCCACCCAGATAGGTCACCATATGTCGGAAAGTCATTATTTATCCACAACAAGGCTGTATGCAACTGAAAACACTTATCTATAAGACAATCGTACGTACGCACACCAAAAGTCCATAAATTTTTCAGTTCCTCAATCAATGGTTGTAGGTACACATCAATTTTCCTACCAGGAGATTTTGGATCGGGAATGAGCAATGACATGAAGAAGTTTGACTCTTTCATGCATTTTCATGGTGGCAAATTGTAAGGAATTAACACCACAGGCCACATATTGAACGAGGTACTCATATGATCGAACATATTAAATTCATCTGAAGCTAACCCCAAAGGAACATTTTGTGGCTATAAAGCAAAATTAGAAAATTCAAAATCAAAGTGCTTCCATTCCTCTGCATTAGCCAGATGTCTTAACACATCCTCTGTTTGCACTCATTTATCCTTATGTCATCTCATGTCTGCCGAGCTTTCTTGCGATACAAACAAGTGTTATAATCTCAGCACTAACAAAAAGTAGCACAACACTTTTTGTGGAATTTTTTTGCTTGATCTGTTAGAACTAACCTTGTACTGAGACTCACCGAAAGTCAGACACTGTTGCAAATCTTCAAAATCCTTCCAGAACAATACACAATCATACTTACAAGCATGAATAGTATCATATCCTAAGTCCAACTCACACAATTTTCGTTTGGCTTCATATAATGAACTAGGGATATTGGTACCACACATTGGAAACACATGTTTTATATTATCTCTAACATCATGTCAAAGGACTTATTGCTCCAACCATTGAGGACCTTCACATGAATCATTGTAATAAAAAAGTTTAGGGATGAAAATTCTGAACAGTCGAGGTATAGCTCACGACTTTCTTAGTTTAATAACTCCTTAAATATCATGTTTGTTATATCTTCTTCTAAATCTACCTCACTGTTAAACGACATTTCATTCTCCAAACCTTCATTCATCTCCTCTACGTGTTCAATACAAGCTTGTAAATCATGTACCATACCTAACATTTCATTTTCTTCAGTAAATGGATTACTACTAGTTCCTTCATAAAAAAATTACTACTACAACTCATTCTTTAATCAAGTCTTTACATACCTCGGTGCAAGTTCACGAGCTCTCCATGATACACCTAGTCTATATAGGAGAAGGCTATTCTAGTGGTTAATAAATGCCACTCCACATCCTCTAATGAGTCCCAATTTTAATTCATACATCTTTTACATGGACACCTTATTTGTCCATAATTATTGACGTGATATTTTGTAACCTTTTAAAAATTGGAAAATTCCTTATCTGTACTCAACCAAAAACCTATCCCTAAGCTTCATCCAACTCTTGTTCATCTCGTTAAAAGCCTTAAGACATAAATAGATTGGATTAGTTTTATATCTCTCATCTCAATTACTTCAACTTACTCCATGAATAAGCTATATTGTTAAATGTCCCATCTTACACTAAAATTAAGTTTAAATCTACCTAACACTTCCAACATACGTAACACTTCACACATAATTAAAAGCTACCTAAGAATCCCCAACACTATGACAGATTAGAAACTAATTTTGACATAAAAAAATAGGTTACCATAACTACAGGACAGCCACAAAATAAATCAATAACATATTATGTCAACATTTTTAATTAAATATCTAACATTTTCAAAAATTCAAATTCGAATTGAAATTAAATAGAAATTCATATTCAAATTCAAATTTAAATTAAATATCAAATTCAATCTCAAATTCTAAAAACATACACTACACGTACATTATAAATATGTATTTGAATAAGAATCTACACGTACAACTCAAATTTACACATAAAATCTCATATCATACATTCCACATAAAAACATACATTATATAATACATTACACATACATAAATTACACATACATATTACACATATAATCCTAAATTCAAATTACTCATAATATCAATACACACATTACAATATATACACATACATACGGTATACAATATATACATACATTATACAATATATACATACGTTTTCATTATTTCAAAACAAAAAAGGAAACTAACCCTGCAATCGGCGACGAGGGAGGACAAACGACGATGAGCGACGGACGATGGTAGACAAGAGACGAACGACGATGGATGAATGGTGAATCTTGTTCTTTCTTCTCTATTTTTTGTTTCTCTTAGTGTGTTATGTGTTCTATGAACACAGAACAAATAGGGTCAAAAAATACCAAAGCAGTCCAAAAGCATTGAGGAATAGCACTTTCCCCGACGTCATGACCAACGTTTCACTAATGGCATCGAGGAAAATTTAATTGTAAAATTTATTACTCAACTACAACTTTCCCCTAATGGAAAGCATACAAGCACAACGAAATTATGGATAAAAAATTACTCTAAATGCATCGTAACTCTTTAGACATTGACATGCATAAACTACCTTAATTATAACAAATTAGGGTTAATTGGAAACATATCTTTGAAGCTTTCCGAAATCCTTGATATCTTCTCACGAACTCAAACTGCGACCACCACTAGAGTTGACCCTCTATTCTCCAAATTTAGAACCGGATGATGAGACCCGTTAAATGAAGGAAAAAATGAGAGAGTGACAAAAATTGAAGGTGAAGTTTGGTTGAGATTTTTAGAGAAAAATGTTTGGTAAACTTTTTGTAAAACCCAAAGTAAATAATTGGCAAAATGACTTTAAAATAATGAAAAGTAGCCTTTAAATAAGCTAATTACATGCAAAACTCAATGTAATTAGTTTATTAAATCTCAACACCTAATAATCCACTAACCTTTAATGGAACTTAGTGGACTAGGTGTTTACATCTCATTTAGCCACCTATCCCACTAAGTGTTAGTGGGATTTTCCAACAAAATGTTGAATTTTCCCACTAACTTTAGTCCAAGGGAAATATGGTCATTTGACCATTTAAGTCAAAGTCAAACTTTGACTTTTTCAAGTAAAAAATCAACATTTTGACTTTCATTTTGTTCGTCTTGACAAATTTCGACCTCCCAAGCATGAATTCACATTCATTTTTCCAAAATTCAAATCATATTTGAATATAAAGCAGGTCAAAGTTTGACTTTTCAAAGTCAAAAGTTAACTTTTGACTTTTTACAACTTTGACCATTTCCATCAATTCCAAACTTTTGAATATGAATCTCTATTCATATTTTTAATATTTAAAAATAAAGCTCTATCTCAAACTTATAATCGATGATTATATCACATATATTCGTCGATTTCTCTCTCTTTACCTAATTCGAACAATTTGAATTATTCCAACATATTATTCTAAGTTAATTTCATATGAGCTAGCAAGAGAACCTAATGAATCTATAGATCATGGGCTCCAATGATCCGAGATTAACTGGCTAAACCCTTTTAGACATAGCTAATCAACATTCGTTAACTAACGGATTATTCTACTAAAGCCCCGTAGTTGCACTTCCCTCACTATAGATATATTTATGTCCATCTGATATAACCATGATTAGTAAGTTAATACTTCACATGTTGTTTGTAATCTCGACTGGGTCAAAATACCATTTTACCCTCAAGATTACATCTTGCTCCTTAAGCCTATTGATTCACTATTGAACAATTGGTTTAAGGTCCAACCTATAAACTGAATCCCTCTCGAGCCAATAAGAGGGTGGAACCCCTTGTTCAAGATTTGGATTCAGTTCTTAAGAGAACAGCCTATCTACTAACCCTAAAGCGGATAAGAGTGAATTTTGCTTGCACCTTATGTCCCTAGCCATCCACCTAGTCTTTTGAAATGGGAGGCTTATTGGACTAGCGTTGTTGAACTGCCCTGACCTATGCAGATCTAAGGATAATTCCATATGAACAGAAGTTCATAGTTAGCTCAGAATTAAGATTAAGTTACTTAAGTCATCAATAATCGAAATAGTCAGTTTTATACAGTCAATAGTGTTATAACTTAAAAGTGACTATTTCATAGTTCCAGTCTTATGTAAACTCTTTACATAGGAAGCCTCCATTTCCATGTCTCTACATGAACGATTCATGATTACATTATTTGTACTAACTACAAAGCATGCCACATCCATAGTGTCCCTAGAATAAGACGTCCAACCTTATTCATACATTATAGATCATTTGAGCTATATACTCTAACTTGATCTACGTTTATGTTTCTACATAAAGTTCAAATCTGCACTAGATAGCCTCGGGACCTTAGTTTATTGGATTCAAGATTATAGTATTATATTTTCACTAATAAGTCCTCAATAACCACTTTATTGAATAAAATATAATTTAAAACTACAAACTACGAAATTCAAGACATAAATTCAACATCCTCGACGCGATCAATGCGTACATCAGCCTTACTGTAAAGAACTGCCGACGCATGTGTAATAACGTCGAGGAAAGTTTAACATATATATAATGATTTAACAATTCTCCAACGTTTTCCTTCATTGTGTCAGGGAAAGTTTCAAATTTATATAATTATTTAAAGATTTCCCGACGTTTCCTTCATTGCATCGAGGACAGTTCAACGATCTCATAATTATGTGAATCTTCTCCGATGTGATTCTCCAGTGCGTTGAGGAAAAGTTTAATATTAAAAATTTTATTTATGTTGCTCCGACATTTTTTTCATGCGTATCGGGGAAAGCTTAATAATGAATTAAAAAAATAAAAATGACGAACAAAGCCCAATGTTTTAAATTAAGACGTCGGACTTGCTCCACTAAACCGATGGCTCTTTGTTTGCGTCGGTATTGGTGTCTTGTGCCAACGTGGGTTTTTCCAACGTCACTACAAGAAAACGGAGATATCGCAACGCCAGACACGACGTCGCTAAAAGCAACGTCGGCGTTGCTGGACTTTCCGCAACATCCGTGTTAACACGTCGCCAGATACCACATTCTGCGACGTTTGGAAAACAAATGTCCCGGAAAGTATACTAATTAATTTATTGTTTTACTTTTCTGCGACGTCCCTCTAGGAAACTTCGCGAAAAGCCAAAATGATTCATTTTGGTCAAGACTTTTCGCGACGCACGTCGCGAAAAGCTGAATATTTAATTTGTTTTTACATGTTTCACGACGTGGCACCCTCGAACGTCGCGGTAAGTCTAACCTTAATTTCGTATGATAATCTTTCTGCGACGCGCCTCTACAAGACGTCGTGAAAAGGGAAATGATCATTTGAAATTATAAACATTTCCGCGACGCAGTGTTCTCCGACGTCCTCGAAGGTCAAAACGTCAACGAAATGATTCGACCTTTCGCGACGCAACGGTGACGCACCTTCGAAGGTGTCCTTGAACGTCACCGAAAGGTAACAAAGAAACATAATGTTTCACGTTTCCACTACGTGTGTCAGTGGCACGTCTTGAAAAGTGAAACGTAATAATTTGTTTTCTACTTTTCCTGACGTGGTTGTCCTTGAACGTCGCGGAAAGTAGACAAAGAAACATAATGTTTCAAGTTTCCGCGATGTGTGTCTGTGGCATGTCGCAAAAAATAAAACGAAATTTATTATGTTTCCACTTTCGCGACGTGGTTGTCCTTGCACGTCGCAAAAATGTGACATTTCCGTGACGCATCTCTGACACACGTCGCGAAAAGTGGAAACATAATAAATTTGTTTTTCCACTTTTCGCGACTTCAACAGCTTCCGTGTCACGGAAACATACTTTCCTCGACGTTTTCGAAGACGTCGCGAAAAGTCCGGGCTATTTCTAACCCAGATTTCATTCGGAAGAGAAGGTAAGTGAGAAAGACAGGGAGAAATCGAGAGAGAAAGTTAGAGAGTCGTTGTCGTTGCCGCCCACTGTCGTCGTTTTCGTGCCGCCCGCCGTCGCCGCACCGCCACTGTCGCCGTCGTCCTTGCCGGCCGCCGTCTTGAGGTCATTTTTTTTGTATTTTTTTGCATTTATGTTTAGGGTTTAGGATGTATGTGTGTAGGTGTTATGTGTATATTTAATGTATATGTATATGTTTATTGTTTATTTGTTAGTATAATTTTATGTGTGTGTATGTGTTATGTGTATATTTAATGTGTATGTATATTTATTTTTATGTGTTAGTATAATTTTATGTGTGTGTATGTGTTATGTGTATATTTAATGTGTATGTATATTTATATTTAGGTATATGTTTATTTTGTATGTGTTATGTGTATATGTAGGTTTAATTTTATGTGTTATATGTACATTTAAAGTGTAATGTGTAATGTATATGTATGTATAGTTTAGTGCATATGTATATGTATGTATATATTTTTTTATTGCAATTAGAAAATTAATAAAACTTTAAATAATGTATGAATTTAGATGAAATTTAAATATGTTTAGAGTTGTAAATATGAATTTCATATTGAAATTGCATTTGAATTTCAATTTCAAATGCAAGTTGAATTTTTAAAATTGTTAATTAACGTAACTAAAATAGAGCATGTATAAAACTAATATAACATATTTATTTGTTAGGCCTTTTAACGAGATGGACAAGAGTTGGATGAAAATTAGGGATAAGTTTTCTGTTGAGTACAGAGAAGGGGTTTTTCAGTTTTTAGAGGTCGCAAAACATCACACAAATAATTATGGAAAATTAAAGTGTCCATGCAAGAAATGTATGAATTCAAACTGGGACTCCTTAGAGGGTGTGAGGCAA
Source organism: Cucumis hystrix (assembly GCA_025688845.1). Taxonomy (NCBI): domain Eukaryota; kingdom Viridiplantae; phylum Streptophyta; class Magnoliopsida; order Cucurbitales; family Cucurbitaceae; genus Cucumis; species Cucumis hystrix. Next base: position 2,574,439 of record CM046890.1, read on the forward strand.
CATCTATTAACCACTGGAATAGCCTCCTCCTATATCAACTGGGTGTATCATGGAGAGCCCTGGACCTTGAACATAGGTATACAAACATTTAATGAAAGAACGAGTAGTAGTTACCGAATAGTTGATGAAGGAACTAGCAGTAACCCAATAGTTGATGAAGGAACCAGCAGTAACCCTGTTACTGAAGAAAATGAAATGTTCAATATGTTGCATGACTTACAAGCTGGTATTGAGGAAGTAGAAGAGAGGGAGAAAGGTTTAGAGTTAAAAGAAGACAGAACAAATAACGTATTTAAGGAGTTATTAATTCAAGCAAGTTGTGAGTTATACCCCGGGTGTTCTGAATTTTCGTCACTAAATTTTTTGGTTAAAATGATGCACTTCAAGATTCTCAATGGTTGGAGCAACAAGTCCTTCGATATGATGTGGGAGTTAATAAAACGTGCATTTTCAATGTGTGGTACTAACATCCCTAGTTCGTTCTATGAAGCCAAAAGAAAATTACATGATTTGGGCTTAGGGTACGAGACTATCCATGCTTGTAAGTATGACTGTGTATTATTCTGGAAGGAGTTCGAGGACTTGCAACATTTTTCGACTTGTGGTGAGTCTCGATATAAGATTAATTCCAACAGATCAGGAAACAAAATTCCACAAAAGGTGTTGCGTTACTTTCTGTTGGTGCCAAGATTAAAACGACTGTTTGTATCGCAAGAAAGTTCGACAGACATGCGATGACATAAGGATAAACGAGTGGAAACAGATGATGTGTTGAGACATCCAGCAGATGGAGAGGGATGGAAGCACTTTCATTCTGAATTTCCTGATTTTGCATTGGAGCCACAGAATAGCTTCATATGGATTCAATCCATTCAGTCATATGAGTACCTCGTATAGTATGTGGCATGTGGTGTTAATTCTATACAATTTGCCACCATGGAAATGCATGAAAGAGTCAAACTTTTTCATGTCATTGCTCATTTCTGGTCTTAAATCTCCCGGCAGAGAAATTGATGTGTACCTACAGCCATTACTTGAAGAGTTAAAAAATCTATAGATGTTTAGTGTGTGTACGTATGATTGTCTAACGGATCAATATTTTCAGTTGTATGCAGCCTTGTTGTGGACAATTAATGACTTTCCAGCATATGGTGATTTATCCGGTTGGAGTACAAAAGGATATCAGGCATGTCCCGTTTGCATGGGGGATAGATCATCATTCGGAATACGCGGAAAGATAGAATTCATGGGACATCGACGGTATCTTCCAGACAATCATGTTTGGCATAGAAGTAGACTTCATGATGGAAAGGTAGAGTGTAAATCATCTCCAAATTTAATGAATGGCCAAGAAATATTGGAACAACTAGATTCTTTGGAGTTTCCAATAATGAGTAAGCATCATTCGTTAAAAGATAGAAAAAGAAAAAGAGTTCTTAATTGGACTAAGAAAAGTATTTTTTTTTCGATCTTCCTTATTGGCCAAGACTACTTATTAGTCACAAACTTGATGTAATGCACATTGAAAAGAATGTTTGTGACAATTTGGTCGATACGTTGTTGAATATTGAAAGAAAAACAAAAGATACCACAAATGTCATATTAGATTTACAAGATTTGAAAATAAGAAAGGATTTACATTTGGTAGAAGTGGGTAACCAATTGGTGAAACCACATGGGAGCTATACATTGACTAACAGCGAGCGGATTGAGTTCTGTAAGTTCTTAAAAGCAGTTAAGTTTCCTGATGGATTCGTTTCTAATATTTCATGATGTGTGAATGCAAACGATGGAAAAATATCAGGTCTCAAAATGCACGATTGATATGTACTGCTACACCGACTTCTTGCAATCGGTGTTAGGGCATTCTTACCAAAAAATGTGTACACTGCAATAACTTAGTGTGCAGTTTTTTCAGTGATTTGTGTGCCAGGACGATAAGAATAAGTGATTTGGATAGATTGCAGTTAGATATTATAATTATATTGTGCAAATTGGAAAGAATATTTCCACCTGCTTTTTTCAGCTTCATGGTACACCTTGCAGTTCACTTGCCATATGAGACGAAAGTTACTGGTTCTGTTTCTTACAGATGGATGTATCCCATTGAAAGAAGTCTCGGCACACTAAAACAATATGTTCGTAACAAAGCACATTCTGAGGGGTCTATTGCAGAAGGATATCTTATGAATGAATCAAGTACTTTCTGTTCACGCTATCTGAAGGGGATTGAGACCCAATTCACTAGAGATGATCGAAATGATGATAGCATTAAAGAAGATGAGGTCATTGGTGAGTATGAAGTATTCATTCAGCAAGTACGACCATTGGGAGCGTCACGTTTACGAAGTTTATCACAAGAAGAGAAACGACTCTTTCATTGGTACATCTTCAACAATGTAGATGAAATAGCCGAATACCGGAGGTACAAATTTCTATACATATTTTAGGGTTTTATACTTGGCCGACACACAAACTCACAATTGTGTACTTTAGGAAACGCGTGCTTCTGATACGTCGTCGAGGTGAAAGCTTTTCTGAACTATTTAAAAGACACCAACGAGCATTTGTCAATTGGTTCAAAGCTCAGGTATTTCAAGTGAATGACTTTGAGCATTTCTACTTTATTCATATTTTATACATATATAAGTACTTTCATGTTAAACCAAATTTCAGGTTATGGCAAAAATGCATGACAATTCAAACATTTCTGAAGATTTATTTTCACTCGCAATGGGACCATCACTTGGTGTCCGCTCTTACAGTGGATGCATTGTCGGTGGCGTACGATTTCACACGTTGAAGCGTGATTCCCGACACACAACACAAAACAGCGGAGTCATAGTAATCGGGGAAAGGAGTGGAGACAGTGCGAACAATAATTTTTACTGTGTTTTGGAAGAAGTGTTGCACGTTCAATATCCATTTGGACGACGTGTTTGATTATTCAAGTGTCGATGGTTTGACACAGACAAAAAGAAAAATCATAGAAAGCACGAAGAACTAGGCTACAAATCAATAAACACGTCCCATTTTTGGTTCACTAAGGAACCTGTGATTTTCGCAACCCAAGCACATCTGGTGTTCTACCTTGAGGATCCTAAAAATGCTATCAATTGGAAAATTGTTCAAGTGGTGCAAAATAAACGTGCATGAGACGTGTCACAAGTGGAAGATATCGAGAATGATCAACTTAATGTAATGGAAATCGTCGTTGAACATCGGGTTGACGAACACATCATTGAGGATGACACTCTGTGTAGGACTGAAGTTGATCCTACAATTGTGGAAAGACCAAATGTTTGTCATGTCGTGGAAAATTTCATAAACGATGAAGATGAAGAACAATCATCACATCAAAGCGAGTCGTGCGATGATGAATAACAATGTTTTGTTGACATATACACACATTTAATCATTTTTCTATACATTAATTACGTTGTGATACTCACGTTTATTTGTTTAATGTTTTGTTGATTTTTATGTATGTAGATATGGAGTCTAACTTTTCGAGTAGTATACATGAGGAAGATTATTCACTTAATCTTGACTCGTTGGATAACGTGGGTGGTTCGTCGTTAGTAGGCTACACTTCAGGTTCATAATAATCACAAATTTCTCTCTCATATGATCATGTCTTTCAGTAATGCTTGCTGTATATATAATCACAATATCGTTTTCAGTAGACCCCTCTCATTCGACTCCCACTGCGAGGAGAGTACGACGACATTCTAGAAACATAGATGTTGACCTATACGTACAGCAGAATGGAAGAATTCCCATTTCCACCCCCCTGGAAGGGACATGCCTGTCTAACCACACGCCCCTCGTTTCAGTTGCACGATTGGTGTGCTGACACGAGACACGTTTCCTATTCAGGCCCTAAAATGGGCAGATGTGCCACCGGAGTGCATAGAGGTCGTCAAAGGCGGCCTAACGGTAAGTCTGTAAATTCATAAATATTTATGTATGTTTCTATTTCCTTATTAAAGCTTTACTGACTTGAAATCTATTCCTTTTGTAGCAATTTTTTGTGTTTGATCGTAACGATCCAACACTGAATCGATTTGTTGAGCATCAAATGCTCACTGTGTGGAAGGAATTCAGGTCAAGTAATCATCGCCATTTTAAGAAATTTAGTGACCCTGAACAAGCATGAGCAAACTCACCCCCAAGATTGGTCAATCGGGTGGAAGATTGGCAATTTCTATGTGATCACTACATCACTCGATAGTTTCAGGTAATTATTTATAAACTTTTATGTTACAATATTTCATTTATTTAAAAGTATAACGTTTTGATCATCGTCATTTTTGGAATGTATAGGAGCAATCAAATATGTGTAAGGCTGTCAAGGCGCGACAGGCTTACAACCATAGGAGCGGCACAAAGTCGTTTCTTCAGAGACAAGTATAGCTCACTGAACTGCACGGTCGTCCTGTAGATCGTGTCGAGTTATTCAAAGAAACTCACGCCAAAGTAGTGGCGAGTTCATTTCACCAGCTGCAGAGGATGCTTTCGTAAGTTTTAGAAAACTTTATGTTTGGTTATACTTTAATTATTCTATGTTTTAAAGTCTAATAATCTCTTAAACTTACAAGCTTCTATTGTGCAGAATCAGATGGTGGATCTTCAGTCTCAGCCCGTCCCAGAGGGTTCTGAACCACTAACTCAGGATGAGATATGTGAGACAGTTTTGGGTAGACGACCGGGCTACTCAAAAGGTCTTGGTTGGGGCCCAAAACCCAGGTCTAGGATTGCCACTTCATCTTCTTCCTCCAATATGTATGACTACCAGACACACATAGCAGAGGTTAGCGACCTCAAAGCGATACTTGACAACATTAACCGAATGCTCCAAGAACAACGCCTGAGGGAGGAGGAGCGAGATCGACAAATTGCGGACCAAGCACGACAAATAAAAGAGATGAAGAAGATGCTCGAGGAGATGAGTCGTGCACAGAGAGGCCCGTGATCACTTGGGTACGCACTTTTCAATATTTAATTTGTTTAACTTTCCATATGTGATATTTTAACAATACTTTCATGTTATATGTAGGTTTGGAGTCCACTGCACGAGAGCATTAGATCTTAAGTTTTTATTTTATGTAATGTTTTGAATTATGTAATTAATTTCTTGTATCAAACATATTTAATTTATCATTTGATTTCGTAATGAATAATATTTTTATTTCTATCAGTTTACTACAAATTTAATTACATCGAGTAAACCAATGAATATATAATAATAATAATAATAAAATTAAAAATTAAAAAATTAAAAAATTAAAAACCTTTTGCGACGCAGACGTCGCTGAAGGCTTATCGACGCCGAGGTCGTAAAAGTTTTTTGCAACATCTGCGTCGCAAAAGCCTACCGCGACGTCTAAGTCGCATAAACCTTTCGCGGCGTCTGCACCGCCAAAGTCTTCCACGACGTCGGCGCCACAATAGTCGTCCGCGACGTATTGGGACCGTCGTGTGGGGCATTGCGGTATTTTTTTGTGACGTTGTTTGTGTTTTCGGTGACGTTCCTGTGCGTCGGGGAAGAGCGGGTTTATTGTAGTGCGTCATTCTCGACGTCGAGAATCCTCCAATTTCTTGTTGTGATAATGGAGTCAATGCTCATATTAGAAGTATATGTTCATCTTTTTCCTTTGCTCATAATCCTTTACACAGTTCTATGCTTCAATATTTTGATTGGTGTTACACAAATTCTTTAGGTTTGAGATTGATTTTGTATGTATTGAATTCTATCTTTCAATTGTGTATTCCTGCTTGACCCTTTTTCTGAGGAAGACTTCCAAAAAGGGATAGGTATGAATAGACCAATTATCAGAAGGGAAACTTAGAGGGGAGAAGCCACTCGACTTATAATAGAAGTAGGAGAGGTGCTCGCCCCATTTATGTTGAGGAAGCTATCACTCATTTGATTTTCTTTGAAGGGGGGTAGCATTATGAATTTCCCCGTCATTAAAGAAGTGTGATTTGGGGTTCAAAAAGCTTTTCGACTTGTTTGACCCATTTCTGTACATTATGGTATTAGGTTTGTACATTATGGTAGGTTTGCTATACTCCTTTAACTGTCATATCCATTTTTGCTTCTGAAAGTTTTTTGTTGTCTACCGTGTATGTCATATCCCTTCTTTCTTAGGATTTTTTGGTTGTCTATTGTGCATAATCTTTAGGTTACTATGCATCATAAATTACTCTTATCCCTCTATTATAAATATGTTATCCCATTTTTTAATTCAACTTCATTGTCATTCGTATTTGAACATACATCCTTCCTTCTTTGGTATATTTTCTATTTTACATTCACATGGCTAATTCAATTGAAATTCATATTGATTTCATCTTTCGAAAACCTTTATGTCCATGTTTATTTTGAACTCATGTCTTGGAAAAGCTTTATTGATGTCCATGTTTGTTTGTTACTGATTTTCATTACATTGCATCTTTAAAAAAAAATCTCCTAAATACTACACTAGAACAAATGAAATTCAAGTTCCAATAATTTATTGAATTTCAATCCTCTGAGGCTCCTATTTCTACCACTTTCTTTACTTTTTGTCTCTTATTTTGGCTCTTACGGTTTCATTCCATTTGTATGGGTCTAGTTTTGGACATAGAAATTTCTTTTGTTGTTTTCCATGTTTGTTTGTTACTGATTTTTATTGTATTGCATCTTTTAAAAAAATTTGTTGTTGTCCATGTTTGTGTTCGATGGGTATGGCAACCCTAGAGGGGGGTGAATAGGGTTTAATTAAAGTTTTTAACAAAGAAAAAGTAAATTCAACTAATTAGATAATTTTTTAAATTAAATAAAGAACTTTGTAAAATTTGTTAAATAACAAGATTGATAAAAAGATATGAATGGAAGTATGCAATCAAACTCAACCAATAAGAATATGTAACTAAAATTAAATTAAAAAATAATTAGAAAATAGTTAGAGAAAAAGACACCATAATTTTATAGTGGTTCGGTTAAACTCAACCTAACCTACATCCACTTTCCCAAGCACCTCTTGGAATTTTGATTGAAAATCTTCTTTTGACTCTTTCCACGGATTTGAGCCGAACCGATTCTTACTCCTTTTTCGGGTTCAAGAGCAAACCCGATCCTTTCCACGGGTTAGGATCCAACCGTTACAATATGTTGAAGTTTTAAATCACACAAAAGAAAACTCTCTAAAAGAGTGAATATACAATTTGAAGCTCACAATTTTAATCCTCACAATACAATAAGAATTCTCTCAAGAATAAGATGAAAAAAATAAAAATTGGAAGCTTTAGAGAGAATAACAATGTTGGTTTTTTCACTTTTTGAGGATTGTAAAGTTTTAATAATCTTATGTTTAAAATTTGGGAAAAATGAAGTATTTAAAAATAGAGGAAAGATAAATTCAAAATCATTTTGGGTCATTAGGTGTAAGTAAAAGAAAAATGAATGGTTGAGATTTAAACTCAAATAGTCGTCAGACACAATACAGATAATAATATAATAATATGTCTTTTCAAAATACTTTGTTTAAAAACCAATAAAGCAACTTCACCATATTTTAAAAAAACTAGCAGTTAGACACAAGGAAAAATAATAATATTAAAGTCATTTTCTTTATAAAAGCCAATAAAACATAACCAAAAGCCACATTTGTTACTCATCCATTGCTCCAAATGGCTTTCTCTAATTGGTTCAAATTGAATGCTTGACTGCCACGTCACCATCGGGTATTTTTCCGTTAAGCTTCTTTTAGCAATATTTTCTTCGTTTGAACTTCGATTTGAGTGATTCAAGAGGCGTTAGAATCATCTTTCCAAGCTCTACGTTATGGACTATTCAAATTAATAAAATTGTCAATAAAAAAAAATCATATTTGTTATCATCAAAACATAAATTAATTAATTAATTAAAATAAATGAATTTGAGATTAAGGGCCAAAAAGCCAACAGTTTGTTTGTTACTGATTTTCATTGCATTGTATCCTTAAAAAATTTTCTCCTACACATTACACTAGAACAAATGAAATTCAAGTTCCAATGATTTAATGAACTTCAATTCTATGATGCTCCCATTTCTCCCTACTTTCTTTACTTTCTGTCTCTTATGTTGGCTCTTTACTGTTTCATTCCATTGTACGGATCTAGTTTTGATCATAGAAATGGTATGTTATTTCAACTTTTCTGTTTCTTTTTTTTTTTCACTTGGATTTACCTAAATACTTTTCTCTTTGATCTTTTCAGGATTCTCCTTTTTCGAACTATTTTTTGTGAGGCAATATGGTTGCATTGTATTCATTATTTCCTATGTTTCAATGCTTGTACTTTTATTATATAGTAATAATTGTTGTACCTGAATTTTGTATGTAGACTTTGTCTTAATTATTTTTTAATGAATATATTGCTATGATTTTTTTATGAATATGTTATAATTTTCATGATTTAGTTGGATGTCTGTAACTGTCAATAGTTTTTCTTATGAAAAAGAACTCTTCAAAATTAACTTAGAAAAAGAAATTTTAGGAAAAATAACTTAGGAAGGCTTGTTAGAAAAAATTAATTTTAAAAAAGATCATAGGAAATTTCATTTAAAAAACTTTCCAACTCTAAAGTTATGCTTCAAATGAATTTACAATATATCAATCACTAAGCAACAAGGATGATAGGATAGGTAATACTTGTAGTAGTGGAAGGGTAATTAAGTAGTTTTGTTTTAATTTACTATATATCTCTAAAAAGGTCATATAAGTGTTTTTTGAAATTAAAAACAAAGAAAGAATTACTGGAAGGGAGAATTACAATTGGACTAAGAGAGTGAGAAATAAGAGAGAGAAAGAGAGAGATGGAAAAAATTGTTTTCTTCAAAACAGAAGAGAGAAAGAGAGATTAGAATAACTATTTTCTCAAAATAGGAGAGAAAGAGAGAAATATAGTTTTACAAAATTAATAGAATTTTTTATAATTGTTTTTTTTACAAAATTAATAATTTTTTTCAAGTTTCTCATGTTAGGTTAGGTATATAGGTACATATATACGTATGTACATATATTTTGTAAAAAGTTGTTACTTCACAAAGTTAATAAAACTTTTAAAATTGGTCATATTAAGTTAGGTATGTACTTATGTACCTTTTTAAAAAAGAAATTGTTTTTTTACAAAATTAGTTACGCAAATGTTGAGGGTTTTCTTGCTCCATACAAGGGAGAAAGATAATACCTTCAAGAGTAGCAGACAAAGATAATGCACCTACAACAGCACGGAGTTCTTAAACATGAAATATTCGAGCTGTTGAAGGGTCGATGGGCAATCCTACGAGGAAAGCCACACTAACCAGTCTAAGTCCAATATCACAGAGTAATGACTTGTTGTCTCATGCACAACCTTATAAACAAATAGATGACTAACGTTGAAATGGTGAAGGATTTCAATGAGGGTGATTTTACCTACGCCACGACTGGAGGTGACGACATTCACTACATTGAGACCTCCAACGAATGGAGTCAATGGAGGGATGAATTGGCCAAAGAAATGCTTAGTGAATGGGAGTTACGTAATAGTTAGTACCCTTACGGTTATTTACCTTTTGTGAATGAGTAGCCTATTTTTGTATCTGTTTTCAAATTATAGTTAATGATGTACACTTTACTTATAAATGCATCATGTTTTGACTTATTATGCATTGTATGTGCATTTTATGATGATTAATCAATGACTAATGGAACTTCACACACTTTAGTATGTTACATACTGTCTTCCTTATGTTACTCATTTCATTAACCTGAGTATGTACATTTACTAGTATGACAAGTTCTTCACAAGCACCTAAACACATTTGGACCAAAGAGGAAGAAGCCAAACTCGTCGAGTGCTTGGGGAAGTTGGTCTCCTCCGATGGGTGGAGATTCGATTACAGTACCTTTAGACCTGGGTACTTCACACGACTGCAACAGATGATGGCAGAGAAGCTGCTCGGCTGTAACATCTAGGGGGTGGCAACAATAGACTGTCGGATCAAAGCCCTTAAGAGAACCTACCAAGCGATTCCATAATGCAGTGGGTTCAGTTGGAATGACAAATACTAGTGCATTATTGTTGACTGTGGGGTATTTGGCAGTTGGGTGAAGGTATGTATCTCATGACAAACGTTTTACATTCCTGATCAACAACTAATATATTGAAATGTTTGCATAGAGTCATCCTGTAGTCAAGAGCCTCCACAACAAAATGTCTCCTTGTTACGATGACTTGTCGTATGTTTTTGAAAAAGATCAAGCTACGGGAGCATGATTAAAGACCTTCGTTGATGTAAGGTCTAATGTGCCAGGGAGGTTCGACGATTTTTTCGTCGATGATGCTCATGATCTGAAGATCTTGACGATGTATAGTCAGGGACTGGACATGCCACCTGATGAGCTCATAGGCACATGACTAGGTTGATTTAGTGAGGGGAGAAATGCTTCAAGCGTAAGCAAGAGGAAACACATAGGACAACTGTCACAAACGATCGGTATCATTCATAATGCAATGAAAATTGTGAATGACCAGTTGAAGGCCATTATAGATTGTCCGAAAGAGCAACGTGCAACGGAGGATGAATATGGTCCTTGAACTGAGTAGGTGTGATAGTGTGCGGCTTATGTGAATCATATTCCCCAATGTGCAAGACATGAAGGCATTCCTGAGGATACCCCCATAGCTTAAATTGGAGTATTGCACCGTGCCGCTTGAAGATAACGCTTGACTGGCCGTCGATTACTTTTGTTTCTTTATTCTGTAGGTGGTTGTAGTGGTTTGATGAACCTTTCTTTATTTCCTCATGTATTATAAACTCTTTTTTACAAAGCTTATCTATCTTAATCAATTCATGTTTGGGTAAGTACGTATTGCAAATGTTTTTTGTCTTGCTTTCTTACCTAAGTGACTACGTAGGCAAATCGTACCAATGTATGCTTAAACTAATTTTGAACACAATAACCAAAAACAATGACAAAATGACTTTATGAAGATTAACAATAAATTAATCAAATGAGAATCCTAATTAAGACGATTTAATAAATGAAGATCAAAGTTAACGAGTTTAGTGAGATAAAATTAAGAAAAAAAATGTGTATTTCAGGTATCATTATATATGTATATGGCAAAATAGAGTAGTTAAAAACCAAAATTAAAACTAAATTTATGAAATGAACATTGTAATTAACAAGATTTAATAAAATAATTTGAAAAAATATTTTTATCTCATGTACAATATATATGCATGGAAAAGAAGAGGGATGAAAAATCAAGATTGAAGCTAAATTTATGAAAATGAACCTCATAGATTCCATAAAATCATTTGACATATACATGCATGACAATAAGAGCAGTGAAAACCAAGTTTGAAGCTAAATTTATTAACTGAATATAATAATTAACAAGATTTAATAAAGTCAATTAAAAAAATGTGTATTTCAAGTAGAAAAAAAAGTAAAAAAAAAGGACATTTTTAAAAATAGCAAAATAAATTAAAATATTTCAAGATTTAAGATTCTATCAATTAATAAACTTCTATCAGCAGCTATCAATGACACCAATAGAAATATATTAGACTATAAATATTATTATTGATAGAATCGGAATATTTTATTAAATTTGCTATTTTTGACGATTTCCCTCGTAAAAAAAATTTATAATAGTTTTCATCCTAAATACAATTTATAAGCATCCAAAGGCAACCATAACAACACATATACAGTCTGACGAGTCCCTCCTTGCCCCCAAGTTTAGGGACGATTAAGTCATGACAATGCAGACTTTTTCATTTTACCCTTCACGAGCACCAAGAACAACAATGTCTTCTCTGCAACATTCCTAAGCGCTAAATTTCTTAGTCTTAAAACCCTAACCTGAAAACTCTTTCCAATAAGCTCTACGAAGCATGTCATTCTTCCTCTCACATTCACTCTTCCGCTCTTGCCGTCTCAAGCACTTCGAACCATCTCGCTTTTCCTCTCTGTCCCACTCCCTCCTCCAGGTCTCTTTTCTTTTACCTCTTCGTCTTCTCCTTTTACTTCAGATTCTACGTCTTGAATTGGTTATCTATTTTTCTTGTTAGGCTTCGAACATTTTTATTAATGGGTTTCGTCCGTAATGTCGTCCGTACTGAAATAATTTAGATGCTGCCACATGTAGAAGGATAGTTGTTTTCTTGTGAATTTAAATAAGGAAAAAATTAAATGAATTAGATATTGATCATGGATAATGGGGCTTTTGAAAGTAGTATTTTCCCTATTTTGGCTTACAATTATATTAAGATTGTATAAATGGGTTTTCCCAATTTTGTTTTTCTTCTGTGACCCTTTTCCCATTTGTTCTGGAAGGGAAGGAGAGATGTGATCAGCTGTGTGGGTATAGATGCTTGTCATTTTTCCTCACTAGGTAATAGGCAACAAGCCAGAAATCTCTTTCTTTGTATTTTGTTAGTTACATAAGAGCTGGCCAATTGACGTTTTCTGTTTATCCTGATAAACCATAATTTTTCCTTATAAAATTTAGTTGATGTTTGGGAGTACGAATGCGATATGCTTAATGATGATACTAAAACGACAGAGAAAGATACTGCACTGCATTCCGCAATCTCTCAGGTTGCTGCTGATTTTGGAAAGGATTCTAAGTTGTTTTTGCAGAGGTTTCTTAGCTCCCGATTTGCACCTGTGATTTCCACTGGATCATTAAAGCTTGACATTGCTCTTGGGATTGGAGGATTACCTAAGGTGAGTGACTGTAAGTTGAATTTTTCTTCTGCCATATGTTTAATTGTTTCTTTCACATATTTACCAGAATTGGAATGTGTTGCAGTTAAAGTCCTTTCTGTTGTTATTTCACTTCCTTTTCATTTTACGTCACTCGCATATCCATGATGTTGATTTCTACATAATAAGATCTCTTAGTCTAATGATCTTTTGTTATTTCCATCATATTTTGTTTTGCCGCATGTTATTTGTGTACTATATTTCATTTCTTCACTTTGTTTTTGCAAGCGTAGGTTACAAGCTTGATCATAGTGTGCATATAAATAAAAGATCTTTGGTTAGAATTGATCCTAAATCATTTGAACTTTGTCAACTATGTATAAGGGTAGAGAACTTGATAAGCGTCCACTATGTTTGTTAGATGCAAAGCTAGAGGTCGTTCTAGGATCTTGCAAAAACTCACAAAGAAAGTTAACTTAGATCAAACCTAGAATCTATGATGGTCACTCTTAGATCCTAAGACAACTCACTCCAGGATTAGCTTGATCAAGACTAATCCAATGAATTAATTTTTAACATCAAATCTAAAGCAAGATTTGAAAAGATAACACCAAAAGGGTTGAATAAGCACATGCTTTTTAATATTGATATTCTCCTTTCAAAATGTGGAAACTACTACTTGTATACTAATTAAAAATGTTAAATAAAAGGACATAACATTTAATTTTAGGCCATTTCAATTACTACAATAAATGAAAACACATAACATTAAATAAGTACATAATTCATTAAAGATGTGAATAAATTTGAATTTCTAGATTCATTATGACTTTTGGGGTCCAAATAACTTTTGAAGTACCAAACCTTGCAACTTTTCAAGTTTATTGAGAAGCTTAGCTTGAAAGTTACTTGTTCTATGCTTAAGTTGATCAATGCCAATTGTTTAGCAACCCCATCCATGTGTGTCTGAAGTTCAAAATAGGAGACCCCAATTTAGTGGTCTGTAGTCAAGTTCTTTTATAGTCAACTTCCATTTATTTTTCGTTAAAAGGACCTTAGTTAAAAGTACATTCTGATTGACCCTAATTAAGACTATGAGCCAAAAGGACGTTAGAAGACTTGCATAAGCTAATAGAAGTCCATGTAAATTCCATGTAAATGACTAATTCACATTCATAATGATTAAAAGAATGTTATGATCGATTTGCATTATGATAGGATTTGTATTAGGGGTAACTAGGGTATTAAGGGCATATTAGTAATTAGTTGGAGAGTTAGTTATACTGTTTGATTATAAATAGAGGGAGTGGGGAATGGAAAGGATATGCAATGTTGTAGTGTAAGTGAATTAGGGCTTGAGAGTTGTCTCAAGATTGGGAGGGTCCAAGTACCTCGAATCACTTGGTTTATCTTGTATTTCTATTATCTTTTATATTACAATATATTCAGCTTCTTTCATTTTGGTATCAAAGCAATTCAATTCCATGGAGTTAGAAGCAAAGTTGAGAGAATTGTGGGATCAGCTAAATGAGATGGAATTCATATTTCAATTTCAACAAGAGGAAGAAAAGCAGGTGTATAGTGATATGAGAGATTTTTTCAAAGAGAGGGGAGGCTGCGGCAATGAGAAAATAAGAAATCAAATTCGCGAAGAAGGAAAGCAAAGAATCAAGTGTCTCATTTGATGTAGAAGAAGGGAAGGAAAGAGTCGTTCCAGTAGAAACAAGGGAACCAAGCTCTAATTTGAAAAAAAATCAATAAAATGTAATCATCTCAAGGAGCCTTCATAATACAGAAACTCAAGGACAAAAGGTTGTCAAATTGGAATCATGTTTGACAGAGGTTCGAAACTTCAAATGCAACCAGAATCAAATAAGAGCAACAAATCCAGGCCAAACGAAGCAAGATTGGGGAGGAAAAATAGGTATGTAAAGAAAAGAAAGCGAGAGAAACAAAAGAAGGATAAACATAACAATAAAAACAAATTAAGATAGTTGGAGAAAGAACTCCTTGAAGTCTAAGAAGCGACAAGACACGCGAAAGAAGAATGGAACGAGAAAGAGGAAAAAGAAATGGAAAAGAACACGATGGCAGAATAATTTTTCGATTATCTAATGCTTGGCAAAAGAATTGGGCGATCTAATGAAGAAAAAGAAATTATCGACGGTTAAGTTGCTGGGACGACAAAGAGGGTGCCAGACAAAGAAGCATCGAAGTACTTTTGTAATCATGCGTTGAAGACGGAGGAAGTACAATGAGGGTGGAGACTCTAGTTATGGTAGTTGAAGTTGTGGTACGGTGGTCAGGAACACTGAATATGGTAGATCACAACGAGCCATGATGGTCGGAGGCACTGGTCAATCGAAAAATGTTTGATCGACGGTGGCTGGAGAAGCAATTGTGGGGAATGAGTAGATTGCGTGAAGCTTGGGGAAAGAGCAATTTGTGTGAAGAGATGTACAAACTAATTGATGGCGATGTGACATATTTGGGTGGTGGGGCAAACTGTTGGAAAATCAAAGGAATAGGGTGTTGGCTGTGGGCTGCAAATTGGGCTGAGTTCAAAGGGATTGATTGAAGCCCATTTTAATTCCAAGGCCTAAAGTGAAAAAAAAGAGGTTTCTTTTTGTTTGTTATCCACCTTGATGACAAGGTGTGTTTTAGGGGCCGATAATGATAGGCTTTGTATTAGAGTATTAAGGGCATATTAGTAATTAGATGGAGAGTTAATTATACTGGTTGATTATAAATAGAGGGAGTAGGGAATGGAGAAGATAGGCAATATTGTAGTGAGTGAACTAAGGCTTGAGATTAGTCTCAGGATTGGGAGGGTCCAAGTACCTCGATTCAAATGTATTTCTATTACTTTTTATATTGCAATATATGTGGGTTCTATCAAATTGAATTTTAGGTTTCATTATTGATTGATTCACCGAGGATCAAGACCCCGACGAATATTATCTATCACCTTCGGATTGGGGTTCCTTGGCTCTATCAAAACCAACTTTGTATCATAGACTACTAATAAACCGTTAAAATGAGCAAGACAACAAAAAAGAAATCCATAGGAACAAATGAGCTAAAAAATCTATAAATCCGAAGAAATCCAAAGATATAGATGAGCTAAAGCATTAGGAACCTTTGGTGGTATCATTATAATGTGGAACAAACCTTCCATTACATTGGGTGAGATCTGTAAGGGGCTTTTTTTCGTTTACTTTTTGTTTCTCTTTAGTAGATGGAGTTTCTTTTTGGATCTCGGGTATTTATGGGCCATCCTCCATACAAAACAAAGATTTGTTTTGGCAAAAGCTTTATGATCACCAAGGTTTTTGTGGTGATCAGATACATGGTGGAGACTTCAATGTTTTCAGATGGACATGGGAAAAATCTTCCAACGGACCACCAACAACCAGTATGAAATCTTTCAATTCTTTCATCAAGGTAACTGATCTTATCAACATCCCATTGCAAAATGGCACATACACATGGTCGGGTTATTATCATTACCATGTATCCACCCTTATTTTTCTTGATGATAGAACAGGTCCTTCAGAAATTTAGCTTTACCACATCTATAAGATTGGAGAGGCCCACATTTGACCACTTCCAAATCTTACTTTTAATTGGTGCCAACAAATGGGGTCCAACTCCTTTTCACTTTGAGAATATGTGGCTTAAGCACAAAGACTTTGATAGTATCATTGGGTATTGATGGAAAAACACAGCAACACAGGATCGACCAGGCATGCTTTGATCATCAAGCTAAAAGTACTGAAAGCTATGGTAAAAAAATGAAACAAGATCACTTTTGGCAACATTTATGCACAAAGAATCAACTCATGGCTGAAAGTACCTTATTAGACAATTTGGAAGAAGTAGATGATTGCTCCTTATTTACATAGTCCAGAAAAGGAAACTAAGGGCGCAATTACAATCTATTGTGGTAGAGGAAGTCCACTAGAGACAAAAGTGCAAGGCACTTTGGCTTGAGGGAGGGGATCTCAATACACTTCTTTCATCGTATTGTTGCTACAGTGAAGCGTCTGAATACCATACATGCATTACTTTCACCTGATGGGGTTAGTCTTCTGATTGAAAAAGACATTGTCGAAGAATTCCTCAAATTCTAGCCAAAACTCTACACCAAGAGGCTAAAAGCCTTACTGCCCTTCCCATTGTCTTGGTTTACTCTATTTGACCAGCAATCATGCTCCCTGGAGAGTCCTTGTGAGACTCGTGCCTTAAAAAGAAGGAAATTAAGAAGTGTCTTAGACCATCTCGAGGCTGTGGCAGACCGAGATGAATGACAAAAAGGTTTTAAAGTAGAATCTTGGGCAGTCAAGTGGAATCCCTGACAAGATTTAGGATGGAAGTGAAATCTTGGGGCAATCTCGATGCTTGGTGGACCAGGTCTGAAGAAAAGAGGGAAATGTAAAGAGATCTTGGGCCATTTCAAGGACGAGTCCAATCGAGATTGAAGATGAAGAAGGAAATTGGAAAGATTTCGAGGCTATCTTGGGGTTGTGCCAGTCGAGATTGGAGACAGGAAAGGATTTAAATGGTTAACTCGGGTTGATCATGGGCCAATTTCGGCAGAGATCATTAAAAAGTTAAGTGTTCGATGAGTTGGATTCCAGGTGTCATGACATGAAAATACTTAGACTTTTGGAATATAGGAGCTGACAAGTTACTAAGAGCTCATAGATGACTAAGCTATTTTGAAAAGTAATATAATTAGGAGAAGAGGTCAAGACAGAAGGGGATTATTCAGAGGAAATATGCAAGTTTTGTGTTGCTAAAGGATCATCAGGTGAGAAGAAGCATCAGGGTTGCAAAGGCATTCTAAACAAAAGGGGAAAACAAAAACAAGTTTGTGAGTGATTTTTCAAAATTAAGATTGATTTAAACTTCCTTGCAACGTTTCTAGTATTTTGTGATTTGTGTGTTTCATGTTTACATTTATGGAAGCATGTTTTACGTTGTTAAAGTTTTACAGAAACCATGATTTATGCAGAAAAATAATATATTTTAGACTTAAAGTTCATGTTTTATTAATTGTATTGTATGTTTAATATAGAGTAAACCATTAGTCTTATTCCTATCAATGAGCTATTTGTTATGCGCACATAAATGATGTGTATTGTGCTTAGCGGCCTGAGCAACTGGAAATGAACCAGGAAATTCCCTTGTGCTGTTGGTGAAAAGGACATCGCAGTAGTCTAAACGCAAGATGTCGAGTCTTGGCATAGGGAATGGTTCATGTTCCTGGCAAAAGGAATAGTGAAGGACTAATGTGTGTTTTATGTTTTATTGAAATGAGGCGTTGAAAGCCTGTTTGTGAAACGAAAATGAATTTATTGATTGAATTGTATTTCTCAAAAGGTTTTCAAACTATCACTCACTTAGTCATCGACTTACGTTTTAAGTTTTCCCCGCCCCAGGTGATAAGACGATAAAGCCAAGTAAGGAAAGGTGAGACGGGTTGCTATTTGAGGAAGCTAAGCAATGCTTTTAAGTTTATTAGCTATAATTTTGTTATGAGATTATTGTACGTAAGGTGAAATTTGTAGAAATTCTGGACTTAAAGTTACTATCAGTCATGGTTGGTTGCATGGCTAAAGTTGTTCTGGTTGTCCTGTTATTGTTAAGTTTGCATTATATTTGTCTAAGGTTCAAAGTTTTAAGTCGTGTTCTGTTCCCCACGGCAAGGTTAAGGACGCTTACGGAGCGGGGCGTGACAGTCCTTTCTCAGAACAAGAGATTTGGAATGCAATTTGTGCGCTTGGTACAAATTGGTCTTCTTGTCCGCATGGTTTCGATGCAGAATTCTACAATAGCTCTTGGCCGATTATTAAGGAAGACATTAAGGTTGTTCCAAGACTTCTATCACAACGGGTATCGTAAATGTAAACCTCAATGAAACTTACATTGCCCTCATCCCTAAGTGGACAGATGCTAAGTGGACAGATGCTGAATGTATTGGTGACTTTAGACCAATAATTCTAACCACAGGTGCCTACAAAATTCTTGCCAGGTTCTATCTGAGAGGCTTAAGAAACTTCTCCCACACTTAATTTCTGAACACCAATCTGCTTTTGTTGAAGGCCGTCAAATTCAGGATGCTTCACTTATAGCCATTGAAGTTATTGATGAGTGGTCGAGGAAAGGAAAAAGAGGAATTGTTGTTAAGCTTGACATTGAAAACGCTTTTGACACTGTTAGCTCAACTGTTGGCTGGAGTTTCCTTGACTTTGTTCTTCAAGCTAGAGGCTTTGGGTGTAGATGGAGAAAATGGATTAAGGGTTGTCTGTTGTCTGCAAACTTCTCCATCATTATTAATGGTTGACCGAGAGGTAAAATAAAAGCTTCTCGAGGTATTATGTAGGCGACACTCTCTCCCCCTTCCCCTTCAACATTATTTTCTCAAGGTATTAGGTATTAGGTAGGCTAAGACTCATTGACACTCTTAGCCGACTTTTGAACGGAGCTGAATCCGAAGGAAGTATACAAGGCTTTGATCCTGGTTAGGATAAATTATCCATCACTCATCTCCAATTGGCTCATGACACCATTCTTTTGTCGAAATAGACCATACTCTTATGAGAACTGTTTAAGGTTATTGATAAATTTGAGTCTTGCTCGTGTCTTTCCATTAATCATACAAAGTCAGAAATCATGGGTATCAACCTCTTTCCAGCTGAATTGAATTCTTGCTGTTGCTTTGGTTGTAAAATAGGTTCATGGCCAAATACTTATCTTGGGCTCCCTCTCCAATGCAAGCGAGATTTGGCAACCAGTCGTTGAAAAGATTGAAAAGAAGCTTCACTGCTGGTGCTGGTTATCTTCTCCTATTTCAAAGGGTGGTAGAAGTGCCTCCATCCAAGCAACACTATGTAACCTACCTACACACTACCTCACTTTTCAAATTACCAACACAAGGTCACCGTATTGATCGAAAAACTCTGTAGAAATTTTCTTTGGAAAGGCAACAGTGAGGCCCACAAACTTCATCTTGTGAATTGGAGCAAAGTTGCCCACCCTCAGGCTAGGAGGTCTTGGAATCATTAGTCTGAAGATAAGGAACGAAAGCCTTATTGCCAAATGGATCTGGCGTTTCAGGGTGGAACAAAATGCTCTTTGGAGAAAGGTCATCGCTGCCAAATATGGTATCTCATTGTGACAACAAGGCAGGTAATCGCTGCATATCCAGTGCAAAGGGATCTTGGAAAGCTCTTTCTTCTCTTCAAGCTGCTGTCGATCAATATACTATTGGCACTCTTGGTAGCGGAAATACAATAATCTTCTGGCATGACAGATGGTTAAATAACAGCCCCTTGTCTGTGGCTTTCCTAGACTCTATGCACTATCCCTTGCTAAAGATGCATTTGTGGCAGATTTCTGGGATGCTTCTAATGCCGGCTGGAACCCACGTTTTAGAAGGAACTTGAACGATATGGAAATTTCTGAATGGGCCACCCTATCCATGCTTCTCAAATCACCAGCTTCTTAATACAATAGACAATTGGCATTGGAACCTCGAGGCGTCTGGAATCTTGGATTGCTTTGAGACATGAGGCCTAGGGAAGCAATCTTCTTCTTAAAAATTTGTGCAAAGCCATAATGAACTGACCATTATCCCAAAAGAAATCATAATTTTTATTTTGGAGCTTGCTCACAAAGTCGTTCTAACCAATGACAAACTTCAGCCCCTTCCTACTACTTCATTATCTTTGGACTGGTGTTCTCTATGTAAGAATAACACAGAATCACAGTCACCTCTTCATTTTCTGCCCCTTGCTTTTAGCTTGCTGGGATCACTTTTTGCAAGTTTCAATTGGCACATGGTCTTCCCTATGGATATCACCCTCTTCCTTTCAACCATTTTGAAGGATCACCCTTTCAAAGGAAGAAGAGCATCATTTGGAAACACATAGCAAGAGCCTTTCTGTGGAAGGTTTGGCTTGAGTGCAACAAGATAGTTTTCCAAGACAAAATGAATCATTTTGAATCCTTTATTGACCATTTTATTATTATTACTGCTATTACTTGGTGTAAACTTTTGGCAATTTTCAAATCTTACAGTTTTGCTACTCTATTAGCCAATTGGAGATGTGTCCTGTAACTCTTTTGATCTGGGGTCTCTTCCCCTTTCTTCAACTCTTGTAATTTCATTTTATTAATGAAATTGTTTTTTTATAAAAAAATATTGATTCATTCTATTGAGTAAAGTTCTCTTAGTGTACTCTATCAAAGTACATTATTAGCAAATGCAGATACTATCTATATTTTGGTGTATGTATTTCTGTTTGAGTTTCTCTACTTGACAGTTTCACTTGAACAAGCTATAGGTTGTATAATTGTGTCCTTAAGTTTGATTTTCTCTACGTTTTAAAGTATTGGTTGTAACCATTCTACTTCTTATGCAGGGAAGAATAATTGAAATTTATGGGCAAGAAGCTTCTGGAAAGACAACATTGGCCCTCCACATCATTAAGGAAGCTCAGAAACTTGGAGGTGTTTGTTGGCTTTGCCTTTTTTTCTGGATCAGAATGATTACTTGTCGAAAATTCTGGCAAGTTATTTCAAATGTTTTATTAAAGAAAAAGTCCATTTGATTTAATAGCAACCTTGATTTCTTTTGTTTTTTTTTTTTTTTGAAAAGGAGTACAACTTCGGGGGATTTGAACCCGGACCTCTTGTCGAGCAGTGCCAATCATCCTCCCCAAGCTCAAGTCTTGAAAAGAAACACAATCAGCAAGAAAGTTGCTTTGCAGTTCAACTTGGGGGTAATCTGATAGAACACCAAGTAGTGTGTTCTATTATTTTATTAAACAACCAAACTTTTACAGAAAACAGTACTAACACAGCCTTGTAAACAAAGAACAACACAAGAACTATTGCAGAAATTAACTGAGTTCAACATAAAACATCAAAAGAGAAAAGTACTTCACGATAATGAAAATAACTTGCTATAGACTACAGAAACTGCACACTTTCTGCATTCCCTGCTCTCCAGGAAATTACAGCCCTACACTTTTAGAAACTGATTAACCACCCCTCTCTTCTCTTCCTTCTTTCCCTTTTAACTCCCTCCCATGTAACTAACCGTGGTCCCCACCAAGGTGGTTTCCACTTCTTTCTCCATTTCCCTTCTCTTGTTCACGTGCAACTGCTCCCTTTTTCCTCCTACTATATTGTAAAATAATTGGTGGTCTATCATTACTCCTCTTCAAAGACACCTTGTCCTCAAGGTGGAAATGAGGAAATTGTTGAGCGAAATCATTACAATTCTCCCATGTGGCTTCATGCGGTGGAAGTCCTTGCCAACGAATAAGCACCTCCCACTCCTTTGTAGATGGATGTTTCCGATAATCAAATATTTCTGCAGGAATAGCCACCCACTCCACATTTTCTGTCAAGAAAGGAACTAATGGATGCACATCCGTAAGATTGCTGACCACCTTCTTAAGTTGAGATACATGGAATACTGGATGAATAGCAGCTGTAGGAGGTAATTCTAGTTTATAGGCAACTGGTCCTATTCGTGCAATCACCTTGAAGGGCCCAAAAAATTTAGGAGACAACTTTTCATTCCGTTTCTTCCTCACTGAAATCTGTCTATAAGGTCGAAGTTTAAGAAGCACCATATCACCTTCTTGAAACTCGACTGTCGTTGCTTCTTATCAGCATACTTCTTCATTCGATCTTGTGCCAATCGAAGATTCTCCTTCAATATTCCAAAATAACATCTCTATCTTGCAATTGTTGATCCAATGTAGAATTAGAGGTCTCCATATCTCTATAATAGATCAGGGGTGGAGGAAGTCGACCATACACTGCTTGAAAAGGAGTAATACCAATCGACTGCTGGTACGTGGTATTATACCAATATTCTGCCAACGCAACCATTCCCTCGGTCTCTCTCCACAAAAACACCGCAAATAAGTTTCCACTCCTCTGTTGATCTCCTCTGTCTGTCCATCAGATTGTGGGTGATAAGCTGTACTTCTGCTCAATTTTGTACCTGACAGCCGAAACATCTCTTGCCAAAAATGACTCAAAAAGACTTTGTCACGATCAGAAACTATAGATTTAGGATAGCCATGTAATTTAACTACCTCTTTAACAAAAGCTTCAGCCACGGACTTCGCATTGTAAGGATGTTTCAAAGCAATAAAATGACCATACTTACTTAGCCTATCAACAACAACCATTATTATCTCATGTCCTTCCGATTTCGGTAAACCATCAATAAAGTCCATAGATATCTCACTCCAAGTGGTATCTGGAATTTCCAATGGCATGAGTAATCCCGTGGGAGATAAAGCTAGTGTTTTGTTGCGTTGACATGTCATACATTCATCACAATATTTCTGCACATCAGCCTTCATACCTTCCCAATACAACTCACCTATCAACCTTTTATAAGTCCGTAAATAACCCGAATGCCCACCAAACACTGAATCATGGTAAGTATGAAGAATTGTAGGCAATAAGACCGAATTTCTAGAAATGACCAGTCGCCCTTTATACCTCAGCACACCATGCGGCATAGTAAATCCAGCAACATCTTCTCCCTTCTCAAGCTTGTCCACAATTTCGTTCAACTTCACATCTCTATCTACCCCTGTTTTAAGAATGGATACATCCAACAATGATGAAACAGTAAGTTGATTAAGTTGGGCAGTAGGAGGAACACGAGACAAGGCATCTGGTGCTTTGTTTTCTAGTCCTGGTTTATACGCAACATCAAAATTGTAGCCAAGAAGCTTAGCAATCCACCGCTGATGTTGAGGTTGGATAACCCTTTGTTCCAATAAAAACTTCAATGATCGTTGATCTGTTTTCACTACAAACCTCCTGCCCAAAAGATAAGGTCTCCAACGTTGTACAGCCAAAACTATAGCCATTAATTCCCGTTCATAATCTGGTTTAGCACTATCCCTCATAGCTAATGTTTGGCTAAAATAAGCAATTGGCCGATGATTTTGAATTAAGACAGCACCTACCCCATATCCAGAAGCATCAGTCTCTATTTCAAATGGCAATGAAAAATCTGGCAGTGCTAAGATTGGGAGAGTCATCATAGCCATCTTTAAATTCTCAAAAGCATCATCAGCTGCAACAGTCCATTCATAAGCTCCTTTCTTCAATAATTGAGTCAAAGGAGCAGCCACACTTCCATAATTCATTACAAATCTTCGATAATATCCTATCAATCCAAGAAATCCACGAACTTCACGGACATTAGTGGGCACGGGCCATTCTTTGATAGATTTAATTTTCTCGGGATCAACCTCTACACCCTTGCCCGAAATTATATGGCCAAGATACTCCACTTTCGTTTTGGCAAACCCACATTTATGCATATTAGCATATAATTTATTCTCTTGCAGCACCTCTAACACCCATTCTAAATGTTGAAGATGTTCATCCAAACTTCTACTGTAAATTAAAATATCATAAAAAAAGACTAAGACAAACCTGCGTAGGTAAGGCTTAAAGATACTATTCATCAAAGCTTGAAACGTTGATGGTGCATTGGTGAGCCCAAAAGGCATGACAAGAAACTCATAATGCCCCTCATGAGTTCTAAAAGCTGTTTTCTCCACATCCTCTTTACACATTCTAATTTGATGTTATCCCGCCTTGAGATCAATCTTTGAAAATATATTAGCCCCATTAAGTTCATCAAACAATTCCTCTATTACTGGAATAGGAAACTTGTCTGGAACGGTCACACTATTCAACGTACGGTAATCTACACAAAACCGCCAACTACCATTTTTTTTTCCACCAACAAGACCGGGCTTGAATATGGACTAGTACTAGGTTTAATTATGCCAGATGCCATCATTTCATCAACCAATCTTTCCATCTCCTCCTTTTGTTGGTATGCATATCTATAAGGCCGGACATTGACTAGATTAGTTCTCTTCTTAAGGTGTATATGATGTTCAATGGCACGTTGTGGTGGCAACTCTCCAGGCCAATCAAAAACATGTCCATACTTAGCTAACACAGCTGGAATAGACTCATGAATGGTAGGCACTTCATCAATCTCATACAATTCTGCAAATGTCATTCCACCTTCCAAAGATCTACACTCCATCAGAAATCCCTGATCAAGTTCTGTCCATGTCTTCATCATGTGCTTCAAACTCACCCTAGCCTTTGTAAGACTCGGATCTCCCTTTAATACAACCTTCTTCCCATTTTGTATGAATGTCAAAGTAAGTTTTCGCCAATCCACTTCGGTTACTCCCAATGTATGTAGCCATTGCATACCAAGAATTACATCCACTCCTCCCAATTCTAATTGGCAGAAAATTATCCACAACCCTCCATTCACCCAATAGCAGTTCCACTTGTTTACAAATCCCCTTCCCTTTTACAGCAGATCTAGAACCCAAAATAACCCCATAATGAGAATTTTCCTCCAATGGCAACAACAATTGAGTTACTAACTTTTCAGATATAAAATTATGAGTCACGCCGCAATCTATCAATACTACTACTGACCTTTCTTGAATCATACCTTTAATTTTCATAGTTCCAGGGTTTGTTAATCCCACCACCGAATTTATTGATAATTCGATCACGGGTTCTTGTTTAACAACTTCAGTCTCCTGTATCTCAGTTTCCACTTTTGAATCCATTTCTTCAACTACTTCCAGTTCTTCCCCATTTGCCCCAACAACTAAGACTCGAAGTTCCTTATGATCTTTCACTTTACACTTATGGCCCACAAAAAATCTTTCCTCACAACAAAAACAGAGACCTTTCTCATGTCTAGCCTGAAATTCAGCATCAGAAAGTCGTTTTAGTGGTCCTTCTCGTCGATTAGGTTCACCAGCCACTCCTCGAAGTGTAATCGTCCGCATTGGAACAGTCCCTCCTGACTTATTATCATTAGAAATCACAAGAATTTGGGGTTTAAAAGAAGCAGAAACCTGGAATTTTCCATCCGCTGCACGTTTGAAACTTGATTCTCCTCTTATAACTTCTCGATTCTCAATCTTTTGGGCCAACTTCATCATTTGAGCAAGCCCCATAGGTTCCCAACATTCCATATCTGTCTTAATTCATGGTTTCAAACCATTCATAAATGTCTCTTCTAAGACAGCCTTCTGTAGAAAAGGCAATTGTGCTACTAATTTATCAAATAAATTCCGATATTCTTCCACTGTAGTTTCTTGCTTGATCTTTAAAAATTTTCCCAGAATTGATCCCTCACGACCTGATTGAAATCGAACAATAAGTCTCCTCTTTAAATCTTCCCAATTAACAAACGGTTCATGATCTTCATGAGATCTATACCAATCCAAAGCTGCACAAAACTTATAATGGACACAGTCATTTTTTCTGACTCACTCAGTTTGTGTATCTGAAAGTATCTCTCAGCCCTAAACAACCAAGAATCAGGATCATTTCCCACAAAAACTGGCATTTCAATTTTTTTAAATTTGCTTCGGTCGCCCGCAGAATCTTCACCCTCCAACTTGGTATGTTTTTCCTCAGATTTTCCTCCCATCATCGTCGATTCACTGGCATCAACCATGCTGTCAATTTTACTTGATGATCCTTCTAGTAATTCTTCCATCGTTGTCTTCCCTTTGATCATTCCCTCAATATATTTTAACAGTGTCTGTTGTTGCTGTTGTTGATTCTCAGTCTGTACTCCTAACCTCTCAATACTCTTTTCCAAAGATGAAATATTTTCCTTGATGGTTGGCAGATCATGTAATTCTGCTCGAATGCCGGATATTTCTTGATCCACCGTTTCCAACTTTTCCTCAATTCGCTTTTGAGCCATGGTATAGAACTTCACAGATTCGAATGTTCTGATACCAAAATGATAGAACACCAAGTAGTGTGTTCTATTATTTTATTAAACAACCAAACTTTTACAGAAAACAGTACTAACACAGCCTTGTAAACAAAGAACAACACAAGAACTATTGCAGAAATTAACCGAGTTCAACATAAAACATCAAAACAGAAAAGTACTTCACGATAATGAAAATAACTTGCTATAGACTACAGAAACTGCACACTTTCTGCATTCCCTGCTCTCCAGGAAGTTACAGCCCTACACTTTTAGAAACTGATTAACCACCCCTCTCTTCCCTTCCTTCTTTCCTTTTTAACTCCCTCCCATGTAACTAATCGTGGTCCCCACCAAGGTGGTTTCCACTTCTTTCTCCATTTCCCTTCTCTTGTTCACGTGCAACTGTTCCCTTTTTCCTCCTACTATATTGTAAAATAATTGGTGGTCTATCATAATCTTGCTAAAGACAATTAATTATAAGAGATTTTGGGCACATGCAACATTTTGTAGAGGTAGCCCTTCAAGAGGGAACATTTGTTTCTTTTGAGCAATGGGAGCCAAAGAAACATATGCTATTATGATTTTTTCGTTACTGACACAAGGAACATTGGAGAAAATTCTCAGAAGGTTCTGTCAAATGATCTGTAGCACACGAATCAAGAATTTAGGGATTCTTCTCATCAACACTGATTAGACTAAGGGATTGAGACATACCGGACTGAGCAATAGCTCCTAATGTGGATGGACTAGGAGCATTCTGGTTTCCTGTGAGGCTGAATGGTTGAGAGGTTTCAGTAGATTCACTTATACATGCTCACTCTGAACTCTGCTTGTCATTTGAAGGATATTTCTTATCTCCTGGGGGATGACCATGCAATTTTCAATGCTGTTCTTTGGCAACTTCCTTCGTTGTTCTTTTATGTGCCACTGTTTCTTGCAATGCTCACAGACAGGGGATATGTTTTTTGTTGTGCTTCTCAATTAGGGGTAGAGGACCATGCATTGAAAGCAGTGAAATCAATGGTAGAAGTGGTTAGAATATTCATGGCACCGTACGATCCTCCTCAAGATGAACATCAGAACAAACCATCAAGGAGGAAATAGGTTTTTGGCCCCAGTATATGACCACATACGACATTTAACTTGGAGTTGAGGCCACTAAGGAAGTCATATATCCTGTCAACTTCTTCAAAGTCTGTACTGCTGTATTCCATCACTAGGACAATTTCAGACAGTTTCTTTGCACAAATCAATTTCCTGCCAAATGCGGGAAAGTTTATTAAAGTAAGATGTGGATGGACTAGGAGCATTCATGGACTTGCTTTCTCAGTGTGTAGAGGCGAGAGGCATTTTAACGCTTCGAATAAAGCTTCTGAGCTGCGTCCCATATATCCTTAGCAGTCGCAACATACAAAAAGGCTTGCCTATCTGTGGCTCCATATTGTTGATTAACATGGCCCGAATAAGAGAATCCTCCCCTTTCCCATAATGTTCCTAGGGATCTCTTGGTTGAGGGTGTGGTATCTCTCTTGTCAGAAAGCCAAATTTGTGGCGACCCTCAAGGATAATTTTAACAGAATGGGTCCACGAGAAATAGTTTTGGCCACTAAGTTTCTTCTCTATAAAGATTCTTGTAGATTGTGCCACAAAATTAGACACATAAGTAAAGGACAAAGTAGGGAATGAAGTTACCGAATTCTCGGAATACATCGGCAAGGTCGTAGGAATGCTAATACTAGGAGTGGTTGTAGGAGACCCTAACGTTGCCTCAAACACTGCGATTTGTTGTCGAAGCATCTTCGGTTGTTGGGCGGGGTACCCTGAGAAAAATCCTGAACATGAGGTTTGGATTGGGTCGAGTATTCACCAACCTCAAATGTCGACTGAGCCGGTAAGGTATAGTGTCTTGTTAGGTTGTGGTGAATAGCAACTGGGTTCGAAAGGTGTAGGATTTGGTTTGGGCTGAGTTGGATGGAATTAGGGTTCGCGGCAAGATGGTATGTAGCGGCTAAGGAGGCTTTGGATTTAGGGTTTGCGGTTGGACAATGGGCGGCATAAGGTCAATGGGCGGCGGTTGGACAATGCGTGGCGGTTGAGGTAGGGTTAGGTGTAGTTGGACAAGAGGCGGCAATTGGAAGATAGAGGTAGAGCTAGACGACATGTGGATTACCGACGATTGGGGAAGAAAGCTGTGCAGTGGGGCGTGCAGCTGGGAAACAAGACCACTTGGCGGCACGTGGGGCTGGGAAATCATGCTGGTCGGCGTGATCTTGAGTTGTCGAAGCAATTTGTCCATGGCGGTGGTAATTCCGGGGTCGCCGCTCACAGTGGCTGTCTTCTCGCCGGTGGTTTGATCCTCCATGGGTTGCTCCTCAAGGGTGGTTTTTAGGGTTTCATCGTCACCTTGCTCTGATACCATATTGCAAGAGATGGAAAAGAAAAGCACACCGATATATGTGGAAACCCTAATATAGTGGAAAAATCACAATGTAAACCTTTCTTATTGTTAAATTTGATAGTATGGGGTTCCATCTCAAAACCAATTGACAATGAGAGGAGTAGCCCATCTATCTTATATGGAGTATGAGTCTCATTGGTTTTTCTAACGTGAGACTCAACTTTTCCAAGACTTATTATTTACTCATATAACACAAAGTTACAAGAGGGGAGAATTAGGCAATTAGGGCCTTAACAAAAAAGGAAAGGATAACTAGGGTAAAATAATTTACATAAATACCATTGGGCTTTCAATACACACCAAGCCCATAAATTCTATCAACCAATAAAACAGAGTACTATTAAAAATCAAGGTCTTCAATCTTATTGGGTTCATAAGAACGATGAAGTGTTCAGGGAAGACTTCAGCAGCCTATGGGTCATTACCCGTTTGTTTGCTTTCAATTATTGAAAGGACATTGCTAATATTTTGGAGGAACATTCTCATTCGAAAATTTGATGTCCATTATTTGCTGATAAAGCTTTAATCAGAACTCCACTATGCAACTTTGAAGAATGGGTTGAGAATCCAGGTAAATGGCAGAGGTTTGGGCCATATCATCTCCTTCTTGGAAAATGGAATAGCTTCAAACACCGACTGGAAGTAGTTAAGGGTTATGGAGGCTGGATTTCTATAAAAAACTTACCGTTGGATTATTGGAGTATTGATGTGTTTAATGTTATTGGAGCATATTTTGGTGGACTTGAAAGTATTTCTTTAGATACTTTGTACATGATTAACTGTTCGAAGGCTAAAATTAAGGTTGGTCAAAACGTGTGTGGTTTATTGCCAGCAATGGTTGAGTTAAGAGATGAAAATCGGGGCAATTTTTTTTTTCAATTTTAGGGACATCGAACTGTTGGAAGACGTCATTGAAGGATCATTGTTCTTAAAAGACTTCACTAATCTGATTGATTTAGTGAAACTAAATCGAGTTCTTTTAGATGAAGGTGAAAATTTGAATGTTTTGAGAATCAGAATGGGTCTTCCTTTCTTAATCGCTTTCGAAACCTGGATTCTCAAGGAATCCCTTGGAGGCCTTGAAAAAAAAGGATGGGTCCTTCATCTTCTCATTAGGAAAATAACATTGGTGGATAAAAATCGAAGAAGAAGAGCAGCAAACCAGTTGTGAATTCCGTTGAGGAAGTTGAAAAGTCGCCTTAAATGATGACAAAGAAAAATACCACCGAGTCCTTTAGAATTAGGGTGGTTATTCAGGTCCAAAAAACAGAAAGTAGTGCATCCTTTCATTTTTCCCAATTTGTTAGAAGAAGGAGAAGGAAGGAGATAGCCAAGAAGATTTCTTCCAAGACAGTTGTTTTCAGATTCTAATCCAGATGTTTTAGAAGAAATCTGTTCACAGATTCAAGCTCCCAGAAAAAGCAATAGATCAGAGGCCCAAAAACCCCCCCTCCTCAATTTAAGTACTCTGTTTTATCATTGACCAACGGAAGGGTGAATCTTCAAAGAGGAATTCCAGTTCACATTCCAATTGATCCATCTCAGAAGAAAAGAAAAGCTGATTTTGTGTCCCCATTCAGTGTAAGCAGTGAGGAAATTGACCAGATTGAGAAGTCAGATGAACTAGAGAAGCAGAGATGAAAGGAACCAATAGAAGTTGATTTGAATGATCTGTTTCAGTGTGAAGAAGAACCGGAAGTTGCAACAAGCTTTGGATCGCTTATCTCAAGTTCTGTTTTGTGAAGCACCAGCCCATCTAAAGTCATTGGTAGCTGATTGCATTCTGATTTTGGGCTAATATCCAACAGCCTCCTTTGCTAGAGTGAATTTATTTGAGAATGAAATTCGTGTCATGGAGCATGAGAGGGTTGAAAGGCCCATCAGAAGATTGTTGTCGTCACATAATACGGATTTAGTGTTAATTCAAGAATCCAAAAGATGATCTTAAGTTGACCTGATATGTTAGCAATTTACAGCTTCAACAATAAGATTGGGAAGTGTTTGGAGAAGCTAATTATTTGGAAGGAAGACAATTTTGGAATGAGAGTAATAAAAAACTATGATGGGTTTGCTTACCATTAGTGTAAGGAATGAAGAGTTAGAAGAGGGCGTGCTTTAGAGGTTTTTAACAAGAAGTCGTTCCGCTAGTCATCCTTGAGCGGGACTTTGGTAAACTATTCCTGGAAGTTTTGTCATCAAAAGATCTTACGTCAGATGACCTGCCCTTTTAATTGAGGCTTAGATGTATTCTCCTCAAGATTGGTTCTTTAGTTGTGCATCATAAGTCATTGCAGCAGTTTGTCAGCTCGTGTTAGTTAATGATTTTTTATGGATAAGATGTTCTTTGGCTGGTTTTGAGATAGCTCAACTCTTTCCTTTTTGACCTCTTGAGATGCATCTTCTTCAAGCACATCAAAGATTACTTCTTTCATGGTTATGGTTCTTTGGAGCACTTTTGTTTCCTCTCCCATCATTTCATTTGTATTGAATTTTTTTCAGTTGCAGTTTTGATTGTTTTTCTGCCATGTTTGGAGTTTGTTAAGCTCTTGGGCCTTGTTTTGTTAGTCCGCGCATTTGGATTCTGGATTCTTTTGTCTTTTAGAGATTCGAACTTTTTGTATAATTCTCTTGTTCTTTATTCTTTGAGCATTAGTTTCATTTCATTATAATGAAGAGACTTGTTTCCTTTTAGAAAAACAAAGAGGTCTCTTCCCCACCCAATGATCTTTCCAAAATTACGTATCCCTCCCTTCCTCCACCACACAACTAACCGAACAAATCAAATGAACAAAATTCTTTACCTCTTTTCTGGTTTATATTTACCCTTTATTTCGGTGCAATTTGCCTAGCCCATTTCCTGGTTTGGACGGTCGCTTAAGAGGAAACAAAAAAGGCAGACTAATACATGGCTTTCAAGGAATTATTAAGATGTGTCAGCTCAATGTTTTGTCAATATTACTGTTGAAAACACGTGCATGAGTATATTTCTTTTGTTTAACATTTGCACAAGGCCATATATCCGCCATACCAAATTTAGTGAAATTTATCAATAATTTTTTGGTTTCTTTGTTTCACTGTCATCTTTTGCTAATTGATTTTTTCTCTGGGCAGGATATTGTGCATATTTTGATGCAGAGAATTCAATGGACATGTCATTTGCTGAATCAATGGGTGTAAACGTAGATAATCTTCTTATTTCACCTCCAGCTTCTGCTGAAAATCTGTTGTGTGCCGTTAATACTCTAGTTAGAAGTGGATCTGTGGACGTAGTTGTGGTTGATACTGTAAGACTACTTACCTCTCCCTTGTGTATTGTATTACTTATCACAAAATGTTCTATTTCACTACGGTTCTCATGATCATTTTATGCGCAAAACTTCTGGAGGACCAGTAGTAATATCTTTAGTAATTATGTCAATAGTTACATGCCTTTATCACTTTTTTCTTTTCCTACTTTTATTCTTTGGACCAATGCTGTTAATTATTGGGGAATGAAATAGTCAACTTTATATTATTGAATCTGCATTCAATCTGCTAATGCTTTTGTTGATGTTGGCCTATAAAATGGATTCCTCAGGTAGCTGCCCTTGTTCCACAGTGTGAACTTGATGCTCCGATTGGGAGTTCTGAGCGAGACAGTCGACCACGAGTGATGAACCAAGCATTAAGGAAAATTCATTATTCACTGAAGCTATCTCAAACTCTGGTTGTTTTTATTAATCAGGTTGGTACTAAGTTGCATAAGTGCTTCCTCATATTGTCATTTATAAGGTATCACATGAAGGAATAGTGTTTCACTATGCAGCACTATTGTCTATATACAGGTTAGATCTGCAGGATATCAAAATGGTTTCGAACAGAAGGATGAGGTAACCTGTGGTGGGAATGCCTTGCAATTTTATGCAGCAGTCAGACTGAGGCTTTTGAGAAAGGGATTACTGAAGAGTGGTGATAAGGTAAACTTTGACTTAACCATTGTTTGTTTGATTCTGCCAGCAACTTAACCATTGTTTGTTATCATTGTTTTACTGAGTTCAAAAAGGGGGAAAAAAAAAAAGAAGAAAAGAAAAGATTTTACTGACTATTACACGATTTTATTTTTATTTTGTGTGCTTCACAAAAAAAAAATTATTTAATTTTTGGGGCACCTAATTAATGAGATCTCTGGTATTTCATATGAAATGCTTGTGCTACCTTGTTTTAAATCAGACCACGGTTCTTTCTAGGTCACTGGTGTAGCCGTCGGTGTGCAGGTGGTGAAAAATAAGTTAGCCTCACCCATGAAAATGGCAGAACTAGGGATACATTTTGGGAGGGGGTTTTGCTGTGAATCTGAGGTTCTGGAATTGGGTTGTGAACATGGAGTTATTCTTAAAGATGGGAGCAACTTTCATATTGAAGGGAGGATTTGCAGCAGTAAGCATGAAGCAGAACAGTATCTGATAGAAAATGAAGATGTTCTTAATAAGGTGGTTGAGATATTAAGAAACCAGTTATTTGTACAAGAGTCAAGTCCTTGAGCACTTTGCCATTATGGCAATATGTTTACTATTGAAGCTGTTGGTGCATTTGGACCGTTTCACATAACCCGAGCGAGTGAAAAGTCGTTGGAGAAGTTGAAGATATTTCAGGATTCTCTTTTGAGAACTGATACAAGGAAGATCAAGCCATATAATCCATTATACTTGCCCCAATTAATTGACGGGTCGCGCTTGGAAATGGCCATTGCTGCTATCATTTGCTTACAATTATTGAGTGCTTTTTTTATAAAAAAATTCAGTTTCCAAGACGAGCAAAAAGCAACCTTGTTGAAGGCATCTTACCAAGATTATAAGTAGGATTAAAATCTGATATGAAAATATCGAGATTTGATTTAAATGGAAATTATTATTTTTTTGTGTTTTGCCTTGTGAGTTGTTTTCCCTTGTACTATCGTTATCTTTTCTGTTATTTGCTCTGTATTATGTTGAGCTGTTGACATGTGGCTGTCTCTTTTCCTTTAGATTCAAAGGAATGAGTTCATTGAGCTTTCCTCAGTTTCTGAATATCACTTAACCTATAGAGCCACACATATTGTTATGGCATCAAGCTCGAGCACAAACACCAAAGCAGCGGAGCTATTCTCTTATTATCGATGAAACATTAAAACTCACTTGACGTTATTTCTTAATATCCTTCAAATTTGTGGAATTTTATACCCTTGAAGATGATAGAGCCTGGTTAATACATAAATTAGTATCAATTAATTATTATGGTTGAATGAGAAATTTTGAACTAATCACAAATTATCACTCAACTTCCAAATTAATTATAAAGAAATTATAAAAAATCAAATTTGAAACCAATTAAAGGTTGACATTTGTATCCGATTAAGATCGAAGACAAGAAAGGACCAATCCAAATGATTCAAGGTGTTTTTGTCTTTATCCTAAGATCAAGTTAATTATTTTTGTCTAATAAAATACTACTATTTGAGTTAAAAGTATAATCTTAATTTAGCCCTAATGCTAAATAGGGCTTAGATAGTTTGGCCTAAGGGTTAGGTCCATAGATCTACAAAACCCACATGAGGATTATAAATAGAGAAATTCTCTGGGGTTGAAATTTTAAACTTCAAGGTTTAGTTTGAATTCTTCGTAATTAGACTTCTTAACTCCTGCAGCTGACCACACACTTGAAAACTCAAGTTCCTTTGAAAATACAAACATTCTTCTAAGAATTCAACTTCAAGAACATCACATGCTTCGATTCCCCAAAGCAAGTGTACACATTTAACTAAGAGAAAATCAAAGGATCAAGTTTTAGAGATTAAACCACAACGTATCAAAATTAACATCAACACAAGTACAACTCAACGAAACACGTTTCTCTGGAAATCTCATCAAACAAATTGACATACCCAATGTGACATCTCTACCTTCATCTCTTCTCTGTGAGACCCGTGCCTAAAAAAGAAGGAAATTAAGAAGTGTTCTCGGACCATCTTGGGGCTAAGGCAAATCGAGATGAAGGACAAGGGTTTTAGAGCTGAATCTTGGGTAGTCAAGTGGGATCCTGGGCAAACTTGAAGGCATAAGGTTCATTTCGAGGCAATCTTGGTGCTTGTTGGGCCGAGATTGGACGTGGTGAAGCAAGTCTAAGAAGATCTCGGGCAATCTCGGACACGAGTTCGGTCGAGATTGAAGGTAAAGAAGAAAATTTGAAGGATCTGGAGGCAATCTCAGTGCTGGTTCGACCGAGATGAAGGTCAAAAGCTTAAGAAATTGGAAACTCAAGTAATCTCTGGATCGTGTCCGATCGAGAAAAGTAAAGATCTCGGTGGATCTCAAGCTGTGTTTGGACTGAGAATCTAGGTATCTTAAGAATATTACATGCATTTTGTGGCTAACTAGGAGCTGGCAAGTTTTTGGGAACTTAAGGATGACTAAGTTAATCTTGAAATTATTATATTAAGGGAGGAAAGACGGTAGAAGAAGGATTAAGCAAACAAAATCATTAGAGTTACTCTTTCGTAAAAGAAAAAGCCTACATATCGATTACAAAACTATAACATATCGATTACAAATGAGGTTCCTTTTTTATTTTGTTTTTATTGTTTTCTCCAAACTTTTTTATGAAATTTAATGCATACGGAAATTTCATTAACAAATCCAACCAAAACTTCTTATAGCACAAAAAATGTATTATTTATAGAACCCACATTTCAAATTATTATAATTTATAAATTCTTTTTAAATTAGTATGCATTCTATAATTAGGAGCTATTGTTATAATGTAATTAGATTGAGATGGTTATTATGCCTTTTTTTACAGCCTCTTTTACACTCTGTCAATTTGGGAGTTGCTATAGAAACAACTATAAATATCTACAAACTTGAATTTGACAAAACTCATCCTTTTAGTTAACAATTTCGCATAATACCATACACATTCAAACTTGAGACATGGTAACTCAGAAGCTTTTTATTGTTTCCATGCTGGTCGTGGTCATATTTTCCTGTTCTGCTTCATCGAGTATTATTCTCTAACACTGAACTATTGTAATTTCATAATGTAATTTTTGTTTGTTTGTTATTTTAAAGTTAAAGAAGTATTTATTAAATGCTAATTCTTTGTCACATGGCAGTGGAGGGAGATGATCTATGGAATTGTGTTATACCATGTTCCAACAACAACGGAGATATTTTGTGTAATACTGCATGCATCGAACAAGACGAAGGAGCTGGATTTTGTGTTCCCAAGTTAACAGGCATTTCTGATAAGAAAGTTTGTTGTTGCAATAATGGACGATGAGTAAAGAAAGATATTTTGTATAATGTTTTGTTTAAAATTTGAAATAAATTCAAGATATTTTGTATTACATTTTGTTTAAACTTTGAAATAAATTCATACTAAATAAGATTTTATTTAATTATCTTCCAACAAAACCATGTGTTGCCACATTAAAATCGAAGTAAGCTTAATTTATTATTTTGTGTCACAACTTTCTATATTTTATTATTCAACTTGCACTAATATTATGAAAAAGAAATCACATCAGAGTGTCAGAAAACTAAAAAACAAGTTTTGGAAATTTTGTAATTATTGTGACTTTGACTAAAATTTCAATTTTCCTTTAGCAAACGTAATAATCATACCTGAAAAATTGAGAGGATAAACAAGCTTAAATTTCACAAATTTCTATAATCTAAATCGTTATCTGAGGTCTAAAAAATTAGTTTTTATAAATTTTTTTTCTTAGATTTTGGTCCGAGAGATTAGTGATAATTGATGAATTGATAAAAATTTCTACATTCTTGAGATGAAGGGTTGAATTTCCAATATGCGCACAGACCACGTGTTTTTATGTTCCATTGTAGATGCTTTGACACAAATAACAACAAAATTATTTGTAATCTTTGATTTTATTGAATTGACAGTATGAGCCCTATAGCCGATCGAGAAGATAAATCTTTTATTGTTAGTGCAATCTTAGTTCAGTTTCATTCTCCCATTTCTTTACTTTTTGCTTGTCACACACCAAACCGTACTGCGACAATAACGCCAAAGTAGTAAGAATAGGATTTGAGTTTGTTACCACCTTAAAATTTTCTTATCGCAAAATTTTATTCTCAACTCCTTTTAAACTATCAACAAAACTCAAAATGCAACAGTGGTCATTTTACCATCTCCACATCTACAACAAAACTCAAAACGCAACAGTGGTCATTTTACCCCCGACGCCCATTTTACCGACCACAGAATCACATCATGGAAACAACACTCCCAACGTCAGCGTGTGACGTCGGGTGTAGGACTTTGTCGACGTAAATGCAAGCGTCAGAAGAAGAGTTCACCCGACGTTACGTCGTGAAGCGTATCCCGACGTGTTTTAGGTATATATATAATATATTGAATTTATTGTTTCAATCGTGCACTACTATGTTCAATTCCAATTCGATTTAAATTGAATAAAATTTAGATATAATGAACAACCAAATTACTAAATAATGATATAAAATAACGAATCAAAATTAAATATATTATAATTAAACGCTACATTGTCTAACAATTTTTAATGTTTGAAAAAAAAATTACAGAGAAAAAAATTAACATAGTATGGTCGCGGACTTCATAATTCTACAGGTCCACACCTACAATGACATAAAATAAAAAATATATATATATATATATACCACCAATAATGAAAAGTAAACAACGGTAAAGTTCAAAAGTACGTACCACAAATGCGCAACTCACGATCCTCTTTGTGCCCAAGTTATTCCTTCAATCATCTTCTTCATTTGTTTCATTTCTTGGGCCTGCAACTCAGACATCCTCTTCAATCATCCGTTTAGCTTCTTCCAGCTTGAGTCTTTGCTGTTCAATCAAGATTGCATTAGCTTCTTTGACCTCCATAGAATGCGAACACATGAGGTCGAAGAACTACTAGTACAACTCTTGCGGGACTTGGGCCTGAGTCCCCCAACCAAGACCTTTTGAGTAGCCCGATCGTCTACCCAAAACGGTCTCACAAATATCATCCTCAGAGAGTGACTGAAAACCCTCTAGGGTGGGCTGGAACTGAAGTTCCAGCATTTGACTCTACAACAAATTAAATTTTTATGTAATTAAGTTATGAAGGCATAAGTATAAGTAAAAAATAAGACAAAATCAAGTTGAACTTACAGGCGCATCCGCAGCCGCATGCAAAATGAATTGGTCACTCCGAGCATGCATTTCTCTAAAGAACTTTAGACGATTGACAGAAAAACCTTGTTCTTCAGAGAGGTCGTGATGTCATTGTAGAAACAACTTCGACCCGCTACTATGATTGTAAGGATGCTTTTGTCTGGCAGCCTTGTTCGTTAGTGATTGCTTCTACATGGAAATATTTGTTAAAATTATGCACGCGTACTGAAAATTAAAAGAAATAACATACCATTAAAATATGTAGATCATCTCACCTAAAATGCATGGCTCATATAGTGATCGCACAAGAAGTGTCAATCTGCCAGAGTCCCACCAATATGTGTGGTGGGTTGGCATGTGCCTGTTTAGAGTCGCTGTACTTTTTGAAATGTTTATTCCTTGAAAGATGTGAGTATTTGATGCTCAACAAATCTAGTAAGTGTTTGATTGTTGAAATCAAGCACGAAAAATCGCCCATTACCACGGTAGCTTTGTTTATACTAATGTATGTTTAAACAAAAAAAAAAAAAACTAATTCACTGCTTGAATTTACTTGTAGAGTGCCCTTTACCACCTCAATGTATTCTCACCTAACATCAGCTCACTTAAGGCAGCGGACTGAAAATGTATTTCTCACATATATGCCAATGGTGTTGCTGAATCGTACATGTGGAGATATTGGCTTCTCCGCTCCTGGGGCTATGGTAATTGGAATTCTATCATGCTTATGAACATACCTCTCCAACTCCAAGTTTCGTGACTGTTGACATCTCCTGAGAATCGAAGAAAGGTTGAGATAAAGGGATTAAAGCCCTTGACATTGAATGATTTTACAAAAACCTTATATCAATTTAATTGGAAACCTAAAAATACCGTACATTGGCAAAATAATACATAAACTAATTTTTTATTTATTATAACTTAAAAGCTAAGCACGCTTTCTAATTATAGATTAATGAAAGAAAAACTCACGTAGTTTGACGTCTTTGAATCTACTAAAACTTCAAATTGGGGACACCACCCGTCAAAGACCTTCCTATCCTCTATGATGAGATTGGTTTGTGGGAACTAATTGGAATGGGAAAATATTTTGAGAGAATTTATAAGAGAATTCATAGAGAGGCAAAAGAGCTACAGGTTGAAAAATTTGTTTTCTTTTGTGTATTTATAACTCCCTCTTCTTCAGGGAGTAGGAGAATCAAGAGATTCTATTAATTTAAAAATATTAAATTAATAGAAATGTCAAATTAATTAAATAATTAATTAAATCATATTTAATTAATATTTCATTTAAATCATATTTAATGAATATCTCTCACAAATCGTATAGTTTTAATTAATTTATTAAATCAACTTTAATTAAATAAAATTAAGTGAAATTTTCGAAAATAGCAAATTTTACAAAATATTTACAACCTATAGCAAATTCTATCACTGATAGTCATTGATATACTATAGTGATAGAAGACTATCAGTGATAGAATCCAAAATTTTGCTATAGCTTGTAAATATTTTAACTTATTTTGCTATTCTTAAAAATGCCCCTAAAATTAAACTAAACTATTAATTAATTCTCCAATTAATTAAGTGCTAAATTAAATATCTTATATTTAATTCAAATTTGAATCATATTCAAACATGAATTTCTCTCATAACCAATAATTTTAATATGAATCCAATTTACATTAAATTAATATTTGAACTCATTCAAATATTTTATCTCTCATAAATTAATTTTGAATCATATCCAAAATTAAATTTATATAATAAAGTTTAATTAAAATATAAACTTTATAGAACAATAATAGTATGTTTGTCATTCACGAGTGTTCATAACACCAACTAGGTCAAATTATCGTTTTACCCCTAGGTTAATTCAAGTCCTTAAATATCAGTCCTCCTCTAATGAACAACCTATTTATAGTCCAACCAATAAATAAAAACCTCTCTCGTGCCATAGAGAGGGTAGGGTCATTTGTTCAAGTCCCAAAGACACCATTTAAGGGAACACTCATCTACTTACCCTAAAATCGAGAAGGAGTGAATTTATGTTCCTAGCTCCCCACTTGGTCTTGTCCCCAAAATGATAAGCATATTGAGTCGACAATCTGGTCACTTTCACTCGTATAAATCAAAGGACAATCCCTCGCGAACAGGAGTTCATAATACACTCAAAATTAAGACTAAGTTACCTAGGTCATCCTACTGAAATAGAAACCTAAATAGTTAATGGAGTTACATCTAGTGGTTACTATTCCATGGTCCAGTCTTATGCAAACTCATTACATAGGATACCCACACTCATATGTGACCTACACGAATGTGTTTGATGATTGCATTTGTATCAAATAGAAAGTGAGTTGTATCCATAATGTTTACTAGGATAAGGTACCCAACTTATCCCTATACTATAGACGCTTTAAGCTAATCTCACACATTGATCCCTATATGTCTCTACATAATGTTCAAGACTCATCAAACAACTTAGGATGTTAGCTTATTGCATTTAGGTTATTAAGAAAAAACCAAATTATATAATCAATAACATTTATTGAAATTATAATGATAACACTTTATTAATAACAGTCAATGGATAAAATCGACGAGTTTTAGGACATAAATCCCAACATGAGACACATTGCTGTATAAATCAAGTTATGTTAAAAAAAAATTGTGACTAAATGTAAATGTTCGCAATTAACATCAAATTACCACTCACCCGAAGTGTCGCCCACCAAGGATGTTGTTCCTGCATTGTTCAATGTACCGCCAAACTCGAGAAAGAAATCATCTGTGTCATAAAAAATGCTCAAGAATGATGACATAGTATGTGTGGATATAAAACCCAAAATTAATTAAACAAATACGAGTACATGAAAGTGAATGCGTAAAATAATGAAATATGTGGGTACGTGATTCTTCATTATCATTTGTCATCGCTTGATTCACTTTAATGTGACAATTGGTCATCCTTATCGTCTATGAAGTCGTCAGCAATGTTAGAATGAACCGATCTTTCAACCACTGCAGGATCAACGTCAAGTCTGCACAGAGTGTCATCCTCAACTGTCTCATCGATGTGATGTTCGACAACGATTTCCAGTATATTCAGTTGCTCTCATTCTCAACATCATTGACTACGGGCACGTCCAATATATGTTTATTCTGGACCACTTGAACAACCCTCCATTTCGTACCATTTATTGCATCGCAAGAATGATCGGTTCCTCGGCGAACAAAAAACGGAACGTGTTGATTGTTTTGTACCCTAATTTCACATGTTGGAATTTATGTCCTAAAACTCGTAGGGGCCTGTTTGGGGGAAGGAAATGAATAAGAAGAAAAAGGAATAAGAAAAATGGGGGATTAAGTGGAGGAGAGGATTATTATAATCCTTGTTTCGGGGAAGGATTAAGTAAAAGAAATATGGAGGATTATTTATAATCCTTGTTTGGGGGAAGGATTAAGTGAAAGGATTATGGGAGATTATTATAATCATTGTTTGGGAGAGGATTTTTTGGGGGAAGGATTATGACAAAATATTTGCATTTTTTTTTCATGTGTAATTTTTTTTATTTGTACGTTAACTCCAATATGAGAAAAAATACATAATTATTTTTTTCCTGAAAATGAAATTTTTTTTTTCGCGAACCCAATACAAAATGAAAAATGTGCTAATATTTTTTGCATTTGTGAAAATTGTTCGTATCATAAAACCTTTACAACCAAAAATTGTATTCAAATTCATTTTTTAGTTAGGTTGTACAGTAATCCAAGCGTTCACAAAAAATTTGTATTGATTTTTTTTGTTGATTTTGTATAAATATTTTTTTTACTTGTAACGTACACCACTTTCAAAAGTAAAGTTTTTTTTTCCATTTGTACAGTAGTTTTTTCTTTCTTTTTTAACATTAAATCAAGTACACAAAACAAAGTGTATTAATTTTTTTTGGTTGTGTAAAATATGTTTATGAAATTTATACCATAAATTCAATTCACACAGAAATTGTATTATTTAATTTTTCATTTGTCTTCAATTTATAGTTCAATTTGATCCGTAAATCCAATACATTAAAAAAATATCAATTTATAGTTCAATTTGATCCGTAAATCCAATACATTAAAAAAATATATATATTTTTTTAATTTATGGCAAATATTTGTTTTTTCTACCGCAACCGCGTATGAGAAAGAAATTGAATTACATTTTTTTCAATGTTGAAGAAATGCTTATGGAATGTTTTCTGTAAACCAATACAAACAAAAACTATATTGATTTTTTTTTTTGCGTTTGTCTGAACTTATTTATTTTGTTCGTACTGTTTTCCAAAACGACGAATAATTGTATTAAAATAATGTTTATACTTCATTTCTACGGTAATCCCAACACACAACAAATATGTATTAATTTTTAAATTGATTTTGTATAAAAAAAAAATTGGACCGTACACACAATACACAATACAAACACATTGTATTATTTTTTTTTCATTTATGTAAAATATGTTTCTTCAAATTGTACCGTATATAGAATACAAAAAGAAATTTATATTTTAAGTTTGTATCATCAATCATATACAATAAAAAATTGTATTATGTTGTTTTATTTTTTCTTTTATTTTTAACATTTTTTCTTTCATTAATTAATTTTTTTCTTCATGAGAACGATAAGCAACGCACTAGAGAAGATGACTAATTCGTTTGGCACGAAGAG
Organism: Cucumis hystrix; assembly: GCA_025688845.1. Taxonomy (NCBI): domain Eukaryota; kingdom Viridiplantae; phylum Streptophyta; class Magnoliopsida; order Cucurbitales; family Cucurbitaceae; genus Cucumis; species Cucumis hystrix. The sequence continues at coordinate 2,617,347 of CM046890.1, forward strand.
AATGAAGAAGAGGTGTGGATTAATTTGTTTGGAAAAGAGAAGAAATAATGGGGAAAGTGGGGTAATAAATGAGGAAAGATAAGGAATAAGGGGGATTAAGGGTATTACTTTCCCTCCCCTTAATCCATGGGCCAAACAAGGAAAGGATTAAGTTAGTCCTTTCCTTTCCTTTCCTTTCCTTCCCCCAAACGGCCCCGTAGATTGTAAATATAATCCATTGACCGTTATTAATAAAGTGTTATTATTGTCATAATTGTTATTGATTATATTATTAGTTTTGTCTTAATAACCCAAATTCAATAAACTAACATCCTAAGCTGTTTAATGAGTCTTGAACAGTATGTAGAGACATACAAGGATCAATGTTCGAGATCAGCGTAAAGGGTCTATAGTATAATGATAAGGCTGGGTACCTTATCCTGGTAACACTATGGATACGACTCACTTTGTATTTGATACAAACACAATGATCCAACACGTTCGTGTAGTTGACATGCGAGTGAGGGTATCCTATGCCATGAGATTGCATAAGACCAGACCGCAAAATAGTAACCACTAGATGTAACTCCGTTAACTAGTTAGGTTTCTATTTCACTAGAATGACCTAGGTAACCTAATCTTAATCTTGAGTATATTATGAACTCTTGTTCGCGAGGGATTGTCCTTTGATTTGTACAGGTGAGAGTGGGCAGATCGCCGACTAAATAAGCTTATCATTTTGGGGACAAAACCAAGTGGGGAGCTGGGAACATAATTACACAAGATGGAATTCACTCCTTGGCTAAACTCATTAACCACATTAATCAATATTCGTTAACTGTGTGTACACTCCACTAAAACTCACAGCTGAACTCTTCTCACCATAGATATATTTTTGTATTAACAGATATAGACCAATAACAGTAAGTTAGTCATTCACGAGTGTTCGTAACACCAACTGGATCAAATTACCATTTTACCCCTTGTGTTACCTCTAGTCCTTAAATACCAATGCTCCTTTAATGAACAACTCATTTATGGTCCAACCAATAAACATAAACCCCTCTCGTGCCATAGGGAGGGTAGGACCCTTTGTTCAAAACCTAGAGACACCATTTAAGAGAACACCATCTTGTGTAATTATGTTCCTAGCTTCCCACTAGATCTTGTTCCCAAAATGATAAGCATATTGAGTCGGTAATCTGGCCACTCTCATCTATACAAATCAAAGGACATTCTCTGGCGAACAGGAGTTCATAATACACTTAGGATTAAGACTAAGTTCCCTAGGTCATCCTAATGAAATAGAAAACTCATAAAACACTCCACTAAGTTACAAAGAAACATCTAGTGGTTACTATTTTGTGGTTTGGTCTTATGCAAACTCATTGCATAGGATACCCTCACTAGCATGTCACCTACACGAACGCGTTGGGTCAATCCGTTTGTATCAAATACTAAGTGAGTCGTATCTATAGTGTTACTAGGATAACGTATCCAACCTTATCCCTATACTATAGTCCCTTTAAGCTGATCTCAAACATTGATCCCTGTATGTCTCTACATATTGTTCAAGACTTATCAAACAACTTAGGATGTTAGTTTATTGGATTTGGGTTATTAAGACAAAACTAATAATATAATAAGTAACATTTATTATAATAGTAACATTTGATTAATAAGAGTAAATGGATTATATTTATAATCTACGAGTTTTAGGACATAAACCCCAACATCGAAAACATTTATTTACAAGCTTCCAAATCCATATGAAAGGGAATGGAAGGTTGGTTTAAGAACGGAGGATCCGATGGAAACTCCAGACTTTCTTCTCCTAATGGAAAGGATTGGACGAAGGGTTTGCTAGTAGAACATGACTGCTAAAAAAATCCCGAGTTTCTGCTTAAAAAACATCCAGAGTTTTACAAGTTTCCAGATCTAGATTCTACCACAAACAATTGCATTTTTTTGATATATAGTTTACATGTAATAACGTTTACAATAAAGGTATAAACATTGTTGAATATTTCTCTATTTTACACTTTTTGAAAATTAACATTTAGTCGTTTTGAATTAACTACATGATCGATTAACTTGTATAGCAACACCGCATACATATTGTACAAAATCGTTTAAAATAATGAACATAAACGTTCGTTTAGGTTTTCTTAGAAGATTGTTTAGTTTTGATAGTTTACTTACATAAATGATCGCTTTTAGTACACTATATGTAATTTGTTTAAATTCAACATTTCCATCATTTACATGTTATTAAAAAATCGTTTACAAGTAGTGACAACATCATTTACAGTTTTAGGTTTAATTGTTTTGATTTAACTAAACAATCGTGTAGATTAATTATTGGGAGATCATTTTAATGTTATTCCTATTTTGTTTACTAAACTAAACGAACGTTTAGTCTTTCCGACACGATCGTTTAGATGTTATTACTTAATCGATTTAGAGTTTACATGTAATGACAATATCATTTAGATGTACTCAAAGATCGTTTTTGTAACGCACTTAAAAAAAAAATAAAAAAAAAATATTATTATTATTAATTATTAATTATTATTATTATTATTATTATTATTATTATATTATTATTATTATTATTAATAAAAAACAAACAAAAAAAAAAAGTTTCCCTCCCTCTCTCTCCCTCACGCACGCCCCCCCCTTCTTCTTCTTCCTTTTTCTTCTCCTTCCCCTTATCTTAGCCGCCGGCCGCAACCCTCCTTTCCTCTTCTCCCTTCCGTTTCGACGAAGCCCCGCCCAGTCTCACCGCCGCTGCCGCCGCCAGCCGCACAACTATTTCATCCGCGCCGCGCCTCTGTTCGCGAAGCCCCACCGCACGCAGCCGCGAAGCCCAGCCGCCCAGATCCGCTCCTCCTTCCGTCCGACCGGCGAAGTCCAACTGCCCAGCTGCACCACTCCTCCATTCGCAGCCGTCTGCGACGTCGCCTCTGCCGTTCGGCCTCCGCGGAAGCCACCCGTGAGTCCCAAGCCGCCGGGTTCCATCCGTGAGGTCCAACCGCCGCGCGTCCCAGCCTTTCCGACGAAGCCCGAGCCACGTTGCCCCTTTTCCGTTCACCTGAAGCCGAAGCCCAACCGTCCGTCTGCGCCGGGGTTCATCCGTGAAAGCCAGCCGCCGAGCGGATCTCCATCTTCCAGCCGTCGTCGTGCTGTCTTCACGCAAGATCCGAGCCGCGCACGCCTCCCTCAGCCGACCGCCGATCGACCCACACGTGGGGTTTCCGTGGACCGGCAGCCGTGCGCCGTGGAGTGTCGCTGCCTCTGTTTTACGGTAAATTGTCGAATTGGTTTTGTTGGTAACGAATTTAATATGGATTGAAATTTGTTTCAAGGTTGTTCAAGCGGTATGGTTGAAAGGATTGGCTAAATTGTTAATTTATTTTGAAGGTGTTGAAAGTAACGCTGGGTCCCTTGAATCCACAACAAATTTGTGAATTTTTGGAGTTTGGTTCGCCAATACCCTGGTTTCGTTCGTTGGATTTAGTTCGTTCGAGAATTTAGAATAACGCCAAGGTAAGGGACTTTCTACTGGACTCAATAAATATTATTTGGATGTATTGGCTGTATGATTTATACTGATATACTGAGGAGGAATAACGATCATGAGGTGTTAATGTATATTGTGTTGACTGAATACAATTTTATCTAAATGTTTGGATTGATGCGAACTTGTTGTCTAACGTATGTCGTGATTGCTGGGCTATTTATGTGGCTGACTGATGTAGCGATATGTGTCGACTGTCCTTGGGTTAAATTGGAATAAAAAAGGTTGTTTGAGGTTAAGGGAAAGTTCACGTGATGAGGACATTTGATTGAGTTGTAAATTGACTGTTAAGATGTATAGAATGGACTGAGGGGATAAATTATTAGTTTTCCTAGTGGATAGTTACCCTGCGGGTGTCCTTCGGGATCACCCCCTATATGTGCATCCTTCGGGAGCACTAGACTGATATGTGCATCCTTCGGGAGCACTAGACTGTGACTGTGTAGGGTACACCATAGGATACTAATAATTTATTTTTCCCCGAACGGGACCAGTAGTGGGTCCCTTACTGAGTATATTAATACTCACCCTTTTTATGTTTAACTTTTAAGGCAAAGGTAACACGAGGGGCAGACCGACGAGGGACAAGAAGGACTCGTGAATGGCCATAGAAGACTGTCCTTTATACTGCTTCCGCTGACGGTTTTATAAACATTTTGTTGAACTGAATTTACAAATAGTTAAAGTTTTGTAAACAGTACTTTAAAATTTCATATTTTGAAATAGGGCCCGATTAAATTTTCTTTCGTTTTCTCATGGTTCAACGGAAATTTTGCTATGTTTATGTGTCAACAAACGGTTTTGTGTCAAATTGACGACTTAGACGGTCAGTCCGAAAAGTCCGGGTCGTCACAGATATAGTCAAAACAACCATGTGAAAGGGACAATATTATAGAAGCTCCTAGAAGAAAAGAACCCGACCAAAGGTCCCTCATAATAGAATTTAGATTGAGACATCAGAAATCCAAAAAACTTAAAGGATTAAAATAGATATATTAACTTGGTCCAACAATGTAAAAGAATAAAATAGGTAGTCCAAGAGTACTAGAAATTAACTCACTCGGGTTTCCCGGGGTGGAAATTTTGCTGCAGAGAGAAGCGGCACAACCAAGGTTGCAAAATTGACGAGCATCAAGCACATGGTTGGTATCCGTAGGGGAATCCTTAAGGGTTGATGTGGATCCTCCACCAAATAAGCTAAGGATAATCAAGCAAATTACAACTGATTTCATTTTTCTCAATTTCAATTTCTTCTTATTTTTTTTTTCTTTTGTTATGGTTCAAATTTATATATGGTTAACCGCTTGGTTTTATAGAAAAGAAGATTGAGTAAAATTAACTCTTTATATATATAGAGAAAAAAAATTAAGCACTCTTAATTTAAACCACAAATCGGATTGAGGATGAAACAATATTTGTGGCGATACTACCGGAAAACGAACGATTAATAGGAGTATACATTGATATATTTATTTTTCATAATTTTACTATACGCTTAAATCAGTAAACCTAGAATAGATCTCTATTGCAATTGTTTATTTATTAATCCTTTACTTAATTAATAAATTTTA
>CM046890.1:2635303-2671049 GCA_025688845.1 Cucumis hystrix
TTTTTTTTTTCCTTTTGTTATGGTTCAAATTTATATATGGTTAAGCGCTTGGTTTTATAGAAAATAAGATTGAGTAAAATTAACTCTTTATATATAGAGAGAGAAAAAAATTAAGCACTCTTAATCTAAACCACAAATCGGATTGAGGATGAAACAATATTCGTAGCGATACTACCGGAAAACGAACCACTCACGATGACACACTGCCACACTTCCCTTGATCACCTCACATTTTTTGACTAATTTAACTTCCTCTTATGGCTTAAAATGCCTTTCACGTTGAAGCCCTACGAATGTGGAAGATCTCATTTGTAGTTTACAAAATTGCCATTACACAAATTTACTTAAACATATCCTTAAATTATATCTTTCACACATTTTCAAAGGATTTTTTTTAGTTGTAAATATAAGAAATAGAAAGATATATATAGACCTAGACCTAGACCACATCAATTAATAGGAGTATACATTGTTATATTTATTTTTCATAATTTTACTATACACTTAAATCAGTAAAATTTATTAATTAAGTAAAGGATTAATAAATAAACAATTGCAATAGAGATCTATTCTAGGTTTACTGATTTAAGCGTATAGTAAAATTATGAAAAATAAATATATCAATGTATACTCCTATTAATCGTTCGTTTTCCGGTAGTATCGCCACAAATATTGTTTCATCCTCAATCCGATTTGTGGTTTAAATTAAGAGTGCTTAATTTTTTTTCTCTATATATATAAAGAGTTAATTTTACTCAATCTTCTTTTCTATAAAACCAAGCGGTTAACCATATATAAATTTGAACCATAACAAAAGAAAAAAAAAATAAGAAGAAATTGAAATTGAGAAAAATGAAATCAGTTGTAATTTGCTTGATTATCCTTAGCTTATTTGGTGGAGGATCCACATCAACCCTTAAGGATTCCCCTACGGATACCAACCATGTGCTTGATGCTCGTCAATTTTGCAACCTTGGTTGTGCCGCTTCTCTCTGCAGCAAAATTTCCACCCCGGGAAACTCGAGTGAGTTAATTTCTAGTACTCTTGGAGTACCTATTTTATTCTTATTCTTTTCTTCTAGGAGCTTCTATAATATTGTCCCTTTCACATGGTTGTTTTGACTATATCTATGAATGTCACATGCTAGTTGAGATATTCTGTCGACTCTCTGATTCACATTATCCTTTCTTTTTTATCAAAAAAAAAAAAAAAAAAAAAAAGAAAAGACTTTAGCAGGTCCATTGGTGTTAATTTTGATATTTCTTTTGTATTTTAAGCACTAGTAGTAGTGTTGGCAAACATTTTCAAAATGAGGATAATTCGTTGGGGAAGAATTGTTTGCTTACATGCATTGAGCATGAAATGTCATTAGAGGTTATCACAGTCATGACTAACATTCAATTAGAGTAGTATTCATATACAAAATTTTCATCTGCAACTCACAATGAACGAGAGTTTAGTAGCAGTATTCATATACTAAAATTTGGTCCCTTTTCTTTAAATTACCATACAAAGCTTCAAACGGTGCCATGCCGATGGTAGCCTGAAAGCTGTTATTATAAGCAAACTCCATCAAATGCAAGTGAGAGTCCCAACTACCTGGAAACTCTAGAACACAAGCTCGTAACATATCCTCTAAAATCTGGTTCAAACGTTCAGTTTGACCATCAGTCTGTGGATGAAAGGCCGTACTGAAATCTAACCTCGTGCCCATGGCAGTCTGAAGTCCCTTCCAAAACTTGGAAGTAAAACGTGCATCTCTGTCAGAAACAATAGACACAGGCACTCCATGCAGTCTTACAATCTCAGTTAAATATAACTGTGCCCACTTACTAGCAGTATAAGTGGACTTTCCTGGAACAAAATGTGCTGACTTCGTAAGTCTGTCTACAACAACCCAAATCACTATGTAACCCTTCAGGGTTCTAGGCAGTCCTGTAATAAAGTCCATCGACACATTTTCCCACTTCCACTCTGGCACACTCAAAGGCTGCAACAAACCTGTTGGTTTCTGTCTAGGTGCCTTAACCTGTTGGCACACTAAACACTTACTAACAAACTCGGCCACTTCCCTCTTCATATTACGCCACCAATACACTCGTTTCAAATCCTGATACATTTTCGTACTACCAGGATGCATGGAAAATGGAGAACTATGGGCCTCATTCAGTAAATCGGTCTTGACTGCAGTGTCTGCTGGCACACATAGGCATCTCTCAAACAACAGTCCACCATCAGAGGATATGGAGAACCCATCAGTCTGTCCTGTCTCTACGAGGCGACGTCTCTCTTCCAAATAAGGATCACTACTCTGAGCATCAATAATCTTCTGCCTCAGAGTTGGTTGCACTGTTAACTGAGCTAACTGTGAGGCAACTGCCCCCACAGATACTGCAATCTCAGCTCTCTCAAGGTCTCGATGTATCGGTACCTGACTGGTAATAAGCGCTGCTGAATGTGATACTTTCCTACTAAGAGCATCAGCTACCACATTCGCTTTACCTGGATGATATAATATCTCACAGTCATAATCTTTTACTAACTCGAGCCACCTTCGCTGTCTCATATTTAACTCCTTCTGGGTGAAGAAGTATTTCAGGCTCTTATGGTCAGTAAAGATTTGTATCTTTTCACCGTACAAATAATGTCTCCAGATTTTCAGTGCAAACACTACTGCTGCCAACTCTAAATCATGTGTAGGGTAGTTCTGCTCATGGCTTTTCAACTGACGAGAGGCATATGCAACCACCTTACCTTGCTGCATCAGAACACATCCCAATCCTTTCTTAGAAGCATCACTGTAAATCACAAAATTCCCAGATCCATATGGTACTGTGAGGACCGGTGCAGTAACCAACCTCTGCTTAAGGTTCTGAAAACTATCCTCACAAGCTGAGCTCCAAACAAAAGGAGTCCCCTTCCTGGTCAATTGGGTCAAGGAAGTAGCTATACGAGAAAAATCTGCCACGAACCTCCGGTAATAACCTGCTAAGCCCAGAAAACTACGAATCTCCCTGACAGTAGAGGGTCGAGACCAACTGGTAACAGCCTCAATCTTTGCAGGATCCACAGAAACTCCCTCACTAGAGACCACATGACCAAGGAAAGCCACCTGCTTCAACCAGAATTCACACTTTGAGAACTTAGCATAAAGTTTATTCGCTCGAAGAGTCTCTAAGACTTTATGCAAATGTTCCTCATGTTCAGCCTCGGTCTTGGAATAAACCAAAATGTCATCAATGAAGACTATTACAAAAGTGTCTAAGAAATCCTTAAACACTCTATTCATCAGGTCCATAAATACAGCAGGTGCATTTGTCAATCGAAAAGACATTACAACGAATTCATAATGTCCATACCTCGAACGAAAAGCAGTCTTAGGAATAACACCTTCTTTAATCCTCAACTGATGGTAACCCGAGCGTAAATCAATCTTAGAGAATACAGTAGCTCCTTGCAACTGATCAAACAAATCATCGATTCTGGGCAATGGATACCTATTCTTGACTGTCACCTTATTAAGTTCTCTGTAATCTATACAAAGACGCATTGATCCATCTTTCTTCTTCACAAACAGTACGGGTGCACCCAAGGCGATACGCTAGGTCGAATAAAACCATTGTCAAGCAATTCCTGTAACTGTACCTTCAATTCTTTCAATTCAGCAGGAGCCATCCTGTAAGGGGCTCTAGAGATAGGAGCGGTACCCGGCTCCAACTCAATAGCAAAGTCAATCTCTCTGTGAGGCGGAAGTCCTGGAAGCTCTTCTGAAAATATATCAGGATATTCTCTTACCACAGGTTCTGAGGTCAAAGAAATCTCAACTTCCCTAGTATCCACCACACTGGCCAAGATACTCCAGGTACCCTGGTTGAGTAACTTACTGGCCTTCATAGCCGAAATTACCTTAGGTAGGACCACGGTCCCTACCCCTTTAAATTTAAAAATAGGCTCGGTAGGAGGACTAAACACTACCTCCTTACGAGAACAATCAATGCTGGCATGATTGGCAGCCAACCAATCCATGCCTAAAATTACGTCGAAATCATGCATATCCAATACTAATAAGGTTACATCCAACACACGACCAGCTAACTCAATTTGGCATGCTTTAATCCTTTCCTTCGACAACATAATTTCCCCAGATGGTGTAGACACCGATAAAACATAATCTAGGGGCTCCACTTCTAAGCATGCATGAGTTACAAATATCGACGATATAAAAGAGTGAGAGGAACCAGAGTCGAACAAAGTTAAGGCAAAATGCCCCAACACTGGTAGCGTACCTGTAACAACTGTGCCAGCCCTTTCAGCCTCATATCTGTTAGTAGCAAAAACTCTGCCCTGCTGTGGCGCTCTCGCTCCCTGACTGCTCTGCCCAAACTCAGTAGGCTTCAAAGGACAACGATCAGCCGTATGCCCCTCTTGCCTACACTTGAAGCAAATCCTTGTCCCAAATAAACAGCGACCCAGATGGCGCTTCCCACAAGTGTTGCACGACGGTTTCTCTCTGGCAGTTTCACCTGCCCCAAAGGGACTCTGCTGGAAACGGCAGAAATTACCACCTGACCTCATGTTCCTCTGAGGAACTTCGATGAACTTCTGCTCTGCCTTTCTCTTCTGACTAAATGAGGTTCCCTTGTCAACACTCTTTGGCTGAACCTCGTCCTTTCCAATACTCACATCCACTGCCAGACGCAGTGCTTCAGCCTGAGTGGAGGGCTTTAGTGCTCGCACAAAGCCTCTGATCTCATCTCTCAATCCTCTAACAAACCTCTCAGCTCTGGCCTGCTCATTACCAACAAGTTCAGGGGCGAAGCGCGACAACATGTCGAACTCCTGATCGTACTCCTCAACCGTCATGTGTCCTTGCTTCAATTCCAAGAATTCCTGGCTTTTAGCATCTCTAAGGTTAGCCGAGAAAAACTTGGTATAGAAGCAATCTCTAAACTGGTCCCACGTGATCTGGTCCAACTTCCACCCAACATACGCAGTGTGGAGCTCCACCAGATAATACCTCTATCCCTAAGGAGAAAGACAGCACACTGAACCTTGTGCTCTTCTGGACATCTCATATAACTAAAAATGGTCTCCACAGAAGACAACCACAACTCCGACTTGGTAGGATCTTCCAGTGATCCATCAAAAGTCTGAGGGTCGTATTTCCTAAAGTCCCTCAAGTGTTTCGCCTCTGCAGACAGCTGATTTGGTAACATCTGTGGCGGTTGTACGATCGATCCCTGCACAGGGGGGTCTACAGACGCAGGTGGAGCTGCTGGTACTGGGGAACTTACTGGCGCAGACTGGTTCTGACCCATAGCAGCAGCAATAAGCTCTGCGATTCTCTGCTCCAGATGAGCAGACAAGGCTGCCAAATCCGTTTGAGTAACAAGTGCAGCAGGGACACGCGGGTCAGTTTGGCCTACAGCAGGCTGACTATGCCCTGCTCCTCTACCTCGGCCTCTAAAACCACCCCTACGTGCACCTCTCCTCGGCGGCATTTCTTCTATAAACTTTTTCTGTATGGAAATTAAATTACATAATTATATTTTAGCTAAATTGTTTTATTTGTTGTTTAAGTCTGGCATCAACAAAGAACCAGTGCTTAAATAACAGCTTTTTGATGATCATCTGCTGAATGAACAACTAGAGGAGGTTGAATGGTTAGACCAAACTGTACACATGAGTATATGTGGCATACAAGATAATATTTACAATCTTAATTTCGCTCTTGATCTCCATGAAGATAAAGTAGGTTGAGCAGGAGCCACCTACGTGATTGGCTGCATCAATATCAAAGAACATTGGCTGGCTGTTGCAGCTGACATAGAGAACTGCAAAATCTTTGTGTTTGACTTTACGTCAAACTATGTTACATAAGAACTTGTTGATGAAAAGTGCAACACCTCCATGAGCCATTCCATCACTGACACTAGATGTTGGACTGCACACAAATATACCAAGTTTCAAATTTGACTCGTGGCCAATAATTAGATCCAAAGACACATTGTAACATGGTCAATCATTAGATTGCAGGATTTTTTATACTAAATTTGTTGAATGTCTTGTAACAAATTCAAATCATAATTGTCTAGTTATGAAAAATATGAAACTGTTTAGACAACAGTATGTAATAGAAATTTGGGCAAATAGATTCTATTGGTAAATAAAATCTTTGTTTGGTTATGATATGCTTGTACAATTTTTACTTTTTAATTTTAATAATCTTTTGACTGAGTTTTTGTAGTTGTTTAGATACTATTCATAAAACAATCATGTACATTATAAAAACGATTGTGTATTCATGTCTAAAATCATGTACATATTCTGTAAAATCATAACGATCGTGTTACAATGTCCAAACTTTTTAATTAAATCATAACGATCGTGTTACAATGTCCAAACTTTCACATATTTTGTAAATAAATCACAATATCGTGTTACAATGTCTACACGACAGCGCAAGTAAACAAAATTGATCGTGTTAGAAAATATAACGATCATGTAATACAACATAAACTTCCACATAATTTAAAAAGATCTTATAACTAAAACTATACGATAACTTATTTCAATTTAAACGATTGTGTCATCAATCCTAAACGATCGTATGGTGAACTCCACACAATCATGTAGTCAACTCTAAACGATCTTGTTATTACATATAAACGATCTCTTAAGTAAATCCAAAGGATGCTGTTATTTAATCTCCATACGCATCCATAAACTCTAATCTTATACATTTGTACATACATATAATAGAATGAAACAAAAAAATCACAAATTTCCATTAATTGTTCAAACTTTGCTTGCAAGTCCTACTATTGTGCCCTTTACGATTATAGTTGGAACATCTTAATGAACTATTAAATTCACTTACAGATGAAATTCTTTATTTCTTGGTCTTCTAAGTTGACGTCTAAAACTAGAGGTAATGTTTTCATCATAGAATCTTCAAGTCTCTAATCCAAATGAGTTCCAACAGGATGAATGCAACCATTGTGTGTTTCTAATATCATTTCTCTGTAATAAAATTCTATTTGTGCATGTTTTCTCTTTTCTTAATTTTCATTTATTGTCCTACCCACTCTAGGGTTAGTAGATAGGTTGTTCCCTTAAGGACTGAATCCAGGTCTTGAACAATGGGCCCCACCCTCTCATTGGTCCAAGAGGGATTCGGTTTAAAGGTTGGACCTTAAACCAATTGTTCAATAGTGAATCAGTGGGACTTAAGGAAAAAATATATAATCTCGGGGGTAAAACGGTACTTTGACCCAGCCGAGATTATGAACAACCTGTGAAGGATTAACTTACTTATCATGGTCATATCACATGGACACAAATATATCTATAGTGAGGGGAGTGCAACTACGGAACTCTAGTGGAATGACCCATTAGTTAACGAAGGTTGATTAACTCGGTCTAAAGAGTTTAGCCAGTTAATCTCGGATCGTTGGAGCCCATGATCTATAGGTCCATTAGGTTCCCCCGCTAGCTCATAAGGAATCAACTTAGAACATTATGATGAAATAATTTGAATTGTTCAAAATAGATAAAGAGAGAGAAAGCGACAAATATATATGATATAGTCATCGATTATAACTTAAGATAGAGCTTCATGTTTAAACATGATTTAAATATGAATATGGATTCATGTTTGGAAGCTCGGAATTGATGAAAAAGGTCAAAGAAGTAAAAAGTCAAAATGTTGACTTTTGGCTTTGAAAAATCAAACTTTGACCGACTTTATATTCAAATGTGATTTGAATTTTGGAGAAATGAATATGGATTCATGCTTGGGAGGTTAAAATTAGTCAAGATGGACAAAATGATTAAAAGTCAAAATGTTGACTTTGAACTTGAAAAAGTGAAACTTTGAATTTGATTTAAATGTTGAATAATATTGCCCTTAGACTAATTTAAATAATAACACTTGTTGAGATTTGGCAAGCTTATCACTTGCATGTTGTATGCAAGTGGCTTATTGCATGCAAGACACCTATCCCACTAAGAATGTCAAGTGGTGAGATAGGGAAGCTCTTGCATGTAGTTTGCTTGTAAACAAGTTTTATGCAAAGGTGAAATGACTCTTGGATTTGAAATTGAAAATTAATTTTGTAATTGAGAATTACAAAATAAAACCAAGAACTCTTTTCATTTGAGTTTTTAATTTGGAACATCAAAAAAACAAAAAACAAAAAAAACCTAAAGGTTAGGTTCCTCCAAAGAATCTCATCTCTCTCTATTTCCTCCACCATTTTTTAGTCCCACAACTCGATTCTAAGTTCGGAGAATAGCGGGTCAACGCTAGTGGTAGTCTCGGCTTCAATTTTGTGAGGAGATCGTGAAAAGCACGTGAGGAGATTACAAGAAAAGAAAAGCATCAAAGGTGAGGTTTTTCTTTTAACCCTATCTTTGTTAATTTAGGGTTTTTTATGCATGTTAATCACTAAACTTGTTTAGTTGCAATTAGAGTAAAAATTCAATCTTTATTCCGCTGCGCATGTGTACCATTTCCATCAGAATTAACATGTATAATCCAACTATGTCACCTTTTAATATCTTTACTATGTGTTCTTTTGCCCTCCAAGCTTTCTGATAACTTATATTAACTTCAAGATTTGTACGAGCCCTATGCTCAATTTCTTTTGGAATGGAACGATCAATAAACATGAACCTAAAACCATCTATCAAGCATCTGCCAATTACTGTTGAAAAGGCTTGCATGTGACTACTTTGAGTAGTATTCAATGAACAGTCATGGTCAGAAATGTATTTTGATAGCATCCACAACTCGCTCTTCTTATAATGAGATGCCCTAACATACCATTTGCACTCTTCCTGCAGGCATCTAAATTCAAGAAACCTCAAATTTAATACTGTAGTTCTAAATTGAAAGTTATTCTTCACAGCTATTATGCAAAAACACTTTGAAAGCACTTCTTTACTTTCAAATAAGCTTTTTTTCCTTCATTTCACCATGATAAGAAATGTCTCTTATAACTTCATCATTTGAAACACAAGAAGCAGAACCTATATTCAATGACATATCAACATTTTGTCGTACACTACTAGAAGAAGAAGACCTTCCCAAAGAATCAATAGTCACATTAGCAACTAATGGATGTCTACAAGTTGAATCTTTAGCAAAAGACAAATACCAAGCAACATTATTGTCTTTCTTTACTGGCACCACAGTTTCAACTTTGCTTTTACCAAAACAAGTTAAAGAGATAATTCTACTTATCCATCCAACTAAATTTGTTCACATATTAAACCAACCAAAGAATTAAAGCTAACTCGGACATCTACCAAAATTCCAACAATTTAATATTTTATCATTCGCATTAATTTAATATTTAACGCAGTCATGCTTAAATCCTTAATCTTACAAGTTAACCCCCATCAAATCAGATTTAACATTTTCTTCATCTGACATTTCTTCTCGCCTAACTTCATTTCGTGAATAACTCCAACCACTCAACATAGCTTTCGAATAACTCCTTTTCTCACGAAGACTCTCTCTTGTAAGCGTTTATACTTATATGTCCTTTCGGAAATCCTTATTTTCTCAAATTTCTTCACAAATTAACTTCTTAATCACAAAACTTATAATTAACCATAAAAAAATTTATCTCTTAATTCTTTCTGTGGATTAATTCATATGCCATCTTTTTATTGCGAAGTGTTACTTTAAAACGCCTCCTCTTATCCAAAATGCAAATTTTCAAAACACAACCAAAATTTTTTCTTCTTATACTCAAATTAGAAACATGTCTCACACTTATTCTTTTCCGTGGATTAATTCAAACGCTAACTTCTTACTGCAAAGTGTTACTTCAAAATACCTCCTCTTATCCAAAACGCAAATTTTCAAAACACAGCCAGATTTTTTTTTTATACTCAAATTAGAAACAGGTCTCCCACCTTAATAGAAAGAAATAGATAGAGATAGGTATACATCTATCACTGAACAAAAGAATAAAATATACAAAACAATAATAATAAACACAATGCAATAATAAAATAAACAAATGTGCAATGAAATAATATACATTAAACGATCATTGGACAAGGTAAACGATAGTATTGAATAAAGTAATCGATCATTTGACAAGGTAAACGATAGTATTGAATAAAGTAAACGACCGTGTTGACATAGGTACATGATCGCATGATCCTGGTGATCGTATTGAATATTGTAAAGATCGTTTTGTTATGGGTAAGCGGTGTTAATATTGGTAACCGATCTTATTGATAATAGTAAACAATCATGTAATTCAATGTAAATTATCGTCAAAAACTTCAAACTATAGATCTTCATAATGAAATACAAAATTCTTACAATAATACTTAAAACTTCTAAACATTTTAAACGAAAACAAACTTTAGAATTCTTAGTAACAACAAAAAAAACAAAAATGATCTTCATAATGAACTATAAAATTCTTAGTTCAATCTAACCGATTGTGAAAACAAAAATGATCTTCATAATGAACTATAAAATTCTTAGTTCAATCTAACCGATTGTGAAAAACTTCAAACTAACAATCTTCATAATGAAATACAAAATGTCTTGCAGCAATACTTAAATCTTCTAAACATTTGAAACGAAAACAAAATTTGCAATTCTTACCACAAACAAAAACATAAACAATCTTCATATGAAAAGATAGAATTCTTAACGGAACTTTATAATCATCTAAACAGTTCTAATTTGGTAAAGTATTTAGAATTCTCACCGAAAACAAGATCACTGCAATGATATTGACAGAGTAATATAAACGATCTTGATTGTCGAAGCTGATGACGAAGAAGAGAAAGAATATTCAAGGGAAAGAATACTGTCGAAGATGATAAAGAAGAGAAAGAATGATTCACATGAAAATTATATAAAACACGACATGAATAACTCGAAAAGAAGGTAAACAAATCAGGAAGAAGAAGAATCGAAATTGAAAATTTGTTATAATCCAGTAAGGGCAATATGAAATTCAAAAAAGATAATAAGCCTTAATAGGCTTTTTCTTACATTGTTAAATGGGTAATTTCGAAGATGATAAAGAATATTCAAGGGAAAGAATACTGTCGAAGATGATAAAGAAGAGAAAGAATGATTCAGATGAAAAATATATAAAACATGACATGAATAACTCGAAAAGAAGGTAAAAAAATCAGGAAGAATCGAAATTGAAAATATGTTATAATCCAATAAAGGCAATATGAAATTCTAAAAAAATAATAAGCCTTAATAGGCTTTTTCTTACCTTGTTATATGGCGTAAATATTTTTCAATTTGAAAATTCTCTTTTATTATTTTAATATTATATTTTTTTCGATTTCCGTATTCTGATTGTGGCTCGTTTTCTCTAACAATTTTAAGTTTTTTCAATGGACCATCATATTCTCAACGAAGACAACAAAAGTAATTGGACAGCGGTAAAGTAAAGAACACAGCAAGAAAATTTCAGAAATATGTAATCTCCATATATATAATGTTGGAGATATCAACAATGTAAAGAACGAATATTTGATGTGAAACACAATAAAGTATAAATAACTTTGCAACTTTCTAAGCTAAAACCAAACAATATTTTTCTCTCTCGTGTCAAAATACAATATGTTAGTCAGAACAGAAGACATTCTAGAACATCTGTTTTCTTGTTTTCTATCAGGGGAAAAAACGGTTCTCAGAAAACAATTCCAATCACTAATGCTTTTCCTGAATACATTTCAAAACTCAATATATGGTTGAAACTCTTCCTTCGCAAATACGCTTTCGATAGAATGTCGTATAAAGTATTACAACATGAAAAATGACAGCATGATTGTGAAAGGCTTCAAAGTGAAGATTGTGTTGTTGCATCATTTATACCATCCAGCAAGCAAATACCTCAGCAAGAAACAAAAGCAGCAGAAAACGCCCTGCTCATGGAGATGAATGTTAGAAGATTATATAGAACAAAACATAAAAATGGATATGACGTCCCAGAGATCAGTAATCAGTCTTTTAGCTAGCGATTTAACCTTCTAATAGCCTTATGTAAGCAGAAGTTGCTAGAACAGGTAAAAGGGGTCTATATGATTTTAATAAAGAAAAACCAATGCAAGCAAAGCAGTGCATAGTACAGTTGTATATTCTAACTAGAACTTTCTCTATATTATTCTCATTCTAAAAAATTAAGGCCATTTGGAACTATTCTTACTTGATATTTTGGTTATTGAAAACTAAGATTCTAAACAGTAGTTTCACCTCTAAATTTTAATGTTACCATGTCTACATTTTAGATTCTATCAATATTTTCAAAAATCAAAGCAAAATTTAAAAACTAAGAAGTATTCAATTTTGGTTTTTTCTTTTAGATTTTAAATATGAATTCAAATGTTTCTTCAAAAAAAAAATGAAAACCATAGTGAAGATATTGGGATTGAAGAAGCATAAATTTCAAAAACAGAAACTATAAACAAAATGGTTACCAAATGGTCCTAAATATTTAAAAGTCAAACTTCTTTAATGTTTTTTTAATATAATGATGAACCAAGTGGGAGCAATTCTTCCTTCTTTCTTATTCGCTCTGACCTTGCATAGAAGAAAAACAGAAAAGCAAGAAAATCACCTGGAAAACAAGAAGATAGGTGCAAAGTGATTTCTCTGTTTTTCTACCGAATATTCGCAAGAAAAAGTTCACAAGTGTTCCATCGTTTGTTCCAGTCAGTAATCCAGTCTGAGGATCAAATCTGAGGGCAAGGAGAGATATAAGAAGATTAACTATGGAGCAAGAATGTCTTTTTCCTTTTTTATTTTTCCAACAAAACAAAGAATAGTAATGGGACAGGATAATCAATACCTAGGCAGCCGATGACGTGGACATGCAATAAATCCAAATAACTGCAAGAACGCATCATACACGTTAAACAATGAATGCATACAGATAAGACTCACACAAAGACTAGAGGATCAAACCTGAGGGAGTGACAGAAGGAAGTTCAGAACTTGAGGGAAAAAGAAGATCAGAAGAGTTTCACTGCAGCAGGAAATAGTGTAGAAAGAAATTCATCAATAAATAAATGGATAACAAAAAGTAACAAAAATCATAAAAATAACATGACAAAGAACTAGCGGATGTCTTTCCATTGTTGACATGTCTTGAAATTGAAACAGTATCTTTAAACCAAAATGTCATTTGATTGTGTATGATTTTTGGGTTCCATCGAGTGTATGATTTTTGGGTTCAATTGAAACTTTAATCCACGGGAATATCATTGAAATCAGAGAATTGATAATGTATTGGATACTCGAAGAAAATAATTCCAGAAACGGGCTTTACTCACTTCCACTTCCTACAGACAAATCCTTGGAATCCTTTTTTTCTTTATTATTATCATTGTTAAGATAAGGAACCAAGTTTTTATTGAGTAAGATGAAAGGATATAAAATGGGGCCATTGTCCAAGCCTATTTGCAAATCTGACACAGTTTTAACTTCTATTAGTACCTATCACTAACTATTTGCAAATATGACACAATTGCATATACTAATTTTTGTCATAGCAAAAGTTAGTCATAAATTAATGGTATGGACTAATTAAAAATTTCTTGAAACTATAGTATGTAGTAACTAAATTTGAACATATAAAACTATCAGGACTAAAATATAGCAAGTCTGAAAAAAATAGGAATCAATAGTATTTTAACTTCCCTGTATCGTTCCAATTTTCTCGGATTTCCTCAAAGGGACCAATAGTATTTTAACTTGTTAACTAATTTACTATTAGAAACACTTTAAGGGATGTTTGGCGCAGGTTCGGAGTCAAATGCCTGGAAATTAAATGTCAGTGGGCTTATTTGATGAAGTTCTGATGCCTGGAAATTGCAGATGCCTGTGTTTGGGATACAGGATTTGAAAACCTGTATTTCTGATGTCTGTGTTTGGGGTACTAGTTTTTAATTCTTGGGTTTAGCTAATTTGTTTAGTTTTTTTTATTAATTGTACTTCCTAAATTTATTTTGTATCAAATTTTTAAATGATTTTTTTTCTTCATATTTTGTATCTCTAATTCAATTTTTGACTATTTTAATGAAAATAATGTAAAAACGAAAAATTTTAATATTCGATAACAATAATTTTGATTACAATTGTATTAACATGAATGGTCTAATTGTAAATATTACAAACTATTCACAAAATATAACAAATTGTGTAATCGGATGGAGTTTACGAGAGTTCTAGTTAACCAAACATTAAAAAGGGTCTAATTATAGGTTTCAAAACAAGCATAACCAAAAAGGTCACAAAAGCGAAAGTCAAGTAGAGGTACACTTAGACATAGTTATGGTTGTCTTCCTATGACGCGCATGCAATGTATTTTAAACCACTGTTATCAAAAGAGTCTAAAAAAATGAGTTTTTTTATAAAAAAAAAACACTTTTTTCTTATGTCAATCCAAAATAAGTCCTAGTCTTCTAGTTAAATTGACTAACGAAACAAATGAAAAATGTTATTAAACTAAAAATAAATCATGGTATATATGTGATATATATTTACAATTTCCACTATGTTATCAATATAATAATATTTGATTTATACTCGAAATCATAATAGATAGGTCATAAATTTCCACCTTGGAAAAATATAACAAAATAAAAAATAATCTCCTAAAATGAAGGAAATATTAATTTTAAATAAAGAAAAGAAAAGAGATAATTAAAAAAGATGATTTAATAATAATAGTTATTAAAAAAACTTCCGAAGAAAAGAAAATAGAAGAATGAAAAAATGTGTATTTTAAAAAATATTACTGTGATTTGGTGACTTAGCTCCTTATAGTAAATCTATGGGGTGCTCCGTTGAAAGTCTTCCCTTTAACTACTTGGACTTTTCTATTGGAGGGTGTCGTAATAGAAAAGAGATGTGGAACACCCTTGAAGAGCGATTCAGATATAAAATCGACAGGTGGAGGAATGTGTCCCTCTCTAAAGGGGGTAGGCTAACTCTGGTGCAATCAGTTCTCAATAGTCTTCCTTGTTATTTATTCTCCCTTGCTCAAGCTCCAGCCACTGTTATCAATAGATTGGAAAAGATGATCAGGTATTTTGTTTGGACAGGAAGGTCTACTAATTCAATTACCACCTCGTCAAATCGGATTGTACTTCCCCCCGAATCTATTATGGTGGTCTTGGGATTGGCTCGTTTAGGCAAAAGAACACTGCTCTTCTCACTAAATGGTTTTGGAGGTTTAGCAAGGAAGAAGTCTCCTTATGGAGGCGTTTAATTGTGGTCATTTACGACTTAGAGGAGAATGGGTGGTCTACTAAAGATCCGAACAGGGGAAAATCTTATAGATTATGGGCCGGTATTTTGAAGCACAAGGAGACCTTTAAATTTTCAGCTTTTGTGCTGGGAAAAGGAACCAAAATTATATTTTGGAAGGACAACTGGTGTGGCGTGGAGCCACTTGCAGAAAAATTCACTAACTTGTTCTCGTTGTCATTAAATAAGGATGCTTATGTGGCTGAATGTTGGTGTATTGTTAGTCATTCGTGGAACTTAGGCCTTAGAAGAAATATGCTCGATAACGAGATTGCCAATGTGGCCTCAAGTTTAGAAATTCTTCATTCTAGGGCCCCCTCAGATGGGAATGATAGTCTTAAATGGACTCCTAACGTTAATGGCAACTTTACTACAAAGTCTACTTTTCTCAACTTAACCAAGAGATCCCCTCCATTGCTGTTCCTTTGATTCGTCATATTTGGAAGACTAAAATTTCGAAAAAGGTGAAATTTTTCTTATGGTCACTCGCTTACAGAAGCCTTAACACTTATGAGAAGCTACAAAAAAAAATTTAAGACACTATGCTTAGCCCCTCGATGGGTTGCCTTTGCTTTAAAGAAGAGGAAACCTTGGACCATTTATTTATGCACTGTCTCTTTACTAAGAAAGCTTGGAACACTTTGTTTAGAATTTTTAATTTGGAACTTTGTCTTCCTAGTAAGGTTGATAACTGAATGATTGAAGGGCTCAACATTAGAGGTTATAGCCTGAAAGGAAACATCTTATGGAGATGTGCTACTCGGTCCCTTTTGTGGTGCATTTGAAAAGAAAGGAATAGTAGAATTTTTTAAGATAGCTATAATTCTTTTGATTCTTTTTGGATTGTGTTGCAACACACAACTCTTGGTGGAGTACGAATTACACCAAACACTTTTGTAATTATAAGCCTTTCGCAATGATATTCAACAATTGGAAGGCCATCATTTTTTAGTTTCTTCTGGGGAGGGCCCTCTTGTCCCTTGCCTTAGGTTGTTCTTTTTTGTTATATGAATACACATGTTTCTTATCAAAATATATATATATATTACTGTGATCAAATTCAATGTGTATTTGGAATGACTCAAAAAAAAATTTCAAAAATCCATTTTTATTAATTTTTCAAGGTTTGCAGCAGTTGCAAAAGCTGGTGGTCATCGGAAGTTCGTCGGTGAAGTTGTCAAAAATGACACTTAGTGGACGACCGACAATGGTCACAAGGGGTGGTGTTTAGAGTTGGTCGATGAATTTTCTAGATTGAATTAGCAAAAAAAAATGTAATTCATGAGCTTAATAGTGTTTGCTATTCAATCTCATGGGAAATAGTTGTAGGAAGCCTTGGTGAAGACGGTCAACGGTCGTCAATTTTAAGACGATTGGTTGGTTGTCGACCATCATGACAATCAGTTGTCAAGGGTCATGGCTATTGATCATTTTGACCATCACCACAATAGTTTGTTAATAGGCATGACATCAATAATTAACGATAACAATTGGTTGTCATCGATCAAGATATTCAACCCACAACAGTAACATCCAAAGTTATAGGTCACCAGCGATCAAGATGACTGGTCACTGATGATCATGACGATTGATAACCAACGGTCAAGAAGATCGGGAGTCAACGATCAAGATGATCCGGAGCCAACGGTTAAGATAATCGATCAGCGTGGTTAATCGTGAAGTTGGCTAACATTTGTTGCCAACGATCATCAATGATCATTGATAAGATGTTGAAGTGAAAATTTTTCTAAAACATATGACATTCAATAAAATAAAATTAAAAAAATAATATAAAAAAACATATTCCAAACCCTTAATCTCACGAATTTTATTCCTAGTGTCCAAACATGGGTATGGCTTCAAATGTCAAACCCCCCTAATTCCAAACCCATGGGCCAAACACCCCCTAATGGTAGAATTTATATATATCATTAGGTTAATAAGGGTATAATGGTCATTAACTAAGCCATTTGTATTACTACTACTACTCTTAGTAATACTACTTCTACTGATACTATTCTTATTGTTGTTAATATTATTATTTTTGTTGTTGTTATTGTTATTATTCTTATTGTTATTCTTATTGTAATTCTTATTGTTATTCTTATTGTTATTCTTATTGTTATTCTTATTGTTATTCTTGTTATTGTTATTATTGTTATTGTTACTGTTGCAACACACAGCTTCTTGGTGGAGTACGAATTACACCAAACACTTTTGTAATTATAGCCTTTCAATGATATTCAATAATTGGAAGGCCATCATTTCTTAGTTTCTTCTAGGGAGGGCCCTCTTGTCCCATGCCCTTAGATTGTTCTTTTTTGTTATATGAATACACATGTTTCTTATCAAAAAAAAAAAAAAGTTATTATTGTTATTATTTATTTACGGTGTTATCAACTTATGTTTGGATATTGTTATTATGTATAATTATTTATTTATAGTGTTATCAACTTATGTTTGGATATTTTTAAGAGATCTAAAGTTCATTTTGAGTGCTCACGAGCAGATGTTCATCTCCTTGCCGTTTATTGTGTATTCCATCGACGAGACAATGAAATTCCAATGACTTTTAGAAGGTGAGAAAAAAATAAAAAGTGAACTTGAGCCAGAAGGTGGAATGCAAAATATTGTAACTTAGAACAAATTACATACCTAAAATGACCTAAAATCCCAACCACGGCCATAGTCATCCCAGCAAAGTATGTATAGGTATCTCCAACAAAGACGGATGAAGGGTACCTAAATCAAGCAAGCCATCGGAAAATGGAGAGAAGAGTTATCTAAACATCAAGAAAAAACAGGTACAACCATGAATTAATGTAAAAATTGATAAATTACCAATTGTAAGCGAGCAAGCCTAAGGATGTGGCTAATAGTGGTTGAACAAGATAAATAGAAAATGCATGGGCTTGCTTGTATTCGGGATCCGTCGATGCTCCAATTTGCATGACGTTGTGGACCAAGATCTGCAAATTGCTAAGATATGTCATGCTCAAGAAAAGAAAACTGACCCCTTTACCACAGGAGGTTCAGTACTCACCGCAAATGCAATGACAACTGTTTGCCCAACTTCTAAACCGTTTAAACCAGCATGGATGTTAATGGAGTTTGTACAGAACACTGCCAATAGTCCCATATAAAGCTTATATATCCATCCTGTATATTATATATTGGTAGAAATTAGTACCTCCATCACAAAATTGTTGGAGAGCTAATCCAAAATAGGACTATAACAATCACTCATTCAAAATGCAAACCAAGAACATCTATTGACATCTTTACACCAACAGAAGTAATAACTAAAGTTACCAAAGAGTTAACTGACTGCCTAGGAAGCGGAGACTTGTGTTGTCGCCAAACTTGCAACTAACTTCAAAGTACTGATTTTTATCCTTAATAAAGTTCCTGACACCATGTACAGTACCAATTTTCAAGGACTGCTTCCAGAAATGTAACCCAATAATTTCAGGAAATGGCTCATCATTGGCAATGAGTTACAAGCAGTAGTTCTCAAACAAACGCATCCCTGTAAACTAGCAGGTTACTGAGAGAAAATGCACAATTTTATTTCATTTTCTAGAGCCATATATATTTCAGGTATACACATGAGATCCCTATACCAATAAGTGTAAAACTAAAATAAATAACAAAACTTCCTGAAGCATGTATCTAGTGTTAAATTTTGATAGTATGGGGTTCCATCTCAAAACCAATTGGCAATGTGAGGAGTAGCCCACCTATCTTATATGGAGTATGAGTCCCCTTGGTTTTTCCAATGTGGGACTCTCAACTTCTCCAACATCTAGAACATTCACATAAACATACAAACCAAAAAGGACAATTATACTTTTTCCCTTAGTAGAATACATCTGCAGTGGGTCCATTAGGTTTAAAACTTAATACATCATTGAGAAAAAAAAGGAAAGTTCATTGAAAGAATGGTGAAAGTATACAAAAAGGCCTACAAACATTATTTCATGGGTTATTCTCATTACAATTTCTTATATTGAGATAGACATCCTTTACACGGCCAGATCAAACCTAAAACAAGGGAAACAAGATTCTCGAGCATTAACCACTTTCGATAGACTTATCCTGGTAAAAACAATTCGAAACTAAGGAAGATTTAAGAAACCAAGTTAGAGGAATTCCACCATCCACCAATCACATAAGAAATTGTCGAATCATCGCTAAACCCAAGAACTTAAACTGATAGATTACACACTTGTGGTCTTGAAATTTTGTAGAAACTCCAACAAGTGAAAATGAATATTAATAAGGAAAAAATATTACAAAAGTTTGAACAAACCTCCTACTCCAATAGCATGTTAAACAACCAACAACTCCAATAGCATGTTAAACAACCACCAACTCCAAAAGCTTAAGCTAATTAGCTCGGTAAATTTAATTATATCAAGACTTTATCAAGAGCCCTCTCTTTGTCCAAGACTCCAAGGTTGACCAAATCTCATTTAGAAACCTCATCTTTATCTTGAAAGGCTTCATCCCTCAGGGATGAGAGATATCCTACTTATAGTTGACTCGTGGGAGAAATGGGCAAAACTCAAGAGGACTTGAGCACAGGAGAATCAAACCAGTATAACGGAATTTTAGGATACTCCAAAGGCTTGTGACATTGGATCAATATTGAAGATTGAACAAATTTTCATGTGACAATCACTACAAGGCACATGCACATACTCATGTGCTCATGCATTCCATCTTCAACATAAAAATGTTGTTTGAAATCTTACCAAGATCTAAAACATCCATTCCAAGGTATGGAATCAAAGGCTTCGGGATTATAATAGTGGTGTGTCCAGCATAAGCCATCAACAAAGGAAGAGCAGCAAACGATGGGAGTAGCAGTTTCCTGATCTTTACAACAAATATGAGACCGCGTGTCAGAATAAACTAAAGTTAACATTAATAAAGCACCATGCTAGAGGACCATTCTTAGAAATGGAACAAACAATTGAGTGAGTAAACTGAGTAGAAAATACTCACACTCTCCATGGGACATCAAGAACATCATCTACAAATCCAAGCAACGTCATGAAGCAAATAGATGCCAAGGCCGCATTGTACTCAACAAGCCACTGCATATTGTTTACCAATTAAATCTTTGAAAAAGTTACTGATAAAGTTTGACAAAAATTATGCAAAGGATTGCTTGATAAAGTTAAGCATGAGATTAACTTAGGCTGCTATGATTCACATCCCCCCGCTCCCACAAAAAAAATAAAGAACTAAACAATTATTATAGCAAATAAATCAATAAAAAGATACAGAAAGAATAACCCTTCAATATACTCAATAGAAAAGAATAAATTCATCTCCGTATACAAAAGAAATGAACTGCCCAGCACTAAGGACATGGTATAGTCATTTTTTAATCTGCTAATCTAAATCCAAATGGATTTTTTTTTTAATAAGTTTGGTGCTCACATTTGAGTCTGAAGTGAAGTTAAAATACTGAAACACAATTGCCAAGACCAAGAAGGAAATCCCCACAACAATTCCCAGTGACTCAGGCCTGCAAAACACATTGAAGTATTAGAAAGTGCATCAAAATGTATATGTGGTTTAAAATTAACAAATATAGATATATAATAACAAAGTTTAGGAACACATATCATCAGTTTAAAAGAAATCCTCTACGGAAAAGAAAGCTTTTTTATTTGCCACCTCACTTATATATGACACCACAATTCAACCATCAAGTACATAATGTACTATTGATCACATGAATTCAATAACTGCCTGCTATTATGTCCATAAAATATCATTCATAATATTTCTTTTAATGAATAACAAGTTCTGAAAATTACAAAAGTATTGCCTGCAAGCCCAAAACAGAGGATTTCTACGAGAATTTAAAATAAAGAATATGATATAATACTTTAGTGCGTCAAACCTGCTCCCAAACATCCTTCTATCCTATCCCTTTAAAATCCTCCTAAGCCTCCTAACTTCTCTTCCCTTAAGACTGCCTAAGAACTCATTCTCCATCACCGATACCTGTTCAAAACCAAGCTAAGTGCAAGAATATCCAAAAATTGTCTAAAATATTGTTGGAAAAAAAGCATTTAAGAAAGTGATCCATAACCAAGCCCAGATACTCATTTATGAAGAATAAACTATTTATGCCGAAGACCATAGACCAAAACCTCCAAAAATGATTCATGGTGTTAGTTCCTCCAGTGCAACCAACCAATAAAAAAATAGATCTCAGAGATGTAAACTTTCTAAAACTTGGGGTGGAAAATGTGAGCCAAGGGAGGGGAAGAAACAGGAAATTGAGATTAAAATGGCAGAAAATGACCATAGACTCGAGATCAAATATTTATATGACTGGTGTTTCCAGCAAAGATCTCTCCTCTCCAGAAATTGGTGGCCAATTTGTCCCATCAAGAATTGAACTTATCCCTCAACTTTAGAATACAACCTCCTAGAGAAGCCAACTATTCACGCTTCCAACTCTTTATCTTTCACTTTACTTTCCCCACCATCCAATAATAATCCTAAAATGAGACCTTTCATTTTTTTCTCAATGCTAAATAATTAAGAAAAGAGACATAGTCGCAATAACTAACTAAGAGGTCATGGGTTCAATCCATGGTGGCCACCTATCTAGGAATTCATTTTCTACGAGTTTCCTTGACACTCAAATGTTGTACGGTCAAGCGGGTTGTCCCGTGAGATTAGTCGAAGTGTGCATAAAAGCTAGCTCGAACACTCGTAGATATAAAAAAAAACAATTAATGGAAAAAAACCTTCCATTGACATCCCCTAAGACAAGATAACTCACTCATTTGCAGGTAATTCTTCTGTTACTTCACCATAATGCTAAGGTTTCTGCTTCAATAATACTCTGGTAAAGATCTCCCTTCCTTCACCAGATCAAGAAATTATAATTTCTAAAATCTAACTTTCTTATATCAAACTTTCCTTCTTTTTTTCTTTTTTTTTATAAGAGACTACACTTTCATTCAGAAATATGAAAGAATATATAAGGACACACACACAAACACACACACAAAAAAAAAAACCCAACAAATGGAACTCAAAGAAACTACAAGAAAAGGCCTCAATCCAAAAGAACAAGACCTAATTGATAAATACAATATACGTTAACCACCAGGACCCCAACCGAGGCATTAAACCCAATGATTCTCCACAAATCTTACACAAAATGCTCATTCCTTTAAAAACTATATTATTTCTCTCAAGCCAAATCCTTCTAACAACAACAAACAAGAAAACTTGCGACATAAAATTTCCTTCTTGTTTCTACTCCATTATTTCAATTTTTTTCTTTTTTTCAATTTTTCCATAAGTCTGTATCTAGGTTTTAGCTAGCTAATATGAACCAAGCTCGCCAAACATTCTTCAAATGATCCAACTCGCGTGGCCCTTGATACACTGGTTATCAAGAAAGAAACAAAAGATCCAACTCTTGTACCTAATATCCACAAACTAGAAAAGAGATCACCCTAATAAAAAAAAATTCCCCAATTATAACATCAAATAAGAATGATTAACCACTACCCTTGCTTTTCTGGAAACTCTCAATTCTTTGACCTTAGTTTATATTTATTTAAAGACAACAAACCTTTCAAGCTTTGAAATCTTGAGCTTTTAACCTCTCTTGCCTCTATCTTCCTAACGAAGATAATAAAGGTTCAGTTTAGTAATCAAGGATATCTAATCCTCTATTTTGTCAATTTTGAGATTTCTTCTCAAGCCAAGATTCCACATCTAGATTAATTCCAAAAAGTTGTAGATCCAGAATCATATCCCTAATAGACCCAAGTAGGCTTTCAAGCTAATACATACTGAAATTTCACTTATAAATCAACCATACTTCTTGAATTCCAAAAAGTTGTAGATCTAGAATTTCATTTATTGAGATTTCTTCTCGTGGCTATGATAGTTTTGTTAGTCATAAGAACCTCCAAAAGAATTTATCTCCCAGCCACAAAGGCCTCCATGATTCCTAAACCTGGTCTGAGATTACACCTTGACCTCACACATTCTAACAACTAGCTTTTGCAATGATTTTGTATGAAATTTTCATTAAGTTAACGGCATAAAAAAGCTCACTCTAACAGCATTTTGTTATTCTGAATGTAGATTTTATTCATGGCTATAATTTAAGGCCCTCACGTGAGATTCAACAAGAACCTTGAAAAATCCCCCCTTGATGACATCTCAACACTCCTAAAAGAAAGCCAACGTGAAACCATTGAGGCCAAACACCATATCCCCATACATGGAGGTTTCAAAACTAGGGTCAAGCATGTTATCCCGTGAGATCACTTGGATGTGCATAAGCTGGCCCGAACAAAATAAAAAAAAAAAAAGACATACAAGTCATAAGATGATAGAACTTCTCTCAATGCTCCACTCACTCATAAAAACTCCTTGTTCTCAGTAACAACGGAAAATTTAAAATTTTCACCTCTATTTAATTTAGCTGTTCCCATAAAAAAAAAAAAGTATTACAGTTCTTTGTTCTTACAAACCATTTCACTATTGCTTTTGTAAATGCCAATTTAAAACAGAAAAAAATAAATAAATAAATAAAAACTGAAATTTGCCCTTTGTTTTAAAAATCTTATTTTTTCAAAAGTTACAAAATTACCATTGACCTGTCAAAACTACTCTTGGAATAGAAAAGCCATTAGAATATTTGATGAAAAAACGACATGTTTAAATGTTGTTATTTCTACTCCAAAGGTAGTTATGAAACATTTATGAAAGGTGAGGAGTAATATTTGCAACTTTGGTAAGACATAGGAGTACCTTTGAAGCAAAAGGTAAAGTTAAAGCTTCAAGGTATTTTTTTTTTTTTTAATAGTATAGCCTTAAACTATCTTCCTCAAGAACTTAAAAAGGTTCATCCACCATATAGACAATGAAAACCTAACTAATCCAATGTGCACCACCAAAAATTTAAGGTGAGACCAAAAACAACATAAATAATTCCAAAGCTAATTTAAACTAAAAGTTTACGTCGGATTCACAGAATTGATGAAGATTCAAAACGAGAAGTCACCTAGAAAGTTAAAGCAAACTAAACAAAATTTCTCGTAAGCAAAAAAACCAAATCATGTTCATAAAATGACTAAATCTAATAAGAGTTATCATTTCAAAATAGAAATCACATACACTTTAACAGCGCCTTGAGGGGTACCCCGTTTGTTGATATCATAGCCAAATAGATTACGCCTAATAACGTATCTAGAGGCAACAGGTATCATCCGCAGAGTGACAAAGAACCCAACGAGACTGAGTCCGGCATTGATGATGATTGACCTTCTAAGCTCTAAGTCGATCTTGTAATGGTAGAAGATGAGGTAAAGGTATGGGATAGAGAAAAAGAGAATGAGCTTGAAGATAAAACCTGATTTCGGTGGCGCAATGGGCGGATCATCTGTTACTGGGTATTTGCTTTGATGGGTTTTGTTAATTTCTTTGGGAGAAGGTTCTTTGACTGATTGGGGTGCAGAAGCTCTCTTGCGAGCAGCCATGGCGGACGGTGACAAATCTCTGAGCTTCCCCATCGAATGTAAAATGCTAATCTAAATTAGTCTTTTTCTCATGGGTTTTCTCATTTCTCCTTTTTTTTTTTTTTTCAATTTGGATTGAGAACATTTTTGGACCATTTTTTTAGTGTCATTGAGCCAACCAAATAGTGCCAAATCAACAAACTCTCCCTCTCAGCTTATGCCACGTGGTATGGGTACAAAGTTGTAGGGTCAACTGATCTGGGCGGTAACCATACTAACACATAATTACAAAGGTTTAGATGTTTAAAATGTCACGGTAATGTCACAAAAATTATATTGTTGTGTTATAACAATATATCTTATAACCATTGTTATTTTTAAATATTTCAAAATGAACTAAAATCTACTTTATCTAGATTATGGGCGAAACATTAAGTTTTACTTTTTCTCATCTTATGGTTAGGAGGCTATCTTAGTTAATTTGAAATGTATTAAAGGGATTTTAAAAAAACTATAACAAACCGTAAAAAAAATTTACTCTGTATAGAACAATTTTGAAAACAAAAAAATGTCACAGACCCACAATAAAGAATACCAAAAATGTTCTAGTCAACACACGATTAATTGACCACTCGCGCTCGTAATTCTTTTTCTAAATTATCATAATATGATACAAAATCGCATAGTCAACTGATCTGGTACACAATCGTGTAGCCAAATTTAAACGATCGTGCCAATATCCCAACGATTTTTGTGTAAGATCGTGTACCAAGATATTTTATATTTGGTACACGATCTTGAATCAAAAAACATTTTGAAAAAAAAAAGAATAGAAAGAAAAAGAAAAATTATAGAAGAATGAGAGAAGAATGAGAGAAAAATATGAAAAAGAAGGACAAACTTGTAATATTTAAAAAAATTGTCGGCTTCATAAACTTTTTGATTTTGTTATTAGAACCGTAAATATTATGTGTGTTTTTGTTATATTTATGAAAAAATTTATTAAATCATTAAAAAAAATCTTAATTTTGAGTCTATAAAACTTTAACAAAAATCAAATTTTACCGGTAATTCCAAGAAAATCAAAATTTGTATACCTATATAAACCTAAAAATAGCTATGGAAAACATTCATCTCTTTTGACCCTTTTATACTAGTGTTGTACCAGGTGTCACACACATATTTATTTTAATTTTTACTATTTAAATCATTTGTTGAAATTTTCTTCAATATAATTACTTTTACCGATAAACTTAAAGGTCATTTGGATTATGGAATTTGGATGGAAATAAGGGTGGGAATGGGTATGAGATAACCATATGTCCTTGTTTGATCCAAAATTTTGTAGTTTGGGCAATTGGAATAAGTTATTCTCATACATTATTTATGCAATTAACTATATTCATTTAAAATTGATAGGTTTTCTTCTTCTCCATTCTCTTTTCTTTTTTAATACATTTTTATTTTTTTTATAAGGACCCTTTCAAAAATAGCAAAAACAATTTATGATAATAAGCCCATGTCACTACATTTTCTAAATTGCAAAAGTAGCAAATTTAAAAGTCGATAACCTTATGATTACCATCTGATAGCCATTTGATGTCACTAATTTTGTCATATTCCCAATATGCAAAAAATAGATGTCATGTGTTGTTTTTTTTCTAAATCTTTTTGTCATTTGATGCAATTTCCCTTTTTTATATTATTAAGATTAATAATTTTAAATTAATTACGTGCAAATTAAATTTATGGCTTATAAAATTACCTTAGCATTTAACTACCTTAATTTAATAATTTTTTATTTTATATATTATAAAATTAATTATGAATTTTTTTAAAAATAGTAGATTTTACAAAATATTTACAACCTATAGCAAATTATATCACTGATAGTTATTGATATGTTATAGTGATAGAAGACTACCAGTGATAGAATCCAAAATTTTGCTATAGCTTGTAAATATTTTAATTTATTTTGCTATTTTAAAAAATGCCCCATTAATTATTTTAAATTAATTACATGAAAATTAAATTTGTGGTTTATAAAATTACATTTATAACTGGCAAAATATTTACATTGTATAAAACAATTTCGAAAACGGAAAAAGACCACAGGTTCACAATGAAAAATACCAAAAATGCCCCAGCAAACACGCAATTAGTTGACACTCGCGCAAGTAATATACTTGGTACACGATCGTTTAAATTTGGCCCGTGCCAAACCTAAATGTGATCATGTACCAATATCCCACCGATTTTTATTCAAGATTCTTTGAACACGATCATTAGATTTGGCTACATAGTCGTTTAAATTTGGTTACATGATCGTTTAGATTTGGCTACATGCTCGTTTAGATTTAGTTACATGCTCGTTTACATTTGGCTATCCAAATCTAAACGATTTTTTCAAGATTCTTTGTACACGAGCGTTTAGATTTGGCTATCCAAATCTAAACTTTTTTTTTTTTCAAGATTTTGGTACACGAGTGTTTAGATTTAGCTATCCAAATCTAAATGATTTTTTTTCAAGATTCTTTGGTACACGATCGTTTAGATTTGGTTACACGATCGTTTAGATTTGATTACCCAAATCTAAATGATTTTTTTAGATTCTTTGTACATGATTGTTTAGATTTTGTGATTTGACTACCCAAATCTAAATGATCGTGTACCAATATCCCAACAATTTTTTTCAAGATCTTTTATCTTTGATACACGATCTTTAACCAAATAACACTTTGAAAAAAAATAATACAAGATTTATGATTGATTGAAAAGATAGATCATGATTTCAAAAAAAGTATATAAAAGAAAAATTGCAGAAGAAGAAGAGAAGAAAGGCGATGGAAAGGAAAAGAAAAATTGCACAAGAAGAAGAGAAGAAAGAAGATGGAAAGGAAGGGTAAACCTAGAATATTTAGAAAAAATGGACGACTGCTTGTTAAGATTTATGTACATATGTAATAGCTCGTAGACAATATTAAGGCTCTAATCCATTGACTAGTAGGTAGCTAAATAGATTTATGCGATAAAATGTGTAATCCTATTCATGCGTTGCAAAACTTCTAATAATACGCGTGTATTGCAAGTTTTCACCTCTACATCCCAAGTGCAAGCGAAGAGAGGTTTTCTGGTAAGTCTAAAGTCAAACACAAGAAATTAACATTCCTAATGAATTTATCGCACAACTAAACTCATGAGGTATACTCAATACAGTATGAAAATATGCATAGTATACTTTATACTAATTATCTACACTAAGGTTGTAACGACCCAACTCTTTATACTAAGTTGAGATCACTACTACTAAAATAAAAAAAGATTTTATTATTTAAAATGAAATTAAAGAGAACATTAAATTTTCAATGAAAATTCCAAATAATCATTTATAAATCATAATTAAAAATATATAGAAATAAAAGCTAGAGGATAAAATCGTAGTTCGAGCCATATCTAACTTTTAAAGAAAAATAACATAGAAATAAATCACGAGTTCAATAAATTCAATAAAAGTATTAAAATCCAAATACTATAAACATAAAAGCGGAAGCATAAAAAATTTTCCTATGGCAAGTCACGGTCATGTCACTCGCCAACTTTCCTCTACCTCTACCTCTGTCTGAAAATTTATACTCAATAAGAAACTCACTACTAGTCCCGTTAGATATATGTTAACTTTTTGTTAGGGTTTTGCAAGGAAGTACCCAAAATTATTGTGCTTCCGAACACATGCAATCTAATGATACCGTAGAAACACACCGGGTCTGTCGGTGGATCCAAAGGAACACCTAAGACATTGTGTTGTAAGTGACCCCATCAGACCACTTATAAAACATGTCATGACAGACTAGTGGTCCCATCGAACTCACATAGTCATAAATCTATGGAAGGTGGTGATCCCGAATGACACCCATGTAGGTACAAACCTAACAGCTAAAGTTAACATAACCATACCATAGCATGTAGTTGTTGAATAAGAATTTTTTAGACCAATCACAAATTGCCCCATCATTTATTAAATTAATGATGAAAATTGCAAATAATTGAATTTAGGACTAATTAAAATTGACATGTGCCCCAAATTAAAAATTGAAAACATAAATTGGCCAATTCTAATAATGCCACATGTTTTCATCTTAACCGTTGGAGCAAGTTAATTATTTTGGTTCAATTAAATATTATTTACTTGGATTAAGTTCAATTAAACCTAAAAATAAACTTAATTGAGCCCAAAGACTAAATATAACTCAAATCCATGTGGTTGAGCCCATGGGTCTGGTCCATGGACCAACCAGGCTCAAGCCCATAAAGCCCAACAGAGAACTCTATAAATAGAGGAGTTCTCCTCATTTGTAAGGGGTTGGAAATTTTAGACTCCAAAAGGTCTAGAGAGAATTCTCCCAAAAGCTAGAAGACTCCCTAACTCCTGAAGTCAACCAGTCTGGAAGATTGAAGCTCCTTTGAAGATAGAAGTTTTCTTTTACGACTCCAACTTCCCTCGAAGATTGAAGCTCCTTTGAAGATACAAACTTTCTTCCAAGACTCAAACTTCAAGAACATCACGTGCTCCGCTTCCTCAAATCAAGCGTAGGCATTCAACCAACTTGAAGAACATCACGTGCTCCACTTCTCCAAATCAAGCGTAGACGTTCAACAAACTTCAAGAATATCACGTGCTATGCTTCCTCCAAATCAAGCATAAGCATCAAAGCGAGAGAGAATCAGATGATCAAATTCTAGAGATCGAACCACATCACATCAAATCAACAAAAATACAACACCAACTCAAGTTCAACTCCACAAATCAAATTTCTCCGAAAATCTCATGCGAACAAATTGGCACGATCAGTGGGACCTCTCTACCTCTCATCTCTCTCTCGAAACTCAACTCAACAAACCAACTAATGGCATTAAATAAAGTTGTATCTTAATCTTCTGTTTCACGCGATCACATCAAATCAACAAAAATACAACACCAACTCAAGTTCAACTCCACAAATCAAATTTCTCCTAAAATCTCATGCGAACAAATTGGCACGACCAATGGGACCTCTCTACCTCTCATCTCTCTCTTGAAACTCAACTCAACAAACCAACTAATGACATTAAATAAAGTTGTATCTTAATCTTCTGTTTCAAGCGATGCTTACATGGGATCTTTCATCTGCAATCGTTCAACGGGGATCATCCAAGAGCAGGATCAAGATTCTGTCATTGCGCAGAGCATCCTTAAGCAACTGATGGAATCTCCTAAAGGCAGGATCATCATCAATGAAAATCCTTTGTTCAACAATTCTACTCTTACTTATGATCTATCATAGCAAGAATCAGGCCTTGGAGTAGTGTCTGTCATGATGTTGATGTAACTATTGAGGTCGCCATGGCGAAGATGGAAAGGAAAATAAATTTTCTAAAGAAAGTTGTCGAGGAGCGAGAACATGAAATTCCTTCCTTGAAAGACTAATGAAAGCTTGTGAAACTGCTGAGTCAAGCAAAACTCCTGCTGTCAAAGGTGACGTACACGAAAATCAGACGCAACAGTCTATCTCTGTCACCTCTCTGTCAGTCCAACAATTGTAGGATATGATCACAAGCTCCATAAGAGCTTAGTATGGAGGACCGCTACAAACTTCTTTTATGTACTCCAAGCCATATACCAAGAGAATCAATGGACTGCTAATGCATGTTGGGTATCAACCTCCAAAGTTCCAACAATTCGACGGGGCAATCCAAAGCAACACATTGCTCACTTTCTTGAAAGATGAGAGAATGTAGGATCAAGAGGAGATCAACTAGTCAGATAGTTTGTTCGAATCTTGGAAGGAAATGCTTTTGAATGGTATACTGATCTGGAGCCAGAAAGCGTTGACAGTTGGGAACAACTGGAAAAGGAGTTCCTCAATCGCTTCTTTAGCACCAGGCGCACTGTAAGCATGATGGAGCTCACAAACAAGAGACAACGAAAGGGAGAGCCAGTCATTGACTACATAAACTGATGGAGAGCTCTAAGCTTGGATTGCAAAGACAAGCTCACAAAATTGTCTGCAGTTGAGACATGCATTGGAAACTTCTCTATATTTTGCAGGGAATAAAACTTCGTACATTTGAAGAACTAGCAACTCATGCCCACGACATGGAGTTGAGCATCACTAATAGAGGAACTAAAGATTTCTTAATCTCTGAAGTAAAAAAGGAGAAGAATGAAATCAACGACAATAGAAAAATCACAAATAGTGTCATTAATGAGTCTATGGTTCATGAGTCTCCATTGAAATCTTTCTCTAAAAAAAAAAACAAAAATTGAAGGAAAGCATGATGACGAAGAGAAGCATCGTCCAACTCTTAAAGAAATGCAGAAAAAAGTTTATCCATTTCCCCATTCTGATGTTGCAGACATGTTAGAGCAGCTGCTAGATAAACAACTTATTCAGCTGTCAGAATACAAACTACCCGAACAAGCAGGAAAAATAGATGATCCTAACTACTGTAAGTACCATCGGGTCATTAGTCATCCTGTTGGAAAATGTTTCATGTTGGAGCTGATCCTAAAGTTGGCTCGTGAAAAGAAGATCGAATTGGATATGGATGAAGTAGCTCAAACGAATCATGTTGCAGTTGAGATGACTTCAACTGCTTCGCCATCAACGCTGCCTTATGATCAATGAAAAAACTTGATTAAGTTTGGAACTTTCAAACCTATACTTGTTCGATTCCAACAAAAGTTCGTGACGACAAACTCTCAAAACAAAGAAAAGCATGTTAAAGATGATTGCGAAGGATGGATAGTCGTGACTCGTAAAAAAGGGAGACAACCAAATTCCATTCAAACGAAGTCGCACTTCCATCAGAAGCATGGAAAAGAAAGAAACAAGAAGATGTGGAAGTCTAAGCCTATCAAAGGAAAATATGAGGACTTCTTTCTACCTCGACGGTCAATGGCTTTGACAGAATTCTTCCTAAGAAGTTTCCTTGATGATCATCCAAAGGAAGTAGTAGAAGTCATTGCATGTCATGCTATCAGCATAAAAGAAGTCGACAACAATTATGCATCTTCTGAAGAAATCAACAATTCAAAAGACATTAAGCAAAGGACCTTTGTCTTTGATCGTATCAAGCCTTCAACTACTCGATATTCAGTGTTTCAAAGATTGAGTATGGCCACGAAAGAAGAAGAAAACCAATGTCCAACTTCTACTTCCACTCAAACTTCAGCTTTCAAAAGGCTAAGTAT
This sequence comes from Cucumis hystrix, assembly GCA_025688845.1. Classification (NCBI taxonomy): domain Eukaryota; kingdom Viridiplantae; phylum Streptophyta; class Magnoliopsida; order Cucurbitales; family Cucurbitaceae; genus Cucumis; species Cucumis hystrix. The sequence goes on from CM046890.1 coordinate 2,667,364, forward strand.
CTTCACATCGAAGAAAGATCGACTTTCAACATATGCTTTTAATCGTCTAAAGATGTCAAGCGATCAACACGAAAGAGAGATGGAAACTTTGAAGGCAAAACCATTTCATGAAGAAAACAAGAATGATGAGATTCACAGTCGTGTCCCATCACGCATGAAGAGGAGGTTGTCTGTTGACATAAATACAGAAGGTTCCTTGGCAGTGAAGCCAATAGCTATTATATTAACCAATTCTACAAATAAAAAAGGTGAACAAATCCTTGATGGAAATACGAGCTGCTAAATATGAAAAGCTCTTTATCGTAAGAGCCTAAACTGCATGGTGCTCCTAGCCCACAAGAGCTTAAAAGGTGAATGGCAAAAAAAAAAAAAAAACTTGAACTACGTTATGACTTGATCCCACTATTATAAAGGGGTACATAGGCAACTTAATGGAAACTTTAAATTCAATCTAGAAAAAAAAAAAAAAAAAAAAAAAAAAAAAAACTTAAACTACGTCATGGCTTGATTCTTTTCTTCAAAGGATGTTCATCTCTACTATGGAATCATAACAAATTGGGGGCAAATCCCTAAATTCAAGATGTTCATCTCTAATAACGATGATGTACACAATTTGTGCAAAGACTATATACAAGTTGAGTGCATGCAAAAAAAAAAAAAAAGAAAAAAAAGAAAAAAAAAAGAATCCCAAAATCAAGCTCAAAGGCTTTATTGATGATCCCTCATATTCAAGCTCAAAGGCTTCATCGATGATTCCTTATATTCAAGCTTAAAGGCTTCATCAATGTTGCAGCTCAACATCTTAGAGAGGATGATGATTGTACAACTCAGAGAGGACGACGATCGTGCAGCTCCTCCTTCGCCTCTCCAAGATGACGATGACGGTGTAGCACCGCTTTGCCTCTCCAAAAAGATGCATACAATGCTAAAGCTTTAGCCTCTCCTTCATCTTTATCTTTTTTCATGTATTATAGCCGAGAGGATTCATCTCCATCTTCTTCCAGGTGTCGTAGTCGAGATGATTCATCTTCATCTTCTCCCAAGTGTCGTAATCAAGAGGATTGATCTTCATCTTCTTCCATGTGCTGCAGTCGAGAGGATTCATCTTCATCTTCTCCCATGTGTCGCAGTCGAGAGGATTCATCTTCATTTTTTCTCATGTACCGCAGCCGAGAGGATTCATCTTCATCATCTCCCATGTGTTGCAGAAAAAAGGATTCATCTTTATCTTTTTCCATGTGTTGCATCCGAGAGGATTCATCTTCATTTTCTTTCAAGTGCCGCAGCCGAAAAGATTAATCTTCATCTCCTTTACGATGTCACAATCGAGAGGATTCATCTTCATCTTCCCCTATGTGTCACAGCCAGGAGGATTCATCTTCATCTTCTCCCATGTCTCACAGCCGTGAATGATCTTCATCTTCCATGTTCATCTTCTCTCATGTGCAGCAGCATAGAGGATTCATCTTCATCTCTTCTATGGTGCCGCTGTCGAGAGGATTCATCTTCATCTTAGAAGAAGAAGAAGAAAGAAGAAGAAGAAGAAAGAAGAAGAAAGAAGAAAGAAGAAGAAAGAAGAAGAAAGAAGAAGAAAGAAGAAGAAAGAAGCAAGAAGATGAAGAAGATGAAGAAGAAAGAAGAAAAAAGAAGAAAAAAGAAGAAGAAGAAGAAGAAGAAGAAGAAGAAGAAGAATAAGAAAGAAGAAGAAGAAGAAAGAAGAAAACAAAAAGAAAGATGAAGAAAGAAGAAAGAAGAATAAGAAAGGAAGAAAAGAAAAGAGAGAAAAAAACAAGAGTTAAAAAGAATAACCAAAAAAAGAAAGAAGTAAAAAAAAAAACAGAAACATAACAAAAACAACAACAAAAAAAACAAACACACAAAAAAAGAAGAACGAAGAAGCCCGATCGCTTCTACTAGGGCGGTAGATCTGACGGCAAAAGCCCGATCGTCCCTAAAAGAAGCTCGACGACGAAGATGTCCGACGATGAAGAAGTCTGATCGCTCCTACTAGAAGAAGTTGGGTCGCTGACAGCAAAATCATCACTGCAAACGATTACAAAAAAAATAAAAACAAAAAGCAAAAAACAACAAAAAAAAAAAGAGGAAAAGAGAAAGGGAGAAGAAAAGTTTTCTATACCTTTCTATTGTTGGATGTAGAATAAATGATCAAGATGTGGGTCCATTTATAAGGCCAACAAATCCAATTCCTAAAAGGATTAGGAATGATATTTAATCATTTTTTTAAAACAAACACAATCCCTAAAAGGAATAGGAATGATTTTTTTAAAATAAAGAAAAGATAATCCAATTATCTTAAATTATTTCATTTTTGGGATAAATCTCAAATTAAATTTTTTTTAGATATTTAAAATATTTAAATATTTCAACATTTAAAAAAAAAAAGTATTCCCAATTTTAAAATTAAAATTTGGGTTCAAAATTCAAGTCAATATAACTTGCATATATGTCCTCGTTTTCATCTTAAATTTAAATCGGAGCCATAAACCCAACTTTACCTCAAGATTGAAGGCCTCATTTTTATCTCAAATTAAAATTGGCCATTCCAAATTCTTATGCATCCTCAAGACAACTTAAGATACGGTAGAAACCTTATCCTTATTTCCAAAGTAAAATTTGGATTAAAATTTTCGTTAAGTTCCAAATTTTACTTTTTTTTTAAAAAAAAAAATCATCATATTAAATAAAATTTATCCTCAAATAAAAATTTGAACTTTTTAAGGTTTGGCCATATTCCAACCCATATTTTAAATTTAAATCAAACTCATGTACTAAATTCATAGTTTGATTAATTTGATATATTGAATTGAGCAAAAAAAAACTCGTATTTTGACTTCAAATTTATCTTTTTCAAGATTCATTCACCCATATACGTGCATAAATCTCGAAAAGGGGGCATTTGTTGAATAAGAAATTTTGAGACCAATCACAAATTATCACATCATTTATTAAATTAATGATGAAAATTACAAATAATTGAACTTGGGACTAATTAAAATTGACATGTGCCCCAAATTAAAAATTGAAAACATAAATTGGCCAATACTAATAAAGTCACATATTTTTATTTTAACCGTTGGAGCAAGTTAATTGTTTTGGTTCAATTAAATATTATTTACTTGGATTAAGTTCAATTAAGCCTAAAAATAAGTTTAGTTGAGCCCAAAGACTAAATATAACCCAAATCCATGTGGTTGAGCTCATGGGTCTGGTCCATGGACCAATCAAGCTCAAGCCCATAAAGCCCATCAGAGAACCCTATAAATAGAGGAGTTTTCCTCATTTGTAAGGGGTTGGAAATTTTTGACTCCAGAAGGTTTAGAGAGAATTCTTCTAAGAGCTAGAAGACTTCCTAACTCCTGAAGTCGACCATCCTCGAAGATTGAAGCTCCTTCGAAGATAGAAGTTTTCTTCTAAGACTCCAACTTCCCTCGAAGATTGAAGCTCCTTTGAAGATAGAAGCTTTCTTCTAAGACTCCAACTTCCCTCGAAGATTGAAGCTCTTTTGAAGATACAAACTTTCTTCCAAGACTCCAACTTCAAGAACATAATGTGCTCCGCTTCCTCAAATCAAGCGTAGGCATTCAACCAACTTGAAGAACGTCACGTGCTCCACTTCTCCAAATCAAGCGTAGACGTTCAACAAACTTCAAGAATATCACGTGCTC
>CM046890.1:2671059-2686785 GCA_025688845.1 Cucumis hystrix
GTGCTCCGCTTCCTCAAATCAAGCGTAGGCATTCAACCAACTTGAAGAACGTCACGTGCTCCACTTCTCCAAATCAAGCGTAGACGTTCAACAAACTTCAAGAATATCACGTGCTCTGCTTCCTCCAAATCAAGCATAAGCATCAAATCGAGAGAGAATCAGAGGATCAAATTCTAGCGATCGAACCACATCGCATCAAATCAACAAAAATACAACACCAACTCAAGTTCAACTCAACAAATCAAATTTCTTCAGAAATCTCGTGCGAACAGTAGCATAACATAAATATCATAACATGACATGAATATGAATCATATAGTCCTTATCACATGATTAATACAGCATGCATCCTAACATATTAGTCATCAATATCAATAATTCATATCAGTCCTCAATATCAACACATTATGCATCTTAGCTACATCAATGCATGGCAATAAATACATGCAAGCTCTTAATTCTATTTTCGAGATCTAGTAGTAGAATCTCTTACTTGAGAGATTAGCTAACAACTAGCTGACAATCAAAGTTTTCAATAAACCAATTCCCCAAAATCCAATCCTAAACAGCAAGGAAAAAACAATAACTAAATTTAATAATTTAACTATTGGCTAATGACCCTAAAAATCATCTCAAATCAACTTACCCAAAGTTGAGGTTGAATTCCAATTCAACCTTGATTGGAAAAAAATTCTACAACACAAATCTTCGAATTAAATTTAGTCGACCGAACTTTCAATCAAAAATTTCAAATTAAATCAAAGAATATTATTTAGAACAAAAAATTACCATTAATGGGTATTATCCAAAACTTAAACAAAACTCACCAAGAAGATATCAAAGTTACTTAAAGGGGTTGTGGCTAGACTTAAATTGTGAGGCTCGCGCCTAATGTATAAGTAAAGAAGTAAACTTTTGGTTAAGTTTTGAACTTGGCGTTTTGAAGTGAAGTACACGATAAGGATCTTCTGGTGTTTAATTTAGTATGTGAGGAGAAATTGGTCCATGAGAAGGGTTATGCGGAAAGACTTTTGAAAGGTTAGCCGATTGGAGTTCTTCGCGAAACAAAGTTGCGATAAGAAGTTGAAGGCTAAGGTAGTTCGCGGGGAAGACATTTGAAGTTTAAGTGTCATGATAAGGACATTATGCGATAAGAAAAATCTTGCGAGAAGAAGTAAGGAAACTTCTCAGAAATTTCTTAAGTGTGTTAATAGGCCACGTGTAGAATTTAAGTTAAACATGTTTAGAATTAAACCTTAAGCTTGCACGTGCACCACTAAGTGGGGCAAATTACTATGAAGTTAAGGGTGACTAAGCTGATTTATGAAGTAGTATAAATAGGAGCCCTCAGTCATTTGTTAGGATAATTTTTCAAGAGAAAAGTTAAAGTGTTGAAGTGTTGCCCAAGTAATGCGAGAAAGCTTCACGAGAAGAGGAAGAAGAGGAGGAGTTTGGTTTATTTTAAGTATTGTGAGTGTTTGCTTTAAATGTTTTCATGTTAAATGCTTCCTTATAAAGTCTTTACTGATTTGAAATGATGATTTTAAATATGAAAGTTTCTAATAAAGATTTGTATATGAAAAGTTTATGAGTTTTAAACCATGTTTTACGATGTTCAAAGCATATTTATTGATTATTCTTAATGATTGCAAAATAGTGTTCAAACCATTGGTTACATCCTTTGGATAAGCTAACTTTTATGTGCACATAAAGAGAAAAGACAACTATGTAGAAAAGAAATGTGCGGTGGAGAGAAGCCGACCAATGTAGAAAAGGACTGCATTGTGTTAGGCGGCTTGAGCAACAAGGACGAATCAGGATACTCTCGGATACTGGTAGCCTCAGTAGTCTAAACACGAGATGTTGAATCTTTGCATAGAGAGTGATTCGGGATCCTTGGCGAAAGGAATGTTTGGTAACTAATGTTTGTTTATGTGAGATGATACATTTATACGAATTGATATATATATATCTATTGTTTTGTTGATAAAATGATATTTATGACAAGGTATTGCAAAAAGAATTTCATAAAACCTCACTAAGTTAGTAGACTTATGTTTCCAAATTCCATCTTCTAGGAATCAGACGTTAAGGCCAAGTAGAGAAGAAAGGAAGGGCTTACTGGGCGAGAAGGTTGCCAAGCGTTTAACTTAAGTTCAATTTGATTGTTGTTTATATTTGGCTAAGTGTTGTAATTGTATTAAGTGTACTAAACGCACGCCTTGCTGAGTAATAAAAATTCAAGTTTAAATATCTTATATAAGTGTTTGTATCGCCTAAAGTTCAATGGTTAAGTTTAAGAAACTAGACAATTAATTAGCAAAGTTTAAGGACCTCAAGATGAGTGTCTTTGGCATTTAACCATGTCAAGGATACTTAGTCGCATCGCGTCTCGCATTGCAAACGAAGATGTTGTGCGAGGCGGGGTGTGACATAAATCACATGACTTGGCTAGGAGAGAAGGTTGACTCAGGTTTGCTTCAAGGAACTCGGCTAGTAGAGAGAAAGATCGACTTGGTTTGACTATAGGGACGTGGCTCAAATATATAACAGATCGGTTTGCGACGCTTCGACTCCACCTGAGACAAGGAGACGAAGATGAAGATGGACGTCACAACGAATGGAGAGTTGCGTCGACTAGGTAACTCACGAAGGGACACATGTCCGACACAAAGGAGGACAAAAAACAAACAGAAATCAATGGTAGTGGACAATTCAGAAGCTTCACGGTCTTGTACGTGTTTTGAACATATATAGAGACGGTACCAGAGTGGTCAGAGGTGGATGAAGGAACAAAACGGTGAAGAAACAGAGAGGATCAGCGACCGCGACACTAGAGTTTTCAAAAAGAGGAAGAAGATGAATAGTATTTTGCATGCCTAACGAGGAAGACCTATAATAATAATATTAATAATTAATATTAGTATTATTTCTTTTTCTTAAATATGTTTTCCTTTTCAATAACAAATCAACTTCTTCACTCACCTCATTAACACCCAAACAATCACTTTTTACTTATCTCCCATTACATTACTTTTCTCTTCCCAAAACTTTAATATATATTATCCTTAATAATTATATTATCATTATTTATAATTATTTTTCTCTTCCAAAAAGTTAATTGTATACATTTATATATAATTTAACATAATCCTTAAATCTCACCAAATTAATTAACTAATATCATTCAACCCAAAATCAAGTCTTTAATGAACACCAAAAATTCCAATTCCATAATTAATTAAATATTCATCTAAAAATAGTTAATAAATTCTAACTTCCACAAATCAACAATTCTCAACAAATATCTAAATTAACACAAAAAAAAATCCAACATAATTACATTAAACTAAGATAATTAAATTTTAAAATTACCTTAATTTTTGGGGTGTTACAAAGGTGCCTTTGGTGGTGCAAGGTGAGCATAATGATAAATGAAATGGAAAATGAACTAAGTCATAGGCGTGGAATTAGGAAGGAATGATTAATTAACTAATCGCAATGGATTGTTCTTTAATAGTTCGAGGAAATACAAAGCATGCATGTATCAACTTTAGAATTAAGGCAAGCAACCTTTCGGCAACTTCATCATACTTGCTCGCCTCTTAGAATTCAAATACTTACAGTTAAGCTTTGAGTTGTATCTAATCAACTTATTTGCATTAAGACTAATTTATCCTGAATTAAGGCAGACAACCTTTTGGTGCTTTCATTGCACACGTTACATCTATGCGACTTATGTGAATGATGAATTTGACGATAAGATTGTATTGCTACAATCTCCTCGCCGCTTGCTTAGTTAACTAGTGCTCTCACTTGTCAAGTGATTGCGATCAAACATCATTATCTTTCTCTCGAATACACAATGCGTTGACATCCCCATTTAACTAAACAAAACTTATAAAGTATACAATCTAATTCTCTAGTATCAAAAACACATTTCATTACTCATAACTAACTAAACATATTAAAATGGATAGTAAAAGAGAAATGGGAGAATGGAAGAAGAAATGCATTACTATTATAAATAAAATTTTAAGCCTTTCGACCATAGAGTACATTTTACATAGTAATACAATGTAAACAGAAAATGAGATACAAAGAAATGCATCAAGCCTCAGAGTGTGATTTCTCACACTCCTTGGCTTTGTTTTTTGCTTGTTCTTGAGAGAAAAATGCAGGGGGAAGAACTTTTTTTTTTTTTTATTCTAAGCTCTCACCTAAAACTCAAGGGAAGAAGAAAGGATAATTGATATGAATTTGCTCTCCAACCAAAGATTGTAGACCTAATTCTGAAGTAGAGGCCTCAATTTATATGCGAGGATTGATGTGGTAAGAAATCCCATGCTTCATTAATGCTTTTAAAAAAGTTGTATTAACATCGCGTAGACGTCCTTTCATCCTTTTTCTGATAATACACGTCAATCATTTTTTGGGATCGTGTATCAAAATTTTTTTTTAAAAAATCGTTTAGATTTGGCTATCCAAATTTAAACGATGAAATCTAAACAATCATGTACCAAATAAAAAATAGCCAAATCGAAACGATCGTGTACCAAAGAATATTGAAAAAAATCGTTTAGATTTGGGTTGTCATATCTAAACGATCATGTAGCAAAGAATAGAAAAATCTAAACGATCGTGTACCAAAGAAATCTTGAAAAAAATCATTTAGATTCAGGTAGCCAAATCTAAACGATCATGTACCAAATATATTACGTGCGTTGAAAGCCAATTAATCGCATGTTGACAGAGACATTTTTTGTATTTTCCATTTCGGGCCTATGGGTTTTTTCTGTTTTCAAAATTGTTCTATATAGTGTAAATATTTTGCCACTTTGTTATATTTTTTTAATATGTATATATATTAAAACAATTTAATATATACTTACATTTTGGGATCTTTTAAAAAATATAATAATGCGCTAAAATATTTACACTCTATAGAAGCATTTCAAAAACAAAAAAACCCATAGACCCACAATGGGAAAATATTAATTGGCATCCAGTGCACGTAATATATTTGGTAAACGATCGTTTAGATTTGACTATTCTTTCCTACATCATCGTTCAGATTAGATCGTTTAGATTTGGGTAGCCAAATCTAAACTGTTTTTTTTTCAAGATTCTTCGTGACACGATCGTTTAGATTTGGTTATTTTTGGTACAGGATCGTTTAGATTTAATCGTTTAAATCTGGATAGTCAAATCTAAACGCTTTTTTTTCCAGTATTTTATTGTATACGATCGTTTAAATTTGATACATAATTGTTTAAACTTGATCGTTTAAATTTGTGTAGCAAAATTTCAACGATGTTTTTTCAAAAACAAGTTGTACAAGATCGTTTAGATTTGGTACATGATCGTTTATATTGGTCATGATTGTTTAAATTTGGCTACCCAAATCTAAACGATTTTTCAAAAGATTTTTTGGTACACGATCGTTTAGATTTGGTACAAGATTGTTTATATTTGGTACACGATTGTTTACATTTCACAGTTTAAATTTGGCTACCCAAATCTAAACAATTTTTTTATTTGGTACATGATTGTTTAGATTTGGTTATTTTTTTTGTATACAATCGTTGAGATTTGAGAAATCTAAACGACGTTTTTTTCAAGATCCTTTATATTGGTAGACGATCTTGAACAACCAACGGTTTGAAAAAAATAGATATTTTATATTTGGTTCACGATCTCTTGAACCAAATAACAGTTTGAAAAAAAAATGTAGAAAAAGAGAACAAAGACGATGGAGAGAAAAAAATTGCAGAAGAGGAAGAGAAGAAATACGATAAAAAGGAGGGGCCAATCTGAAATATTTTTTAAAAAATGGACAGCTTAGTAGCTTTTTTATTTTGTTACACGGACCGTAAATATTTTGACTGTGTTATATTTATGAAAATTAACCTACTTTTTATTTTAATTTAATAAATTAGTTTATATATACACATATATATTCAAATTTATTTTTAAATAAATGGTAAAGAACGGATGCAATAAATAAACTATTAATTAATTAATTATATTTGTAATTAGTTAATGATCATTATAATTGATATAATATTAATTTATTTCTTAATAATTTTATAATTAGTTTATCATTACTTAATTAGAATTTGTTAATTATTTCATTGATTAATACATCGTAGTTATATAAATTCATCAAATTTATGCAGTCAAATTACTCATTTTAAAAATATTAGTAATTAATAATATTATTTTATTGTTAAATAATTAATTTTTCTAAAAAATTTGAATTAGATTTATTGTTTATCAATTAATGTATTAAAATTTTATAGAATTTTCATGATTAATTTTACAAATGAAATATAAAAAAGATTTATTCTCATACATTTTTAATATATATCATTCTCATGCACAATCAAACATCTTTAATTCCCAACAATTTTATTTACAGACTTATTACTGCGAGACATCATTAATTCCCATCCCAATTCTCTCAATCCAAACGACCCATAAGATTAATTTTAGATATTCTTGTAATGAAATATTTTAAAATTTGTGGAATATATTTATGGACTAACATATATGCTTTAATCTCTTATGTCTTAACGCTTTTTATAAAAAAAACATTAATTTATATGATTTAAATATGAATTTAGTCCTTTTTTTTTTATCTTAACTATTTTATTTTTAACTATTTTTCTTATATAGTTTTAGAATAGGAGTCTTTTTTAAAATAACAAAATAAATTAGAATAGGAGCATTTTTAAAAATAGCAATATATTAGATGAACCTTTTAACAACAATTTAAAAAGAATCATCCACTCTAGTGTTTAAAGGTTTTATTCCAGCATTCACACAGTTAATTAAGAACAATTGTGCAAGGAAAGAAAGAGTTGAGATGAAATTAAAGTTCAAAATTGATGGAAATACAAGTATGGCAATGGAAGTAGAATTGAAATAACACTATTATTTCATCTAAATTAACATGAATTTATAAACAAACAAAGACATAAATTAAAGAACACTTACTTGAAGTTTAAAACTCACCTTCACTTCTTGATTATAATTGTTGATTTCCAGCTGTAGACCACCACAAGAATCTTCCCTACTATTCTCGGGCTTTAGAACATGATTGTGGGATCAATTCAGGGATTAGATTTGTGTGTTTAGAAAAATGAGAAATGATGAACAAACTTCAAAAACCTTTTTTTTTTTATCTATTCATCTACCATAGAGAGCTAAAGTGTGAAGAAATATATATATATATATGTCACACCTCGTTCTAGGTTTTCCTCTTTAACCTAGATCGTGGCATGAAAAACACTTTTTACAACAACTTTTCCCAACTTAACTTATACGGAACACATATTATGAATTTTTACAGAAATTTTGGTAGCATCTCCCCTAAATATGGGTTAGCCAAACCTAAAAAGAAAGAGATCTTTCAGTTCTACATATATGTAAACAGATTTTAGATTTCCCAACACAATAAGTGTGTCTCACTACACATAGCCAGACAATTTCAGAGTTTCGAGCAGAGTTAAAATTAAATTAGATATTACCTACAAAATGATTACAGTCTAACGAGGGATTTCTCAAAACACGAGCCATTGGCGTCATTCTCACTACACCTAACCACCTATGATGCAATACAAAAATTTAACTATATACATACAAAATGAAGACTGACAAATGGTGATGGGAATTCAACCAATATTTGGTCCTTGATCGCTACTTGGAGGGGGGAACATTGAAAACATAAGTTGAAAACTCAATGAGTGGCAAGTTTCTTAGAAGTAAAAACTCATAAAACATGCTCAAAAGAAAATATGTAAATATGCATCAAGAATGAAATAATAGTTGAAACGTCGTCATCATATAATCACCAACCAAACCAACAAACCTGTACTCAAATCCAACCATGGCAAGGTGTCTACATATATGACCAAGGATAGCTCGCACATGACCAATGAATCATGCGACCTAAACTAGCTCACACATATTTAGTACCCGCTACAATAGCATCCTCCATCTGATCCAACCATGGTAGAATACTAAATACACAACCGAGAGTAGCTCACACGTGATCCATATCCACAAGGAAACATGCTGCCAAACTGAGTTCACACATACTTAGCACCTACCATAGTAACAACCTCCATCCAATTCAACCATGATAGCATACTAAATACACGATCCGAAATAGCTGACACGTGATCCATATCCACAAGTAAACACACGGCCAAATGGAGCTCACACATACTTAGAACCTACCATAGTAACCATCTCCATATCCGCTCCTATGTGCACATAGAGCCACCCACCATGGGTTAAGCTAGGCCGAAAGCCATATCACAATCCTTCATCCATATCCTCACCCAGGCTCAAGTTTTTGGATCTTCAATCACGACCTATTTATGTAACGACTCAAACTTTCAACCTAGCTATGGTCATTACTCAATAGATAAATATCGAAAGACACTTTCTTGAAAAGGGAAAACTATTTTTTTTTTATAAAATTAATATCAATAAATGTTCGTAGACATAAAATCAACAATACCAATAAAAATAATTTGAAAAAATGACTCACGGGTTCTAAAAATTCTTTTAAGAAATAAAGATAAACAAATGAGACAAAACTTTAAATAAGGTTTCTAAAACCAAAAAACTAAAAACTGATACATTGACGCGGAAGCAAAACTGAGTCCCCATATGACATGTCACGGACTCTTCCTGTCACTCACCAACTTTCTAGATCCTTTACCTTTGCTTGAAATATTAAATATAGAAAAGAGTGAGTACATAAAATATATCAAGTAAGGGACCCACTACTGATCCCGCTAGGTGATTTGTTAACTTTCTGTTAGAAACATAATAGAAGTGTTATGTGTCTAATGGAGCATACCTAGGCGAGTGAGATCATATAAACACCCCTAATCGTGCGAGTGATCCCGTAAGAATACTCCTAGTCATGTGAGTGATCATAGATACACACTGAGTGAGATTGTAAGAGCACCCCAAATCGTGCGAGTGACCCATAGGAACACCCCTAGTTGTATGAGTGATCGTAGGTACACACTCCTAAACATGTCTATGATACATATGTACACTCCTAATCATGCGAGTGGTCTCATCGGAACACCCCTAGTCGTGCGAGTGACCCCGTATACACAATAAAAATGTCTCCTAACCGTGCATGTGATCCGTAAGTACACCCCTAAGTCGTGCCAGTGATTCCGTAGGAACACCCCTAGTCGTACGAGTGATCCCATAGATAGGATCACAATATAGGTGGGGTAAAAGCTTAATAGACAAAGTTAACATACACACCATAATCCAAAGCATGTAACATATCATAAATATCATAACATGACATGTATATCAATCATAGCATCCTCATCATGTGATTAATATATCATGTGTCATCACATATTAGTCATCAACATCAACATGTTATGTATCTTAGCTATATCGATGCATAATAAGGGAAAATACATGCAATAAATTCCTAGCTGACAGTCAAAGTTTCCAATGAATCAATCCTAAATAGCAAGGGAAAATAAATAACTAAATCAATAAGTTTAATAGTTGGCTAAAGACCCAAAAATCCTTTGAAATCAACTTACCCAAAATTGATGTTAAACCAATTCAACCTTGAATGGGACAACTTAACGACTCAAAACCTCAGACTAAAATTTAGCCAAATCTCCAGCAAAAATAATCCAACTTAAATCTAATATTAATTTATTTCAAGCCAAAAATTACCACTTGATGAAAAAACCAAACCTTACCAAAACTTGCTCAAAATAGGTGGAAAGAGAACAAAAATATTGTTCATGGCTCGGCTAAGCAAAGGCAGCTCGCACGGCTCAAGGATAGAGAGGGGCGACTCGGAATGGGGGAATGCCTTGTGCAAGGGAGCACGTGGCTCAGATGAAGGAATTGACTCAGGTTTGGCTTGCGACAAGCTTCGCTAGAACTTTCTTTGTGACAAATGAGCGAAGACAGGCTCGGCCAGAAATTGTTGGATGAGGGGTGGACGCTACTGGCCAGATGAAAGAGAACTAACGAATGGAGAAGGAATCGGCTGGGAGATGCGAAACAAGGAACACGAACGACTTGGGTCTTTGACACGAATGACAACTTGCGGCTCAAAATGGCAGCAGATGTGAACGAAAGGAGATGGGTGGTTGGACAATGATGATCAAAGGTGAAGCTCTCGACTGATGGCGAGATGAACGGAGGAGTTGCTTGACAAGGGCGACAGCTACGGTTGAACCAAGCAAGAGGAAAGTTTGAAGATGAAGTGCACGAAAATCGAAGTGGTTTAAATAATAATAATAATAATATTGTTAATATATTTTCCTTTTCCTTTTCCTTTTCCTTTTATTTATTCATTTATTTTCCAAAACAAATCAAATCTCCCTTTTGCTTCCCATCAAATCAACTTTTATCTCTTTTTGTTTTTCCCAAAATACACTTTTAAAAATAATTATATTTTTCACAATATAATTGTTTTTCTTCTTCTAAAAAAAATATCTTTCCTTCAAATAGGTATCCTTCACAATTATCTATCTTTATATTCTTCTTTATAAAATCAATATATTTTCCTTAAATAATTATTTTAACCAATATAATTATCTTTCCATTTTTCATAATAATAATTATATATATATATATATATATATACACACACATATAATTATCAAATCTTCACCAAAATTTTCACTCTTCAATCTAATTAAATAACACCCAAATTATTTGATTAAATTCCAACTTCCACGAAACCACATAATTTTCATTAAATGAAACCAAATATCATCCTAATTGGTAAATATATTTATAAAATAATTTTTATTTTAATCTAGCACATAATATAATATATATGCATTGTTAATTGGTTGTGTTATAGTGTCCTTTTCAAGTAGGTACTGTTGAATGTGGATATTATGTCCTGAGATACATGCGAGAAATTGTGACTAAGGACACAAACATTATCACTGATGCGGTATATTTTTAAACTATTTACATTGTAACGTTATAGATAGTATAATATGACTAACTCAAATATTTTACAAAGTGTATTCTACTTTTTATGTTTTATAGATTGATACGAGAAGCCCATACACACAGCTTGAATTGGATGAAGTACGAGAGAAGTGGGCTGAATTTTAAGCTCGGTACATATGATAGACACACCTAAATATGATCTTGTTAATTTTGTAAATGGCTAAGATATGGGAACGCTCATAACCTTTTTTTGTGGAAATGTTTTGTTCATAGCCATTATGAGGGCAAAAGATATATGGGGATAGACTTCAATTTTGATTATATAAGACAACTATTATCATTTAATATTTTGGAATATGACACATATAGGAAATTTTAGTTGGCTATATTGGATTGGAATTGTGTAATTGTTAATGACATTGTTGAGAAGAATGAAATTATTGTTGGTTTACATATTATACTAAACTTTTTGTCCTTTTTTTTGTTGTGTAACTATTGGTTGGAGAGTTTATTTTGTTTATGGATATGTCTTATTGAAACAAAACTAAGATAATTAACTACAAAATTATCTTAATTTTTGGGACGTAACACTTTTAGCCTCGAGACCCCCTGAAAACTATAAGTAGCGCTACGAAAACACATTCATGTAGCCTTTAGGGTAATCACCAACATTATTTCATAAACAACGTATGTTTAAAGTTTAAAACCAAATATAATTAACACATTTTCAAATCATTTTCGATCCTTAACCATCACACATACTTTTAGAACTCCTTCAAATCTAGTTATAAATCGATGAATATTTTAGAAACTAGTTATCATCTAAATCTTGCTTAGTAAGTTTGTGTTCAATGATAGTTCTGAAATACAAGAGTTCTTGGAAAATCAAAAATCATATTTGAAAGCATTTCTAACATATGGATCACAAAACAATCGTACGGGTTAATTACCACAATCATAGGGTACCATAATGACATACATAAATATATAACGAAAAATACTTGAAAATAAACCACTCACTGTAAAAAACTTGATCTCCTAGGATTATTCGCTTTTCCCATTTCGGTTTGACCTGATACAAAGATTAAGACCTCTCAGTTATCTTCACATAGCAAAACGTCACAACAGTTTCCAAAACCCTTCGTTATTAGCATTTATGCTATTTACATTCCAAGGACTTCAATTCTCATTTCCATTATTAACTTGTATCAATCCTTACATACTTTAATTTAAGCTAAAATGACACTTTTAAACCTGTAGATTGAAACTTAAACTCTTAACATCATAAGCACCCAACGTAAGTCAATCTTAGTGGGTCTTTAATTCCATACACTTTTATCTCAACTATCAATGATTTTTAGGATTTATATCCATTATATTAACACGAGTCAAACAATCTTAAGCACTTTCTAAGGTCACCTAAACCACTTCGTGTTTTAAACCTTGAAGTAACACCCTAACGAACTCCAAAGTTAATGGAAAGCCCCTTTTTTACCTTTAACATTCAATTTTAGGACTCGAGTATTATGGGTAATTTAATCTTAATGCTTAAAATTATTGGACACTAAAAAATTCTAGGAAAACTCAATAAAGTTACTCCCAACCTTACCAAGAACTTAGTAAAGTAGTTTTTACTTCAATGGACAGCATGATAACTATCTTCTAAATTCAAGATCAAGCATCCAACATCATAGGCTACTCAATATTATCACTAAAATTCTATGGATACTCAAGATCGACTTCATAAAGCTTAGAACCTTACCTAAGTGGTGCCAAAACACCTAATTTCAAGCTTTCGAATGGCTGGACAACGACTCAAACTTCTCTAAAATTTGAATCTAGCATCAAAATGTAATGGGTACTGTGAAGTCGCAGTCGAAACTTAATGGGTAGTCGAAAAACTTTAAGAAATCCAACTAAAATGAGCAAATCCTTACCTGAAAGTCCAAGATTTAACTATTGACAGCAAGATCGAGTGAGAGGAATTGATGCAACTGAGATTTATTCCAAAACCCAAATGCTAGCGACATGAGTTGTTACTGGAGCAAGGGAGGGACGACTCGACTCAGACAAAACCAGGCCAAGGCGGCGTGTTGTGAAACTCGCGCATAAGTTAAGAGTTAAGAATTGAAAGTCTTGACTAAGTGTTAGATTAAGTGTTTTGTGTGGTCTTCGTAGGAAGAACCAAGTGTTTTGTAGAGAAGGAGTTTGCAAGTAAAAGTTGGTTAGTTCACAAGGAAGAGTTTTTGGAGATCAAGTGTGACCATGCATTAAGGTTGTTTGCAAGAAAGGTTGGACGATTAAGGTTCATCGTGCAATGAAGTTTGGCGAGAAGAAGTAAGGAAAGTTCGGAGGAATTTCCTAAGTGTGTTTAATGGGCCACATGTGGAATTTAAGTTAAGCATGATTAAGGACACACCTTAAGTTTGCATGTGCTCCATTAAGAGTGGGAGCTGCCAAACTGAGAAAATTTTAAGCATGACTAAGTTGCTTTAAGAGCTTTATAAATAGAGGACCTCAGTCATTTGTTTGGAGGAGGAAAAAAAATCAAAGTGTTGAAGTGTTGTTGGTTTAGCTACTCGAGAAGGAGAAGAGAAGCTTTTTAGTAAAGTTTGTGAGTGATTTTCTTAAATGTTTTTGTGTTAAAATATTTCTTGTGATTTTCCTTTACAATTTTGAAAGATAATTTCAAATGAGAACGAGTTTAAAAAAAGATTTCTATGTTTTCAAGAATAATTTATGATGTTTAAAGCTTGATTTTATGACTGTGATTTCAATACTATGAAATGGTTTTCAAACCATTAGTTGTTTCCTTCAGATGATGCTAACTTTTATGTGCACATAAAGAGTCAAGGCCACCAGGGGTGTACGAAGCTACATGGTGATAAGAAGTTGGGTTATGCGTTAAAATGAGCGTATAAAGCTTAGCGGCCTGAGCATCAAGGATGAATTTGTATATCCTTGGATGCTGATAATTTTAGTAGTCTAAATACGAAGTTACGTGTGTTGAAATTTATGTCCTAAAACTCGTAGTTTGTAATCATATTCTATTCAATAAAATCGTTATTGATACTATAATCTTAAAGCCAATAAACAAAGGTCCCAAGGCTATTATTGAGTAAACTTGAACTGTATGTAGAGACATAAACGTGGATCAAGTTCAAGTATATAGCCTAAATAGTCTATAGTATAGGAATACAGTTGGGCACCTTATTCTGGGGACACTATGGATGCGGCCCGCTTTATAGTTAGTACAAACGATGTGATCCTGAATCGTTCATGTAGAGACATGGAAGTGAGGGAATCTAGGTAAAGAGTTTACATAAGACTGGAACCATAGAAATAGTCACTTTTAAGTTATAACACCATTAACTTTGTAAATTGACTATTTCGTTTATAAATATCCAATGTAATTTAATCTTAGTCCTGAGCTAACTATGAACTTTTGTTCACACGAAATTATTCTTAGATATGCATAGGTGAGGGCAGCTCAATGACGTTGGCCCAATAAGCCTCCCATTTCAGGGATAAGATCGGGTGGATAGCTATGGAATAGGGTGCAAGACGGAATTCACTTCTACCCACTCTAGGATTAGTAGATAGATTGTTCTCTTAAAGACTGAATTCAGGTCTTGAACAAGGGGCCCCACTCTCTCATTGGCTAGAGAGGGATTCGACTTAAAGGTTGGACCTTAAACCAATTGTTTAATAGTGGATCAGTGGGACTCAAAGAGAAAAGATATAATCTCGGGGTAAAACGGTACTTTGACCCAGCCGAGATTATGAACAACTTGTGAAGGATTGACTTACTTATCATGGTCATATCACATGGACACAAATATATCTATAGTGAGGGGAGTGCAACTACGAGACTTTAATGGAATGATCCGTTAGTTAACGAAGGTTGATTAACTCGGTCTAAAGAGTTTAACCAGTTGATCTCGGATCGTTGGAGCCCATGATCTATAGGTCCATTAGGTTCCCCTGCTAACACATAAGGAATCAACTTAGAACATTATGATGGAATAATTCGAATTGTTCGAATTAAGTAAAGAGAGAGAAACCGACAAATATATCTGATATAGTCATCGATTATAACTTAAGATAGAGCTTCATGTTTAAACATGATTTAAATATGAATATGGATTCATGTTTGGAAGCTCGGAATTGATGAAAAAGGTCAAAGAAGTAAAAAGTCAAAATGTTGACTTTTTACTTTGAAAATTCAAATTTTGACCGACTTTATATTCAAATATGATTTGAATTTCGAAAAATGAATGCGGATTCATACTCGGGAGGTTGAAATTAGTCAACACGGACAAAATGGTTAAAATTCAAAATGTTGACTTTGGACTTGACAAAGTCAAACTTTGAATTTGACTTAAATGTTCAATTACCATATTGCCCTTAGATTAATTTAAATAATAACACTTGTTGAGATTTGGCAAGCTTATCGCTTGCATGTGATAACAAGTGGCTTATTGCATGCAAGACACCTACCCCACTAAGAATGCCAAGTGGTGAGATAGGGAAGCTCTTGCATGTAGTTTGTTTGAAAACAAGTTTTATGCAAAGGTGAAATGACTCTTGGATTTGAAATTGAAAATTAATTTTGTAATTGTGAATTACAAAAATTAAAACCAAGAACTCTTTTCATTTGAGAGTCTCAACATAAAAAAAAAAAAAAAAAAAAAACCTAAAGGTTAGGTTCCTTGAAAGGATATCATCTCTCTACTATTCTCCACC
>CM046890.1:2697666-2907743 GCA_025688845.1 Cucumis hystrix
TGCACGTGCGGAAGCAAACTTTCAAATGTCATTTACAGAACATTGTTGGAAACTTCATTTGTCTTCCTATTTTCTTCTAGAAAATCCTTCCGGAACATATGTATTTATATGTGTGTGTATATACATTTATATTTGCTTTAACTTTTGTCTTCCTATTTGTTTTTGTTTTTTTTTTTTCAAAAAGAAAACGTTTCACAAAACTTTCGAAAAACTGCACGAGCAAGGGTGTTGGCCACATACAGGGCAATGAGCAGCAAGGCAACATGCACACGGTGCGCGGAAGATGTTGTCTTGGTGCCATCTTTGCACGTGCGGAAGCAAACTTTTGATTGTCATTTACAGAACATTGTTGCAAACTTTATTTT
This sequence comes from Cucumis hystrix, assembly GCA_025688845.1. Lineage (NCBI taxonomy): Eukaryota > Viridiplantae > Streptophyta > Magnoliopsida > Cucurbitales > Cucurbitaceae > Cucumis > Cucumis hystrix. The sequence continues at coordinate 2,698,032 of CM046890.1, forward strand.
TCTTTCTAATTTCTTCTAGAAAGTCTTTCCAGAACATATGTATATATATGTGTGTGTATATACATATATATTTGCTTTAACTATTGTCTTCCTTTTTGTTTTTGTTTTTTTTTCTCAAAAAGAAAACGTTTCACAAAACTTTTGAAAAACTGCACGAGCAAGGGTGTTGGCCACACACAGGGCAATGAGCAGCAAGGCAACATGCACACTGTGCGCGGAAGATGTTGTCTTGGTGCCATCTTTGCATGTGCGGAAGCAAACTTTCAAATGTCATTTACAGAACATTGTTGCAAACTTTATTTTTCTTCCTATTTTCTTCTTGAAAGTCTGTCCAGAACATATGTATATATATGTGTGTGTATATACATATATATTTGCAAAATCTCTTGTTTAAAAGCTCGGTTGAAAAACATTTTCCAAAAGTATTCTCGCTTGAAATTTTGTTTACGAACTCTTTCCAAAATATTTCTTGAACTTTTGTCTTCCTTTTTGTTTTTGTTTTTTTTCTAAAAAAGAAAACGTTTAACAAAACTTTCAATAAACTGCACGAGAAAAAGGGTGTTGGCCACACAGGGCAAATTTTTGCTTATCCAATAACATTTTCTAAAAGTTTACTCAGTTAAAATTTTGTTTGTAAACCCATTACAGAATATTTTCTTGAACTTTCGTCTTAAACTTTTTTTACAAAGAAAAAACAAACATGTCATCGAACTTTCAATATTCTCCACGAGCAAGACAGCATACATCGATGCGCGGAAGACATAGCCTTGGTGCCACTGTGGCACAGGCGGTCAAAGAAACTTTAAAAGGCCGCTTACATAATATTGTCTTAAAGGCCCCTTACATAATATTGCTTACTTCTCTTTTTTTCTCTAAAAAACTTTCTGAAACATAATACTGTCTTAGTTTTCTTCTCTTTTTTTCTCTAAAAAAAACTCTTTCTGAAACATATGCTGTCTTACTTTTCTTCTCTTTTTTTCTCTTAAAAACTGTTTCTGAACCACATTTTCGATTTAGAAAAAAACACATATGTAGATTATGCAAAATAAATTCTCTGTTTAAATATTACTTTAAGAGTGAATTTTCACTTTTGTGTGTTATTCTCTATCTTACATTTATCATTTCATGGTTATTGGATCTGTTCTATAACTTTTCTTTTAAATTTCTATATAAAATGCAATTGTTGTATAACATTTATCAATTGTTGTATAACAAATCTTAGGTGATTAAAGGAAAGCTAAGTGTCCGGAAATCACTTTTTCCTATTTCATCATCACCCGACCTCAAGGACCTCTATGGTTGCCGTTTGGTTTTTCTATTGTTTTTTTTTTGTTTTCTTGAAATTAAGTCTATAAACATTTATTTTACCTTTAGATATACATTCCAGAATTACATTATATTTTAGTTTGACTTCTTGTATATTATTGTTTTGGTACATTTCTATGTTTTATTTGCACAAAATTGTATGTTCTTTTTATTACTATAGATAACTTCTTTGTTACAATTTTCAGTTATTTGACCATCATTAATTTCTAATTTTGATTAATTTTTCTTTGTTAGCAAGGGGGCTTTACATGTATTTTTATTTGACTTCTTTTGATGGATTTATTTTTCTTCCAACATTTTCTTTCTTTCTCATCTTTTTCTACTTTTCTAAAGTAGATTATTAAATTTTATATCTTTGGATCTTTGTAGAAGTTATTTATTTTTGCAGTATGGGTGATTTTTTTTTTTTGCCCATTCTATTTTCTTGGTTCTCTTTTCTTTTTGGTTAATATATTTATTAGTTTAGGGTTTGAGTTGATACAACCCTCAAAATTAAAGGATATAAATTGATATTTAGCTAAGTTAATTATGTAATTTTCATACTCTTCTTCAATTTGAATTTTCTTCTTGGAGGATTTTCAGAATATAAAAAAGAAAGAAGAAGAAGAAGAAAGGATTCTAATAACAACTTTTCAATTTTGGCTTCCTGACTAACCTTAATTGTGTGTGTTATTAACCATTTTTATCTAGGTGACATGTCCATTAGATATTTTGAGGCTATGCATGGTAGTTAACCCTGGGTTTTGAATAGCATCCAAGGTTTGTTGACTTTTGCCTTACCTATATCTGGAAATTGAAAAACAATCAATTGTGTAGAGTGGCTGAAAGATTCTTCATATGCAAATAATGGACAATTTTCGGTTTCTAGATTGCCTCAAGTATGCTACAAGAGGAAGGCATTACATCTTTTACTACAGTGGTCTTGACCGTCTCTTTTCTGTAGAGCTCCTTACATTGCCTATCGTGAACCTATGCATTTTTCACTTATAGGCACTCATTGTTTCTTTCTTGTGTTGTATTCAATAAAAATAAATACCATGTTCCTTAACTATAATTTTGTGTATACAAGGGTAACTAAAACATTCAAAGACTTGCTTTCGGCTTCCCTAGCTAGCCTCAGTGATGTTCTGGACACTGAGAATGAAGGGTACACCTTACAGGACAATGTTTGATGCTTTTGCAGGTAATTTTTATTAGTTGTTATGTCTAGAAGTGATTTTATATTATTATAGTTGTATTAGATGTTATAGTACGATGATAGAAATCTAGTTGAAGAATTTGACGTTTCTCTTCCTTTATGTACAATCCTTACATTAAAAAATCAAGCAAAAGGAGGAGAGAAAGTTTGCAGAGGTGTTAGCTTTGGAACCACTTCCTTAATTTGACTTGATGTTTGACGCAAGTATATGGGCTAGGGATGGATATAGTGATGGATATATTGCTTTTTAGTGATTTTTCACTTTTGTATTCATTTATCTCTTTACCATTATGTTACATGTTTTACAATTTCTCATATTTTTTAACATTTTTTAACATGATAAATGTTATACAATAAGAAAAATTGATAGTTCAGAAATCAATTTTTCTTATTACACCTCATGTCGATGCCCCAAATTTGGTAATTATTTGGTTTTTGCTAATTTTTGAAAATTGCCTATAAATGCTCATTTTACCACTTATTGAATATTATTATTTATTATTTTGGTGCATTTCTTTGTTTTATTTGCACCAAATACTATGTTTGTTTCTTTGTTTGCATGTGGTTCTTTCAAGGTGTTTTTCCTTTACCTCTTTTGTCAAAAATTATGGATTTATTTTTTTGTTTACTTTTTCTTCCTACATTTTTTTTTCTTCTCGTTATTTGCTACTTTATTATTGAATTTTATTTCTTTCTTTTTGAGGAGCAAAGATCCTTATATATTGATTTTACAAGCTCAGCTTGATGGAGTGGCTTACGCCTAGCCTAGACGGATAGACATCTCTGTATTCCTCCAGTGGTGCATCTTGAAAGACATTTTCTCCTTGCTGATGTATAGGATGTGGTGTATTTACCAATAGGGCTTGTCTCATCAAGAAGTTCTCGAAGAAGACCATCAGAACATCAGACTTTCTAGTCCTGGGGACCCAAGAATTTTGCTAAGCTACGGAGGACCAATCCGGACTCCATGAAATCAGTGAATAAGGAAAGAATGATCGCGACGGACGGACAAGTCTTGCTATTACATAATCTACGTTTTGAAGCTCGTTTTTTTAGTCTGTATCATTTACTCCCTTTTCTTTTAGCAGGCGAGGTGGCCTATTTCTCTTTATCCTTGTAAGAAATCACCTTGCCCATTCAATTGAGTGAAAGGGCCGTCTTGGAGGACTAAGGCAAAATCAGATGCATCACTTTCCACTTGCTTTGCTTACATCGACAATTCTGAGAACCAGCCCTTCCATCATGGCCTTACCTCCTTTATCACTGAGCGGTCATTTAGAGGCCTTAGCTGGTGATCTGGGCTCTTTCCCTTTCGACGATGAAGCTTATCCCCCAAGTTCCTCTTTCTGTTGACAGTGCAAGTCTTTTCTCTTAGAGTCAGAGCTGTCAAGAAAATATCTGAAGTTCACTTCTAATAAGTCTTCAGTCTCCCTTTCTGCTGCAGGAATTAGAGAGTGAGGGCAGAAGTAGAGGATGAACCATAAGCCGGTGTTTATGCTTACTTAGGCGGTAGAAGTGAGTCTTCTTCGCTTTCATGTTTCTACAGCGTAGAAGGCATAAAAATTCAATTCTTCCTTTAACACTAAAAATAGCGAGATTTCTCTTGATTATGGGGTGATGAGACCCCTCGTCTTGACCCATATTTCCATTAAACGAAGGCATATGTCCCCCTGCCCTGGTTTTCTCTTGCTTGCATTATATCGTGCACGAGTTTCGAAAGTTCCACGTTCCACTCCGATCTGAATTCCACAGAAAACTCAAATCATTTTGCCTAACTGCTTGACGGCTATTCAAGTTTATAGGAACAGCAAGAGAGGCTTTCTCTTTAGAGTAGGTGGTCGGGTTTTGGTTAGGCCAAAAGTGAAGATTTTCCCCAAAAGCTCTGATAGTTAGGGAACTCAACACATTCTACTTGACCTAACCAAGTTGGCTCTCTATTTTTTTTATGGGCTTTTTCTAATGAATATTGCATATGTTGTTCGTTTGTTTTTTATAGCTCTTGATTGTCTCACTTTTTTACGTTTTGCATTTGCAAGCCTCTCTTTTCTTTCTTTGGTGTGCAATGTGGTAACTAGGCCTTCCTAGAACCGGTGGGCTAACCTCTCTACGGTTCTACACTTAGTTTCTAAGTTTGACTGATCCCATCAAAGTAAAGGGAGAAAAATAAGGGGGAACTTTGGACTTCCCTGGAAGGATTGACATCCTTGACTTTTGTTTGAAGCTTGTCTGGATAAACCTCTTCATTCCTTTTTCATTGATTATTCATCCTTGTTCCTGAAAATCAAAGAAAATTCACTCAATTTTATTTATTACTAAAATTAGGATACATATAAGTCTTAACTAGTCTTATAGCACCCTCCATTCATCTTCCCCTACACTGGCTATTGTATCAAAATGTTCAATTAAGTAATACGACGAACTTGAAAACAAAACACACCATACCCAAAAACACAAACATCACTTTAACCCAATTTGATTAGTTTCATTCAATTGTTTAAGGTTTTGTGCCGAGAGCACTCACTCCACGGGGATCCTCTCTTATCACAAGAGATGCAGCTCTTTTTACCTTCGCACTTAGTATCACATCACTATCATGTTTGTCAACTATCAAACTAACTCTTTTATGTTATTTAATGACTATAAAGTTATGAACACCATAATCTTAATTAAAACCTTTTAATAAACAAATGCCAAGTTACTACTCAACAATGGCAAGGAATTCAAAAAACATGACAACTATCCAATTCTATTTCATGTTCTCGAATGGCTTGGTTTGACAATAATGTTAATTTTTGTTTTCTGTTTAAAAAAATAACACTGCTTATTGATTTTTTTTTTCCATTTGGCATTTTACTTTTTCTATGTAGCTTTCTTTCCCTAGAATAGAAGTAGTGATAACAAATAATATGGATGATAAAAAACTTAATCGCTCACTTGGTTCAGCCACTGAAAGCTCTTCTGCTTTAGGAAGAGAAGGTGAGTCTAAAACAAACTCTTCTACTTTAGAAACAAAAGGTGGGTTTGAGTAGGTAGATTTGCTCGCATTGTATGCGCTGTTAATTGAACTCTCAATTTCATCGAGAACAACTTTTCCCTCAAACATGGTCTTGAATTCTCTAGAAACGTCCTACAAAAAAAAATGAAGAACAAAAAACTACAAAAAGGTCTATAAGAAGTTATAGAGAAAAATCTCAAAAACTAAAAGATAAGTCATAACAACCTTAAGTTCTCTTATAGTGAAGTTTTGTTATAGTGGGTTGAAATGCAGGTAAGGTCTTCCCCGGAGTCCGAGCAACCTGCATGTGAATAAGTGAAGTCAGCTAAATATGGGACTCGTTGATATGTTTTACGTTAAATCTCTAAAGAATTTAACAAAAACCTGCCCAAATGCATCATAGGCAAGACACGACAAAGCAACAAAGGAAGACAAAGCTAGAAACGCATCCATGCACTTTTTTATTATACATTCAATCAAACATTCACAACATACGTACCATTTTCTCAATCAAGCATTCACATCTCAATAAGGTATGGATAAAAAGGGCTTAAAACAAAAAGGACAGCAACTTATTCTCAAATTTCAGTATATATATTCGTCAAAATTCAGAATTTCACATCACAAACCCGAGCTCAATGTTCAAGGGTTGCAATCATGCCTTTTATGCAAGATCTAAGTAAGCTAAGAAGCTATAATGCTCATTATTGTAATGAATTTTTTTTGAAAATTTTTTAAATTTGGGTTTAGGGTTTATGCATGAAGGTTTGGATGGGAATGTTTGAGTGTGAAGGTTTGGGCATGGAGAAATGAGGGATATCATGGCTGTGGAAGGTATATTTTTTAGAAAAAGTGTTAGTTAGTAGACTTGTTTTATGTTGAAAACCCAAAAGTAGTTTTGTAATTTATGTTACCCTAATTATTACAAAAGTCTGATTTAATATAAACTTGAATTTGATTCTTCACACTATCCCTCCCTTTCAAGAACAAAAATATGTGAAGCAATTGGCATTAGAAAAAGTGCATACCTGGAACATTTGACGGCCCATCAGGCACATAAGCACTAACTGGTAACCAAAGAAACAAAAAACAGAGAGAGAGAGACAGAGAGATCAGTTTCAAATTCAAACAAAATAATGCTTCACATTCGCATAAGTAATGTCATGGAAGGCTACTCACAGCCAGTATAAGGATCCCGAAATGATGGATCAAGGACAAAATTCTTTTTTCCATAATTTTGAAGTATGAAGTCAACCACTTGTTGCCGATAGACAAGAGGATGATTCTCTTTGAGAAGCCACTTGTCAGCAGCAGTATATGGATCCTCTGGAAAATTTTCACAATTAGTTTTGTTCTAATAATCAAATATAATAGATACATATGCCTTCTTTTCTTAAGAAATACCCTTCATTAATCACTATACTGCAACATAAGAAATACTGAGATTTTCATGTGGGCGAGTGCCATGAAATCTCAAATGGTAGAAATAAATTCATCAAGGACTGGGTTGCCCCTACTGCTATTACAAAAATTCAGAGTGTCTATGGGCCTGCGGGTTTTTTTGGAAAATTCATTTGGAACTTCAGTGGTGCTACTCCAATTACAGATCGACAAAGAATAAATTCAAATGAGGCAACACTTAACATTACAGCTTTGAGACTTGAAAAGAGAAACTGCGCGCTCCCAGTTCTAGATGTACATGAGTTTTCTAAAGCATTATTGTTTAATGAAGTCATATATACTTCCACAATTTGGATAGGAATTTAAGTCATTTGGTGTCCTAAAGAATTTCTCAGTGAAAAGTTTAGAAAAGCTACAAACAAATGTCACTGCTGAACAATTAAGTTTAGCAGTGTCAAATTCCTAACGGATCGTTTGAACTTCCTCATAATCAGGTTCCATCTCAACTCCCGTGGTGTAGTCATAGAATTTAAAGGATTCTTGTTCGATAGATGAAAGTACTCTATGAGTTCTAAAATCTCTGCTAAACCCTAAATAACAGATAATTCTCAAACGAAATGGAAATTGATGTATTTAGCCACTACATTTGACGAAAATAGCTACAGATTGAGGACAAATTTTTCTCCATCAATAAACATTTTAAAAAATTATTCAAGTTCAAAACTTGAATTATTACATCTCTCAACGGTTAATACCATAACCATCATAATTTTTTTTTCTTATTGCCCTAAAGTAAGAAATTTTTTTTTTAAAAAAAAACCAATAAATACTATATTGCAGATTACAGAAATGTCACAATACTATATTGTTGATTACATCACAAAATCAATTATTTGATTTGACAAACATTAGTAAATATGTCAACAAAGTGACGATGATCTTGTTTAAGTAAGAAGAGACACATTAACCTCAATCACATTCATAGCCTTTCATTTTGCACACTTATTAAGTGAAATGTAAAATTAATAGATAACAAATGTAATAGTGATGTTTCAACTTCTTACTACAGTGTTGCTTAGAAGCCTTGCTCAAGTTGTTTTCCTTTCACCCATTGCTAAGTGAAAGTTTCATTCATAGCCAACTTTGCCTCTAAATAACTTCCAAAGACCTAACATTTCTTTTTCTTCATTTTTTTTTTAATTTTTGTTATTACAAGTAGCAAACATTTATAAAACAAAATATATGAAGTTGAAGACAAATAGGAATAAAAAATGACAAAAACAACAAGAAGAAAATAAACAATCATTTCTTTAGCAATCTAATGAAAAAAATGTCGAACAAAATCTGCACTATACTTGACACTAAAACAATGTCAAGTAAATTCGGCACTATACTTGACGTTGAAAAAAGCGTCAAGTAAAAGATAACGTAAAATAATTAAAAAAATTTGTGAAAATTTTACTTTTTTCAAACTATACTTGACGTTTTGTTCGCGTAAAGTAAAAGTTTGCTATACTTGACGCGAATAAAACGTCAAGTAAAATCTCCCTTATACTTTACGTGAAAAAAACGTCAAGTAAAAGCTAACTTAAAATAGTCCAAAAAATTCTGTGAAAAATCCACTTTTTTGAAACTATACTTGACGTTTTTCCTTTAAAATTGTTAATACTTGACATTTTTTTAAATAAAAACGTCAAGTATGTAAAAGTACCTAGTGTCAAGTAAAGTAGATTTTGTAGTAGTGCAACAATCATATACATGGTTAGGGCTTTGAGCAGTGTGAACACAACTTAATAATAAATAAGAAGTCATCCTCTTTTCATCATCAGTCAGAAGAATTTTTGGCACTCTAAACCAGACCAGTACCCTAAACTAGACAATAAGAAGAAGAAAGGATTTTGATAATGACTTTTCAATTTTGGCTTTCTAACTAACCTTAATTGTGTGTGTTATCAACCACCTTTATCTCTATAGGTGGCATATCCATTAGATGTTTTGAGGCTACGCATGGCAGTTGTAGGTTTTGAACAGCACCCAAGGTTTGTTGACTTTTGCCTTACCTATATTTGGAAATTGAAAAACAATCAATTGTGTAGTGTGGCTGAAAGATTCTTCATATGCAAATAATGGACAATTTTCGGTTTCTAGATTGCCTCAAGTATGCTACGAGAGGAAGGCATTACATCTTTTGCTACAGTGGTCTTGGACCGTCTCTTTTCTGCAGAGTTCATTACATTGCCTACCGTGACCTATGCATTTTTCACTTTAGGCACTCATTGTTTCTTCCTTGTGTTGTATTCAATAAAAATAAATACCATGTTCCTTAACTATAATTTTGTGTATACAAGGGTAACTAAAACATTCAAAGCGTTGCTTTCGGCTTCCCTAGCTAGCCTCAGTGATGTTCTATCCTTTGGACACTGAGAATGAAGGGTACACCTTACAGGACAATGTGACAATGTTTGATGCTTTTGCAGATAATTTGTATTAGTTGTTATGTCTGGAAGTGATTTTATGTTACTATAGTTGTATTAGATGTTCTATCCTTTGGACGCAGAGAAAAGGAATATGCAAATGAAGGGTACACACTGTCCTGTTTGATACTTTTGCAGGTAATATGTATTAGTTGTCATGTCTGGAAGTGATTTTATATTATTATAGTTGGTTATTAGTTGTTATAAGTAATTGTGAAGTGTAGTCATGATTATTTAGAGTGAAATCTGGGAATCTTTGGAGACTAAAACGTTCTGACATACATGATTTATGTTTTATGTGCTCATTGCCTATGTGAGTATGCCTACTTTCTTGTCCTCTCAATCTTTTCCCAACCTTTTCATGTCTTTCATATTTTGAACTGCATTCGTGGTTTTCGTATAACTTAACAAACGCTCCTATACTTTACTGTAAAACCACTTTTAATTATCTATTTGCAATATGTTGGATGTTGTATTAGAAAGCTACTCATAAGAGTATAGATGATGAAATAAACATATTTATTTTGTTACAGTACGATGATGAAATCTAGTTGAAGAACTTGACGTTTCTCTTCCTTTATGTACAATCCTAACATTAAAAAATCAAGCAAAAGGAGGAGAAAAAGTTTGCAGAGGTGTAGCTTTGGAATCATTTCCTCAATTTGACTCGATGTTTGTGTTGGAATTTATGTCATAAAACTCGTAGTTTGTAATCATATTCTATTCAATAAGTCATTATTAATACTATAATTTTAAAGCCAATAAACTAAGGTCCCAAGGCTATTGTTATGTAAACTTGAACTTTATGTAAAGACATAAACGTGGATCAAGTTCGAGTAAATAGCCTAAATAGTGTATAGTATACGAATACGGTTGGGCGCCTTATTCGGGAGATACTATTGATGCAGCCCACTTTGTAGTTAGTACAAACGATGTGATCCTAAATCTTTCATGTAGAGATATGGAAGTGGGGGCATCCTATGTAAATAGTTTACATAAGACTGGAACCATGAGATAGTCGCCTTTAAGTTATAACACCGTTAACTTTGTAAAACTGACTATTTCGTTTATAGATATCCAATGTAACTTAATCTTAATCCTGAGCTAACTATGAATTTCTGTTCACACGAAATTATCCTTAGATCTGTATAGGTGAGGGCAGCTCAATGGCGCTGGCCCAATAAGCCTTCCATTTCAGGGGTAAGATCGGGTGGATAGCTAGGGACATAGGGTGCAAGACGGAATTCACTCCTACCCACTCTAGGGTTAGTAGATAGGTTGTTCCCTTGAGGACTGAATCTAGGTCTTGAACAAGGGGCCCCACCCTCTCATTGGCCCTAGAGGGATTCGGTTTAAAGGTTGGACCTTAAACCAATTGTTCAATAGTGGATCAGTGGGACTTAAAGAAAAAAGATATAATCTCGGGGGTAAAACGGTACTTTGACCCAGCCGAGATTATGAACAACCTGTGAAAGATTAACTTACTTATCATGGTCATATCACATGGACACAAATATATCTATAGTGAGGGGAGTGCAACTACGGAACTCTAGTGGAATGACCCGTTAGTTAACGAAGGTTGATTAACTCGATCTAAAGAGTTTAGCCAGTTAATCTCGGATCGTTGGAGCCCATGATCTATAGGTCCATTAGGTTCCCCCGCTAGCTCATAAGGAATCAACTTAGAACATTATGATGAAATAATTTGAATTGTTCAAAATAGGTAAAGAGAGAGAAACCGATAAATATATTTGATATAGTCATCGGTTATAACTTAAGTAGAGCTTCATGTTTAAATATGATTTAAATATCAATATGGAATCATATTTGAAAGCTCGGAATTGATGAAATAGGTCAAAGATGTAAAAAGTCAAAATGTTGACTTTTGACTTTGAAAAATCAAACTTTGACCAACTTTATATTCAAATATGATTTGAATTTTGAAAAAATGAATGCGGATTCATACTCGGGAGATTGAAATTAGTCAAGAAGAATAAAATGGTAAAAAGTCAAAATGTTGACTTTTGACGTTTAAATGTCAAATTACTATTTTACCCTTGGAAGAATATTGCATGTAAATAACAAATGGCTTCATGCATGTGAGACACCTACTTGGTAATATGCCAAGTGTGGAGAGTGGAAGCTCACTACATGCAAATTTTGCATGTAGTTTGCTTATAATATGCCAAGTGGTAGTCTCGGTTTTGATTTCGTGAGGAGATCCTGAAGAGCACGTGAGAAGATTGCGATAATAGAAAAGCATCAAGGGTGAATTTTCTATTAACCCTATTTTTTTATTTTTTAGGGTTGTGATGCATGTTTACCACTAAAGTGTTTAGTTGTAATTAGAGTAAATTTTGATCCTAATTCCGCTGCACATGTCTACCGTTTCCATCATGTGGTATCAGAGCATGTTTAATTTTATTCAATTGCATATGGTGGGATTTTGTCAATTTATTAGATAAATTATGTGTTGAACTAAAATGGATATATTATGGTTTTGGCAAATTAAATTAAGCTTGTTGTTTGTAATAATTATTGTAATTAGTCATTTTGTGGCTTAATTTATTATTTCAAAGAGTCTGTAATTTTTATGGAGTCATTGGAGTTGAAATTAGAATGTAATTTCATCAACTCGTAACCCGCTTCTCGCACGTGCCCAGATGGTGAGACGTCGCGCGGCCACGCATGTCGCCCCAGTTCCAACCCGCGTCCGACCGGGTCCGCCCGCCCGCCCGCGTCCGTTCGGCCTGCTTCGCCCGGCCCACGACCCAAGCCCACGTGCAGCCCAACACGCCTGACACGGCCCATCCTCGCGTGGCCCATCTGACTAACGGCCCATGAGTGTGGCCTGCTTCATGCATGCGCCCGCCCATGCCAACTCGGGTTTTGACCTGGTACCGCCGCCCCGCGCGCGTCTGGTGTGATTTTGGACCGGTTCAATGAATTTTGGGCCGATTCAGTGGATTTTTAAAGATTTTCCAGCCGGTTCGAGTTGTTCGGGAGCTCTAATGTACTTCATCAAATTATTATTGTAATAATTTAGTTCAAAGTTTAATTTAGGAGCCAAAACCAGTCAATTTTAGGGTGTTTAATTAATTATGCATGTGATGTATGTTTTAATTATTCTTTTAATTTGTATGTGCATAAAGTATGCCATATAGATTTAAAATTCCACCATAGGATAACATGTTCATGCATTGAAATTATGTTATAATTGTTATAATGTATATTATGCATGTTGATTAATTAATATGGAAAAATTAATTAATTTTGATTAATTAATTGTTTAATTAATTATATTAATTTTAATTAAATGTGATTGAATGAAATTAATTAATTAATTATTTATTTAGCTTAATTAAATAGGATTTAATTAAAAGTTAAATAAATTTAAATCTATATTAATTAATTTCTTTATATAATTGTTATATATTGTTTGTTGGTTAGTTGTTTGTTATAGTTTATCCTAGTTCTTTTATAAGTGTTATAAAATTAGACTTTTAAAATCTATAACAAAGATAACTTGCATGCTCACCTAGGTTAAAAAATATCTACCTTATTTGTAGAATTAGGTCGATATCTTATAAAACTGGTTATAAGAGTCTCACCTGATTAGATCTTGTTTACAAGTCAGATAAGATGACTAAGGTTTGAAGGTTTTTAAGTTGACGGTTTACGGAACACCTTCTACCTGGAGATCGTAATCAGTTTTTGAGTCTAGTTAACCTAGTTTAATGAGCATGTGTGAAAGATGTGAGGTAATAAAACAAGTTTATCACCTAGACATCGTAGGTTAAAATCCGATATAATGGTTATGCTTGGATATTTCACATAGACTTAGGATTCCTTCAAGTTAGCCTGAATAAAATCCTAAAGTAGTTAAATACCCTTAAAATCTTTATAGAACACTTTAGCTAGAGAGAAGTAGTGTACATTTAACCTCTAGCGTCCCTAATAGTTCACACAGTGAGGTCCATGCAGGGCTTTGCGCCGTGCATAGGAGCGGACTCCCTTCGGAGAGTGTTTGCATGGATTAATATCAAGGTGAATAGGGGAAGTAGTTCATAGTAAGTGGGTGAGGGATATGTGACAACAAATCCCACTGTCTCTTCCATTGGGTCACACCGTGAGATTCCTAGAATGCGCCTGCTTGTCTGCTCTGAAGCGACGTTCCCTTCGGAGGGCTGTGTTATAGGATTCGGAACACCGTGAACTCTAAATGTGGATAGGGTCTCCTTGATTAGTTTTCATGTTGACTTTCCCCTTTGGGAGCATAATGATTATAATCTCTGAGATTCAAAAATGGAGGGTTACACTTACAACATTACTAAGTTGTTAGTATATTTTCGACCGAAATAGCGATAACTAAATGCTATAGGAATATGAGATATTCAGGAGTTAGCATCTGGTCAAGATTGTCTTGGTTCAAATGAGGAATAATCGACTGCCCTTCGGTGGGGGTTATTCTAAACCTTTGGAATATCGTTGCAAAACTATAATGATGGGAACATTATCAGTATTTGCTAAATGATTGGCTTCTTTAGTGATTATGGTTTCTAAAATGAATATGTTTATTTTTCAGCATGAATAGCTCCATAGTTCAACTTCTAGCTTCCGAAAAACTTAATGGCGATAATTATGCGGCATGGAAATCAAATCTTAACACAATACTAGTGGTTGACGATTTAAGATTTGTCTTAACAGAGGAATGTCCTCAAAATCCTACCTCTAATGCTAACCGAACTGGTCGGGAAGCGTATGATCGATGGGTAAAAGCAAATGAAAAGGCTCGTTTATATATTCTTGCCAGCATGTCTGATGTTCTGGCAAAGAAACATGAATCCCTATCTACGGCTAAAGAGATTATGGATTCATTAAGGGAAATGTTTAGGCAACCAAAATGGTCCTTAAGACACGAGGCAGTCAAATACATTTACACTAAGCGTATGAAGGAAGGGACCTCTGTTAGAGAACATGTCCTGGACATGATGATGCACTTCAACATCGTCGAAGTAAATGGTGGGCCCATCGAAGAGGTTAATCTTTATCTTAGAGTCTCTTCCGAAGAGTTTCATTCCATTTCAGACAAATACGTCTTTAAACAAGATAAAGTTTAACTTGACAACCCTTCTGAATGAGCTTCAAAGGTTCCAAACTCTTACTTTGGGTAAGGAAAAACAAGTGGAAGCAAATGTTGCTACCACAAAAAGGAACTTTTCAAAAGGATCGTCTTCTAAAAGCACAAATGGACCTTCTAATCCTAAATCTCAAATGAAGACGAAGGGAAAGGGGAAGACTCTCAAGAGGAACAAGGGAAAGAAGCTGCAGAAAAAGGTAAGTGTTACCATTGTGGCCAGAATGGGCACTGGTTCGGAACTGCCCGAAATATCTTGCTAAGAAGAAAACAGCACAAGGTAAATGTGATTTACTAGTTGTTGAAACATGCTTAGTTGAATATGATACTTCAACCTGGATACTAGATTCAGGAGCCACTAATCATATTTACTTCTCATTTCAAGAAACTAGTTCTTGGAAGAGGCTTGCAGAACACGAGATCACTCTCAAGGTTGGAACTGGAGAGGTAGTCTAGGCTGAAGCAATGGGAGACTTGAAGTTGTTTTTTGAAGATAGATATTTACTACTTAAAAATGTTTTGTATGTACCTCAAATGAAGAGGAACTTGATATCTATCTCTTGCATTTTGGAACATATGTATGAAATATCTTTTCAAATAAATGAAGCGTTCATTTTCAATAAAGGTATTCAAATATGCTCTGCTATACTTGAAAACAACTTATATATGTTAAGACCAACTAGAGCAAACTTTGTCTTAAATACTGAAATGTTTAGAACAGCCAAAACTCAGAATAAAAGACAAAAGGTTTCTTCTAACGCCTATTTATGGCACTTAAGACTTGGTCACATAAATCTCAATAGAATTGAGAGATTAGTTAAGAGTGGACTTCTAAATCAGTTAGAAGATAACTCTCTACCTCCATGTGAATCTTGTCTTGAAGGAAAAATGACCAAAAAATCTTTTACTGGAAAAGGCCTTAGAGCCAAAGTACCATTAGAGCTTGTGCATTCGGACCTTTGTGGACCAATGAATGTCAAGGCTCGAGCAGGGTACGAATATTTCATCAGTTTCATTAATGATTATTCAAGGTATGGTCATGTTTACCTAATGCATCATAAGTCTGATTCTCTTGAAAAGTTCATAGAATATAAGGCTAAAGTTGAGAATGAATTAGGAAAAACAATAAAAATACTTCGATCAGATCGAGGTGGAGAATATATGGACTTGCGATTCCAAGATTATTTGATAGAAAATGGAATTCAGTCACAACTCTCTACACCTAGTACGCCTCAACAGAACGGTGTATCAGAAAAAAGAAACCGAACCTTGTTGGACATGGTTCGCTCTATGATGAGCTTTGCTCAATGGCCAGATTCTTTTTTGGGATATGCTTTAGAGACATTTGTCTATATTTTGAATAATGTTCCCTCTAAAAGTGTTTCAGAAACACCTTATGAGCTTTGGAAAGGGCGTAAAGGAAGTTTACGCCACTTTAGAATTTGGGAATTCCCGACACATGTGTTGGTACAAAATCCTAAGAAATTAGTACATCGTTCAAAATTATGCCTATTCGTAGGTTACCCAAAGGAATCAAGGGGTGGTCTCTTCTAAGATCCTCAAGATAATAAAGTATTTGTTTCGACAAATGCTACATTCTTGGAGGAAGACCACATCAAGAATCATCAACCGCGCAGTAAACTAGTATTAAGTGAGATTTCTACAAATGCTACAGATATACCTAGTTCATTAACTAAAGTAGTTCATAAAACTTGGAAGTCTGGTCAATCACATCCTTCTCAAGAGTTGAGAGAGCCTCGATGTAGTGGGAGGGTTGTTCATCAGCCTGATCGCTACTTGAGTTTAACAGAAACTCAACTCGTCATACCTGATGATGGCATAGAGGATCCATTAACCTATAAACAGGCAATGGATGATGTAGATAGTGACCAATGGATCAAAGCCATGAACCTCGAAATGGAGTCTATGTACTTCAATTCTGTCTAGACTCTTGAAGATCAACCAAATGATATAAAACCTATTGGTTGTAAATGGATCTACAAAAGAAAACAAGATCAAGCTGGTAAAGTACAGAATTTTAAGGCTCGACTTGTGGCAAAAGGTTATAGCCAAAGAGAGGGAGTAGACTATGAAGAAACTTTCTCTCCAGTTGTTATGCTCAAGTCGATTAGAATACTCTTGTCCATCGCCACCTTTTATGATTATAAAATTTGGCAGATTTCTCCATGACTAAGTCATACCTCATAAGTATCCAATATCCCAACTTTCACTATATCTAAGTTTAAACTAAAAAATATATCTAACACTTTCAACTAACAAGCTTTAGTAGTAACCTAACACTTCGAATAAATTATCATAAACTAAGGACTAAGATAATTCTAAATAAATAACAATTTCAATACATTTACATCTCTCTACAACAATCAAAATCACAATTTCACTAATTATTATCAATCTATACAACTTCAATTTAACTTATTCATATAACAATTTAAATTTACAATTTATAATAAACATACATAAAGTAAAAATTTCAATTTAAAATTTATAAAAAACATAAATACAATATACTATTTCAATTTACAATTTATGATAAAAATACATATGATATACAATTTATAATTTATAACATAAATACAATATACAATTTTAATTTACAATCTACCATAAACATATATACAATAACAATTTCAATTTCAATATACATATATATAATTCACATACATACTATTGGGATTTATGTTCTAAAACCCTTAGATTGTAAATATAATCCATTGACAGTTGTTAATAAAGTGTTATTATTGTAATAATTGTTATTGATTATATTATTAGTGTTGTCCTAATAACCCAAATCCAATAAACTAACATCATAAGTTGTTTAATGAGTCTTGAACAGTATGTAGAGACATATAGTGATCAATGTTTGAGATCAGCTTAAATGGTCTATAGTATAGGGATAAGATTGGGTACCTTATCCTCTTAACACTATGGATACGGCTCACTTTGTATTTGATACAAACGCAATGATCCAACGCATTCATGTAGTTGACATGCGATTATCCTATGCAATGAGTTTGCATAAGCCCGACCGCGAAATAGTAACCACTAGATGTAACTCCATTAACTAATTAGGTTTCCATTTCATTAGGATGACATAGGTAACTTAGTCTTAATCTTGAGTGTATTGTGAACTCCTGTTTGCGAGAGATTGTCCTTTGATTTCTACGGGTAAGAATGGTTAGATCGTCGACTCAATAAGCTTATCATTTTGTGGACAAGACCGAGTGGGGAGCTGGAAACATAATTACACAAGATGGAATTCACTCCTTTCCTACTTTAGGGTCAGTGGATGAGTGTTCTCTTAAATGGTGTCTTGGGGACTTGAACAAAGGGCCTTACCCTCTCTATTGAACGAGAGGGGTTTATGTTTAATGGTTGGACCATAAACAGGTTGTTCATAAGAGAAGCACTGATATTTAAGGATTATAGGTAACCCAGGGGTAAAACGGTAATTTGACCCAACTGATGTTACAAACACTTGTGAAAGACTAACTTACTATTATTGGTGTATCCGTGGACACAAAAATATATCTACAGTGAGAAGAGTTCAACTATGAGTCTTTAGTGGAGTGTACACACAGTTAACGAATATTGATTAATGTAGTTAATGAGTTTAGCCAATTAATCTCAGATAGTTATAGCTTCTGATTTGTAGGTCTATTAGATCCTCTTCCTAGCTCGTAAAGGATAATGAGATTTATTTATATTGGTTGTAATTTAAAATGTTCAAAATTACTTTGGCAATTAGTTTAATGTATAATGGTACATTATAATATAAGGTTTATCAAACTTGATTATATAAATTTAATTTTGGATATGATTCAAAATTAGTTTATGAGAGATAAAATATTTGATTGAGTTCAAATATTAATTTAATATGAATTGGATTCATATTAAAATTATTGGTTACGAGAGAAACTTATATTTGAATCTGATTCAAATTTAATTTAAGTTAAATATAAGATATTTAATTCAACTATTAATTAATCCTACAGAGGTTGTTCGTAACCTTAGCTGGTCAAAATACAGTTTTACCCTCGAGATTACATCTTGCTCTTTAAGTCCCACTAATCCACTATTGAACAATTGTTTAAGGTCTAACCTATAAATAAAATCCCTCTTGGGCTAATGAGAGGGTGGGGCCCATTGTTCAAGACTTTGATTCAGTCCTTAAGGAAAAACCTATCTACTAACTCTAAAGCAGGTAGGAGCGAATTCCATTTTTCACTCTATGTCCCTAGCCATCCACCCTACCTCTAAAATGGAAGGCTTATTGAGCCGACACTGTTGATCTGCCCCACCTATGCATATCTACGGATAATTCCTTGTGAACAGAAGTTCATAGTTAGCTCAGGATTAAGATTAAGTTATCTGGGTTAACAATAATCGAAATAGTCAGTTTTATACAGTCAATGGTGTTATAACTTAAAAGTGACTAATTTATGGTTCCAGTCTTATGTAAACTCTTTACATAGGATGCCCTCACTTCCATGTCTCTACATGAACGATTCAGGATCACATCGTTTGTACTAACTACGAAGTAAGCCGCATCCATAGTGTCTCCAGAACAAGGCTCCAACCTTATTCATACATTATAGATCATTTGGGCTATATACTCAAACTTGATCCACGTTTATGTCTTTACATAAAGTTCAAGTTTACACTAGATAGCCTCGGGACCTTAGTTTATTGGATTTAAGATTATAGGATTCTTATTTTCACTAATAAGTCCTCAATAACCACTTTATTGAATATAATATAATTTAAACTACAAAGTACGAGTTTTAGGACATAAATTCCAACAAAAGTTACATCCAAGAGGGGATGAGCCTTTCCAAGTTCTTGAAAAAGTCAACAATAATGCATACAAAATTGACCTTCTAGGAGAATATTCAATAAGTTTTACTTTCAATATTGCTGGCTTGAGTCCTTTTAATGTAGGTGATTAATTTCTTGATTCGAGGACAAATCCTTTTTGAAGAGGGGAAAATGATGGAAATCATGGTGTTCCACTCGTTCCAAAAGAACCAATTACAAGATCTAAGGCATCAAAGATTCAACAATAATTCATTCTTCATGTAGAAGAATGGATAGGGTCGATTCACCCTTAATTTCATGTCCCTCATACTAATACAAGAGACGAAGAACCATTTGGAGTTTGGAAGGTTCAATGTTTTCTCGATTGAAGCGGACTGTGAGGTAGATATTACGCTTCCAAGAACCCAACACTTTGAAGACCTCATGATTTAGTTGATATCGCATTTGTCACACCCCACCCCAAGCACCAGCTTGCTTGGCCTGAGATGTGGCGTGAAGCCAACCAACATTGCTCCCCTTCTGACAACACAAGTTGTGTGAAACCCAAAATTTCTTTAACCTTTGAAATTTTTTAAGCTTAGACAAGGTCAAGAGAAAATGAAATTTAGGAGGAAAAAGGTAAAAATACTTGGAATTTAGGTTTGGAATTGAGAATAAGAGAAAAGTTGAGAAATTTTGCTAAGTGTCAAAGATTTGGTTTTTGGATGTTTGGAGGTTATGTAGGTGGCAAAGAAAGACTAAAGAACCTCCAAAAAGGTGTCAATGGGCGACAAGAAGAGGTTTGAAACCTCCAAGCATATGCATTTGAACATGGAGTAGGCAACCAAGTAAGAAAACTAACCTCCAAAGGTGATGTCTAGGCGAGAAGGCATTGGAGGTTAGAATAGGCGTTTAGGGTTTAGGGTAAAGGCTTAGGACAAAGACAAACAAAGAAACTGTCATCGAACCACTTTTGACCAAAAAATAAAAATGAGTCCAAAGCTTCATCGATTGCCTTTTGTTTGAGACCGACACATGAAGTTAGCCAACATGAGCTTAGCTTAACTAGTACCTATATGTACTTGTGGATAAGAAGTCCCGAGTTCAAATCCCCACCCCTGGATTTATTACAATACCTTTACAAAAAAGAGAAGAAGACACATTAAGTTCTCAAACTTTCCCATTTTCTTTGCAGGGAATGCATTTTCGATGGTTCTCAACACCCACCAAATGTTCACCCTTGTTTGGAAGCGTTGACCATCTTTTCGATCGTTTTGGTTGGCAACTTAGTCCTCCTAGAACGGGATCGCTTCTTGACCTATATTTTGTGTAAATGTTTAAGGGACCATGCCAGGAATGTAGAGGGAAGTTCTTAGAGGTCGAATCCATAAACCAGAAAGGCTTAGGATGAAGACAAAACAAAGAAACCTTCGAGGGGCCACTTTTGACCAAAAAAATAAAAAATAAGTCCAAAGCTTCCTTGATCGCATTTTTCTGGGACCGACATAGGGAGTTCTCATACTTTGCATGTTTTCTTTGTAGGGAATGCATTTTTTATGGTTCTTGACACCTATTAAACGTTCGTCAATGTTGGGAAGCGTTGACTATCTTTTTGGTCATTTTGGTTGGCACCTTAGTACTCTTGAAACGAGATCGCATCTAGACCTATATTTTGTGTAAATGTGTAAGGGACAAGACCAGGAATGTAGATGGACGTTCTCAGAGGTCAAATCCCAAAACCAAAAAGGCTTAGAACGAAGACAAAACAAAGAAATCATCGTAGGGCTACCTTTGACCAAAAAATAAAAACTAAGTCCAAAGCTTTGTCAATCACATTTTTTTGGGACCCACACAGGAAGTTCTCAAACTTTGCCCATTTTTGTTTGTAAGGAATGCATTTTTAGTGGTTCTTGAGACCCACCAAACGTTCACCTGTGTTTGGAAGCGTTGACCATCTTTTCGATCATTTTGGTTGGCACCTTATTCTTTCCGAAATGAGATCGCTTCTAGACCTATATTTTTTGTGAATGTGTAAGGGACCGTGTGAGGATTGTAGATGGAAGTTCTTGGAGGTTTAATCCCAAAACCAGAAAGGCTTGGGAACAAGACAAAACAAAGAAACAATGAATGGTCACTTTTGACCAAAAATAAAAACTGAGTACAAAGCTTCGTCGATCACCTTTTTATGGTGACCGACACAGGAAGTTTTCAAAATTTTCCCATTTTCTTTATAGGGAGTGTATTTTTTATGGGTTTTGACACACCCCAAATGTTCGCCATTGTTTGGAAGCGTTGACAAGATTTTCGATCATTTTTGTTGGCAGCTTATTCCTCCCGAAACGAGATAGCTTCTCGTCCTATGTTAGTGTAAATATGTGAGGGACCATGCCAGTAATGTAGACACAAGTTCTTGCAGTTTGAATCCCTAAACCATAAAGGCTTAAGACAAAGACAAACAAAGAAACCGCTAAAGGGTCATTTTTTACCAAAAAATAAAAACTGAGTCCAAAGCTTCATCCATCGACTTTTTTTGGGACCGACACATAAAGTTATCCAACATGAGCTTAACTTAACTAACACCTGTATGTATCTATGGACAAGAGGTCCCGAGTTTAAATCCCCATCCCTACACTTATTACAATACCTTTTACAAAAAAAAAAAAAAAAAAAAAAACACATGAAGTTCTCAAACTTTGCCCGTTTTCTAGGCAGGGAATGTATTTTCGATGGTTCTTGACACCCACCAAATGTTCACCCTTGTTTGGAAGTGTTGACCATCTTTTCGATCGTTTGGGTTGACCTTAGTCCTCCCAGAATGGGACCGCTTCTCGACCTATATTTTGTGTAAATATTTAAGGGACCATGCCAAAAATATAGATGAAAGTTCTTAGAGGTCGAATCCATAAACCAGAAAGGCTTAGGACGAAGACAAAACAAAGAAACCTTAGAAGAGCCATTTTTAACAAAAAAATAAAAAGTGAGTCCAAAGCTTCGTCGATCGCCTATTTTTTTGGGACCAACACAGGGAGTTCTCAAAATTTGCATGTTTCCTTTGCAGTGAATGTAATTTAGATGGTTTTTGACACCAGCTAACGTTTGCCACTGTTGGAAAGAGTTGACCATCTTTTCGATCGTTTTGGTTGGCACCTTAGTACTCCCGAAACGAGATTGCTTCTAGACCTATATTTTGTGTAAATGTGTGAGGGACAAGACCAGGAATGTAGATGGAAGTTCTTAGAGGTTGAATCCCAAAACCAAAAAGGCTTAGGACGAAGAAAAAACAAAGAAACCATCTTAGGGCCACTTTGGACCAAAAAATAAAAGTGTGTCCAAAGCTTCGTTGATTGCCTAATGTTTTAGGACCGACACAGGAGTTCTCAAACTTTACCCATTTCCTATTCAAGCAATATATTTTTTATGGTTCTGGGCATCCGCTAAACGTTCGCCAATGTTTGGAAGCGTTGATCATCTTTTCGATCGTTTTTGTTGGCTCCTTAGTCCTCCTAAAATGAGATCGCTTCTCGACCTATTTTTTGCGTAAATGTGTAAGGGACTATGCGTGAAGTGTAGACAGAAGTTCTTAGAGTTTGAATCCCTAAACCAGAAAGGCTCAGAACAACGTGTCACAACCCTCTCGGTAGACCTGCTTGCTTGTCTCGCAAGACGCGGTGCGACTTGAGCATCCTTAACACGGTAAAACACCAAAGACAGTTGTCTTAACTTCCTTAACTTAGATTAATCGTCAAAAGACTCAACTTAACATACTTTAGGCAATATAGAGCTTAACGCGAAAACGATAAAATAAACTTTAACTTTTATTATCAACAAGGCATTTAGTACATGAACCAAAAGATACAACACTTTAACCAAAAGTTAACAAGTTAAACTAAAACGTCTGGCAGCTTCTCGCCTAGCATGCCCAAAGTTCCTCTCCTCTTTGGCCTCAACGTATAAGTCTTGGAAGATAAATGTTAAAGAATAAGTCTAAATGACTTAATAAGGTTTTATGAAATTCTTTTCACAATACCTTTTTCATAAACATCACTTCGGAAACCAAATCAACAGAACAAATAACATATCGAATCATACAAATATCATTTCGCATAAACACCATTTCACATAACACATCTTTTTGCATAAATGATTAATCTCAAATAACACCCATTAGTTAACAGTCATTTCTTACGCCAAGGATCCCGAATCATCCTCTATGCTAGGTCAAGTAACTTCTTGTTTAGACTACTAAAATTATCAACATCCGAGGATATACAAATTCATCCTTGTTGCTTAGCCTACTAAGCTTTATCATTCTTTTCAACGCATAAGCCAGGTTTGATCACCACGTAGTCCCGTTCACTCATGGTTGCCTTTACTCTTTATGTACACATAAATGTTAGAATCATCTCAAGGAAACAACTAATGGTTTGAAAACCATTTCATAGTATTGAAATCACAGTCATGAAATCAAGCTTGAAACATCATAAATTATGCTTGAAAACATATAAACTTTTTATAGAAATCTCTTTTGAAAAATTTTCTCATTTGAAATCATCTTTCAAAATAATAAAGGGAAATCACAAGAAAGATTTTAATATAAAAACATTTAAAAAAATCACTCACAAAATTTATTAAAAAACTCCTCTTCTCCTTCTCGTGAGCCTCTTCTCGAGTAGCTAAATCAGCAGTAGTTCAACACTTTGATTTTTTTCCTCCTTCAAACAAATGACTGAGGTCCTATATTTATAGAGCTCTTAAACCAGCTTAGTAATGCTTAAACTCTTAGCACGACCGCTTTTGCTTCTTAATGGAGCACGTGTAAACTTAAGATGTATCATTAATCATGCGTAGCTTGAACTCCACACGTGGCCCATTAACTACAGTTAGGAAATTCCTCTGAACTTTCCTTACTTCTTCTCGCCAAACTTCATTTCACGATGAACCTTAATCGTCCAACCTTTCTTGCGAACAATCTTAACGCGTGGTCACACTTGAACGCCAACAAATCTTCCTCACAAACTAACCAACCTTTACTGGCACAGAACTCTTACTGCAAACTTACACTTAAACTTCAAGGCTTCCTCGTAGACTTCTTAACTCACAACCTTCAATTTCGTATTTTCCTTCAGAAACTCCTTCTCAGTGAAACTCTTGGTTCTTCCCGCAAAGACCACATAAAACCCCTAGTCTAACACTTAGTCAAAAATTTCACTTCTTAACTCTTAACTTAGGCGTGGGTTTCACACAATGACAAAACAAAGAAACCGTCGAAGGGCCACTTTTGACCAAAAAATAAAAACTGAGTTCAAAGCTTCATCAATCACCTTTTTTTTTTTTTTTTTGGAACGACACAGAAAGTTCTTAAACTTTGCCCATTTTCTTTGTACGGAATGCATTTTCGATGGTTCTTGACACCTGCCAAATGTTCGCCATTGTTTAGAAGCGTTGACCATCTTTTCAATCATTTTTGTTGGCACCTTAGTCCTTTTGAAATGAGATCACTTCTCGACCTATATTTGGGGTAAATGTGTAAGGGACCATGCCATGAATGTAGACAGAAGTTCTTGGATGTCCAATCCCTACACCAGAAAGGCTTAGGACCAAGACAAAACTTAGAAACCATCGAAGGGCTACTTTTGACCAAAAAATAAAACTTGAGTCCAAAGGTTCGTCGATCTCCCTTTTTGGAACTAACATAAGAAGTTCTCAAACTTTGCTCATTTTCTTTGTAGGGAATGCATTTTTTATGGTTCTTAACACCTGTTAAATGGCGATTGCCTTTTCAATCCTTTTGGTTGGCACCTTACTCCTTTCGAAACGAGATCGCTTCTCAACCTATTTTTTGGATAAATGTGTAAGGGACCATGCAAGGAATGTAAACAAAAGTTCTTGGAGTTGGAATTGGTGGTTTTGTTTGGACCTTACTCCTCCTCGACCGAGCTCGCTTCTCAATCAATATTTTGGTTAAATGAGTAAGGGAGCATGCTAGGAATGTAGATGAAAGTCCTTAGAGTTGGAATCTCTAAACAAGAAAGGCTTAGGACCAAGACAAAACAAAGAAACTGTCGAAGAGCTACTTGTGACCAAAATTAAAAACTGAGTCCAAAGCATCGTCGATCACCTTTTTTTTGGGTCTGACACAAGAAATTCTCAAACTTGGCCCACTTTCTTTGCAGGGAATGCATTTTCGATGGTTTTTAACATCTACTAAAAGTTAGCAATTGTTTGCAAGCATTGACGATGAATTGGTGGTTTTGGTTGGGACCTTGCTCCTCCCCGAACGAGCTAGCATCACGACCTATATTTTGGTTAAATGTGTAAGGGAGCATGCCAGGAATGTAGACGGAAGTCCTTGGAGTTGGAATCCCTAAACTAAAAATGCTTAGGACCAATACAAAACAAAGAAACTGTCAAAGGACCATTTTTGACAAAAAAAAAAAAAAAACTGAGTCCAAAGGATCGTCGATTGCCTTATTTTGGGTTCGACACAAGAAGTTCTCAAACTTGGTCCATTTTATTTCTAGGGATTGCATTTCTGTTGGGATTTATGTCCTAAAACTCGTAGATTGTAAATATAATCCATTGGCCGTTATTAATAAAGTGTTATTATTGTAATAATTGTTATTGATTATATTATTAGTTTTAATAACCCAAATCCAATAAACTAACATCCTAAGCAGTTTAATGAGTCTTGAACAGTAAGTAGAGACATACAGGGATCAATGTTCGAGATCAGCTTAAAGAGTCTATAGTATAGGGATAAGGTTGGGTACTTTATCCTGGTAACACTATGGATACGGCTCACTTTGTATTTGATACAAACGTAATGATCCAACGCGTTCATGTAGTTGACATGCGAGTGAGGGTATCCTATGCAATGAGATTGCATATGACAAGACCGCGAAATAGTAACCACTAGATGTAACTCTGTTAACTAGATAAGTTTCTATTTCATTAAGATGACCTAGGTAACTTAGTCTCAATCCTGAGTGTATTATGAACTCCTGTTCGTGAGGGATTGTCCTTTGATTTGTACGGGTGAGAGTGGCCAGATCGCCGACTCAATAAGCTTAACATTTTAGGGACAAGACCGAGTGGGAAGTTGGGAACATAGTAACACAAGATAGAGAAGGAGATGAGTGTTCCCTTAAATGGTGTCTCCAGGATTTGAACAAAGGGCCCTACCCTCTCTATGGCACGAGAGGGGTTTATGTTTAATGGTAGGACCATAAACAGGTTGTTCATTAGAGGAGCACTCGTTTTTAAGGATTAGAGGTAATCTAGGGGTAAAACCGTAAATTGATCCAATTGGTATTACGAACACTCGTGAAACACTAACTTACTTTATTGGTCTATATCCGTGGACACATAAATATATATATAGTGAGACGAGTTCAGCTGTGAGTCTTTAGTGGAATGTACACACAGTTAATGAATATTGATTAATATGGTTAATGAATTTAGTCAATTAATATCATATCATTATAGCTTCTGATCTGTAGGTCCATTAGGTCCCCTTCATAGCTCGTTAAGGGTAATGAAATTGATTTATATTGGTTGGAATTTGAAATGTTCAAAATTACTTTGGGAATTAGTTTAATGTATAGTGACACATTATAGTATAAAGTTTATCAAAATTTATTATATAAATTTAATTTTGGATATGATTCACAATTAATTTATGAGAGATTAAATATTTGAATGAGTTTAAATATTAATTTAATGTAAATTGGATTCATATTAAAATTATTGGTTATGAGAGAAACTTATATTTGAATATGATTCAAATTTATTTAAGTTAAATATAAGATATTTAATCCAGCTATTAATTAATTGGAGAATTAATTAATAGTTTAGTTTTATTTTATTTAATTACATTTGATTTAATTAAATTAATATACAACTGTAAGATATTGAATAGATATTCATTAAATAAGATTTAAATTAAATATTAACTAAATATGATTTAATTAATTATTAACTAATTGATTAATGGTTAATTAATTAGTATTTTTGAAATTTTTATTAATGCAATATTTTTTATATTAATAGATTCTCACGAATCTCTCCTACTCCCTTTCCTACTTCATGAAGAAAAGAGAGTTATAAATACGCAGAACAAAATAGTTATGATTTAACTAATAATTTTGCTTTTCTGCAAAAGAGTTTCTCTCGAAGATCTCTAAACATTTTCTATCACAATTGGTTCCCACAAATTAAACTCATCCCAGAGGATAGGAAGGTCTCTGACGGATGATGTCCTAATTTGGAGATTTATTTTGTATATTCAGAGACGTCAAACAAGTAAGTTTTTCTTTCTCTAATCAATAATTAGAAATCATGATTAGCCTTTAAGTTATAATAAGAAAATTTATTTCTATATTATTTTGCCAATGTACTGGTATTTTGAGATTTTCAAATTAAATTGAGGAATGATTTTGTAAAATCTTCTACTACCATATGATTTTATCCCTTCACATACAATTTTCAATATAAACATACAATATACACATACAATTTACAATATACACATACCATTTACAATTTACACATACATAATACACATACAAAATTCACATACATATACCATAAAAATACATAAAATTTACAATATATATATACATACAATAATACACAATCCCTAAACCCTAAACTTACAATATACATTCATTAATACACAATCCCTAAGCCCTAAACATGCATACAATTTCCAATGTACATATACATACAATAATACATAATCCCTAAACATACAATATACATACAATTAATATCCAACATACAATATATACACAAAATGCAACATTTTTATTGGTAGAGACGACGAACTAAGGCAATGAAGATAGGAGGTTGGTGGGCGGTCCGAACGGCGACGGCGACGGCTCGATCTCACTCTCTCTCTTTCGTCTTCCTCTTTCTTTTTTTTCTTTTTGTTTCCTTTATGTGTTCATTGAACACAAAATTAAATAACAAGGGTTCTCGCGACGCTCCACGAAAACATCGTGAGAACCCACTTCTAACAACTCAGCCACTTATTGCATCGCTAGAAGCTAATCTAACGTCGATGTCGTCACTTATGGTGTTGACATTACCTTTTCAAACTCAATCAAATCGTCGAACTTTTAGTGACGTCAATTACTAGGATGTCAGCAAAAGGGTTTGTCATTATGACTTAAAGATTAGACCTTTGACGACGTGGTCAACGTGCGTCGTCGTAGATGACCAATGATGACATAGCTTCAGCAAACATCACGAAAGATTTGCAATTTTAATAATATTTTAGGTCTTTGTCGATGTCGTCCTTTACGATGTTGCAATTAGTGGGCAAAGGACGACGTAGACGAGCATGAAGTCAGGGAAACTAAATAATATTTTTAAAATAAAAAAATTTTCACGACGTCGTCATTCATGACATCACTGGTTCCCTAATCTGTCACGACATATTCTTCTTATGTCGACATTAAAGACCAATGCCGACACCATTCCAACACGATGGTAAAAAGCTTTTCTTACGATGTTTTTCATCCCAACGCCATTTTATGCGCCGACAGAACCCCGAATTCTTGTAGCGTGCGCCTAATAATTCAAAATAAAAGTTTTGGGTGGTCTGCGAGAAGAGGTAGGTTACTCCGCGAGAAAGGTTATGCGAGAAGACTTTTGAAAGGTAGGGCGATAAGATGTCTAAGGTAGTTCATGAGGAAGACTCTTGAAGTGTAACTATAACTACGCGATAAGAACATTATGCAAGAAGAAAGTTTGGCGAGAAGAAGTAAGGAAACTTCTTAGAAATTTCTTAAGTGTGTTTAAGTTAAACATGTTTAGGTTAAACCTTAAGCTTACACACATACCACTAAGTTGGATAGCTGACAAGAGGACAAGAGTTTGTGGAGGACTGAGCTATTTTAAGGAGCAGTATATATAAATAGGAGTCCTCGGTCATTTGTTATTGTTATTCTGAGAATTTGAAGAAAAAAGTTTAAGTGTTGAAGTATGCCAAAGTGTCTACGAGAGAAGACTATGTGAGAAGAAGAAGAAGAGAAGAATTCTGGGTTTAAGGCTAAGTTTGTGAGTGTTTTTCCTCCAAATGTTTTATATTGATTTCAAGCTTTCTTTATAAATTCCCGATGATTTGAATGATGATTTCAAATATGAAAGTTTCCAAAAGAGATTTATATGAAAACTTATAGGTTTACACCATGTTTTATTATGTTTTAAAGCATGATTTGATTAATGTGATTTCAATGATTGTGAAATGGTGTTCAAACCATTAGTTCCTTCCTGTCAATAAGCTAACTTTTATGTGCACAGAAAGAGTAAAGGTCACCATGGGGTGTATGGGGCTACACATGGTGATGAGATGCTAGTTAATGCATTGAAAGAAACGTATTAAACTTCGCAGTCTGGGTAACAAGGATGAATCTGTATATCCTTGGATGCTATTATTACAGTAGTCTAAACGCGAAGTTACGTGACCTCACATAGAGGATGATTTGGAATCCTTGGCGAAATGAATGTTTGGTAACTAATGGGTGTTATGTGAAATGATATGTTTATCTATGAAATTGTTATATTGAATTTATATGAAAATTGTTATGTTTGACGAAATGATATTTGGAAAGGTATTGCAAAAGAGATTTATTAAAACCTCATTAAGTCTTGTAGACTTATGTTTTCAAAATTCCATCTTCCAGGAATCAGGCGATAAGACCAGGTAGGAGGAGTTAAAGGGCTTGCTAGGCGGAGAAGGCTGCCAAGGTGTTTAAGCTTAAGTTTATTTTATTGTACTTATGTTTATGTATGTAAAGTTGTTGTAAGCATTTGGACAGATTAATACAAATTTGAGTTGGTTTATTCTGTGTTAAGTCATTTGTATTGCCTAAAGTATAAATTCTAAGTTTAAGTTAGGAGACTAGGTGATTAAGCAAGAGCTTAAGGACTTCAAGAATGAGTGTCTTGGCATTTAACTGTGCCAGGATAATCAAGTCGCACCGCGTCTCATGGGACAAGCAAGGGCGTCTACTGGGCCATGTGTGACACAATGCCCCCTCAAATCACAAGATTACAAAGGATAAAGCAACATCATCACTCATAAGATACGTAGTTCTTACAAATGTATGGATCATAACTTAACGCTTCAACATGTTCATGAAATCGTACACAAAGATATTCATTTTTTATATGAAAACCATTTACTGAAATATAGATTTATAAGTAAGAATCGTTTCCAACAATTATTTATCTGAAAGATCGTTTCAACGAAATCATTCATGAATGAGAATTACCCACAAACGAACATTCATTTAGAAGGATCACTCACAGACATTTTTGACTCCAATCTTTCCTTTATGTTTTCAGTTTTCCCTTTTCGTCATCCAACCTTCATAATTCTCTTATTGATGGGTAGCACCTTATGCCCCTTTTCTTTTGATCTTTGGTCCTATTTATAGAGATCTTTCACATCCATGGGTCATTTCTACGTTTTACATGTGTCGCCTTCTCGTTTCGCCACGTTCTGTAGCCAACCCAAACTCAACACATAAGTCCATGATAACTTGCATAAATACAAGTTATTGTAGCCTTTTTCATAGAATAATGAGGTCAAAATATAAAAGAAGCGTATCAAAATGTGTACATTGTGTTAAAAATGCATAAGTACTTAGAAATATACTTTACATAAGCGTTATACCTGTTTTACAAGATTTTCAGTGTCTAAACACATGACTATGAAGAAAAGAAGAAGATAGCAAATCGTAGAGTCTTTCACGAGAAGAATAGGTGAGAAGAACAAATCGCAACGCGAGAAGCATTTTTCTAAAAGACAAGAAAAATAGTTTGGCGTACAGTGTTGAAATGTTCAGAAGAACAGAAGTTTTCCCCCCAAAAGCTGCCTATAAAAGGTCTCCTTCTTCATCAAAGACAAGGGGGACCTGTATGAGTCAAGGTGAAGGTCTGTATGCGCCAAGGTAGGGGCCTGTATGGATTAGGAAAGAGGTCCAAATAAACCACAAGGAAGCCTGAATTAGGCTAAAATCTAGAGAGAGAACAGTGGAAAGGATTGGCCTTTCCGCGTCTTTAAACATTGTTTTCTTCTTCTCTAGTCATACTATAAGTGAGAGCTTAAAGTCTGAGTGGTGAAGGTTTCATCTCCCATTCCCCTTAACTTGTACTCATTCTCATTCTTCTGTCTTCCATTTTTTTTATTCTTTGTGTAATATTTATATTGTTCATATTGTACAATGGCCGAAGGCCTACATTCTTTAATATATATTACATGATTATGCCTTTTCAATCTATCATTTCTTGACTTTTCACTTGTTAATGTGTTATTGGTAGGTTTGTGATAAGATTTTGGTAAGAAGTACAGCTTATAATGCTTGTCACGTTAGTTGAGCTATGTTCATCCTTTGGCCAGCGTCAATTGCCAACTACCCGAGATGGCAAGTAGCAAGGATAAGGCTAATGCGTGTAGGAAGGAGTTTGACAAACTCCACCTTGGCGAGATAACTCTCCTCATTTGTGTATTGAAAGGTGAACAAATGTGTACATTAGGTGCCAAGAGGCTGTTGTCCTTAATCGCGGAGTTCTAAAAATATCATGAGTGTACACTTCTAGATACACCTTACTTAATCATGCTTAGTCACTTGAATCCCAAAAGGCGAGCAAGTGTGGCTTTTAAAGGCTTTGAGAGAAGCTCGACTTAATCATAAGCTGATTTAGCTAGTTGTATCGCATCAAGATTCTACATGGCTTAATTTCATAATAATGCGTAGACTTTCCTTCACTCCCTTCTTGCAGACAAGTTAGAACTCATATCCATTTCGCATCCATCTAGTCCCCCTTTACAAATTCTCTGGGCGTACATAAGTAGGTTTAGTTGATCTTTTATACTTTATTTATTTAACTATTTTATATCACCCAATTGATGAGTAGATTCTAGATATGACTTTTCATATCAAGTCCCTTTAGTCGACTCTGGATCATCAAGATAAATCTATTGTTTCACTTATACTTGGGCAAGTAGTAGGAAAACTTGTATTCGATAAGGATTTAGTGGTTACGCGATAAAGAGGTCCTAGTGAGTACTTCACATATTGTGATCATGACCAATGACTTATCACATAGAATTAATTATGCAACAATATAATACCACCCTAAGTTTGAACCCACAAACCAGTCCAGCGTCAGTTACTAATAGACACTCTCCTTGAGACACGAACCTTATCTCCTTGGGAAGCCAAACGTTTCATTGTCTAAACTCCTTCTCAGGAAGTCACAGAACATTAACTTCGCCTCAGTGAGTTGAACAATCACCTATTCGGTGCTCATTTTTTCAACAGTACGTCTACCTTATCGTGACCACACTTAGGTGTAGGCATTTCTCCTTGCATCACTACACTTCTCGCCTAGCCTTCAACTAATGTGTCACACCCCACCTCGGGCACCTACTTCAACTAAAAGTATTGAAATATTTCCTTGATCATAAAATCATGGTATTACTTGAAAACAGTTCATAAATATTTATCGTAAATCATGAAGTGAAATAATAGCTTAGAAATCATGTTCATAAATCATTTTGAAATCGATGTGTTACTCACAAGCTATTGCTTGTAGAGCTTGAAAACATGTTTAATAAATCATTTTTAAATTGATGTGTTACTCACAAGCTATTGCTTGTGAAGCTTGAAAACATATTTCATAAATACTTTTAGAAATCAATGTGTTACTCACAATACTTTTATGTATCCTTCGTCGTAAATTCCTCTCGAGCCTCCTTGATCTGAAAAATTCATATTTTATCCTTATTTAGTCTCTTGAACATGAAAGTATTCAAAACATTCCTTAAATATTCCCAAAAATATCAAGAAATCCCAAGACAATTCGAAAATAGCCCAACAAAGTCAATTGACATGATGTAGGGGGCTGACCATGTGCGCATGGCCTGGTTGCCTTGCACATGCTAACCTTGCAAGAGGTGCCACGCGCGTGCTTGCTGCCTACCTAGTCCCCCTCGCATGTTTGGCGCGCGCGTGTTAGTGCTTCCGCACACCCTATGCCGCGTTAACCTCTAAGGCAGTGTCATACGCACAACTTGAGTGTGCACCTTGTTGCTTGGTTGTGCTATGACCTTGTCATGTGCGTGCAAACTGATCCAAGATAACCTCTATGAAGAAAGAGCACGCCGATCTCGCCTACTCATGCATGACTCACAACCACTACCCAAAAAGCTAAAAAACTTCCAGAATCATGACTCATCTTTGAAAAATCACAACTTAAAATCCATAACTCTTTTGACAAAACGTCATTCTACAAAGTTTCTCTAAAATGAGTTAAATTTCTTACCTCAAGTATTGAGTCCTATGGCTTCCTAGGAGTACACCTTGCTTAGTATCTCTTGAAAAATGACCTTCTCGTGAATGTCTTTCTTTTAGACTTAGTTAAACTTACCTTTTTCTAATGGAGCTCTTCTTCAATAGGACACCCTTTTGAGATCAGGGCCTCACAATATAAGCTTAGATGTCCCCATCTATTATAGAGGCATCTAAAGTTCAACTTGTCCCAGAAGCAATTTGTCAACCTAACTTTGGAACTTGAACAAGGTCAGCATTATTAACCACAATTACTAATAACTTATTGAGATTGTCTTTCAAGGTGTTTAACAAGTATTTCTAAGTTAAAAAGAAAGTGTTTTTAAGCACTTAATATATCAGCAGCTGTATCTTATTAGTGCACTGGTAGTTTATAGACACTTATTCAAAATTCATTTAAAATAGAATATAAATTAGTGTAACAGCGTTATTCATTAAAAATAATTTCAAGTATATTATTTTAGTATATCAGTTGTACATCACATTCATCCTAAATATAAATAAAAGTTCTAAGTATAATATTATAAGTATTGTATCAACATTCACTCTAAGTATAATATTATAAGTATTGTATCAACATTCACTCTAAATACATTTTAAGTATGACATTGATGTATCATTAATATATTAATATATTAGTAATTCTTAGAAATATGTTTGTTCAAGTATATCAATAGTGTATCACACCATGTTCAAATTTTAATTTCAAGGAAAACATTGGTGTATAAAATAGTTTACCAACATTTTTTTAGAATATATACAAATAAGATGAATTGGATCATTATAAATTGATTATAATTTACTAGAAAAGTAATGTTCTATAAGAAACTGCGAAAAGTAATGTTCTATAAGAAACTTATAATAATTCAAATGAACTTCACATATAATAATATTAAGTACACGAGCACTTGTTGACCGATAAATATGGTTAATGAATGATAAGTTTAGTATCCTTTAACTTATATACTTTATATTTGATATATCAATCAAAACCCATGAATAATTCTAAATACAATAATATTGGTTGACTAATAAATATGATATACAAATGATTTTTGGTATATCAATTGTATAACTTTTATGTTTTACGTTATATTATTAATAATGTTAAATACCAAATTATAAATTATATCAATTAACCAACAAATAAAAGGTACATAAGATGTACTACTCATATATATCTTAAATCACTAATTAGAAGAAATTTGGAATAATAAAAGTGTAAATCAACTCTAATGTTTCCTTTTCTATATTCGCTATAGTGGGACTTGTAGAATTATTTTGTTTTTAATACTGGCACCACGTAAGAAATTTTTTAAAGATTAAATTTAAGATTTATTGAAAATATCATAATTAAGATGGGTTGAAATTTATGTCCTAAAACTCGTAGTTTGTAAATCATATTCTATTCAATAAAGTCGTTGTTGATATTATAATCTTAAAGCCAATAAACTAAGGACCCGAGGCTATTATTGAGTAAACATGAACTTTATGTAGAGACATAAACATGGATCAAGTTCGAGTATATATCCTAAATAGTTTATAGTATACAAATACAATTAGGCACCTTATTCTGGGGACACTATGGATGTGGCCTACTTTGTAGTTAGTACACACGATGTGAGTTGAATCGTTCATGTAGAGACATGGAAGTAGGGGCATCCCATGTAAAGAGTTTGAATAAGACTGGAACCATAGAAATATTCACTTTTAAGTTATAACACCGTTAATTTTAATAAAATTGACTATTTTGTTTATAGATATCCAGTATTACTTAATCTTAATCCTTAGCTAACTATGAACTCCTGTTCACATGAAATTATCCTTAGATCTGCATAGGTGAGGCAGCTCAATGGCGCTGGCCTCATAAGTCTCCTATTTTAGGGGTAAAACCGGGTGGATAGCTAGGGAAATAGGCTGCAAAACGGAATTCACTCTTATTCGCTTTAGAGATAGTAGATAGGTTGTTCCCTTAAGGATTGAATCCAAGTCTTGAACAAGAGGCCCCACCCTCTCATTGGTCCGAGAGGGATCAGTTTAAAGGTTAGACCTTAAACCATTTGTTCAATAGTGGATCAATGGGACTTAAGGAGCAAGATGTGGTCTCGGGGGTAAAACGGTACTTTGACCCAACCGAGATTACGAACAATATGTGAATAATTAACTTACTTATCATGGTTATATCACATGGACACAAATATATCTATAGTAAGGGTAGTTCAACAACGGGACTTTAGTGGAATGACCCGTTAGTTAACGAAGGTTGATTAACTCGGTCTAAAAGAGTTTAGCTAGTTACATTGGAGTCCATGATCTATAGATCCATTAGGTTCCCCTGCTAGCTCACAAGGAATCTACTTAGAACATTATGATTGGATAATTCGAATTGTTCGAATTAGGTAAAGAGAGAGAAACCGACGAATATACTTGATATAGTCGTCGGTGATAAGCTTAAGATAGAGCTTCATGTTTAAATATGATTTAGATATTAAAAATATGAATATGGATTCATATTCAGAAGCTCAAAATTGATGAAAAATGTCAAAGTTGTGAAAAGTCAAAATGTTGACTTTTTGACTTTGAAAAGTCAAACTTTGACCGACTTTATATTCAAATGTGATTTGAATTTCAGAGAAATGAATGTGCATTCATGCTCGAGAGGTCGAAATTAGACAAGACGAACAAAATGGTAAAAAGTCAAAATGTTGACTTTGGACTTCAAAAAGTCAAACTTTGAATTTAATTTAAATGTTAAATTATCATATTGCCCTTAGACTAACTTAAATAATAACACTTGTTGAGATTTGGCAAGTTTATCACTTGCATGTGATATGCAAGTGTCTTATTGCATGCAAGCCACCTATCCCACTAAGAATGCCAAGTGGTGAGATAGGGAAGCTCTTGCATGTAGTTTGCTTGTAAAGAGGTTTTATGTAAATGTGAAAGGACTCTTGGATTTTAAATTTAAAATTAATTTTTGTAATTGAGAATTACAAAATAAAACCAAGAAATCTTTTATTGTTTACTCTCAACAAAAGATCTAAAGGTGAGGTTCCTCCACCAATCGAGTCTCACAACTCGATTCCAAGTCCGAAGAATAGCGGGTCAACTCTAGTGCTAGTCCCGACTTCAAATTCATGAAGAGAATACAAGAGAAGAAAAGCTTCAAAGGTAAGGTTTTCTATTAACCTCATCTTTGTTTATATTAGGGTTATTATGCATGTTGATTACTAAATTTTGTTTAGTTGCAATTAAAGTAAACTTTGTTCCTTTTTTCCACCGCGCATGTCTACCGTTTTCATCATGTGGTATTAGAGCATGCTTAATTTTACTCAATTGCATATGATGGGTTTGTCAATTTATTAGATAAATTGTATGTTGAACTAAAATGGATATATTAGGGTTTTGGCAAATTAAATTAAGCTTGATGTTTGTAATAATTATTGTAATTAGCCCGTTTTGTGGCTTAATTTATTATTGCAAAGAGTCTATATTTTTTATAGAGTCATTAGCGTTAAAATTAGGGTGTAATTTCATCAACCGGGTGAGAGAAAAGCTAAAAATTGAAGAAAAATAGAGGACAAACCCAAAAATCCACCTACAGACCTAAAAACCCGACCGGTCGACCCGCTCGCAACCCAAAAACCCCAGCATGCGCCACCTGTCCCAACCTGGCTTGCCTCACCTGACCTAGTTCACACGGTCGATTTCGCGCACGGCCCACGACCCAAGCCAGCGCGCGCCATGTCCGGGTCCTCACGCCCCTGCGCGCTAGATTTTCGGCTCGTGCCTGGATCGGTCATCGTCTACCCTTCACGCGACACGCGCCATCTGCCTGACCTGCTCCAACCCGGCCCATTCGTTGACCCTGACCCGCGCCTGAGATGATCTGGTGGTTTTGGGCAGATTCAAGCCCAATTGTTGGGTTTTGGGTCGATTTAGTGCAGTTTTAGTGTTTTTCAACCGGTTCAAGTTGTTCACGAGCTCTAATGCACTACACCAAATTATTATTGTAATAATTTAAAGCTTAGCTTAATTTAGGAGCCAAAACCAGTCTATTTTAGGGTGTTTAATTAATTATGCATGTGATGTATGTTTTAATTAAAATTGTAACTGCATAAAGTATATCATATAAATTTAAAATCCCACCATAGATTAACATGTTCATGCATTGAAAGTATATTATAATTCTTATAATGTAAAGTATGCATGTTGATTAATTAATATGAAAATTAATTAATTTGATTACTTAATTATTTAATTAATTAAATTAATTTTAATTAAATATCATTTAATGAAATTAATTAATGATTTATTTAATTAATTAAATTAAAATCCATATCAATTAATTTCTTTATATTATTCTAATATATTGTTTGTTGTCGTTTGTTTGTTATAGTTTATCTTAGTTCTTTTATAAGTGTTATAAAATGAATTGGACTTTTAAAAACTATAACAAAGATAACTTGCATGCTCACCTAGGTTAAACAATTCTACCTATTTTTTATAATTAGGTCGATATCTTGTAAAACTGGTTACAAAGAGGCTCACCTAATTAGATCTTGTCAACCAGTCAGATAAGATGACTAAGGTTGGAGATTCTTAAGTTGATGTTTATGAAACACCTTCTACTTGGAGATAGTAATCAGTTCTTGAGCCTAGTTAACCTAGTTTTATAAGCATGTGTGAGAGATGTGAGGTAATAAATCTAGTTTATAACCTAGACATCGTAGGTTAAAATTCGATATAATGGTTATGTTCGGATGTTTCACCTAGACTTAGGATTTATTTAAGTTAGCCTAAATAAAATCCTAAAGTAGTAAGATACCCTTAAAACCGTTACAGAACACTTCAACTAGAGAGAATTAGTGTACTTTTAAACTCTAGCGTCCCTAAGAGTTTACATCGTGAGGTCCATTCATAGGAGCGGACTCCCTTCAAAGAGTGTTTGCATGGATCAATATCAAGGTGAATAGGGGAAGTAGTTCATAGTAAGTGTGTGAGCGATATGTGACAACACACCCCACGTTCTCTTCCATTGGGTCATACTTTGAGATTCCTAAAATACGCCTACTTGTCCGCCCTGGAGCGACATTTCCTTCGGAGGGTTGTGTTATAGGATTCGAAACACCATGAACACTAAATTTGGATAGGGTCTCCTTGATTAGTTTTCATGTTGACTTTCCACTTTCGGGAGCATAATGATTCTTGTCTCTGAGATTTGAAAATGGAGGGTTACACTTACAAGAATTACTAAGTTGTTAGTATATTCTCGACCGAAATAGTGGTAACTAAATGCTATAGGAATATGAGATATTCAGGAATTAGCATTTGGTCAAGATTGTCTTGGTTCAAAGGAGGAATAATCGACTACCCTTCGGTGGGGGTTATTCTAAACCTTTGGAATATCGTTGCAAAACTTTATAATGATGGGTACATTATTAGTATTTGCTAAGCTAGATTGACTTCTTTAGTGATTGTAGTTTCTAAATGAATATGTTTATCTTTTCAGCATGAATAGCTCTATAATTCAACTTTTAGCTTCCGAGAAACTTAAGGGAGACAATTATACGGCATGGAAATCTCAATTGAACACAATACTAGTAATTGATGATATAAGAATCGTCTTAACTGAGAAATATCCTCAAACCTCGGCTCCAAATGCTAACCGAACTATTCAAAAAGCATATGATCGATGGGTAAAAGCTAATGA
The DNA here is from genome assembly GCA_025688845.1 of Cucumis hystrix. Classification (NCBI taxonomy): domain Eukaryota; kingdom Viridiplantae; phylum Streptophyta; class Magnoliopsida; order Cucurbitales; family Cucurbitaceae; genus Cucumis; species Cucumis hystrix. Next base: position 2,737,457 of record CM046890.1, read on the forward strand.
GAAAAGTCGTGTCTACATTCTTGCTAGCATGACTGGTGTTTTGTCAAAGAAACATGATCCCTTAGCCACGGCTAAAGAAATCATGGACTCGTTGAGGGAAATGTTTGGGCAACCATTGTACTCCTTAAGACATGAGACAATTAAACACAATTAAACACATTTACACAAAGCGAATGAAGGAGGATACCTCTGTTAGAGAACATGTCCTAGACATGATGATGCACTTCAACATCGCTGATGTGAATGGTGGACCCATCGATGAGGCTAATCAAGTTAGCTTTATCTTACAATCTCTTTCGAAGAGTTTCATACCATTTCAGACAAACGGGTCACTAAATAAGATAGAGTTCAACCCAACCACTCTTCTTAATGAGCTTCAAAGGTTCCAAACTCTTACTTTGGGTAAGGAAAAAGAAGTTGAAGCAAATGTTGCTACCATCCAAAAGAAGTTTTTTAGAGGATCGTCCTTTAAGAGTACAAGTGGACCTTCTAAGCCTAAAGCTCAAATGAAGAAGAAGGGAAAGGGGAAGACTCCCAAGACTGACAAAGGTAAAAAAAGGTGCAGATAAAAAAAAATGTTACCACTGCAACCAGGATGGGCATTGGAAAAGGAATTTCCTGAAATACCTTGCTGAGAAGAATGCAGAGAAAGCAGCACAAGATAAATACGATTTACTAGTTGTTGAAACATGCTTAGTCGAATATGATACTTCAGCCTGGATACTAGATTTATGAGCCACTATTCATATTTGCTTCTCATTTAAATAAACTAGTTCTTGGAATAGGCTTGCGAGATTACTCTCAAGGTTTGAACGGTAGAGGTACTCTCAGCTGAAGCAGTGGGAGACTTGAAGTTGTTTTTTTTAAGATAAATATTTACTACTTAAAAATATTTTATATGTACCTCAAATGAAGAGGAACTGGATATCTATCTCTTGCATTTTGGAACATATGTATGAGATATCTTTTGAAATTAATGAAGCATTCATTTTCAGTAAAGGTATTCAAATATGGTCTGCTATACTTGAAACAACTTATAAGTTAAGACCAACTAGAGCAAACTTTGTCTTCTTGCCAAACACTTACTGAAATGTTTAGAACAGCAAAACCCAAAATAAAAGACAAAGGGGTGTTTGGCTCCTTGGCCTGGCATCAGGTGAGTTTGGCATTTGATGCCAAGCCCATGGTGTAAAACCATGGGCTTAACATGTGGGGTAAATGGAGGATTTTCCTTTCTTTTTTTTTTTTTTATTTTAGTTCCCAAATTTAAACTAGTACTTTCATTTCCATTTTAAAATTGTTACTATAATTTTTGGATGATAAATCAAATAAATTAAAGGTTAAAATAATTTGAGTTTGTTTAACTAAAAAAGATTAAAAAATTGTTTATAATTTTATGTATTAAATAAGATTTTTTTAGTCAAAATAGTTAGTGTAATTTCTTATTGTTTTGAGCGAATAAATATTGAATTTTTTTTTATATATATAAAATAAAAAGAATTTTTTTATTACTCAAATAAAAAAATAGAAAATAATAAATTTTGGTTTAAAGAATAAAAATAAATGAACACATTAGAACTTTCCTTTTCATCTTTGTTTTATCATTTTTTGTATATGAAAAATATGAATCCCTTCCCTAGTAAAACTTAAAGAAAATAAATGGCAAAAGCCAAATTTTTTTTAATATATTTGACTCATAATTAAATTTTAAAACACACGATTATATATAATTTTAAAATTTAAGAGTATGATTTAAATATACATTTTTCATTTTTTTTCTTTGGTCACTTTAACTAGAAAGCTTAGGACTTATTTGGATTTTTAAACTCTTTTGATAAAAGCAAGTTTAAATATTACATTGCATGTGCATCATAGGAAGACAACCATAACTATCACTAAATTCTACTTCACTTTCGCTTTTGCATGACCCTTTTGCTATGATTATTTTGAAACCTATCTATTAGACACTTTTAAATATGTTGTTTAACTGAATCGTTTGTAAACTCCATCTGATTACATAACTTGTTATATTTTGTGAATATTTTTTAATATTCTTAATTAGACCATTCATTTTAATGCAACTGTAATCAAAATTATTGTTATTGAATGTTAATTTTTTTTGTTTTTACATTATTGTCATGAAAATCAACGTCAATAAATTGAATTATATGTATAAAATATTACAAAAAATCAATTAAATATTTTGTACATGGTTGTTCGCACGAGATTTTCGGAGAAATTTGATTCGTGGAGTTGAACTTGAGTTGATGTTGTATTTTGTTGATTTGATGCGATGTGGTTCAATCTCTAGAATTTGATCCTCTGATTCTCTCTTGACTGGATGCTTACGCTTGATTTGAGGAAGCGGAGCACGCAATGTTCTTGAAGTTTGTTAAACGTCTACGCTTGATTTGGGGAAGCAGAGCACGTGATGTTCTTCAAGTTGGTTGAATGCTTACGCTTGATTTGAGGAAGCGGAGCACTTGATGTTCTTGAAGTTGGAGTCTTGAAAGAAAGTTTGTATCTTCAAAGGAGCTTCAATCTTCGAGGGAAGTTGGAGTCTTGTAAGAAATCTTGTATCTTCAAAGGAGCTTCAATCTTCGAGGATGGTCGACTTCTTCTTCTAGCTCTTGGGAGAATTCTCTCTAAACCTTATGGAGTAAAAAATTTCCAACCAGCCTCCAAATGAGAATCCAGAATCAACATTGGGTCGTCAAATTATAAACGATCCAAAAAATCGTTAGGGCTATTATACTATCTTTCGCATTACTGGGAATGGTTAGAGCTCGTCGTTGCTAGAAATACAACGGTACTCAAGCGAGCTTCCCTATTTAATACTGTGATGGCTTTCCTGTATACATATGATCGCAATAGTGACGTCGTTCGGGTGTTCTATGAGGTATGGTGTCCTTCAACAAACACTCTTCACATCTCAGCTGGTGAGATGTCCATCTCCTTATGGGACTTATGGATGCTAGGAGGACTCCCAATTAAAGGTAGATTTTATGAAGAAAGCATTCCTTGCCACCAAGACTTAATAGGATCACCTGACGCTTGTCCAAGAAGTTGTGAGCATTTATTTGTGGCCTATTATCACATTGTCTCTCAACGCATGGATCACTCTCAAATCCCTATAAGTGAATGGATCTCTTTTTGGGTTACACAATCTGAGGTAAAGTATTCGAAACCGCCACCTCGAAAGCTAAAAAAAACTTCTCGCCCTCGCTCAACTCATAATCCAGATGGAATTCCTATCAGACGTCCTGATTGGTCTGAAGCTGAACTCAATGTGTTCCTTAACTTAAGCGTCACTAATGATCATAGGGACAAAACCTATCTAGCAGCATTTCTCTCTTGTTGGCTATGTATGTTTGTGTTCCCTGACAAGCAACTTTCCCTTCGTCCAGAGGTCTTTAAGGTTGCTAGCCTCATGGTGGAAGGCTACACATTTAATCTTGATCCTGCTCCTGGATGATCCCCTTTGAACGATTGCAGATGAAACATCTCGTGTAAGCATTGCTTGAAACAGAAGATTTAGATGCAACTTTATTTAATGCCATTAGTTGGTTTGTTGAGTTGAGTTTTGAGAGAGAGATGAGAGGTAGAGATTGTCCCACTGGGCGTGCCAATTTGTTCGCACGAGTTTTCCGAAGAAATTTGATTCGTGGAGTTGAATTTGGGTTGATGTTGTATCTTTGTTGATTTTGTTGCGATGCGGTTCAATCTCTAGAATTTGATCCTCTGATTCTCTCTCTACTGGATGCTTACGCTTGATTTGGAGGAAGCGGAGCACATGATGTTCTTGAAGTTTGTTGAACGTCTACGCTTGATTTGGAGAAGCGGAGCACGTGATGTTCTTCAAGTTGGAGTCTTGGAAGAAAGTTTGTATCTTCAAAGGAGCTTCAATCTTCGAGGGAAGCTGAAGTCTTAGAAGAAAGCTTGTATTTTCAAACGAACTTCAATCTTCGAAGTTCGTCGACTTCAGGAGTTAGGGAGTCTTCTAGCTCTTAGGAGAATTCTCTCTAGACTTTCTCAAGTCAAAAATTTCCAACCCCTTACAAATGAGGAGAACTCCTCTATTTATAGAGTTCTCTGATAGGCTTTATGGGCTTAAGTCTGGTTGGTCCACGGACAAGACTCATGGGCTAAATCACATGGATTTGGGTCATATTTACCCTTTGGGCTCAATTAAGCTTATTTTGCTCAATTAAACTTAGTCCAGGTAAATAATATTTAATTGAACCAAAATAATTAACTCGATCCAATGGTTAGGATGAAAACATGCGGCATTATCATAATTGGCCAATTTATGTTTTTTTCAATTTTTAATTTGGGACACATGTCAATTTTAATTAGTTCCAAATTTAGTTATTTGCACTTTTCATAATTAATTTAATAAATGATGTGGCAATTTGTGATTGGTCTCAAAATTTCTTATTCAACAAATGTCCCCCTTTTTGAGATTTATGCACGTATATGGGTGAATGAATCTCGAAAAAGATAAATTTGAAGTCAAAATATGAGCATTTTTTTTCTCAATTCAACATATCAAATTAATCAAATATGAATTTAGTACATGAATTTGATTTAAATTTTAAATAAAGGTTGAAATATGGCCAAACCTTAATTAATTTGAGAAAAGTTCAAGGTTTTATCTGTGATTTAATTTGATTTGAGGATAAAAATTTTAATTTGACTTTTTTTTTTTAAATAAATTTTGGAACATAACCAAAAATTTAATTTGAAATAAGGATAAGGCCTTTTTTTATCGTACCTTAATTTGTTTTGAGTATGCACAAGAATTTGGAATGACCAATTTTAATTTGAGATAAAATGAGGCCCTCAATCTTGAGATATAGTTAGATTTATGGCTTCAATTTAAATTTGAGATAAAAAGGAGACCATGTATGCAAGTTAATTTGACTTGAATTTTGAATAATCGAAATTTTAATTATAAAATTGGGATTGTTTTTTTGAAAATGTTGAAATATTTAAATATTTTAAATAGGCTCAAAACAACAAAAATTCGAGATTTATCCCAAATAATTTAAAATAAGATAAGATAATTGGATTATCTTTTCTTTATTTAAAAAAAAAATCATTCCTATTCCAAGGAATAGGGTTTGTTTTTCTTTTTTTTTAAAAAAAGAGATTAAATATCATTCCTAATCCTCTTAGGAATTGAATTTGTTGGCCTTATAAATAGATTCACACCTTGATCACTTATTCCTCATTCAGCAACAAAAAGGTATGAAAAGCTTTTATTCTCCATTTTTCTCTTCCTCCTCTTTTTTTTTTTTTTTTGTCTTTTTTTTTTTTGTTTTCTAGTTTTTTTTTTTATAGAAAAGAAAGCAAGAGAAGAAAAAAATGAAAAACTTTTTTTTTTTCAAATTGCTACTAATCATTTTTTATAGAAAAAAGAAAAAAATTTCAAATTGATAACTTTTTTTTTCAGGGTTATTAACTGTTAGATTGTACAAACTGAAAGAAGGCTCTGTCAAAGGTTAAGGTCCCTTTTTTTTTTTTTTTTTTTAATTATTATCAATGATTTTTTTAAAGTTATTTCTTTAAAGGCCATGGGTAAGCATCGTGGTTTGGTTCTCGATATCCTGGTTTCTTGGGTTTGTACATGATAGATGATGCAACTCTATCATGGCGCCCCCTGCTGCTGCGGTTTCTTGGGTTTGTACATGATAGACGATGCAAATCTATTATGGCGTCCACTGCTGTTGCGGCTTCTTGGGTTTGTACATGATAGACAATGCAACTCTATCATGGCGCCCACTGCTCTGTCTTTTTGGCAACTTGAATTTCATGATACTCATTTTCCTATATTTTCTTTTTCGAAACCAAGGCGTCAGCACTGACTCTCTTCTGGTGATTCTTTTTTTTTTTTTTTTTTTTAACAATGGTTTACTTCAAAAAACGGTTCGTGAATGGAAACAAACATCTTGTAATACTTTCTGACAAAAACCAACCAAGAGAAGATGGACTTAATCTTCTTGTGGAGAAGTCGTGGGCTGGCCCTTTTGCAGATCATTGGCCACGTTTAGACAACAGTTCGATTCTTTTCAAATTATCTGTGGAGATACTTTGTCTGAGGGGAAGAACGTATGGGTTTTGCAATCCTCCCTCCATGATGAGGCTCCTACTTCTGAAAGAGTTCTCACTTTCGGACATTGTCTAATTAAAGGTCAAACACGTTGGGGTGCTGTGACTAAAGTCCCTGAAGAGTTTTGCTTTACTGATTGCTATTGGGAGTGGCTGAGTTTGTAGTTGGTTTAAATTCACGATTTCTCTGCAATGCTTGTTTATTTGGCACCGTAACGGCTTCTTTGTACATTTATGATAGTAATAACGATGTGGTTCGAGCATTTTGTGAAGCTTGGTGTCCTTCAACTAATACTCTTCATACCATGGCGGGTGAGTTATCCATTTCTCTGTGGGACCTATGGTCATTTAGAGGCCTTCTAATTAAAGGAAAGTTCTACGAGGAAATCATCCCTTCCTATAAAGAGTTAAGCTCTTCACGAGATAAGACAAAAGACCTTCCAACGACATGTCAACACCTTTTTCAGGCATATTATTCAATAATTTGTACGCAGAGGGATGACTGCACGACCTCTTCCAAGAATTACTCCCAAGTGACTATTAGTTTCTGGATTTCATTCTGGTACCATGGGTCCAGGAGCTATGATAAGCCCGTTGCACGGAAGCAGAAGAAGGCATCACGCTTCATATCTACTCAAAACTCTGATGGCAGGAAGGTCCAATCTCGAGAATGGTCCTCTAAGGAAAACATGTTCTTTGCAGAACTTGGCATAAGGGATGATCTGAAGGATGAAACATATTTAGCAGCCTTCTTATCTTGTTGGCTTTGTCTCTTCGTGTTTCCGCAGAAGTGATCATTTCTTGGCCTCTGAGTGTTTAGGATTGCAAGCTTAATGGCTAACGGATCTATCTATTGTCTTGTAATTCCAGTTTTGACCAACATTTATCATGGGCTAAGTTTAATAACTAAAGCCTCGAATCCAGTACGTAGCATGGACTTTCATTTTCCCATGCATTACGTCCATGGCTGGTTAGCTCATTATTTTGGTACTCATTACCCACTTCCGAAAGAAGTTCGAGGTCCCAAGATGGCTAACTTCTCTGGCAAAGGCGGATCTATTTATTTTGGAGAATATAAGGTGCGAGAACTGATTCATAATGGTGCCAGAATCCAGTGGCACGCGAGTCTTCAAAACCGAAATAAACATGAGCGCATGATTGATACTCGTGATTCATCGTTTCTACAGACTTCCTATTTTTCAAGCATGCGTTCCTGCTACGTTTCATCCCGCTGTGGGAATATTTAGATTGTAACATCATACAGTCCGTATCGATTTGGGAGATAGTTTGGCTTTTACCAAGATATCCTTAATGATATAGGGGGCATGCCACCTGTGATCTCACTAAATAATATATTACATCATTGGAGGTTGTGTGTGAGGCGTAACACTTTATCTTAATTATACTTGTCTGCCCATTCATTAGAGCCTTGGAAGCATGTTACGCAACGATTTAAAAATTGGTGGGCCACAAAGCATGGGACCTATTTTGAGGACAACAACACCATTTGGTGAGCAGTGCCATTCCTCTCCCATTGCAATCGAAACTACCCAAGAACCGAGGGATCAACCAGGGTGGCAAGCAAATTCGTTTGGTTGAAGCGATGACCCCTACCTTCGAGAATGATATGACAGAGTATAAAGAGGAGAGTGATAGCAGCAAAAGTGATCGTCATTGGAAAAGACCGAAAAAAACGAAGGTATCAGGTGATGACTCTTGCGGAAAGGACTCGAGTGCTATGGGAATTCCTAATTTCCCCCCACTGGTTTGTATATTTTCCTTCTTTAATGATTTTCTTTTATTGTTCATCTTCTTCGTGAGTGATTTTTCCATTACTTATTTCTGCAGTCACTTTGGACGATAACCTTAAAGGACTTATAGATGTAGATAGTGATGAATCTCTAATAAGACCTCATATAGCTGATATGGCCATTGAGGAAGTTGGTATTTCGAAGACACCAGCTACAAAACCAGCCAAACTATCCTTACGTCCATCTACTCTTCTCGAGGAGATCGATCGAGGCAAGATGAAAGTGGGTGGCAAGGACATCGAGAATCCTCCCTCCACCATGCATGCTCCTCTCAAGATTTTTGAGCTGCCTCTAGGAAACTCTATGAAACATGCAGCAGAACACCCTGAACCTTCTCAGTGGGTTGGTGAAAATGTAGTTTCAAACTTCTTTCAGAAAACGGCCATGTGTATGTGGGGGGGTATTCAAGACAAGATCATGCGCACTCCTTTTAAATATATCCCAAGACTTAGGCCAGAAATAGCAACCGTTCTCTCAAAAATTGCAAAGATTCATGCAGACGCTTGATTCCTCTTGAAGAATATTTGAATAGTTACCTAAAGAGGGTAGACAATTTCAACGATGTACAATCTTCCTATTCTGCACAGTTGCTATCGACAGATAAGACTCGTTAGTTAGAAGAGACGACTTCTCCTATTAAGGAAGCCTTAACTTTGATGGAACAAGTACGAGGGGATGCTGAAGTCATTCATGAGAGGGCTGCAAAGTTATCTTTGGAAAATAAAGAACTAGAGAGCACACTTCAGAGTATAAATGCTGAGTCTGAACAACTGATGCTCTTATCTGGCGAGAAAAATGAGGCCATAAACAAGCAAGAGCTAGCAGTTGTCTAGCTTCAGGACGAAGTCAAAACTCTCGAAAGCACACCTGCTATAACTGAAGAAGCCATAGAGGCTCTCTCTACAGTTCGCAAGAGTACGGAGGCTGCACGTGAAGAATTTAAAAACTTCAAGTGGAAGCTTTGATTTTTGCCCCCCCCCGCTCCTTTATCCTTTTTTTTTTTTTTTTTGTTGCAATCTTTGTAAATGCTAGATGAAGATTTTTTTATTCAAATGTGATTGCCCATAAATTTTGTATTGTTTACATGTGAAAACATGATGTTTTTTTTTTCTTTTTACATGTGACTGAGCTTAAAGTGAACCTTAAGCTGCCTACGTACCCTTTTTATAACATAGGGATCAAGTCATAACGTAGTTCAATTTTTTTTGCTGCACTGGACTTAAAGTTTCCTTTAAGCTGATTACGTACCCTTTATAATATAGAAGGATCAAGTCAAAACGTAGTTCAACTTATTTTATTATTTATTTATTATTTATTTTTATTTTTATTTTTCTTTTTTGCCATTCACCTTTTAAGCTCTTTTGGGCTAGGAGCACCATGCAGTTTAGGCTCTTGCGATAAAGAGCTTCACATATTTAGCAGCTCATATTTCCATCAAGGATTTGTTCACCTTCTTTATTTGTAGAATTGGTGAATATAATAACTCTTGGCTTTACTGTCAATGAACCTTCTGTATTTATGTCAACAGACAACTTCCTTTTCATGCGTAATGGGACACAATTGTGAATCTCATTGTTCTTGTTTTCTTCATGAAATGGTTTTACCTTCAAAATTTTCATCTCTCTTTTGTGTTGATCGCTTGACATTTTTAGACGATCAAAAGCAGATGTTGAAGGTCGATCTTTCTTCTATGTGAAGATACTTAGCCTTTTGAAAACTAAAGTTCAAGTGGAAGTAGACGTTGGACATTGGTTTTCTTCTTCTTTCATGGCCATACTCAATCTTTGAAATACTGAAGATCGAGTAGTTGAAGGCTTGATACGATCAAAGACAGAAGTCCTTTGCTTAATTTCTTTTGAATTGTCGATTTATTCAGAAGATGCATAATTGTTGTCGACTTCTTTTATGTTGATAGCATGACATGCAGTGACTTCTAATACTTCCTTTGGATGATCATCAAGGAAGCTTCTTGGGAGGAATTCTATCAAAGTTATTAATCGTCGAGGTCGGAAGAAGTCCTCGTCTTTTCCTTTGATAGGCTTGGGCTTCCATATCTTCTTGTTTCTTTTCTCATTTTTATGAGAGATGCTTCCTTTTCCATGCTTCTGATGAATGTGCGACTTCGTTGGAATGAAATTTGATTGTCTCCCTTTTTTACGAGTCATGATTATCCATCCTTCGCAATCATCATCAACCGACTTTTGTTTGTTTTGAAAGTCTGCCATCACGATCTTTTGTTGGAATCGAACAAGTATAGGTTTGAAAGTCCCAAAATGAATCAAGCTTTTCCTTTGATCATAAGGAAGCGTTGATGGCGGAATACTTGAAATCATCTCAACTGCAACATGATTCCTTTGAGATACTTCATCCATATCTAGCTCGATCTTCTTTTCACGAGCCAACTTTAGAATCAGCTCCTTCAAAACGAAACACTTTCCAACAGGATGACTAATGACCCGATGGTACTTACAGTAGTTAGGATCATCTACTTTTCCTGCTTGTTTCGGTCGTTTGAATTCTGGCAGCTGAATAAGTTGTTTGTCTAGCAGTTGCTCTAACATATCTGCAAGATCAGAGTCGGGAAATGGATAAACTTTTTCCTGTCTTTCTTTAAGAGTTGTACGATGCTTCTCTTCTCCATCATGATTTCTTTCAATTTTTGTTTCTTTTCTTTTGGATAAAGATTTTACTGGAGACTCATGAACAACCATAGACTCATTAATGACACTATTTGTGATCGTTGATTTCATTCTTCTCCATTTTTACTTCAGAGATTAAGAAATCTTTAGTTCCCCTATTAGCGATGCTCAACTCCATGTCGTGGGCACGAGTTGCTAATTCTTCAAATGTACGGGGTTTTATTTCCTGGAAAATATAGAGAAGTTCCCAGTGCATGCCTTGGGTGCACATCTCCACTGCAGACAGTTTTGTGAGCTTGTCTTTGTAATCCATGCTTAGAGCTCTCCATCGGTTTATGTAGTCAATGACTTGCTCTCCCTTTCGTTGTCTCGTGTTTGTAAGCTCCATCATGCTTACAATGCGTCTGGTGCCGTAGAAGCGGTTGAGGAACTCTTTTTTCAGTTGTTCCCAACTGTCAATGACTTCTGGCTCCAGATCAGTATACCACTTGAAAGCATTTCCTTTCAAGCTTCAAATGAACTGCCTGACTAGTTGATCTCCTCTTGATCCTGCGTTCTCATATGTTTCAACAAAGTGAGCAATGTGTTGCTTTGGATTGCCCTTTCCGTCGAATTGTTGGAAATTTGAAGCTTGATACCCAACATGCATTAGCAGGTCATTGATTCTCTTGGTATATGGCTTGGAGTACATAAAAGAAGTTTGTGACGGTCCTCCATATTGAGCTCTTATGGAGCTTGTGATCATATCCTACAGTTGTTGGACTGACAGGGAGGTGAGAGAGATGGACTGTTGCGTCTGGTTTTCCTGCAACACAACTTTTCTTTTATCGTCAGCTTTAACAGTAGGAGTTTTGCTCGACTCATCAGTTTCACAAGCTTTCATTTGGTTTTTCAAGGCAGCAATTTCATGTTCTCGCTCCTCGATAGTTTTCATTAGGAAATTTATTTTTCTCTCCATCTCCGCCATGGCGGCCTCAACGGTTCCATCAGCCATCATGACAGACACTACTTCAAGGCCTGATTCTTCTTCTAATAGATCAGGAGCAAGAGTAGAGTTGTCGCACAAAGGATTTTCTCTGATGATGATCCCGCCTTTAGGAGATTCCACCAGTTGCTGAAGGATGCTCATCGTGATGACAGAAACTTGATCCTGCTCTTGGATAATCCCCTTTGAACGACTGCGAATGACAGATCACGTGTAAGCGTCGCTTGAAATAGAAGATTTGGATGCAATATTCTTTGATGCCATCGGTTTGCTTGTAGATCTAGATGACGAGAGAGAGATGAGAGGTAGAGATTTCTGGAGAAATTTGATTCGTGAAGTTGAATTTGGGTTGATATTGTATCTTTGTTGATTTTGTTGCAATGCGGTTCAATCTCTAGAATTTGATCCTTTGATTCTCTCTCGACTTGATGCTTACGCTTGATTTGGAGGAAGCGGAGTACGTGATGTTCTTGACGTTTGTTGAACATCTACTCTTGATTTGGAGAAGCAGAGCACGTGATGTTCTTCAAGTTGGTTGAATGCCTACGCTTGATTTGAGGAAGTGGACCACATGACGTTCTTGAAGTTAGAGTCTTGGAAGAAAGTTTGTATCTTCAAAGGAGCTTCACTCTTCGAGAGAAGCTGGAGTCTTAGAAGAAAGCTTCTATCTTCAAATGAGCTTCAATCTTCGAGGTTGATCGACTTTAGGAGTTAGGGAGTCTTCTAGCTCTTAGGAGAATTCTCTCTAGACCTTCTAGAGTAAAAAATTTCCAACCTCTTACAAATGAGGAGAACTCCTCTATTTATAGAGTTCTCTGGTGAACTTTATGGGCTTAAGTCTGGTTGGTCCATGGACCAGACCCATGGACTCAATCACATGGATTTGGGTCATATTTACCCTTTGGGATCAATTAAGCTTATTTTGCTCAATTAAACTTAGTCCAGGTAAATAATATCTAATTGAACCAAAATAATTTACTTGATCCAACGGTTAAGATGAAAACATGCAGCATTATCAGAATTGGCCAATTTATGTTTTTTTCAATTTTTAATTTGGGACACATGTCAATTTTAATTAGTTCCAAATTTAGTTATTTGCACTTTTCATAATTAATTTAATAAATGATGTGGCAATTTGTGATTGGTCTCAAAATTTTTACAAATACTCCATTTTTGAGATTTATGCACGTATATGGGTGAATGAATCTCGAAAAAGATAAGTCTGAAGTTAAAATACGAGTTTTTTTTTTTTGCTCAATTCAACATATCAAATTAATTAAACTATGAATTTAGTACATGAGTTTGATTTAAATTTAAAATAAGGGTTGGAATATGACCAAATCTTAAAAAGTTCAAAGTTTTATCCGCAATTTATTTGAGATAAAAAATTTTAATATGATGATTTCTTCTTCTTTTTTTAAGTAAATTTGGAACATAACCAAAATTTTAATTTTAAAATAAGGATAAGGTTTCTATCGTACCTTAATTTGTCTTGTGGATCCATAAGAATTTGGAATGACTAATTTTAATTTGAGATAAAATGAGGCCCTCAATCTTGAAGTAAAGTTGGATTTATGGCTCCGATTTAAATTTAAGATAAAAAGGAGGTCATATATGCAAGTTAATTTGACTTGAATTTTGAACCCAATTTTAATTATAAAATTGGGAATATTTTTTTGAAAATGTTGAAATATTTAAATATTTTAAATGGGCTCAAATCAACAAATATTCGAGATTTATCCTAAAAATGAAATAATTTAAAATAAGATAAGATAATTGGATTATCTTTTCTTTATTTTAAAAAAAATCACTTCTATTCCTTTTAGGAATTGGATTTGTTTTTAAAAAATGATTAAATGTCATTCCTAATCCTTTTAGGAATTCGGTTTGTTTTTTAAAAAAATGATTAAATATCTTTCCTAATCCTTTTAAGAATTGGATTTGTTGGCCTTATAAATAGACCCACACCTTGATAATTTATTCTTCATCTAGCAACAGAAAGGTATATAATCTTTTCTTCTCCCTTTCTCTTTTCCTCTTTTTTGTTTTTTTTTTTTTTGTTTTTTTTTTTTGTTTTTTTTTTTTTGGTAATCGTTTGCAGGGATGATTTTGTCGTCGAGCTTCTTTTAAGGATGATTGGGCATTTGCCGTCAGATCTACTGTCCTAGTAGGAGCGATCGGGCTTCTTCTAGGAATGATTGATCTTTTGTCGTCAGATCAACCGCCCTAGTAGGAGCGATCGGGCTTCTTCTAGGGACGATCGGGCTTTTGTCGTCAGATCTACTGCCCTAGTAGGAGCGATCGGACGTCTTTGTTGTCAGATTTCTTCGTCGTCGAGCTTCTTCAAGGGACGATTAGGCTTTGGTCGTCAGATTTATCGCCCTAGTTAGAGCGATGGGCTTCTTCGTTGTCAGGCTTCTTTGTCGTCGAGCTTTTTCTAGGACGATCGGGCTTTTGTTGTCAGATCTACCGCCCTAATAGGAGCGACAGGCTTCTTCGTCATTGAGCTTCTTCTATGGACGATCAGGCTTTTGCCGTTAGATCTACCGTCCTAGTAGGAGCGATCGGGCTTCTTTGTCGTTGGGCTTCTTCTAGAGACGATCGGGCTTTTGTTGTCAGATCTATCACCCTAGTAGGAGCGATCAGGCTTCTTCGTCATCGAGCTTATTCTAAGGACGATCGGGCTTTTACCGTCAGATCTACTGCTCTAGTAGGTGCGATCGGGCTTCTTCATCGTCGGGCTTCTTCTATTGACGATCGAGCTTTTGTCGTCAGATCTACGGCACTAGTAGGAGTGATCGAGCTTCTTCGTCGTCGAACTTCCATCGTCGAGCTTCTTCTAGGGACGATCGGGCTTTTGTCGTCAGATCTACCGCCCTAATAGGAGAGATCGGACTTCTTCGTCGTCGGGCTTTTTCTAGAGATGATCGGGCTTTTGCAGTCAGATCTACTTCCCTAGTAGCAGCGATCGGGCTTCTTCTTCGTCGTCGGCTTCTTCTTTCTTCTTCTTTTTGTTTTGTTTTGTTTTTTTTGTTTGTTTTTGTTGTTGTTATGTTTCTTTTCTTTTTTTGTTATTCTTTTCGACTCTTGTTTGTTTGTTTTTTTTTCTTTCCCTTTTCTTATTCTTCTTTCTTCTTCTTTCTTCTTTCTTATTCTTCTCTCTTCTTCTTCATTCTTTTTGTTTTCTTCTTTTTCTTCTTTCTTCTTCTTTTTCTTCTTCTTTCTTTTTTCTTTTTTCTTCTTCTTCTTCTTTCGTTTTGTTTTCCTTCTTCTTCTTCTTTTTCTTTCTTTTTGGTTGCGGTACATGGGAGAAAATGAAGATGAATCCTCTTCGGTTGCAGCACTTAGAAGAAGATGAAGATGAATCCTCTCGGTTACGCCTCCTAGAAGAAGATGAAGATAAATCCTCTTCGGCTACGACACATCGAAGAAGATAAAGATGAATCTCTCAGCTACGGCACATGGGACAAGATGAAGATGAATCCTCTCGGCTGCGGCACATGGGAGAAGATGAAGATGAATCCTCTCGGCTGCGACACATGAGAGAAGATGAAGATGAATCCTCTCGACTGCAGCACAGGAAGAAGATGAGGAGAAGATGAGGAGAAGATGAAGATGAATCCTCTCTACTGCAGCACAGGAAGAAGATGAAGATGAATCCTCTTCGACTGCGATACATGGGAGAAGATGAAGATGAATCCTCTCGGTTGTGGCACATGGGAGAAGATGAAGATGAATCCTCTCGACTGCAGCACAGGAAGTAGATGAAGATGAATTCTCTTCGGTTGCGACACATGGGAGAAGATGAAGATGAATCCTCTTGGCTGTGGCACATGAGAGAAGATGAAGATGAATCCTCTCGATTGCAACTCCTGGAAGAAGATGAAGATGAATCCTCTCGGTTGCAACATATTGGAGATGAAGCAGAGGCTGAAGCTTTAGCATTGTATGCATCTACTTGGAGAGGCGAAGGTGGAGCTGCACTATCACCGTCCTCTCAAAGTTGCACGATCGTCGTCCTCTTGGAGCTGCACGATCTTCTTCCTCTTGAAGCTGCAGCATAGATGAAGCCTTCAAGCGTGAATATAAGGAATCATCGATGAAGCCTCTGAGCTTGAATATGAGGAATCATAAATGAAACCTTCAAGCTTGAATATGAGAAATCATCAATGAAGTCTTTGAGCTTGATTTTGAGACTTTTTTTTTTTTTACATGAACTCAACTTGTATATAGTCTTTGCATAAATTGTATATATATTGAATTTATTGCATCACATCGTTACTAGGGATGAACATCTTAAATTTAGGGATTTGCCCCCAATTTGATATAATTCCTTAGTAGAGATGAACATTCTTTGCAGAAAAGAATTAAGCCATGACGTAGTTCAAGTTTCTTTCTTTTTTTTTTTTTTTGCTGGACTAAACTTAAAGTTTCCTTTAAGCTGCCTACGTACCCATTTATAATAGAGGGATCAAGTCATAACGTAGTTCAAGTTTTTTTTCTTTATCAATTCACCTTTTAAGCTCTCGTGGACTAGGAGCACCATGTAGTTTAGGCTTTTGCGATAAGGAGCTTCACATATTTAGCAGCTCGTATTTCCATCAAGGATTTGTTCACCTTCTTTATTTGTAGAATTGGTGAATATAATAACTTTTGGCTTCACTATCAAGGAACCTTTTGTATTTATGTCAACAGACAACCTCCTCTTCATGCGTGATGGGACACGACTGTGAATCTCATCGTACTTGTTTTCTTCATGAAATGGTTTTGCCTTCAAAGTTTTCATCTCTCTTTTGTGTCGTCGCTTGACATCTTTAGAACATCAAAAGCAGATGTTGAAGGTCAATGCTTCTTTGATGTGAAGATACTTAGCCTTTTGAAAACTGAAGTTCGAGTGGAAGTAGACGTTGGACATCGATTTTCTTCTTTTTTCGTGGCCATACTCAATCTTTGAAATAGTGAATATCGAGTAGTTGAAGGCTTGATACGATCAAAGCCAAAAGTCTTTTACTTAATTTCTGAATTGTCGATTTCTTCAGAAGATGCATAATTGTTGTCGACTTCTTTTAAGCTGATAGCATGACATGTAATGACTTCTAATACTTCCTTTGGATGATCATCAAGGAAGCTTCTTGGGAGGAATTCTTTCAAATTTATTAACCATCGAGGTCGAAAGAAGTCCTCGTCTTTTCTTTTGATAGGCTTAGGCTTCCACATCTTCTTATTTCTTTTCTCCTTTTTACGAGAGTTGCTTCCTTTTCCATGCTTCTGATGGAAGTACGACTTCGTTTGTACAGAATTTGGTTCTCCCCTTTTTATAAGTCATGACTATCCATCCTTCGCAATCATCTTCGATAGGTTTTTCTTTGTTTTGAGAGTCTGTCGTCACGAACTTTTGTTGGAATCGAACAAGTATAGATTCGAAAATCCCAAAATGAATCAAGTTTTCCATTGATCATAAGGCAACGTTGATGGCGGAGCACTTGAAGTCATCTCAACTGCAACATGATTCCTCTGAGCTACTTCATCCATATCCAATTCGATTTTCTTTTTTCGAGCCAACTTTAGAATGAGATCCTTCAACATGAAACACTTTCCAACAGGATGGCTAATGACCCGATCGTACTTACAGTAGTTAGGATCATCTACTTTTCTTGCTTGTTTCGGTCGTTTGCTATCTGGCAGCTGAATAAGTTGTTTGTCTAGCAGCTGCTCTAACATGTCTGCAACATCAGAGTCGAGAAATGGATAGATTTTTTCCTGCCTTTCTTTAAGAGTTGGTCAATGCTTCTCTTCGCCATCATGCTTTCTTTCAATTTTTGTTTCTTTTCTTTTGGAGAAAGATTTCAATGGAGACCCATGAAAAACCATAGACTCATTAATGACACTATTTGTGATCTTTCTAGTGTTGTTCATTTCATGTCGTGGGCAAGAGTTGCTAGTTCTTCAAATGTACGAGGTTTTATTCCCTGCAAAATATAGAGAAGTTCCCAGTGCATGCCTTGGGTGCACATCTCCACTGCAGACAGTTTTGTGAGCTTGTCTTTGCAATCCAAGCTTAGAGCTCTCCATCGGTTTATGTAGCCAATGACTTGCTCTCCCTTTCGTTGTCTCGTATTTGTGAGCTCCATCATGCTTACAGTGCGTCTGGTGCTGTAGAAACGGTTGAGGAATTCCTTTTCCAATTGTTCTAACTGTCAATGATTTCTGGCTCCAGATCAGTATACCACTCAAAAGCATTTCCTTTCAAGCTTCGAACGTACTGCCTGACTAGTTGGTCTCCTCTTGGTCCTGCATTCTCACATGTTTCAACAAAGTGAGCAATGTGTTGCTTTGGATTGCCCTTTCCGTCGAATTGTTGGAACTTTGGAGGTTGATACTCAATAGGCATTAGCAGGCCATTGATTCTCTTGGTATATGGCTTTGAGTACATAAAAGAAGTTTGTGGCGGTCCTCCATACTGAGCTCTTATGGAGCTTGTGATCATATCCCGCAATTGATGGACTGACAGAGAGGTGACAGAGATGGACTGTTGCGTCTGATTTTTCTGTAACACAGCTTTTCCTTTGTCGTCAGATTTGACAACAGGAGTTTTGCTCAACTCATCAGTTTCACAAGCTTTCATTTGGTCTTTCAAGGTAGCAATTTCATGTTCACGCTCCTCGACAACTTTCGTTAGGAAATTTATTTTCCTCTCCATCTCCGCCATGGTGGCCTCAACAGTTACATCAGCTGTCATGACAGACACTACTCCAAGGTCTGATTCTTGCTCGGATAGATCAGAAGTAGGAATAGAGTTGTTGAACAAAGGATTTTCTTTGATGATGATCTAGCCTTTAGGAGATTCCATCAGTTGCTTAAGGATGCTTTGCGAGATGACATAATCTTGATCCTGCTTCTGGATGATCCCCTTTGAACGATTGTAGATGAAAGATACCGTGTAAGCATCGCTTGAAACAGAAGATTTAAATGCAACTTTATTTAATGTCATTAGTTGGTTTGTTGATTTGAGTTTCAAGAGAGAGATGAGAGGTAGAGATTGTCCAACCGGGCGTGCTAATTTGTTCAACTTTTTTAATTATTTATTTATTTTTATTTTTTAATTATTTTTATTTGTTCGCACGATATTTCCAGAGAAATTTGATTCGTGGAGTTGATCTTTAGTTAATGTTGTATTTTTATTGATTTGATGCGATGTGGTTCGATCTCTAGAATTTGATCCTCTGATTCTCTCTCGATTGGATGCTTACGCTTGATTTGGAGAAGCGAAGCACGTGATGTTCTTGAAGTTTTTTGAATGTCTACGC
This sequence comes from Cucumis hystrix, assembly GCA_025688845.1. NCBI lineage: Eukaryota > Viridiplantae > Streptophyta > Magnoliopsida > Cucurbitales > Cucurbitaceae > Cucumis > Cucumis hystrix. The sequence continues at coordinate 2,756,310 of CM046890.1, forward strand.
TTGATTTGAATGCCTACGCTTGATTTGAGGAAGCGGAACACATGATGTTCTTGAAGTTGGAGTCTTGGAAGAAATTTTGTATCTTCAAAGGAGCTTCAATCTTAGAGGGAAGTTGGAGTCTTAGAAGGAATTTTGTATCTTCAAAGGAGCTTCAATCTTCGAGGATGGTCTACTTCAGGAGTTAGGGAGTCTTCTAGCTCTTGGAAAAATTCTCTCTAGACCTTCTAGAGTCAAAAATTTCCAACCCCAGTGGTTGAGCCCATGGGTCTCTTCCAATCACGATCATCATTGCTGCTTTGACTGTCCTCAGTACGTTTAGGATGCTTGGCAGCTATCAATAAGCGGTTGTCCTTACCCACATTGTCAATACCCCCTTTAATAGGAAGTTTAAATCGTGTAGAAGGAGTAAAATTATCCACCAAGCATTTTGTCCCTTCCTCAATTTTCTCCACAAGTTGTTCATCAGTTTCATTGGAGCATATCTTTTGACTTCCACTACCAAAATTTATCTCAATTTTTTGGAGGTTTTGGATTTAATGTGAGGGGGAGTAGGACAATCTATCAAATGTTGTACTCCTTCTTGGAGGTAATCACTGTGTTTTTCAAGCCATCAGACCTTATAATGAGAAGTAATATGTGTGTTCGGGTTAAGGGCAGACGCAGGAAGATATACTTGGGAAAGTGTGTTCTCGCGAATGCAAATCATCCAACAATATCGTACGTTGGCAAAATCGACTTCCGGAATTTTTTTGCCAAAGTCATATGACACGTCTTGATAAAGCGACAAGGACTATAAGGTTCAATAACTGTGAAGGATCCACATTGTGAGAATAGAAAACAAGAGTGAATGCTTATAAAAAAAGAAGCATTCCAACTAATTAACTCTCCATCATCCGTTAAGAGTTCGTCTTTATTCTTTGTCGGAAGACATGCATGCCATGACACATACTTTCCCTTGTGGATATGTGTTCGAGCCTCAAGATTAGTATAATATTTGGCCCCACCTTCACCAGAAAATTCAACCATGCGAGGACCCCTAAGACTCCTAGGGGCTTTATAATGAGTGTTGCAGTATAGAGCAAGCCACCCATGGACATAGTCAAGAGGAAAACAGGCATTGGAATAACCAAGTGATGAAGTAGCACTACAAGAGAGTGGGGTTTTTTCGACGCGCTACAGCGTCAGGACATAATGCCCGACGTGTCGGGGAAGGGTCTCCTGACATATTCTGCAACGTCGGGGACTGCATCGGGACAACCGTGTCGGGAGAACCATCTCTGACGCACCACAAACGTCGTCGACGATTCATTTTCCCCGACGTCGTTTCCAACGACGTATTTTATTCCTCGGCTTAGCCACTGGGATCTGCTGGCGTGTAGGGTGCGTCAAAAATAGACCTGTTTCCCGACCTTTTGCCCGATGCATTTTCTGTGTCGGAAATAGTTTTTTTTTTATTATTATTATTATTATTTATTTTATTTTTTTTAGTCTTTTTTGTTTCATTTGTAATTTAAATTAAAACTGAACAACCAAAATATTGAAATTGAAATTGTATTACAATGACATAAATGTCAGAAGAACATAGTCTTAAATTCGAAAATTGAAATTAAAACAAGAAAGCAATAAAACAAGAAAGAAGGATAGTCGCGGACACCTTACGATCCTCCATGTGTCCGACTCAATTCTTCAATCTTCATCATTTCTTCCATTTGTCTAGACTGCATCTCGGAGAACTTTCTCTGCTCTTCAATCATGCGTCTAGTTTCTTGAATCTCTAGTCGTTGTTGCTCAATGAGGATTGCATTAGCTTCTTCGACCGCTGTAGAATGTGAAGAAGTGGACGAAGAACTGCTACATAAACTTTTGCGGGACTTGGGCCTGGGTCCCCAACCAAGACCTTTTAAGTAGCCTGGACGCTTACCCAAAACCATCTTGCAAATATGATCATCAGAGAGTGGCTAAGAACCCTCTTGGGTAGACTGGGACTGAAGTGCCAACATTTTACTCTACAAGAAATAAAATTTTATGCAAGTTATGAATTAGAGAAGGGTTAAGTACATTATTTAGACAAAATCAAGTTTAAACTAACATGTGCATCTGCAGCTGCAGGTGAAATGAATTCTCCACTCCGAGCGTGGGTTTCTCTGAATAATTCAAGTCGGTCGACTGGTATACCTCGTTCTTCAACAAGGTCATGTTGTGGTTGCAGAAACGACTTCTACCCACTACTATGACAGTAAGGCTGCTTCTGCCTAGCAGCCTTGTTCATCCGTGACTGCTCCTGCATGAAAATATGTTTGTTCAGAGTACACACGCTCGTTAAGAAAATTAAGTAAAATAACACATCTCATTGGAATTCGTAAATCTCACCTGAAATGCACGGCTCATATAGTGATCGCAGAGGAAGTGTCAATCTTCAATATGTCCCACCAATATGTTAGGTGGGTTGGCATGTGCCTGTTCTGGGTCGCTGAACCGTTTGAAATGTATGTGACAGTCACCCCTAAACTCTTTAAAAGATGTGAGCATCTGATGCTCAACAAATCTAGTAAGTGCTTGATCATTGAAATCAAGCAAGAAAAAGCGCTACGAACGAAAAAAATTCACACATTAGTTTTCTTGATATAATGAGGTGTATGTCTCTACAGAAAAACTAATGAACTTTTGAATTTACCTGCAGGTCATCCTTGACGACCTCAATGTATTCTCTCCCAACATTAGCCCACTTAAGACAGCGGACTGGAAATGTATTTCTCACACACACGCCAATGGTGTTGCTGAACCGGACAGCATGTGGAGATATTGGCTTCTCCGCTCCTGGAGCTATGGTAATTGGAATTTTACCATTTCTGTGAACGTACCTCTCTAACTCCAAGTTTCGAGACTGTTGACACCTCCTGGGAGTTGGAGTAGGTTGAGACACATGATTTGCTGTAGAAATGAGGAAAGTTATATATGTGACAAACAAATTGTGACTAAAAAAATTGTTCGTAACTAACACTCACCTGATGTGTCACCCACTGAGGACATCGTCGATCCCACGTTGTTCAAATCATTGTCGTCAAAAGTAAGAAATAGAGCATCTGTGTCCACAAAATTAGTATTTGGGAATGAAGGAGACATAGTACCTGGACACATATAACTCAAAAGTAATCAAACAAATTAAATATGAGTACATGAAACTGAATGCATAAAATAATGAAATATGTGGATACGTGGCTCAACATCATTCGTCATCACTAGATTCACTTTAATGGGACAATTGATCATCCTCATCGTCTATGAAGTCGTCAGCAATAACGTTCGAACGAATCGGTCTTTCAACAACTGTAGGATCAACGTCGAGTATGCACAGAGTGTCATCCTCAACTGTCTCTCGAACGTGATGTCCGTCGCCAACAATTTCCACTATATTCAATTGTTCGTTGTCAACATCATCGACTTCTGGCACATCCCAAATTCGTTTATTCTGGACCACTTGAACAACCCTCCAATTTGTACCATTTTTTGGGTCCTCTATGTAAAATACTTGTTGTCCCTACGTTGCAAGGATGACTGGTTCGTCGGCGAACCAGAAACGGGACGTGTTGATTGATTTGAAACCTAACTCTGCATATGTCCTATGACTTTTGCTGTTGTCTGTGTCATACCACCAACACTTAAGTAGCCAGACACGTCGTCTCATGGGATAATGAACGTCTAACACTTCATTGATAACACCGTAGAAGTTATTATTCTCACCACCTACTACCATTACTCCACTGTTTTGAGTAGTGCGTCTAGAATCTCGTTCTACCGTGTGAAATCTCACTCCACTTACAATGCAAGTGTCTCTTAATAACGAAATGTTATATAATGAAGACGTAAAACATCAATTATAAGATGAAGTAAGTCAAAGGTTATAAATGCTTACTTGCGGTACTTCGATATTTCACCTACATTGTTGAGAATGTACCAGTGAAATAGACGTTTCTCTTCATGTGATAGAGGGCAAACGCTTGACGCCCCTAATGGTCTTACTTTTTGAATGAAGACTTCGAACTCACCCATCACCTCATCATTCGGAATGCTATAATCATTCCGTTCATCTCTAGTGAATCGCGTCTCAAATCCACTTAGGTATCGCGAACAAAAGGTTCCTGATTCATTCATTAAATATACTTCTGCAATAGACCCCTCAAGACGTGCTTTGTTACGCACATACTGTTTTAATGTGCGTAAGCTTCTTTCAATTGGATATATTCAACTGTAAGAAACTGGTCCAACAATCTTGGCTTCGTATGGTAGATGAACGACAAGATGTACCATTACGCTGAAGAAGGCAGGTCGAAATATTCTTTCCAATTTACAAAGTATGACTATAATATTTGTCTGTAGTCTGTCCAACTCACTTACTCGTATCGTTCTGGCACACAAATCACGAAAGAAGTTACACTGTTCAGTAACAGTGGTGTATACATTTTTTGGTAAGAAAGCTTGAGCACCAATAGGTAGAAGTCGATGTAGCAAAACGTGACAGTCGTGCTTTTTGAGACCTGAAATTTTCCCTTCTTTTTCATGCACACATTGAGAAATATTAGAAATGAAGCCATCAGGAAACTTCTCTGATTTCAAGAACATGCAAAACTCAACTTGCTCGCTACTAGTTAACGTGTAACTCGCATGTGGCTTCACCAATCGGTTACCAACTTCTATGAGATGTAAATCCTTTCTAATTTTCAAATCTTGTAGGTCCAATCGTGCATTCGTGGTGTCTTTGGTTTTTCCTTCAATATTCAACAACGTACCAATCAAGTTGTCGCAAATGTTCTTTTCAATATGCATTACGTCTAGTTTGTGCGTAATAATAATCTCGACCAGTAAGGAAGTTCGAAGAAAATGCTTCGCTTACTCCAATTAAGAGCTCTCTTTTTTTTCTTCTCCTTTAATGCAGGATGTTTACTAAGAACTGGAAATTCCAATTGATCTACTTGTTCTATTACTTCGTGACCATTCATTACCACTAGAGCAGTCCTACGTTCTACCCTGCCATCGTGCAGCCTACTTCTCCGCCAAACATGGTTATCACAAAGATAATGTCGATGTCCCATGAAAGATATTTTTCCTCTTATCCCGAAGGACGATCTATCTCCCATGCATATGGGACATGCATGATACCCTTTTGTACTCCACCCCGATAAATCACCATAAGCTGGAAAGTCATTTATCGTCCACAACAAGGTTGCATACAACTGAAAGAAATTATTGGTAAGGGAATCATACGTACGCACCCCAAAAGTCCATAACTGTATAAGTTCCTCAATCAAGGGTCTAAGGTAAACATCAATTTCCCTATCAGGAGATTTTGGCCTAGGAATGAGCAATGTCATGAAAAAAGTTGACTCTTTCATGCATTTCCAGGGTGGCAAATTGTAAGGAATTAACACCACAGGCTACATACTATACGAGGTACTCATATGACCAAATGGATTAAAACCATCTGAAGCTAACCCCAGACGAATGTTCCGTGCATCTGCAGCGAAATCAGGAAATTCAGAATCAAAATGTTTCCATCCATCCGCATCGGCTGGATGCTCAACACATCATCTATTTGAACACGTTTGTCATGGTGCCATCTTATGTCAGAAGACCCTTCTTGAGAAACAAATAAGCATTGCAATCTCGGTATCAAAGGAAAGTGACGCAATACCTTATGCGGAATTTTTTTTCCTTTGTTATACTCAGGACTAAAGTTATACCGAGACTCGCCGCAAGTTGGACAAAACTGTAAATCCTTGAACTCCTTCCAATACAGGACACAGTCGTACTTACAAACATGAATAGTTTCATATCCCAGCCCCAAGTCACGCAATTTTCGTTTAGCTTCGTAGAATGAACTAGGAATGTTGGTACCACACATTGGAAACGCACTCTTTATTAAGTCTAACATCATGTCAAATGACGTGTTACTCCAACCGTTTAAAACCTTTATGTTTATCATCTTAACCAAAAACTTTAGGGAAGAGTATTCGGGACAACCGGGGTATAACTCACTACGAGCTTCATTCAATAAGTCATGAAATATGTTTGATGTTTCTTCTTCTATGTCTACACCAATTGGAGCTTCTATTTCCCGTTCGTTTTCAATGGGAGCTTGTAAATCATTAAGCATATCAAACATTTCATCTTCTTCATCAAAAGGATTACTAATAGTTGCTTCATCAATAGGGTTACTACTAGTTCCTTTATCAAAAGGGTTACTACTAGTTCATTCATCAAAAGGGTTACTACTAGTTCCTTCATCAAACCTTTCAATACCCCTATGTAAGTTCACTACATCTCCATGATACAACCATTTTGTATAGGAGGGGGATATTCTGATGGTCAATAGATGTCGCTCTACACCCTCTAATGAGTACCAGTTTGAGTTCATACATCTCTTACATGGACACATTATTCGTCCGTAAGCATCGACGTGCAACTTGGCAATCTCTAAAAATTGGGACACACCCTCTCTATACTCAACCGATAACTTATTCCTAAGTTTCATCCAACTCTTATCCATCGTTAAACACCTAAAACATGAAACTGTTTGATCATTAGTTCTATATATTATTAATCCCTATCAAACCCTAAACTTAATTACTCCATGAATAAGTTATGGCAAATCATCCCTCTCTTTTATTTGAAAGCTAAGTTCAACCTATACAAAAGGTTACCATAACTGCAGGATAGCCAGAACAAACAAATTAACCAAACACTATATCTACTAGCAAAACCAAAACATAATTCATACGTTTGAATTTCATAAAACACTCAATTTTATTCATACAACATTTGTTTTATTTACATTAATCAAACACTCAATACATAACAAACTAACCTTATACATTAACAAACTTACAATAAATATTTATATTAACAAACTAACCTTATAAATTAATAAAATTACAATAAATATTTATTCATTTATTAACCAATTCACACAATTCAATTTCTAAAATACAAACATACAACATATTCCCGACGTGCGACTTATGGCGTCGGGAATCCCTGCCTATACCCAATGCGACTGGCACATCGTCGGAGGAAGCTCAAACGGTACATTTAATTGTTCACCATCTTCCGACGCACATGTCCCCAGAAGAAGAAGAAGAACAACAACAACAAATCGAATTCCTAAATGTATTAGGAATGATATTTAATCATTTTTTAAATAAAAAAAACAAATCCAATTCCTAAAAGTATTAGGAATGATATTTAATCATTTTTTTAGAACAAATCCAATTCCTAAAAGGAATAGGAATGATTTTTTTTAAAAAAAATAAAGAAAAGATAATCCAATTATCTTATTTTATTTTAAATTATTTCATTTTTGGGAGAAATCTCGAATTTAATTTTTTTTTAGATATTTAAAATATTTAAATATTTCAACATTTTTTTAAAAAAAATATTCCCAATTTTAAAATTAAAATTTGTGTTCGAAATTCAAGTCAAATTAACCTACATATATGACCTACTTTTGATCTTAAATTTAAATCGGAGCCATAAATCCAACTTTATCTCAAGATTGGGGACCTTATTTTTATCTCAAATTAAAATTGGTCATTCAAAATTCTTACGCAACCTCAAGACAAATTAAGGTTCGGTAGAAACCTTATCCTTATTTCAAAATTAAAATTTTGGTTATGTTCCAAATTTTACTTTAAAAAAATCATCATATTAAAATTTTTTATCCTCAAATAAAAATAAATTGCGGATAAAACACTGAACTTTTTAAAGTTTGTATATATTCCAACCCTTATTTTAAATTTAAATCAAACTCATGTACTAAATTCATAGTTTGATTAATTTGATATGTTGAATAAGAAATTTTGAGACCAATCACAAATTGCCACATCATTTTTAATTAGAATTTGGGACTAATTAAAATTGACATGTGCCCCAAATTAAAAAATTGAAAACATAAATTGACCAATTCTAATAATGTCACATGTTTTCATCTTAACCGTTATATCAAGTTAATCATTTTGGTTCAATTAAATATTATTTACTTGGACTAAGTTCAATTAAGCCCAAAAATAAGCTTAATTGAGCCCAAAGACTAAATATAACCTAAATCCATGTGATAGAGCCCATGGATCTGGTCTATGAACCAACCAGGTTCAATCCCATAAAGCCCACCAGAGAACTCTATAAATAGAGGAGTTCTCCTTATTTGTAAGGGGTTAGAAATTTTTGACTCCAGAAGGTCTAGAGAGAATTCTTCTAAGAGCTAGAAGACTCCCTAACTCCTGAAGTCGACCAACCTTGAAGATTGAAGCTTATTTAAAGATACAAGCTTTCTTCTAAGACTCCAGCTTCCCTCGAAGATTGAAGCTCCTTTGAAGATACAAACTTTCTTCCAAGACTCAAACTTCAAGAACATCACGTGCTCTACTTCCTCAAATCAAGCGTAGACATGCAACCAACTTGAAGAACATCACGTGCTCCGCTTCTCCAAATCAAGCATAGATGTTCAACAAACTTCAAGAATATCATGTGCTCCGCTTCCTCCAAATCAAGTCTAAGCATCTAGTGAGAGAGAATCAGAGGATCAAATTCTAGAGATTTAACCGCATCGAAACAAAATCAACAAAGATATAACATCAACCCAAATTCAACTCCACGAATCAAATTTCTCCAGAAATCTCGTGCGAACAAATTGGCACGTCCAGTGCGACAATCTCTACCTCTCATCTCTCTCTCGTCATCTAGATCTACAAGCAAATCAATGGCATCAAAGAAAGTTGCATCCAAATCTTCTGTTGCAAGCGATACCTACACGGGACCTGTCACCCGTAGTCGTTCTAAGGGGATCATCCAAGAGCAAGATCAAGGTTCCGCCATCGCACAAAGCATCCTGAAGCAATTGATGGAATCTCCTAAAGCTGGAATTGTCATCAAGGAAAATCCTCTATATAATGATTTTGATTCTGCCTCTAGCAGGTCACAGAAAGAAGCACACCCTGATATGATGTCTGTCATGATGGCTGATGTAATGGTCGAGGCTGCCATGGCGGAGATGGAGAGAAAAACTAATCTCCTGATGAAGGGTTGTTGATGAACGAGACCAGGAAATCGCAGCTTTAAAAGAGCAGATGCAGACTCGTGAAACTACTTAATCGAGTCAAACTCCTGTCGTTAAAGTTGGTGACAAAGGGAAGAACGTGGTGCAAGAAAATCAACCACAACAACAATCAACTTCTATGGCTTCTCTCTTAATTAAACAATTACAAGATATGATCACAAACTCCATCAAAGCTCAGTATGGAGGGCCCGCTCAGACTTCTTTCATGTACTCTAAGTCGTACACCAAAAGAATTGACAACTTGAGAATGCCATTTGGAGACCAGCCTCCAAAATTCCAGTAGTTTGATGGAAAGGACAATCTGAAACAGCACATTGCTTACTTTGTTGAAATATGTGAGAACGCAGGATCAAGAGGAGACCAACTAGTCAGTCAGTTCATTCGATGCTTGAAAGGAAATGCTTTCAAGTGGTATACCAATCTGGAGCTAGAAGTCATTGACAGTTGGAAACAACTGGAAAAGGAGTTTCTCAACCGCTTCTACAGCACCAGGCGCACTGTAAGCATGATGGAGCTTACAAACACGAGACAACGAAAGGGAGGGCCAGTCATTGACTACATAAACCGATGGAGAGCTTTAAGCTTGGATTGCAAAGACAAGCTCATAAAACTGTCTGCAGTGGAGATATGCACCAGAGGCATGCACTGGAAACTTCTCTATATTTTGCAGGAAATAAAACCTCGAACATTTGAAGAACTAGCAACTCATGCCCACGATATGGAGTTGAGCATCGCTAATAGGGGAACTAAAGATTTCTTAATCTCTGAAGTAAAAAAGGGGAACAATGAAATCAACGACAATAGAAAAATCACAAATAGTGTCATTAATGAGTCTATGGTTGTTCATGAGTCTTCATTGAAATCTTTCTCCAAAAGAAAGAAACAAAAATTGAAAGAAAGCATGATGACGAAGAAAAGCATCGTCCAACTCTTAAAGAAAGACAGGAAAAGGTTTATCCATTTTCCAACTCTGATGTTGCAGACATGTTAGAGTGGCTGCTAGACAAACAACTTATTCAGCTGCAAGAATGCAAATGACCAGAATAAGGAGAAGTAGATGATTCTAACTACTGTAAGTACCATCGGGTCATTAGTCATCCTGTTGGAAAATGTTTCGTGTTGAAGGAGCTGATTCTAAAGTTGGCTAGTGAAAAGAAGATCGAACTGGATATCGATGAAGTAGCTCAGACAAATCATGTTGCAGTTGAGACGACTTCAAGTGCTCCGCCATCAACGCTGCCTTATTATCAATGAATAAACTTGATTCAGTTTGAGACTTTCGAACCTATACTTGTTCGATTCCAACAAAAGTTCGTGACAACAGACTCTCAAAACAAAGAAAAGCTTGTTAAAAATTATTGCGAATGATGGATAATCATGACTAGTAAAAAAGGGAGACAACCAAATTCCATTCAAACGAAGTCGCACTTCCATCAGAAGCATGGAAATGGAAGCAGATCTCATAAAAATGAGAAAAGAAACAAGAAGATATGGAAGCCTAAGCCTATCAAAGGAAAAAACGAGGACTTCTTCCAACCTCGACGGTCGATAACTTTGATAGAATTCCTCCCAAGAAGCTTCCCTGATGATCATCCAAAGGAAGTATTAGAAGTCAGTGCATGTCATGCTATTAGCATAAAAGAAGTCAACAACAATTATGCATCTTTTAAAGAAATCGACAATTCAAAAGAAATTAAGCAAAGGACTTCTGTCTTTGATCGTATCAAGCCTTCAACTACTCGATCTTCACTATTTCAAAGATTGAGTATGGCCACGAAAAATCCAACGTCTACTTTCACTCGAACTTCAGCTTTCAAAAGGCTAAGTATCTTCACATCAAAGAAAGATCGACCTTCAACATCTGCTTTTGATTGTCTAAAGATGTCAAGCGATCAACGCGAAAGAGAGATGGAAACTTTGAAGGCAAAACCATTTCATGAAGAAAACAAGAACGATGAGATTCACAATCGTGCCCCATCACATATGAAGAGGAAGTTGTCTGTTGACATAAATACAGAAGGTTCCTTGATAGTGAAGCCAAGAGTTATTATATTCACCAATTCTACAAATAAATAAGGTGAACAAATCCTTGATGGAAATAAGAGCTGCTAAATATGCAAAGCTCCTTATCGCAATGGCCTAAACTGCATGGTGCTCCTAGCCCACAAGAGCTTCAAAGATGAATGGCAAAAAAATAAATAAATAACTGGAACTACGTTATGACTTGATCCCTCTATTATAAAGGGATACGTAGGCAGCTTAAAAAAAACTTTAAGTTCAGTCAAGCAAAAAAAAAACTTGAACTACGTCATGGCTTGATTCTTTTCTTCAAAGGATGTTCATCTCTACTAAGGAATTATAACAAATTGGGGGAAAATCCCTAAATTCAAGATGTTCATCCCTAGTAACGATGTGATGCAATAAATTGAAGATGTACACAATTTGTGCAAAGACTATATACAAGTTGAGTGCATGTAAAAAAAAGAGTCTCAAAATCAAGCTCAAAGGCTTCATTGATAATCTCTCATATTCAAGCTTGAAGGTTTCATTGATGATTTCTCATATTCAAGCTCAGAGGCTTCATCGATGATTCCTTATATTCAAGCTTAACGGCTTCATCGATGTTGCAGCTCCAAGAGGAAGAAGATTGTGCAGCTCCAAGAGGACGACGATCGTGCAACTTTGAGAGGACGACCATCATGCAGCTCCGCCTTCACCTCTCCAAGACGACGACAACAATGTAGCACCACTTCTACCTCTCCAAGAAGATGCATACAATGCTAAAGCTTCAGCCTCTGCTTCATCTTCAATGTGTTGCAACCGAGAGGATTCATCTTCATCTTCTTCCAAGAGCCCCAACCGAGAGGATTCATCTTCATCTTCTTCCAGGTACTGCAACCGAAGAGGATTCATCTCCTAGGTGCTGCAACCGAAGAGGATTTATCTTCATCTTCTCCTATATGTCGTAGCCGAGAGCATTCATCTTTACCTTCTTCCATGTACTACAGTCGAGAGGATTCATCTTCATCTTCTCCCATGTGCCGCAGCCGAGAGGATTCATCTTCATCTTCTCTCATGTGTTGCAACCGAAGAGGATCCATCTTCATCTTTTTCTTGTGATGCAATCGAGAGGATTCATCTTTATCTTCTCCCATGTGCCGCAGTCGAGAGGATTCATCTTCATCTTCTCTCATGTGTCGCAGCCGAAGAGGATTTATCTTCATCTTCTTCCAGGAGCCACAACCGAGAGGATTCATCTTCATCTTCACCCAGGTGCTGCAACTGAAGAGGATTCATCTTCATCTTCTCCCATGTACCGCAACCAAGAAGAAAGAAGAAGAAAAACAAAAAGAAAGAAGAAGAAGAAGAACAAAAAGAAAGAAGAAGAAGAAGAAGAAAGAAGAAAGAAGAAGGAAGAAAGAAGAAGAAGGAGAAGAAGAATAAAACAAAACGAAATAAGAAGAAGAAAACAAAAAGAAAGAAGAAAAAGAAGAAGAAAACAAAAAGAAAAAAGAAGAATAAGACGAAAGAAGAAGAAAAGAAAAGAGAAAAAAAAACAAGAGTTGAAAAGAATAACCAAAAAAAGGAAGTAGAAAAAAAAACAAAAACAAGAACAAAAACAAGAACAAAAAACAAATACACAAACAAACAAAGAAAAAGAAAAAAAAAAAAAAAAAAAAAAGAACGAAGAAGGTCAATCGCTGACAGCGAAGCATAACCGAGATGTCTGATCGCTCCTACTAGGGTGGTAGATCTGATGGCAAAAGATCGATCGTCCCTAGAAGAACTCCAACGATGAAGAAGCCTAATCGCTCCTACTAGGGCGATAGATCTGACGGCAAAAGCCTGATCGTCCCTAGAAGAAGCTCGACGACGAAGAAGTCTGATCGCTCCTACTAGGACGGTATATCTGACAGAAAAAGCCCGATCGTCCCTAGAAGAAGCTCGACGACGAAGAAATCCGACGACGAAGAAGTCTGATCGCTCCTACTAGGGCAGTAGATCTAACGACAAAAGCCCGATCGTCCCTAGAAGAAGCTTGATGATGAAGAAGTCTGACGACAAAGAAGCCCGATTGCTCCTACTAGGGCAGTAGATTTGACGGCAAAAGTCCAATCGTCCCTAGAAGAAGCTCGACGACGAAGAAGCCTGATCTCTCCTACTAGGGAGATAGATCTGACGGCAAAAGCCCAATCGTCCCTAGAAGAAGCTCGACGACAAAGAAGTCCGACGAAGAAGAAGGCTGATCGTTTCTACTAGAATGGTAGATCTGATGGCAAAAGCCTGATAGTCCTTAGAAGAAGCTCGACGACGAAGAAGTATGACGACGAAGAAGCCCGATTGCTCCTACTACGGTGGTAGATCTGACGGCAAAAGCCCGATCGTCCCTAGATAAAGCTCGAAGACAAAGAAGTCCGACAACGAAGAAGTTCGATCGCTCCTACTAGGGTGGTAGATCTGAACGCAAAAGTCGGATCATCCCTAGAAGAAGCTCGACGATGAAGAAGCCTGATCGATCCTACTAGAGCGATAGATCTTACGGCAAAAGTCCGATCGTCTCTAGAAGAAGCTCGATGACGAAGAAGTCTAATCGCTACTACTAGGGCGATAGATATGACAGCAAAAGCCTGGTCGTCCCTAGAAGAAGCTCGATGACGAAGATGTTCGATGAAGAAGAAGCCCGATTACTCCTACTAGGGCGATAGATTTGTCGGCAAAAGCCCGATCGTCCTTAGAAGAAGCTCGACAATGAAGAAGCTCGACAACGAAGAAGCCCGACGACAAAGAAGTCCAATCGCTCCTACTAGGGCGGTAGATCTGACGGCAAAAGTTCGATTGTCCGTAGAAGAAGCTGGATCGTTGACGGCAAATCATCCCTGCAAACGATTGCAAAAAAAAACAAACAAAAACGAAAAAAAAAAAAAAGGAAGAAAAGAGATGAAGAAGTTCTTACCTTTAGCTCCTGCAAAAAAAAAGTTTTCCATACCTTTCTGTTGCTGGATGAGGAATAAATGTTCAAGGTGTGGGTCTATTTATAAGACCAACAAATCCAATTCCTAAAAGAATTAGGAATGATATTTAATCATTTTTTAAAAAAACAAACCCAATTCCTAAAAGGTATATGAATGATTTTTTTAAAAAAAATAAAGAAAAGATAATCCAATTATCTTATTTTATTTTAAATTATTTTATTTTTGGGATAAATCTCGAATTTAATGTTTTTTTGAGATATTTAAAATATTTAAATACTTCAACATTTAAAAAAAAAATATTTCAAATTTTAAAATTAAAATTTGGGTTCAAAATTCAAGTCAAATTAACTTGCATATATGACCTCCTTTTTATCTTAAATTTAAATCGGAGCCATAAATCTAACTTTACCTCAAGATTGAGGACCTCATTTTTATCTCAAATTAAAATTGGCCATTCCAAATTCTTATGCATCCTCAAGACAAATTAAAGTACGGTAGAAACTTTATCCTTATTTCAAAATTAAAATTTTGGTTATGTTTCAAATTTTACTTTAAAAAAAATCATCATATTAAAATTTTTTATCCTCAAATAAAATTAAATTGGGGAAAAAACTTTGAACTTTTTAAGGTTTGGCCATATTCCAACCCTTATTTTAAATTTAAATCAAACTCATGTACTAAATGCATAGTTTGATTAATTTGATATGTTGAATGAGCAAAAAAAAAAACTCGTATTTTGACTTCAAATTTATCTTTTTCGAGATTCATTCACTCATATACGTACATAAATCTCGAAAAGGGGGCATTTGTTGAATAAGAAATTTTGAGACCAATCACAAATTGCCACATCATTTATGAAATTAGAATTTGGGAGTAATTAAAATTGACATGTGCCCCAAATTAAAAAAATGAAAACATAAATTGGCCAATTCTAATAATGCCACATGTTTTCATCTTAACCGTTGGATCAAGTTAATCATTTTAGTTCAATTAAATATTATTTACTTGGACTAAGTTCAATTAAGCCCAAAAATAAGCTTAATTGAGCCCAAAGACTAAATATAACCTAAATCCATGTGGTGGAGCCCATGGGTCTGGTCCATGGACCAACCAGGTTCAAGCCCATAAAGCCCACCAGAGAACTCTATAAATAGAGGAGTTCTCCTCATTTGTAAGGGGTTGGAAATTTTTGACTCCAGAAGGTCTAAAGAGAATTCTTCTAAGAGCTAGAAGACTCCCTAACTCTTGAAGTCGACCAACCTTGAAGATTGAATCTTATTTGAAGATACAAGCTTTCTTCTAAGACTCCAGCTTCCCTCGAAGATTGAAGCTCCTTTGAAGATACAAACTTTCTTCCAAGACTCCAACTTCAAGAACATCACGTGCTCTACTTCCTCAAATCAAGTGTAGGCATGCAACCAACTTGAAGAACATCACGTGCACCGCTTCTCCAAATCAAGTATAGATGTTCAACAAGCTTCAAGAATATCATGTGGTCCTCTTCCTCCAAATCAAGCCTAAGCATCCAGTCGAGAGAGAATCATAGGACCAAATTCTAGAGATTGAACCGCATCGCAACAAAATCAACAAAGATACAACATCAACCCAAATTCAACTCCACGAATCAAATTTCTCCCGAAATCTCGTGCGAACAGTTTGGCACGCCTAGTGGGACACTCTCTACCTTTCATCTCTTTCTCTTTTGAAGAACATCTAAAGAAATCATGACATCCCAAGGCGACACATTCAAAGCTCCAAGTGACATCGTCAAACAGCCAAATACTCGCGGCCGCTCAAGGGAGACTCAATCATTTGAGAAAATGCCATCCTTTGAGGTCACAAAGAACATTTAGGAACAACTTTCCAAGCCACCAAAAGGTGGAATTATAATCAAAGAAAATCTTGTGATTGACGAATAAATTTCCTCATGTGAACACTCGAATGAGGAGATGCCTCATCCAAATATCATGTCGGTTATGGTGACTGGCGTGGATACAAGTAAAGACAGAATCGCTAAGCTTGAAAAGAATATCAACATGCTCATGAAGGCCGTTGAAGAAAAGGATAATGAGATTGCATCTCTCAAGAATCACATCGAACGTCGTGATGCTGCTGAATCAAGCCATACACATACTGTAAAAAATACTGACAAAGGGAAGGCAGTTATGCAAGAAAGTCAACCACAAAATTTGACCTCAATTGCATCGTTTTCTGTTGAGTAGTTGCAGGAGATGATTGCAAACCATCAAAACTCAATATGGTGGACCTGCTCAAACTCTCTCTCTGTATTCCAAACCAGATACGAAGAGGATCGAAAATCTCAGAATGCCAAATGGATACCAACCACCTAAGTTCCAACAGTTTGATGGAAAGGGTAACTCAAGACAACGTGTTGCTCACTTCATTGAAACATGCGAAACGCTAGTACGAGAGAGGATTTGTTGGTAAAACAGTTCGTTCGAACTCTTAAACGAAACGCCTTCGACTTGAACATCGACCTGGAACATGAATCCATTGATAGTTGGGAGCAGCTTGAGGGGGACTTTCTCAATCACTTCTACAGCACCCAACGTATTGTCACATAATGGAGTTGACAAACACTAAACAACGGAAGGGGGAGCTAGTCAAAGACTACATAAATCGATGGAGAGCTTTAAGTCTGAACTACAAAGACAAGCTCACAGAAATGTCTGCAGTTGAGATGTGCACTCAAGGCATGCATTGGGAACTTCTTTATATTTTGCAGGGATAAAACCACGCACGTTTGAAGAGTTGGCGACTCGTGCCCATGATATGGAACTAAGTATCACACGTAGAGGAGCAAATGATTTCTTGGTTCCAAAAATGAGGAGTGACAAGAATGAAATTGATGACACTAAAAACACTGCAAATAGTGTCATAAATGAGTCTATGGTTGTTCATGCAACCCCTTTGAAATCTTTCTCTAAAAGAAAAGAAACAAAAATTGAAGGAAATCATGATAGCGAGGAGAAGCGACGTCCAACTCTTAAAGAAAGACAGGAAAAAGTTTATCCATTTCCTGACTCTGATGTTGCAGACATGTTAAAGCATTTGTTAGACAAACAACTTATTCAACTGCCAGAATGCAACCGACCGAAACAAGCAAGAAAAGTATATGATCCTAAATACTGTAAGTACCACAGGGTCATTAGTCACCTTGTTGGAAAGTGTTTCGTGTTGAAGGAGTTGATTCTAAAGTTAGCTCGTGAAAAGAAGATCGAGTTGGATATTGATGAATTAGCTGAGACGAATCATGTTGCTGTCGAGATGACTTCAAGTGTTCCACCATCAACACAACTTTATGATCAAAGAAAAAGATTAATTCAGTTTGAGACTTTTGAACCTATAGTTGTCCAATTCCAACAAAGGATCGTGAAGACTGACTCCCAAAACAAAGAAGAGCCTGCTGAAGATGATGACGAAGGATGGATAGTTGTGACTCATCTAAAAGGAAGACAACCAAATTTCATTCAAAAAGAGTCGTCATTCCATCAAAAGTATGCAAAAGGAAGCATCTCCCATAAAAAGAAGGAAAAAAGAAACAAGAAGATGTGGAAGCCTAAGCTCGTGCAAGAGGATGACGATGATCTTCTCCAACCTCAACGACCGGTAACTTTATTAAAATTTCTTCCAAGAAGCTTCCTTGACCATCATCCAAAGGAAGTATTAGAAGTCACTGCTTGTCATGTTGTCAGTATAAAAGAAGTCAACAATAATTATGCATCTTCCGAAGAAATCGACAATTCAAATGAAATTAAGCAAATGACTTCTGTCTTTGATCGTAGCAAGCCTTCAACTACTCGATCTTCAGTCTTTCAAAGATTGAGTATGGCCACGAAAGAAGAAGAAAATCAATGTCCAGCATCTACTTCCACTCGAACTTCAGCTTTCAAAAGGCTAAGTATCTCCACATCGAAGAGAGATCTTCAACATCTGTTTTTGATCGACTAAAGATGACAAACGATCATGAAAAAGAGATGAAAACTTTGAAGGTAAAATCACTTCATGAAGAAAACAATGACGAGAAGATTCACAGTCGTGTCCCATCACGCATGAAGAGGAAGTTGTCTGTTGACATTAACATAGAAGGTCCCTTGATTGTGAAGCCAAAACTTATTATATTCACCAATTCTACAAATGAAGAAGGTGAACAAATTTTTTATGAAAATATAAGTTGTTAAATGTGTAAAGCTCCTTATCGCAAGAGCTTAAACTGCATGATGCTCCTAGTCCACAAGAGCTTAAAAGGTGAATGATAAAAAAAAAAAAAAAAAAAAAAACTCAGTTGAACTACTTTATGACTTGATCTCTATGTTATAAAAAGGGTACGTAAGCAACTTAAAGTTTACTTTAAGTTCAGTCGCACAAAAAAAGGGGGTATTATGTTTCATCGTGATGATGTAATCTCAATAGAAAATGATATCCATGAGCAGTTACAACAACAAAGAAAGGGGGCAAAGTCAAATTAGCAAGCTTTATCATTTTTTTCTCCCAAGTGTTGTGGCTGAGAAGTTCTTCTTCTCTCATGTGTTGCAGCCGAGAGGATTCATCTCCATCTTCTTCCACGTGCCGCAACTGAGAGGATCTTCATCTTCTTCGCGTGTTGCAGCCGAAAGGATCTTCATCTTCTCACAAGTGTTGCAGCCGAGAGGATTCATCTTCATTCTCACATATGTTGCAATCAAGAGGATTCATCTTCATCTTCTTTGACGTGTTGCAACCGAGAGGATCTTCATCACCTTCATTTTCTCACAGGTGTTGCAGCCGAGAGGATTCATCTTCATCTTCACACATGTGTTGCAGCCGTTATCATCTTCATCTTCACACATGTGTTGCAGCCGTTATCATCTTCATCTTCACACATGTGTTGGAACTGTCATCATCTTCATCTTCTCACATGTGTTGCAACTGTCATCATCTTCATCTTCTCAAATGTGTTGCAGCCCAGAGAATTTATCTTCATCTTCGTCTTCGATGTGCCGCAGTCGATCTGATCTCCATCTCCATCTCCGTCTTCGATGTGCCGCAGCCGATCGGATCTCCATCTCCATCTCCGTCTTGGATCAAGTTTGGTGTGCTCCATCTTTAAAAGATAAAGTGAAAGAAAAAAAAATAAAGAAATAGACAAAAAAAAAGAAAAAAAAAAAGAGTTAAAAAATATATTTGAAAAGAAAAGAATAAAAAAATAGAAAAATAGGAAAGAAAAAAAAAAGAAAAGAAAAAAAAGAAAAGAAAAGAAAAGAAAAGAAAAGAAAAGAAAAGAAAAAAGAAATGAAAAGAGAAGAAAAAGAAAAGAAAAAAGAAATGAAAAGAGAAAAAAAAGAAAAGAAAACGGAAAAGGAAGAAAAAAAAGGAAAAACAAAAAAATAAGAGTTAAAAAAAATGTTTGAAAAAAAAATAAAACAAAAACAAACAAACAAAAATAGAATAGAGAAAAAAATAGAAATGAAAAGTAGAAAAAAAAAGGAAAAACAGAAAGAAAAGAAGATGTAAAAAATATATAGAGAGAGAAAAAAAAACGAAAAGACAAAATAGAAAAACAAAAAACGTAAAAAACAAAAGCAAAAGAAAAGGAAAAGGGAAAAGAAAAGGAAAAGGGAAAAGAAAAGGAAAAGGGAAAAGAAAAGAATAGAAGTAAATTTAAAAAAATTATCTCTTCTTTTCTTCAACCTCCACCGGAGTTCTCCTTTTCTCCCCCTCTCCTTTCTATTTTCTTCTCCCTCTCCTTCTTCACTTCTCGAGCCTTAGTTGTCTTCCAAATACAAAGTTTTTTAAAAAAAAAAAAGATTGGAATGGATGAACAAAAGAAGCAGTGCAATTAAATTATTTGATTTTTTTTTCTTCCTATTCATCCTTATTTATAAAAGATGAAGACTAGCAAATCAAATCTCCTTTCAACAAACTTCAAATCTCTCCTCAACAAACCAGTCATGAGATTGAGTAGGATTTTAAGGAGAGCCTCCTATTCTGTTTTTTTATTATATATATATATATAATAAACAGTTTATTAACTAATAAAAAGATAATATTTTTTTATTAATAAAGATGATAACATTATTTTCTAATGTGAGTTCTTTTTCTTAAAAAGAAATTAAGGCCATCCACAAATGAAGAATAAAAAAATCTCCAAATCATTTTTGTTTTTGCAAAAAAATTTAAACTGTATTGCAAAGCGCATAAATTTATTTCAAATTCAAATTAAGTAAAATAAAAAAAATCAAAATTTAAATTTGGGAGCAATTCATCTTTGAGTAGCACAAGTTTTGTTACAAATTCAAATTAAAAGATTGTACAAAAAAAAATCAAAATTTTAGACTTAAATTGATGAGTTGGCAATATTCCAATTTTCTCAATTTTAAGCCTCAATTCTCTCATTTAAATTCATGGGTTTAAAAAAAACAAAAAAAAAAATCTCTTAGCCATATTCCAAATGATTTTTATTAAAAATCAAAATTCACTACAAAATTGACATTGAGTTGTATTCCAAATTTCATTTTAATCAAACTTATGCCGAAATGGATAGTGATTAATTTGACATATTAACGGGAGCCAAAGTCAATAACAAATCACTTGTATTTTTTGTTTTAACTTATCGTTTTCGAGATTCACTCACTCATACATATGCACAAATCTCGAAAAGGGGGCATTTGTTTAGCAAGAAATTTCAGCCAATTAAATTTTGCCATGTCATCACAACAAAATTGTGATGATTATAATTTGATTGGAGTTTGGGTAGTCAAGTTTTCTCATATCCAATCCAATGCAAGCCCCTGATGAAAAATTGGGCCAAACAAGGGAGCCCGAGCCTGCAAAGAAAATGGGCCCAAGTTCAAGATCAAGCCCAATAGGCAAATGGGCCCAAGCTCAAGTCCAACAAGCAAATGGGCCCAAACTCACCAGCCCTAAAATTTCTCAATAAAAAGAGACATTTGCCACTCATTTAATGGGGTCTTTGGTTGAAGGAAGAATTGAAGCTCTGAAATACTGAACCTCTGAAGAATTGAGGAATTGAAGATTCAAACTTTTACAAGCTCTCAGGACGTGCAAGTTCGTATCAACCTCGAGATCAACAACTTCTGAAAGATTGAAGACTTGAAGTAAACATTCCTTGAATTCCAGAACATCAAAGTTCAAATCGACGTGAAACAACAACATCCTGAAAACCGAAGATCAAGAAGTTCTTAGTTTTATCTTGTATTCGAGAGAAAGCATCAAAGGAGTAAATACTAGAGAACATATTCACAATATTCATCAATATACAAAGTTCAATTCCACGAATTATATTTCTCTTGAAATCTCGTGCGAACAAATTGCCGTCGAGGTCGAAAGAAGTCATTGTCTTTTCTTTTGATAGGCTTAGGCTTCCACATCTTCTTATTTCTTTTCTCCTTTTTACGAGAGTTGCTTCCTTTTCTATGCTTCTGATGGAAGTGAAACTTCGTTTATATGGAATTTGGTTGTCTCCCCTTTTTACGAGTCATGACTATCCATCATTCGCAATCATCTTCAATAGGTTTTTCTTTGTTTTGAGAGTCTGTCGTCACAAACTTTTGTTGGAATCGAACAAGAATAGGTTCGAAAGTCCCAAACTGAATCAAGTTTTTCCATTGATCATAAGGTAGCGTTGATGGCGAAGCACTTGAAGTCATCTCAACTGCAACATGATTCCTCTGAGCTACTTCATCCATATCCAATTCGATCTTCTTTTTTCTAGCCAACTTTAGAATCAGCTCCTTCAACACGAAACACTTTCCAACATGATGGCTAATGACCCGATGGTACTTACAGTAGTTAGGATCATCTACTTTTCCTGCTTGTTCAGGTCGTTTGCATTCTGGCAGCTGAATAAGTTGTTTGTCTAGCAGCAGCTCTAACATGTCTGCAACATCAGAGTCGGGAAATGGATAGACTTTTTCCTGCCTTTCTTTAAGAGTTGGTCGATGCTTCTCTTCGCCATCATTCTTTCTTTCAATTTTTGTTTCTTTTCTTTTGGAGAAAGATTTCAATGGAGACTCATGAAAAACCATAGACTCATTAATGACACTATTTGTGATCTTTCTAGTGTTGTTCATTTTATTGTTCCCCTTTTTTACTTCAGAGAATAAGAAATCTTTAGTTCCTCTATTAGCGATGCTCAATTCCATGTCGGCACGAGTTGCTAGTTCTTCAAATGTACGAGGTTTTATTCCCTGCAAATAGTTCTGTGAGCTTGTCTTTGCAATCCAAGCTTAGAGCTCTCCATCGGTTTACGTAATCAATGACTGGATTTCCCTTTCGTTGTCTCGTGTTTGTAAGCTCCATCATGCTTACAAAGTGTCTGGTGCTGTAGAAACGGTTGAGGAATTCCTTTTCCAGTTGTTCCCAACTGTCAATGACTTCTGGCTCCAGATCAGTATACCACTCGAAAGCATTTCCTTTCAAGCTTGAAACGAACTACCTGACGAGTTGGTCTCCTCTTGATCCTGCATTTTCACATGTTTCAACAAAGTGAGCAATATGTTTCTTTGGATTGCCTTTTCGTTGAATTGTTGGAACTTTGAAGGTTGATACCCAACAGGCATTAATAGGCTATTGATTCTCTTGGTATATGGCTTGGAGTAATAAAAGAAGTTTGTGGCGGTCCTCCATACTGAGCTCTTATGGAGCTTGTGATCATATCTCGCAATTGTTGGACTGATAGAGAGGTGACAGAGATGGACTGTTGCGTCTGATTTTCCTATAACACAACTTTTCTTTGTCTTCAGCTTTGACAACAGGAGTTTTGCTCGACTCATCAATTTCACAAGCTTTCATTTGGTCTTTCAAGGCAGCAATTTCATGTTCTCGCTCCTCGACAACTTTCGTTAGGAAATTTATTTTCCTCTCCATCTCCGCCATGCTGGCCTCAACAGTTACATCAGCCGTCATGACAGACACTACTCTAAGGTTTGATTCTTGCTTTGATAGATCAGAAGTAGGAATAGAGTTGTTGAACAAAGGATTTTCTTTGATGATGACCCGCCTTTAGGAGATTCCATCAGTTGCTTAAGGATGCTTTGCGCGATGACTGAATCTTGATCCTGCTCCTGGATCTTTGAACGATTCCAGATGAAAGATCCTGTGTAAGCATCACTTGAAATAGAAGATTTAGATGCAACTTTATTTAAAGCCATTAGTTGGTTTGTTGAGTTGAGTTTCGAGGGAGAGATGAGAGGTAGAGATTGTCCCACCGGGCGTGCCAATTTGTTCAACTTTTATATATATATATATATATATTTATTTGTTCGCAGGAGATTTCCGGAGAAATTTGATTCGTGGAGTTGAACTTGAGTTGAAGTTGTATTTTTGTTGATTTGATGCGATGTGGTTCGATCTCTAGAATTTGATCCTCTGATTCTCTCTCGACTGGATGCTTACACTTGATTTGGAGAAGCAGAGCATGTGATGTTCTTGAAGTTTTTTGAACGTCTACGCTTGATTTGGGGAAGCAGAGCACGCGATGTTCTTCAAATTAGAGTCTTGAAAGAAAGTTTGTATCTTCAAAGGAGCTTTAATCTTCGAGGATGGTTGACTTCAGGAGTTAAGGAATCTTCTAGCTTTTGGGAGAATTCTCTCTAGACCTTCTAGAGTCCAAAATTTCCAACCCCTCACAAATGAGAACTCTATTTATAGAGTTCTCTGGTAGGCTTTATAGGCTTGAGCCTGGTTGGTCCATGGACCAGACCCATGAGTTCAACCCCATGGATTTGGGTTATATTTAATCTTTGGGCTCAATTAAGCTTATTTTTGGGCTTAATTGAACCTAGTCCAAGTAAATAATATTTAATTGAACCAAAATGATTAACTTGATCCAATCGTTAAGATGAAAACATGTGGCATTATTAGAATTGGCCAATTTATGTTTTCGATTTTTTAATTTGGGTCACATGTCAATTTTAATTAGTCTCAAATTCAATTATTTTCACTTTTCATCATTAATTTAATAAATGATGTGGCAATTTGTGATTGGTCTCAAAATTTCTTATTCAACAATGGTAAATTTAGATTGTACACAATTGACAAAAAAAAATGAATTAGCCAAGCCTAGGAATTCAAAACCAACACTCTAAACACAGGCATCTGTAATTCTCAAGCATCAGAACCCCAGTCATTTAATTTCTAGGCATTTGATTATGAACTTGCGCGCCAAACGCCCCCAAAGATTTCATCTAACGCCTATTTATGGCACTTAAGACTGGTCACATAAATCTCAATAGAATCGGGAGATTGGTGACATGGTCGGAATTGATATGCAAAAGTAAAAAATTATGCAAAGTATATAGGCAAGGTCGTTATCAACACATGTACGTTCGGAAATTAAAGTGGTCGCGAAGGGTACTTACCTAAATCGCCTTGACAAAAAAATATTTGTAGTTTACCCTTGACTTTAAGGGTAGATAGGTGCAAGCACGAGTGTCGAACCCAAGGGAGTGTAGGATAGATGTTTGCTTGAATGTAATGCTTGAAAAGATTGAGATTAGTAACAAAAGGAAAAGAAAAGCATTGGAAACAAATTGGGGAAATTATAAGAGAGAATGAGAAGGGGAATTTAGTATGCAATACAATTCACAAAAAAGGGAGATACTAGAGATTGAATTCCAAGATGATAAGTGAGGAATGGGCTTAGGCATGGATCAAATCTTATCATTGAATCAAAGAAGGTAAAGGAAATTGAATTATGCAATACTAAGAAGAGATTTTGATTCAAGATTTCCTTGTAAGATCAAATTGCTTGATCTTGGAAGAAATTCTTGAATCAAAATTCTAAAAAAAGTAATGAATTTCATAGGGTTTAGTTTGATTCTTGCAATTCTAATTAAACCCATTATTTGTTCTTTAAAGAAAATCACAATATAGATTGACAAGGCGAGAATTGACATTCAAAAAAGATTATGCAAAGAGTAGGTAAGGTCGTTATCAATGAAGGGTACTCACCTAAACGCCTTGACGAAAAATTATTTATAGTTACCCTTGATTTTACAGTAGATAGAAGCAAGCAAGGGTGTCGAACCCAAGGGAGTGATTGATTTTTCCTTGAATGAAATGCTTGAAAATATAGAGATTAGTAACAAAAGGAAGATAAAAATATTGAAAACAAATTGGGGAAAATTGTAGGAGGGAATGAGAAGGGGAGTTTGGTATGCAAAACAATTCACAAAAAAAGAGGAGATATTAGATATTGAATTCCAAGATGGTAAGTGAGGAATAGGCTTAGGCTTACATCAAATCTTATCATTGAATCAAAGAAGGTAAGGAAATTGAATTATGCATAGCTTTAAAGAGATTTTGATTCAAGGTTTCCTTTCAAGATCAAATTGCTTGATCTTGGAAGGAATTCTTGAATCAAAATTCAAAAAAACAAGTAAAGAATTTCAAGGGGTTTAGTTTGATCATTGCAATTCTAACTAAACCCATTATTCTTTTCTTTAAAAGAAAACACAAGATGGATCAACAACAACTTTATATTCAAGGAATCAAAGAGAAATTAATTTGTGCACAAAAAAGGTATTCAATTTAATTCCAAGAATTGTCAAAATCAATTGAAATCCAAAAGAGGCATTACACAATTCTAAAATTGGGAGAGATAAAATGAAGAATCATGGAAATTTTGTATATAAGCAAGCAAATCAACTAATCTTGCATTAATTGAAATACTAGGGGTAAATTGCTTACAATATTGAACCAAAAATTCATAAAATCAAGAATCAAGATTACAAAATTCAATAAAATTGAATTAAACATCCAACTCTTGATGCAATTTATTATTGATTCTAACAAAAATTACATGGAAATCAAAGAATAATCAAACCCTAATTATAAAGAAAAAAATCTAATTAATCAAATTCTCAAAGATTGGAAATGCCTAAACCCAATTTACCTCAAAAGATTAGCCTTCAGTCTTCAATATTTCTGAAAAAATGGTTGAAGATCAAAAATTATAGAGAGAGGGTAGAGAAATTGGAATTTGGAGGGAATTGGGAGTAATTTTGGAGGGTATTGTGAATTGTATTGAATTGAAATTGTGAAATTAGGGGTTAATTAGGGGTATTTATAGGGAGAGATAGAGGAAATGGGCCAAAGTGTATTTCTAAGTCCATATACAAGAAGAAAAGATGAAAATTGGAGTAATTTTAGAAGTTTAGATATTAATTACAAAAATGCCACGAAAAAAAATGGAAAAAATAAAATTGCGTTAGCTGGGATTCGAACTCGGGTGGCTAAGGGGCGCTCGGGCTGAGATTGCGCTACGTGGCACAAGGAGAATCGTCGGATTGTTGAAGACACAGATAGAGGGAAATATGTAGTAAATATTATGCGTGAAGGGAGACTCGAACCCGTGATCTTGAGGATAGGCGTGCGCGGCTGAGGGGTTGACACGTGTCAACCATTTCAATATTTACGAAAATGCCCCTTATGATTAATTTGCCCGTTCTCCATCGTTTGAACTCCGATTTAGGTGATTTTCGTGTCGTTGGGTTCGTATCGGAGTCTACTTCATATTCTACATAAAAATATAGAAATAGTGAAATTTTGCATAAAGAATGCGAGAATAGGCTATCTTTAAAGGGGTCATAGATCAATCACAACTTTGCATCCAAGGAATTAAAGGGAAATTAAATTGTGCATAAAAAAGAGTATGCAATTTAATTCCAAAAATTGGCCAAAGAACAATTGAAATCCAAAAGAAGCATTACACAATTCTAAAATTGGGAGAGATAAAATCAAGAATCATGGAAATTTTTGTATACAACCAAGCAATTCAATTAATCTTGCATTAATTGATATACTAGGGGTAAATTGCTTACAATATTGAACCAAAAATCCATAAAATCAAGAATCAAGATTACAAAATTCAATAAAATTGAATTAAAGATCCAACTCTTGATGCAATTTATTGATGATTCTAACAAAAATTACATGAAAATCAAAGACTAATCAAACCCTAATTATAATGAAAAATCAAATTAATCAAATTCTCAAAGATTGGAATTACCTAAGCCTAAATTACCTCAAGAGATTAGCCTTCCATCTTCAATAATTCTGGAAAAATTGTTGAAGATCAAAAATTATAAAGTGAGGGTAGAGAAATTGGAATTTGGGAGAAATTGGGAGTAATTTTGGAGGGAATTGTGAATTGAATGTGAAACTAGGGGTTAATTGGGGTATTTATAGGGAGAAATAGAGAAAATGGGCCAAAATTATATTCCTATGCCCATATAAAAAAAAATGAAAATGGGAGAAATTTTGGAAGTTTGGATATTAATTACAAAAATTGCGCACTGAGATTGCGCCACGTGGCACACTGAGAGAGGTTGGATCTTTGAAGACACGAATTGAGGAAAATGGATGGTTAATATTCTGCGTGAAGGAAGATCGAACCCGTGATCTGAAGGACGCGCACACGGGTAAGGCTAAACGACGTTGTATTTACCTTAGGAAATTCGAATAAAAACGCGTCTGGTGAGGATTGAACTCGTGACTTCGAGGCTAGGCGTGCGCGACTGAAAGGCTGACACGTGTCAATCTTCTTCAATATTTACAAAAATGCCCCTTATGTTTAATTTGCCCGTTCTCCTTCGTTTGAACTCCGATTTATGTGATTTTTGTGTCGTTGGGTTCGTATTGAAGTCTACTTTCATATTCTGCATAAAAATATAAAAATAGTGAAAATATGCATGATAAGGACTGAGAATAGGCTATCTTTAAAGGGGTCAATATTTGTCCCAACAATTAGTAATATTAGTTAAGAGTGAAGTTCTAAATCAGTTAGAAGATAACTCTCTACCTCTATGTCAATCTTGTCTTGAAGGAAAAATGAACAAGTGATCTATTAGTGGAAAAGGTCTCAAAGCCAATATACCTTTAGAGCTTGTACATTCGGACCTCTGTGCACCAATGAATGTCAAAGCTCGAGGAGGGTACAAATATTTCATTAGTTTTATTGATGATTATTCAAGGTATAGTCATGTTTACCTAATGCATCATAAGTCTGATTCTCTTAAAAAGTTCAAAGAATATAAGGCTGAAGTCGAGAATGAATTAGGTAAAATAATAAAGATACTTCGATCAGATCGAGGTGAATAGTACATGGACTTACGATTCCAAGACCATTTGATAGAACATGAAATCTGGTCACATGTCAGATCTAGTACATAACATTGCATACATCAAACTCCCAACTGCGAAAGCATATGGAATAGGCATAATTTTGAACGATGTTCCAATTTCTTAGGATTTTGTACCAACACATGTGTCAGACATCTCTAAATTCTAAAGTGATGTAAACTTCCTTTACGCCTTTTTTAAAGCTCATAAGGTGTTTCTAAAATTCTTTTAGAAGGAACATTATTCAAAATATAGACAACTGTCTCTAAAGCATGTCCCCAAAAAGAATCTTCCAACTGAGCAAAGCTCATAATAGAGGGAACCATGTCCAATAAGGTTCGATTTCTTCTTTATGACACATCGTTCTGCCCGGACGTGATCATTGGACAGTCGTTAAGAATATTCTAAAATATCTTAGAATAATAAAAGACTACATGCTCGTGTATGGTACTAAGGATTTGATCCTTACTAGATACATTTATTTTGATTTCCAAACTGATAAAGATGCTAGAAAGTCTACATCATGATCAATATTCACTCTAAATGGAGAAGCGTAAAGCAAACTTGTATAGTTGACTCCACAGTGGAAGCTAAATACGTAGCAGCTTGCGAAGCGGCAAAGGAAGCAGTATGGCTAAGGAAATTCCTGGCAGATCTGGAAGTTGTTCCAAATATGCATATGCCAACCACTTTATATTGTGACAATAGTGGTGCAGTTGCAAATTCAAGAGTACCTCGAAGCCATAAACAGGGAAAGCATATCAAACGCAAGTACCATTATATCAGGGAAATTGTACATCGTGGTGATGTTGTAGTGACCCAGATACCTTCTGAGGAAAATATTGTTGATCCTTTTACAAAAGCCCTCACAACTAAAGTGTTTGAGGGTCACCTACAGAGTTTAGGTCTATGATGTTTGTAAACTAGGACAAGTGAGAGACTTATTGGGAATGTGTCCTAGTTTATTGTACTCATATGTATTTTGGTCTCTCATGATTAAATTTGGCATTACCCCACTAGGAGTTTTTAGTCCAAGTGGGAGTTTGTTGGAATTTATGTCCCAAAACTCGTAGTTTGTAAATCATATTCTATTCAATAAAGTCGTTATTGATAATATAATCTTAAAGCCAACAAACTAAGGACCCGAGGCTATTATTGAGTAAACATGAACTTTATGTAGAGACATAAACGTGGATCAAGTTCGAGTATATATCCTAAATAGTCTATAGTATACGAATACGGTTGGGCACCTATTCTGAGGACACTATGGATGCGGCCAACTTTGTAGTTAGTACAAACAATGTGATCTAGAATCGTTCATGTAGAGACATGGAAGTGGGGGCATCCTATGTAAAGAGTTTACATAAGACTGAAACCATATAAATAGTCACTTTTAAGTTATAATACCATTAACTTTAATAAAATTGACTATTTCATTTAAAGATATCCAGTGTAACTTAATCTTAATCCTAAACTAACTATGAATTTCTGTTCACACAAAATTATCCTTAGATCTGCATAGGTAAGGGTAGCTCAATGGCACTGACCCAATAAGCCTCCCATTTCAGGGGTAAGGCCAGGTGGATAGCTAGGGACATAAGGTGCAAGACGGAAGTCACTCCAATCCACTCTAGAGATAGTAGATAGGTTGTTCCCTTAAGGACTGGATCTAAGTCTTGAACAAGGGGCCCCACCCTCTCATTGGCTCGAGAGGGATTCAGTTTAAAGGTTAGACCTTAAACCATTTGTTCAATAGTGGATCAGTGAGACTTAAGGAGCAAGATGTAGTCTCGGGGGTAAAACGGTACTTTGACCCAACCGAGATTACGAACAACTTGTGAAGGATTAACTTACTTATCATGGTTATATCACATGGACACAAATATATCTATAGTGAGTGGAGTTCAACTACGGGACTTTAGTGGAATGACCCGTTAGTTAACGAAGGTTGATTAACTCGGTCTAAAATAGTTTAGCTAGTTAATCTCGAATCGTTGGAGCCCATGATTTATAGGTCCATTATGTTCCACCGCTAGCTCACAAGAAATCAACTTAGAACATTATGATTGAATAATTCGAATTGTTCGAATTATGTAAAGAGAGAGAAATCGACGAATATACTTGATATAGTCGTCGATTATAAGCTTAAGATAGAGCTTCATGTTTAAATATGATTTAGATATTAAAAATATGAATATGGATTCATATTCAAAAGCTCGAAATTGATGGAAATGGTCAAAGTTGTGAAAAGTCACAATGTTGACTTTTTGACTTTGAAAAGTCAAACTTTGACCGACTTTATATTCAAATGCGATTTGAATTTCGGAATGAATGCGGATTCATGCTCGGAAGGTCGAAAAAAAGTGAAACTTTGAATTTGATTTAAATGTTAAATTACCATATTGCTTTTATACTAATTTAAGTAATAACACTTGTTGTTCAAATTCGTGAAGAGAATACAAGAGAAGAAAAGCTTCAAAGGTAAGTTTTTCTATTAACCTCATCTTTGTTTATATTAGGGTTATTATGTATGTTGATTACTAAATTTTGTTTAGTTAGAATTAGAGTAAAGTTTG
This sequence comes from Cucumis hystrix, assembly GCA_025688845.1. Classification (NCBI taxonomy): domain Eukaryota; kingdom Viridiplantae; phylum Streptophyta; class Magnoliopsida; order Cucurbitales; family Cucurbitaceae; genus Cucumis; species Cucumis hystrix. The sequence continues at coordinate 2,787,113 of CM046890.1, forward strand.
TTCCTTTTTTCACTGCGCATGTCTACCGTTTCAATCAAGATGATGAATCAAAACTGAATAAATCCCAAAGTATATAGATTGACCGAATATTAGCTCATTATATTCTATTTAACTAACCTACTTTATTCTATTTGCGTTTTTTTATGTGTCACAATGTTATTGAATTAATCAATCTTTGTCCAAAAAAAACCATGTCAAACTTAGGGTTGGATAAATTTTTCTTAATACTACAACTAACCATAGAGGCAATCCAAAAAGTCTTTGAACCATAATTGTAATTCACCATTTAGGAGGTCTAAATAATTTTTTTCAAAAAAACAAAAAGACTACTAAAATTACGAAATGCCCCTTGAACCTTAATCCAGTTGGAGATCTAGTAGTTATTAGAAAGCATATGCATTTGCTTGTCGGGAAGTTGGCCCCCTTCAGTTAATGCAGTTTTTGTGTACAGATAGATAGAGCAGCCTAAAGCCTTGACTCCACCATACCGTCATCAATGCCTCCTCCTCCTCCTCCTCCTCCTTCGTCGTCTTCTCTTTTCCTCTATACATTCTTCATCTCTGATAAAAACCTATATCTTACATCCATTTTTCACGGCTTCAATCGCCACTATTTTTGGCTTTTTTCTCTTCTCCTTCAAATGGCCTTTTCTCCCTTTCTTGTTCCCTTGAGTTTGCTGTCTTTGTCTGATGGGTTTGTGAGATCTTGTGCTGTCCACCATTAATGCTGGGGCTGTGGGATCTTCGAATTTTTTAGGTGGGTTTCGTTGTTTTGAAGAGATTGCTCTTGTGATTTCGAATTTAAACACCCCTTCCACCCCCCCAACTTTGTAGTTTCCGTCGAGTTGAAGATTAGACCCACGTAATTGACTTTTTTTTGTCCCTTTTCACACTTACTGGGCTTTGATTTGAATATATTGATATTTTGTTTTCTGTTTTCGTTATTTTAATTGTGTTTTGTGGTTGGGTGTGGGTAGATGAACGAACTCTGTCGGAAAGAGCAATGAAGTTGGGGATTTTTCATATGGTGGTTGGATGAAGGATTTAGAAACTGGTGGAATTTGAAAAACCCTTTTCTTGTTTCGCTTTTCTTTAACGGTGATTAGATGAAAGCAGAGCATTCTTGTCTGAGAAAAGAATTGGCCAGCAAGCTTGTCAACCATTCTAAAACTCTAGACACCTCTGATTTGATTTAGACATTTGTTCCAACTACTTGATCTGTATGCTGAAGATTCTTTGAACAACCCACATAAATATAAGCCTCTTGAAGAATTGCATAATTTAGAGTCTTCATCATCTTCTCCTGGGGTTATTTCTTTTCTTTTGTTTCTCTGGGGCTGGTTTTTCTTCATAGAGTGAGACAATGAGTCCCTCACATACAAATGGGTCAACTCATAACTGCAATGGATTGGAAGATAAGCTTGATGAACTTAGAAGGCTTATAGGTAAGTCTGATGGTGATCCATTGAGGATCGTTGGTGTGGGAGCTGGAGCATGGGGGAGTGTTTTTGCAGCTCTGCTTCAAGATAGTTATGGTCAATTTCGAGAGAAGGTTCAAATCCGGATATGGAGAAGAGCAGGAAGAGTTGTGGATAAAGTCACAGCAGAACACCTCTTTGAAGTGATCAATTCAAGGGAAGATGTGCTGAGGAGGCTGATTAGGCGATGTGCTTATCTAAAGTACGTCGAAGCACGGCTAGGTGATCGGGTGCTGTATGCAGATGAGATTTTGAAAGATGGATTTTGCTTGAACATGATTGACACACCACTTTGCCCTTTGAAGGTGGTTACTAACTTGCAGGAGGCTGTTTGGGATGCTGACATTGTAGTCAATGGCTTACCCTCCACTGAAACCAGGGAGATTTTTGAAGAGATAAGTAAATATTGGAAAGAGAGAATTACAGTGCCTATTATTATCTCTTTGGCAAAGGGTATAGAAGCTGCTCTGCAACCTGTTCCCCACATAATAACTCCTACTCTGATGATCAATCGTGCAAGTAAGATATTCTGACCAAGTTTAGCATTTCATCTGCTCTATTTTCACTTATTCATTTGCACAACATGATCCTTAAATATGGGGATTATTTTCTTTGTTTGTATTTTCACTTACGTTGCTAGCTAGCTGTAAAGGAGTGAATCTCTGTCTGAGTTTGGGTTCTTAGCAGGGGAAAGAATATTATCTCACAAAGATTCTATAAAGACTGAGACACTCGATTATTGAGGAAGTTTGAATTATGAAGTATGCATCTCACTGTTAGTTCAGTGGGTTTTGTGTTTGTGAAATTACGAACATAAGAGTTGTACTATAATACTGGAGTTAGAAACATTTTGGGCTCTTTCTGGAATCTTTTTTAGTAATAATTTGTTATAATCTTGCGATTCTTGAAGTTAAATGTTACCAAGTTGTTAATGATAGTAAATATTGGATGAAACAAAAAATTTCTACTTATTATCCCTTTCTCTTCTTCTTCCTTTACATCTATCTGTACAACCACATCTTAACTTTGACATGTATTTCTCCCAGCTGGAGTGCCTATAGAGAATATATTGTATCTTGGTGGACCGAATATCGCGTCAGAAATTTATAACAAGGAATATGCAAATGCTCGAATTTGCGGAGCTGAGAAGTGGAGGAAACCCCTTGCAAACTTTTTGAGGCAACCTCAGTTTATTGTCTGGGACAATAGTGACCTTGTGACACATGAAGTCATGGGTGGTCTGAAAAATGTCTACGCTATTGGAGCAGGCAAGTGGTAGATACTTTCTAGTTAATTATCTCAATGGTGATGGAAATTACCTCTCTGTTCTTTTGTTTGGAACTTTTGATTGAGAAGGTGCTTGGTCATCTCTTTATACTCCAGGTGTATTTAGAATTTTGAAATAATATTCTATCTCAATCCTTAGGAAAATAATCAATGACAAATTGACAACCAGTTTGATTGCGACAATTTTTTATCAAATATTTCACATTTCATGTTATAGCAATTGCTTTAGTTCTTTTTCACGTCCATTGCAATTTATACAAGATTTCATTTAAATAACTGTTTTTGGTGGCACTCTGGTGTAGTTGTTTTGACTGGATTCTGTTTTGCAATCACCTAGCTTGAATTGTCGAATCTTTTTCAATATTATGGCAAATTCTTTTACAAATGTCTATCTGCCTATCTACAACTTTCCTTGCGTTCCGGTCTAGCATTTCAATCATTATTATCGTACATTCACGATATTGGAGTGTCTCAGTCTTTGTAGAACGTCCTAGACCTGGACCAATCTTTCTCTCTCTCTCAAAACGGTGGTTTTCTTAATGATCCAATTTTGTAAGTTTTATACCATAGTCATTGCTTTCCATTTTGATCTTTCAGGAATGGTGGCAGCCCTTACCAATGAGAGTGCTACCAGCAAATCAGTATATTTTGCTCATTGTACCTCAGAGATGATATTCATTACTTACTTGCTAGCTGAAGAACCTGAGAAGCTGGCTGGGCCTTTGCTCGCTGACACGTATGTGACCTTGTTGAAAGGTCGTAATGCCTGGTATGGGCAAATGCTGGCCAAGGGTGCACTTAACCTAGATATGGGTGATAGCATTAGTGGCAAAGGGATGATTCAGGTAAAATAACAACATTTGTTTCTTGCGCCATTATGACTTCTTGTGAGGATCATTTGCATTTTCTTTGTTAAGGCTTCACCAACTGCGTTTGGAACTTTGAAGCACTAATTTCTGAAAGAAATGCCCCTATATTCAGTAATGATCTCCTCATGAAGACTGGTTTTTGTAGATGCACCGCGCACATGTGTGCACACACACCTCTATGATCTTCACAACCCACCTTGAGGGGGGAGATGGGTGACTTTTTATGGCTAACCAGGGTTGTGCTATTATGGGTTTTGTGGGGTGAAAGGAAGTAAGGTTTTTCGAGGGATGAGAAAGAGATTCTTTTGGGGGCACTTGGGGCAAGAAGTGAAGTTGTGAACTCAAAGGAGTTATGAAATTTAGGGAGTTTTGAACTCTTGGGCACATAGTTTTAGGAGTTAATAAGGTATGAAATTGACATTTTTTAGTAGTGGGACCCACAAACTCCTTTGGCCAAACACCCTTTTAAGATTTGGTCCCTTGTTTGTTCCCATGTTTCTCTTTAGGCTTCAATTTTGAAGGACCTTTTGTAATTACTCTATGGTGTTATTTTGCATATTTGGAGTCCCTCCTTCAGAGCTCCCTTCTTTTGTGGATTTGTATTTTTCTTATGGTTTTGGATTCTTTCGTTTTTCTCTCAGTGAAAGTTGTTTTCATTGGAAACACACTCATTCCACACTCATTTATGCAAGCACACTGTAGAGAGTCTACAATTATAACACTAAAATACCCACACAAATGGCAAAACAGAGGCAGCACTCTGATATACTTTATTTATATATAAGCCAAAAAGAATGATTACAGCAGTCACAATATGCAAATAACAAAAAAAAGATATCAGAAAACATACACAGCCTCCTTAAAGCAAGCTGAATATTCTCTCTGGCTACAGCAGCCCCCCAATCAAAAGATGATCAATATAAAACCTAGCTACCCAGTCCCCAAAAAGACATATTTATATCATTGCCTCTCATTCCTCCCCGTGGGCCCCACCTACACGATCTTTCTCTATTATTCCCTCATCATTAGGTGCTTGCACATTTACCTTTCTGCCCCTTCTTTTGTATGTATGGACAATTGGGGGCCTTACAATACCCCTTGGTTCCAAGTTCACCTTGTCCTCAAGGTGGAAACTAGGAAACTGTTGATTTATTTGGTATACTGATGCCCACGTGGCTTCACTATCCGGCAGACATTTCCATTTAATTAACCACTCATTTCCTCCTAATTCTTGATTCCAGTGGATCCCCAGCACAGTTTCGAACCATAGTTGCAGCTCAAAAACTTCTGTTAGGATCGATTGCATATGTTGTACTTCATGCTGCTTTCCCAGCTTCAACTTTAATTGAGAAATGTGAAATACATTATGAATGATAGCTTTTGGGGGTAACATCAATCTATAGACAACTTCTCCAATCTCTTCAATAATTTTATAAGGTCCATAGTATTTAGGTGCCATCTTCTCATACTTCTTCCTAGCTAATGAGCATTGCCAGTAAGGTCTTAACTTTAAATAAACTTCGTCTCCTACTTTGAATTTCATCTCTCTTCGTTTCTGGTTGGCCATTTTCTTCATCCTATTCTGGGCTGCACATAGATTTCCTTTCAAGGCATTGAGGGCTAAGTCCCTTTCCTTTAACATGGTTTCCACCTCATTATTCGGGGACTTCTTAAGGTCATAAGATAACGGGGAGGAGGTGGTCTGCCATAAACCGTCTGAAAGGGAGTAACCTTGGTGGATGCATGGAAGGTGGTATTGTACCACAATTCTGCCCAGGGGATTAGTTTATCCCATTCTCGTGACTGTTCATTACAAAAGCACCTTAAATAGGTTTCGAGGCATCTATTTACCCTCTCCATTTGCCCATCCGTCTGTGGGTAAAAAGTAGTACTTCTTTTTAAAATAGTTCCCATAAATAACTCTTTCCAAAAGTTGCTAAGAAAGATTTGGTCCCTATCTGTAATAATGGATTTGGGAATGCCGTGTTTGCTTACCACTCTATCAAGGAAGATAGAAGCTACTTGCTTAGCAGAGTAAGGGTGTTTCAGGGGTATGAAGTAAGAACACTTACTCAATCTATCAACCACAACCATGATTACATTAACTCCTCCGGTCAAGGGTAATCCTTCAATAAAATCCATTGTCCAATCTTCTAAGATTCTATCCGGAATAGGAATGGGTTGAAGCACCTCGGCAAGTTTGGTAGCTTCATATTTGTTTCATTGGCAGATGTCACATTGTTCAACATATTTATGGTGTATTTCCTCCCAAGAAGGTAGTGTCTCCACTTTTGCACCGAAAGTACCACAACCATAAGTTTCCGTTCATAAATAGATTTGGTTTGGGCTCTTGGAGATAGTTTCTGGCTGAAAAAAGCAATAGGGTGGCCTTTTGGAGATATCACAGTCCCTAAACCCACACCAGAAGCATCAGTCTCAATAGTAAAAGGTAGGGACCAATCAGTAAAGCTAGTACCGGTATTGTAGTCATTGCTAACTTCAGGTTTTCAAAGGCAGTTGTTGCTTCATCACTCCATTTAAATGCATTATTCTGTAGCAACTTAGTTAATGGTGCAGCTATCTCTCCTTAACTTTTAACAAATCTTCTATAATAGCCTGTTAAACCCAAAAACCCTCTCAATCCAGTTATTTCCTTTGGTTGCGGCCAATTGATCATACTCTTAATCTTTTCCTCATCGGCCTGTACTCCCCTCTTGCATATTAGATTCCCCAAATATTGGATTTGAGAATGTGCTATTACACACTTCTTCTTGTTGGCAAACAACTGGTTATCCCTCAAGACCGCAAAAACCATTCCCAAGTGTTTAACATGCTCATCAATATCAGCACTATATACTAGAATATCATCAAAAAACACAAGAACACAGCATCTAAGGAAAGGTTTGAATACCTGATTCATTAAGGACTGAAAAGTAGCCGGGTCATTGGCGAGTCCAAATGGCATGACTAAGAACTCGTAATGGCCCTCGTGAGTGCAAAACGTTGTCTTCTCCACATCGTCTTCCTTCATCCTTGTTTGATGATACCCCAATTTCAAGTCTAATTTGGAAAATACTGTTGCTCCATATAATTCATCTAGTAACTCTTCGATAACTGGGGTAGGAATCTTGTCAGAGATTGTCACTTGGTTTAATTTTCGATAATCAACCCAAAATCTCCATCCTCCATCCTTCTTTTTCACCAACAACACTGGGCTGGAGTAAGGGTTGTGGCTCGGTCTAATCACCCCCACGTGAAGCATTTCCATTACTAACTTTTCAATTTCTTCCTTTTGTACATGACCGTATTTGTAAGGTCTAACATTGATGGGTCTATGATTCTGCAGAGTTAGTATGCGATGGTCAATAGCCTTTTTTGGAGGTAATCCTTTTGGTGTTTCGAATATGTCCATGTATTGCTTGAGTAAGGCTTGAATCATGGGTAATTCTTCTTCATCCCTTTTTTCCTCTGTTTCTTCCTCATAATTATCCTCCCATTCGATCTCATAGTTTTGTAGTTCCAATAGGAATCCTTGGTCTTCGAATTCCCACGTTTTTTCTAATGTTTTCAATGAACATTCTGCCTTAATGAGTGATGGATCTCCCTTGAGCACAATTTGTTTATCCTTCGCCTAAAATGTCATGAACAGCGAGGGTCAATGCACCTTCATTGTTACAGTGGTATCCAGCCACTGCAGTCCCAAAACTATGTCAACATTTCCCAATTCCACAGCTAGGAAGTCAGCGATAATAATCAATTCTTTTAGTTTCAGTTCTACTCTCTTACACACACCTCTCCCCTTGCAATGAGTACCATCACCAATAGTCACCCCAAATTGGGTTCCTGGTTCAATGTCTAACTGTCGTTCTTCAACTAATGTCACATTTATGAGTTATTAGTAGCTCCACTATCGATAAGGACCACTACCTCCCCTTTCACGTTGCCTCTCAATTTCATTGTTCCCTTGGAGGTGAAATCCGTGATGGTTCTTAGCTCAGTTTCTGTCTTTTCAGCTATATCTAATTGATTCAGTTCTATTACTTCCTCTGCCATCTCTTCCGAAGAGCTTCCTCTCCATTACTTTCTTCCTCGTTAAGAATGAAAAGCATTGGTTTCCTTTTTCCCTCACTTTACATCTATGGCCGGGTGAGTATTTCTCATTACACCTAAAGCACAGCCCTTTGTCCAACCTTGCCCTGAATTCTGTATCGGACAGCCTTTTAAATGGGGGCTCATTTTTCTGATAACTTCCCTTAATAGGAATGGTTATCTGTTTCATAGCAAACTCAGTCGTCCTTGGCATATTTTTCTCACTGTTAGACTTAATTCTTGCCTGCACTTTCTCCTCGCTTTTGTTCCACTCTTCCTCACTCTGCCTTGGCTAGTTTCAGTGCTAAGTTCCTGTCGTTCACCAGTTGCGCCTCCTTCATACACTCCTCTAAGGTTTGAGGGTGTCTATTGATCACTTCTGCTTGGAGGGCAGGTTCCAGACCTGTAAAAAACGTGTCCCTGAGCACACTTTCGGCCATGTGTGGCCATGGAGCTGAATAGTTGATGAATTTCTTGACATAATCATTATAGGACCCGTCTTGCTCTATTCGAATCAGTCTCGTGCCCAAACTTTTCTGTCCTGTGTCGCTGAAAAATTCGAACATTCTTCCTTTCAAATCCTCCCAAGACTCGAGTTTCTTTTGTTTGTGGCTCCAATGGTACCAATCTACCTCATCTTGTCCGAAGGTAACCACAACAACTTTCACCTTCTCTGTCTCCGCTAAGTTATTAATTTCGAAGAAATGTTCTGCTCGGTATATTTAGGATTCAGGATTTTCTCCTGTAAACATCGGCATCTCAAGTTTTTTATACTTACTTCGGTCTACATTAGTTGCATTTGCTTCCACAGGCACGTCCATTTCCTCTAACTTCCCTTTGAGTTTCATAACCGATCCATCTGACGTTCCAGACTCCTCTCTTCTTTTGTAACTGTGCTTTTCTCGCATTTTGTCAGCCATCCTGTCCATGGACTTCTTCATCTCCAGAATCGTTTCTTTCAAGCCCATGATTTCCTTTTCGGTTCCAACCACTCTCTCTTCTATTTGTTTTTGAGCCATTAGTCATGTTACCACCTTCAGTGTAGCTTTGATACTGATTGTAGAGAGTCTACAAGTATAACACTAAAATACCTACACAAATGGCAAAAGTCTACAAGTATAACACTAAAATACCTACACAAATGGCAAAATAGAGGCAGCACTCTGATATACTTTATTTACATATAAACCAAAAAGAGTGTTACAGCAGTCACAATATGCAAATAACAAAGAAAAGGTATCAGAAAACATACCCAGCCTCCTTAAAGCAAGGTGAATATTCTCTCAGGCTACAGTAGCCCCCCTATCAAAAGATGATCAAAATAAAACCTAGCTACCTAGTCCCCAAAAAGACATTTATATCACTGCCTCTCATTCCTCCCCGTGGGCCCCACCCGCACGATCTATCTCTATTATTCCCTCATTATTAGGTGCTTGCACATTTACCTTTCTACCCCTTCGTTTGTATGTATGGACAATTGGGGGCCTTACACACACGCATGCTAACACATATACACAAGCACACATGCAAACTCACTAAAATACATCCGTATCCATGTACACACACGATCTCACTAAAATTCATACGAATCTAGGTAGATATATACACTATATAGTGGTGAAAAGATCCTTTTTTCTGTTTTGCAGGGAGTTTCTGCTGTTAGTGCTTTTTATGAAATTCTGAGTCAGTCGAGCCTTAATGTGTTGCATCCTGAAGACCACAAACCTGTTGCTCCTGTGCAACTCTGTCCCATCTTAAAGACATTATATAAAATACTGATTAAAAGGTAATTTCCTTAAAACTTCAAAATTTTTATACATCACATAGTTGCTGTATTATAATTTGCACATCATTGTATTCTTTCATTTTTTGTTTAAATAAAAAAAAAAATTGCACATCATATTCTGAAAATAACTAGCCTGCAGATATTGGTATGAACTTTACTTCATGCTCAATTGATCTAATCCAAGCTCGAACTCTAAGTTTTTTCAATCATCATTTCCCTTTTCTCCGTGTTTTGGTTCATTAGGGATGGAACACCTCAAGCTATACTTGAAGCATTGCGGGATGAGACTTTGAATGATCCTCGAGACCGCATCGAGCTAGCACAAAGCCATGCTTTCTATAGGCCTTCACTTCTTGGTCAACCTTGAGTTGTAGATTCTATGGAAAAACTTAAAACTGAGTAAACTTTTGAACTGTTTGGTAATGTATAGTCTATAGGTTTCTTTCTTAGTCCTATAGACAATAGTTATGTCACATGGAGAAAGTTGTAATTTCATAATGCAGAATTTTATTCACCCATATTCTGATGTTTCACCATTGATGATTCAAATTATTTCTTGTGACACCCACTTTTGGTACCTTTTTTTCCTCTTAAATATGCAAGAAATTTTATATATAGTTCGTTGGAAGGAAATTGGGGTCAAAGGTCTCTCCCATGTATCTCTATAGTGCTGATAAGTGCTTGAGACATGTATAAAAGTTTTGAAAAGTGATTCAAACTTCCAATGAAATGATTTTAAAACAAGGATCAAAATTATATGCAAATAATGAGTTTAGTGGTGATAATCGAGTAAAGAAATGAATCATAGGGAAATTCATTCAACAAAAAGGAACTATGCCAAATCTTATTACTCAAATAAAATGTTCCTTTAATAAAAGCTTTGAATGAAATGGCGTTAGGCTAAGTTCCAGGGTCATTTCTTAGTTAACTAAAATATATTAAGATTAAATTATTAAATTTGCTCCTATAATTTGAACTTTCTTGATAAGAAAATTCCTTTTAACCCTCGAATCAAATAAATTAATACATCTTTGTATCAACGAAAAAATAAGGTTAGAATAGGTTATCTTTTAGGCAAGATTTGAAGATCTTATTCTAGATTGAATCACTCCACAGTCAATTTTGATCAACGTTAGATTGAATGATTTAGATACATTCTATCTAAAAATTGCAAGAAGAACTTAAAAAGTTTAAGGGTTCGATGAACATATTTCTAAGACAAAAAGTTTAAAGCTCAAATTTGATACATAAATTTTTTTTATTACAATTGAAAGGATACATAAAAATCTTTTATTACAATTGAAAGGATAGAAAACTTTATATAGCCTTTCAAAGATTGTAACCTATTTAATCTAAATAAGTAAAAAGTCAAAATTAACGTTAAAGAAGGAATTCATCATCCCAACCTCCATTTTTTCAACTACCATCTTTAATGCATCTCCATTTAAAAAAAGCAGTGATGGAATTCAACTGAAGCAACCGAATTCAATCAACAATTTGACTTTATTTATGATGAAATGAAAGTAATACAAGTAATGGGAGATCGTATTGCTAGAGTAGCAATTAGAGAAAACGCAAAAGATTTTCCTTTGTTCCTGTTATCTTCTCTTTCAAAAATGAAACGAAAATTCTTCTAAAAAACTAACTAATTTTCCCTCCTTTTTCATACTACTATTTATACTAATCGACTCAAGACTCTAACTCCCACTATGGTCCCCCTTACACGATCTATCCATTTCTTTCCTTTTCTATTATATTGTAAAACTATTGATGGTCTAACATTACATTTCCTCTCCAAATCCACCGTCCTCAAGGTGAAAATCTGGAAACGATTGCTGGATTTCATCATAGACCTCCCATGTAACTTCATGTCTTGGTAATTCTTTCCAGCTTATCAGTACTTCCCATGCTCCTGAATCATTCTTCTTATAGCCGAATATTTCCTCTAGCAATGATTTCCATTCATGAGTTTCAAACATGTACGTTACTATCTGCTGCACTTTAGTATGTTTTTCCAATACCGTTTTTAGTTGAGACATATGAAATACTGGGTGAGTTGTGGCTGTAGGTGGTAGCTCCAATTTGTATGCCACGGGTCCGATCCTCTCAATAATTTGATATGGAACGAAGAATTTTGGAGACATCTTTTCATTTTTCATTTTTCCTTTTTCTCCACGACACCTACCTATACGGACGAATCTTCAAGAAGACCATCTCTCCTACTTGAAACTCAACATGTCTTAGATCTGCATATTTTTTCATATTTTCTTGTGCAACTTTGAGATGATCTTTTAGTGCACCCAATGTAACATTTCTCTCCTCCAATTGCTCATCAAGGGTCGAGTTAGGTGTTTCTCTATCACCATAATAAATCAATGGAGTTGGTAAGCGGCCATATACAACTTGGAATGGAGCCACTCTCAACGATCTTTGATACGTGGTATTATACCAGTATTCTGTCCAGTATAGCCATCTGATCCATTCTTTTGGTCTTTCTCTAAGAGAAAGAGTGCAAATAGATTTCAACTCCTCTATTCTCACTTCTATTTGCACATCTGTCTTAGGTGGTATGCCAGGTGGTATGCCAAGTTTTTGTTCAACTTTGTACTTGCCAATCGAAGCAATTCCTTCCAGAAGTTGTTGGAAAAGGAACTAGGGCTAGATGCAGTAGAATTTACATAATTTTTTTCTTTTTCTCTAACCCTAGAACGTAACAGACCGTGTATTTAAGGTGTTCCAAATTCAGATTGCCTTGTTCTGATCAGACGAACTGTAAATTCTGGTTTGCTACCGTGTATTTAAGGTGTTCCAAATTCACCTTGTTCTGCTCGGACGAACTGACGAACTGGAAATTCTGGTTTGCTAGAACCTCATAGAGTGAAAATTTGGACTCTCTCTATTGTCTCTCTATGTAGAATGAATTATGTCTTTTGTGTGTATTTCAAATAAGACGCCCAAGGTCTTATTTATAGGCTTTTTCTAGGGTTTCCTAATAAGCTTAGGTTTTCCTAATAAGCTTTCAATTTTCCAATTGAGCTTATTAATTACCCAGTCTAAAGATAAATTTGACCTAGTTCTTTCGTGTGCGACCCGTTAGGTTCATTTAATATGGCAATGGACCCATACTTGTTTTATGGCCCATAAGTCATAATTGGTCTCTAGCAAGGCATTATGGCTACCCATATTAAATTAAGTTGGTGATCCAACATAACCTAATATAATTATTATATTAATCCTTTTATCACGTGATATCTATAATTGAATATAAAGCATGGACAAAGTCGCATTATTAATTCAATTGCTTTCTCGATAAATTAGCATAATAAAATAATAAATGATATTAATACCCTTAATAATTCATTTATAGCATAGCTATGCATTTTCACAATCACACTTAATTGAGGGGTCTAGAGATTTATTTTCATAACAAGAGGGATAAATTCCACCTTGATTAATCATTGTCAACTACACATAATTCATAACGTATATAAATGCAACCTTTATAATTATCTAGGTAAAGATAACTTTTGATTGCATCATAATAGATTAATTCTTATGTTTGACAGTATGATAATCTCAGGTCTAAGGATCAAAACAATTGATTATTTATGACACATGTGATGGAAAACAAGACATGCGCAGCAGAAAGACAAGACCTATTTTACCCTAACTGCATCTAAACTATTTAGAAGTTAACATTCTTTAACTACCCTAATTAAAACAAAATTAGGGTTAGAAGAAAAACTTACCTTTGTAGCTTTCCGTTTCTCGTTATCTTCTCATGAACACAAACCCAAGTCCACCACTAGAGTTTACCCACTATTCTTCGAACTTAAAATTGAGTTGTAGGACCCTGTAAGGTGGAGGAAATTGAGAGAGATGGAATTTGGAGGAAGAAACAAACTTTTGGTTAAGAGAGAGAGGTGAGAAAATTTGTGGAAAAAATTATAAAAAAAAAATTCAAATGAATTTTCAAAACCAATTTTATAAAAAAATTTACATGCAAAATGCATGAAAAGCTTCTCCTTTAATCAACACCTCATTCTCCACTCAATCTTAATGGGCTATGTGTTTACATCTTATGTAACCACTTGTCTCAGTAAGTGTTAGTGGGATTATCCAACAAAATATTGGATTTTCCCACTAACTTTAGTCTAAGGGCAATATGGTCATTTGACAAATTAAGTCAAAGTCAAACTTTGACTTTTTTCAAGTCAAAAGTCAACAATTTTGACTTTTTACCATTTGTCCATCTTGACTAATTCCCACCTCTCGAGCATGAATCCACATTTATTTTTCCAAAATCCAAATCATATTTGAATATAAAATTGGTAAAACTTTAATTTTTCAAAGTTAATCAACATTTTGACTTTTCAAAACTTTGACCATTTCCATCAATTTCGAGCTTTGAATATGAATCTGCATTCATATTTTTAATATTTAGATCAAATTTAAACATGAAGCTCTATCTCAAACTGATAATCGATGACTATATCACATATATTCATCAGTTTCTCTCTCTTTACCCAATTTGAACAATTTAAATTATTCCCACATATTGTTCTAAGTCAATTCCATATGAGCTAGCAAGGAAATCTAATGGACCTATAGATCATGGGCTCCAACGATCAGAGATCACAACCGGCTAAACCCTTTTAGACCGAGCTAATCAACATTCGTTAACTATTGGGTCATTCCTCTAAAGTGTCACAGTTGCACTCCCCTCACTATAGATATATTTGTGTTCATATGATATAACCACGAACAGTAAGTTAATCCTTCACAGGTTGTTTGTAACCTCAATAATGTCAAAGTACCATTTTACCCTCGAGATTTGCTCCTTAAGTCACATTGGTCCATTATTGAACAATTGGTTTAAGAGATAATTAGAGGGTGGGGCCCTGATTGTTCATTTGTTTGGACTTACTAATTTCATGTGTGTGTAACGCAGATGCAATACATCACTAAGTCAGGTCATCGAGCGTAATGCGCTCACTGTAACTCTTTGTATAGCTTGATTGGATTCTAGGTGATGAGTCATGGGTCATGATCATAGCATGCGAAATGCTCTCTATGTACTTCTTCATCGCATAATACTTAAGTTCTCATTGAGTACAAGTTTTCCTACTACTTGCCCAAGTGCAAGCGAAACAGTAGGTTTACCTGGGTGATTCAGGGTCGAATACTGGGAATTGTTGATAGACATTAGTACTAGCGAATTACTCATTAGTTTGGCATTATGAGAATTAATTACAAAGGTATAAATGAATCAGAGCTAGGATTAAAACTACTTATGTACGCCTAGAGAATCTGTAAAGGGGAGTAAATGGATGTGAAATGGAATTGTATGCGAGAAAGAGTGAAGGAAGGTCTACACGCCATTAGACGATTAAGCAATGTGAGAGCTTGATGCGATTTAACTTACCCAATCAGCTTATGATTAAGGCGTACTCCTCTCAGAGTATTAAACGCCACACATAGTCTCCTTTCTGGATCCACATGACTAAGCTGATTAGGCGAGATAGATCTAGGAGTATTCACTTATAACACTTATAGAACTTCTAGATTAAGAACAACAACCTCTCGGTACCTAATGTCCACACTTGTTCGCCTTTCGGGATACAAATGTTGGAAGTTATCTCGCTAAGGTGGAGTTTGTTGCCAAACTCCTTTTTATGCGCATTAGCCTATCCTTGCTACTTGCACTCTCGGGTAGTTGGTGATTGACACTGTTCAATCGATGAATATAGTTCAACTAATGCGATAAGGGTTATAAGTTGTACTTCTTATAAAAAAACTATCACTGACTGACTTAAACTACAATTACACTTTGACAAATGAAAAGTAAAGAAATGATGGATTGAAAAGGTATAAAGATGTAATATATGTAAAGAATGTAGGCCTTAGGCCATTGTACAATATGAACAACTTATATTATAAAGAAATGCAAAAATTGAGAGAGAAGAGAGTGGAGAAATATTACAAGTTAAGGGGAAATGGAAGTATAAATTATTCCCTTCTCAGCGATCAAGCTTTAGCTTTTACAACTGATCGGAGAAGAAGAAGAAATATTTACAGACGATGGAAAGGTTGTTCCTTTCTATCTTTCTCTCTAGGATCTTGGTCTATTATGGCTTCTTGACCCATTCAGGCGTCCCCTTTGTAAGTTTACGAAGATGTCATAAGCAATATTTGGGAGGGAAATTTCTATCTTTTGAATTTTTCAGCTCCGTCCACCCAAAAGGTGTATGTCGCACTTCACATCATCTCTAACAACTACTCTTGTCTTCTAGTGACCCTTCTTCGCGTGATAACTTTGTTCCTCGCTTGGAGACGTTAATCGTCAGATGAGTTCCTCATTGTAGTCCTTGTACGAAATGCTTCCTGCGGTTCACTAGTTTCTTTCTTTATTCAATATCTTGCGTTTAGACATTAAAATCACGTGAAACAGACATAACACTTATGTAAAGTATATTTCCAAGTACTTATGTGTTTACAACACAAGTTACATGTTCTGATTATCTTCTTGTGCTTTTTAACCTCATTATTTTAATACAAGGGGCTATAATAATGGGTTTTTATACACGCTATCAGGCCCCTTGTTCAAGACTTGGATTCAGTCCTTAAGGGAACGACCTATCAACTAACCATAAAGCAGGTATGAGTAAATTCCATCTTGCCCCCTATGTCCCTAGCCATCCACTTAGTCTTACCCCTAAAATAGGAGGCTTATTGGTCCAACGCTGTTGAGTTGCCCTCACCTATGTAGATCTAAGGATAATTTCGTTTGAATAGAAGTTCATAGTTAACTCATGATTAAGATTAAGTTACCTAGGTCATCAATAATCGAAATAGTTAGTTTTATACAGTCAATGGTGTTATAACTTAAAAGTGATTATTTTCTGGTTCTAGTCTTATGTAAACTCTTTGCATAGGATGCCCCCACTTCCATGTCTCTACATGAACGATTCAAGATCATATCGTTTGTACTAACTACTAAGAGAGTCGAATCCATACTGTTCCCAAAATAAGGTACCTAGCCTTATTCATACACTATAGATCGTTTGGGCTATATACTCGAACTTGATTCACGTTTATGTCTTTACATAAAGTTCAAGTTACACTAGATAGCCTTGGGATCTTAGTTTATTGGATTCAAGATTATATTATTCTATTTTCACTAATAAGTCTTCAATAACCACTTTATTGAATAAAATATAATTTAAACTACAAACTACGAGTTTTAAGACATAAATTTCAACAAACTCCCACTTGGACTAAAACTCCTAGTGGGATAAAACAATGTTGAATTTAACTATGAGAAAATTACTCATTTGAGTACAATAAACATATGAATACAATAAACTAGGGCATACACTCGAACATTGTCACACCTCACCCCGAGCACTTGCTTGCTCAGCCTGAGACGCAATGATGTCAGCTGAAGTCATCGGCCTCCAGAACAACTTCAACTGACCCTTGCTTGATAACATGAAACCTTGAACATCAGAAGACTTTAAACTTTAAAATAACTTAAAAATCCATAGTGTCACTCATTTTAGAAACGCCTTTTATTTAAAAACAATGTAATAAGCATTCTTACACCAAACACACTAATACTTTTAAGGGATCATTTACTTTATAATTGAAGCACACATATATATAAACTATTTATAAAACATGATGGTATTTTTAAACAACTTGTTTACTTTCTGACTAAAAACTGATTGGCCTGGCAGTAATATGTTCAGTATGTGGAGGTTCACAATCTGTACCTAGAAAGAGAGAAAACGTTTTGAAAGGGTGAGCTAAATACCCTGTGAGTGAAGATTTTGTAAAACATATTTTAGAACAAATACACTTAAATCTTTTACATAAATCATTCATAAAGCTTAACATAAAATCTTTATAACTTCTTTAAAACTAAACTAAACTAAACTCTTTCTTTCTTTCAAATACTCATTTATCTCTGTATATTCTATACCCAAGAAACTCGATCACGATAGTAAATAGAAGTTGTGATACTTGGCTCGATCCCGGATCTGAAACGACGCTACGGGATATAATATATTAAACCACCTACCATGTCTGATCTATAATCTCGATCAAAATAGCAGAGCTTAGATCATACTATCTTGCCTGAACTCGGTGGTAGCAGCTAAGTGGTCAGTTTAGACTTTTACCTCTGAAATTATGTGCACATTGACCATCGAGAGCTCGATATATAGAATACCATAGTTTTCTCTTTAAAACAAATCTCATTAAACTCATATTTTGGAAACATTTGCTAAATCAGTAAACTCATACATCAAAGCATAGTATTCATACATCAAAGCATGCTTAAAACATTTGATAATAAATCATGTTCAGAAGTCAACTTTAAATTCGTTTTGTCACTTACAATACTTGAACTGGTCTTTAGTCTGATTTCTCCTTCAAAGTCTCATTGTCTTGAAAATTTCACATTTAATTATGAATTAATCCATTGGTCATGAAAATATCCAAAATTTCCTTAAAAATTTTCAAAAATATCCTAACAGCCCAAAAAAGCTAAAAAATAGTTAAATAGTGCTCACTGACATAGTGGCTGAGGTTGGTCACGGGCGCATGGCTTGGGAGCCTTGCGTGCTAACCTCACAGTGAGGGGCACAAACCATGTGCTAACCTCCCAATGAGGGTCGACGGGCACTCATGGCCGCACACCAGGGCTCATCTCATGTCCTTGTCCGCGTGGTACATCGCACCCAGCTAGTCGGCAGCTAACTTTTTTCACATATCATATGCACAACCTGAGCACATGCCTTGCCACTCAACTGTGCCATGACCTTGTCGCAAATCTTACACAACACAAAATAACCTCTATAACCAAAATGCCACACCCATCTCGCCTAGCATGCATGACACTGACCTACTGTTCAGAACTTCATTTTTCGTTCAGAATACATGACCCAAATTTGAAAACTCATAACTTAAAATTCATAACTTTTTTGACAAAACCTCCTTCAAAGTTGCTCTAAAATGTCTTAACTTTCTTACCTCAAAAGTTTAGAGGAAAACCGTAAAAGATGTGTTCTGTAGCCCTCTTAAAATGAACCTTGCTCAGTTTTCCTTCCAGAATGACCTTCTGGCCTAATCTTGATCCAAACGCAAGCCTTCTCAAATCCAACTTGAATAGAATCCCTTCTCCACAAACTAGAAACACTTTCTGAGTTTTTAAGACTAATTTGAGTGAATTTGCTCAGGTGAGTTGTGAGAAACTCTTATGTGAAGTTGCCTATTTATAGGAATCCTTGCATGAACATATCTTGACACCTTAACTTTGCTTAATCTACCCTTTAACCTCCTTAAGACACCTCCTACTACCTTTCCACATCATCCTTGGCTGAAAATTGCATGTAACCTAATTAGGACATTTGAATTAACTTTAAATCGATTGTCATAAGCTTGTCACATAGTTTTCCAAAATGTCTAGAAGGCCATCTCGCAAAGCCTTGGCCACCTAACCAAAATACCTAGTCTCAAGCCCTTGCTAACCTCTTAAGTTTTCTCGTGTAACATGCTTGTCACCCATGGTCTTCTTGCATAACCTCTCAAAGACAATCTTGGTTACCCATACAAAGCTCTCAAACCTTCTCGCCTAGCCATTCCCAAAATGTCAAATAACCTCTTTGGGGGTTCTTTTCTTTTCCTTGGCCATTCAGTGCATCACCATTACAACCTTTAAATGTCTAAAGCTTCTTTCCTTAACACTTAGCCATAATTTTCCAACTTTTCTTTTTCTCTTGAACCAAAACCTTAAATTCTTGATCCTTCCAAGGATTTTTACCTTCTTATCCTATAATTTCATTTTCTCTTGTCCTTGCCAAAACTTAACAAGTTCCAATGGTCTTAGGAAATTTTTGAGTTTCACAAACATTCTCCCACATGTCCTAGTGCAGAAACTTCATAGACCTAAACTATTTATGTCATGCCCTACCCCGCATGCGATGTGAAGCTTGCCACGAGGTACGCTATATGACTTAGAGCAGTCTTGACGCCTCTAAGGTTAAATGCTAGAACGTTCATCTTAAGTCCTTGAGTTTTTGACACTAGGCTTGCTTATTTATTTTTGAAACTCTTACCCAAAATGTATTGCTTGTTGGGCCTGATTGTTTTGAAATTGAGATTGTGTTTCATACGACTTAAGATGGAATAAGTTGTGTCATCTTGAGAACAATATTGTAAAAAACTTGCCTATAATCAAGACACATAGATTTATTTAACCAAACCAAAATTGTGGTTTGTGGTGTAACCGTGTTGGGGTTAACTACTCTTAATGTGTTATTGAATACTGATCATTGCATGCAAAATGCTTTCTAATATTCTCTTCATCATGCGAGTGGACATGATCATTGCATGCAAAATGCTCCCAATGTCCTCACGACCTATTTCTGAGTCCTCACCATGCAAGTTTTTCTACTGCTTGCCCAAGTGTAAGCAAAGCAATAGGTTTTTCCGGATGAACCAGGGTCGAACACAAGAAATTAATATCAAAGCTTAGTTCTAGGGTCTACTTATTAATTAGACGTAATGATATATGAGTTAAAAGAATATAAAAAGAATCATAACTATCTAAGTATCCTAGAGATTCTATGAAGATTACTTAATGAAGTTGGTTGAGAAAAAGGAGTAGGAGTGAGTGAGATGCGCACTAACTTGCGGTAAGAAAAGGGTGAAGGAAGGTCTAATGCTATCAGACGGATAAGCTATATGACTACCTCAATACGATATAACTCGCCTAACTAGTTTGTGATTGAGGCATGCTCCTCTCAGAGTCATTGAACGCCACACTTGGTCTCCTTTTGGGATCTAAATGACTAAACCTAGTTAAGTAAGGTATATCTAGAAGTATTTATTTATATTACTTATAGAGCTTTGCGTTTAAGGACAACAACATCACGACGGCTATTATCCACACTTGTTCACCTTTCGAGATACAAATGATGAAAGTCATCTTGCTAAGGTGAGAAAACTCTTTCTTGTGCGTGTTAGCCACGTCCTTACTACTTACCCTCTCAAATAGTTGGCCACATACATTGGCCAAGTGATGAAAATAGTTTGACTAACACGATAAGCAATGTAAGTAAAACTTTCTATCAAGCATGCATCATAAACCTAAATTATAAATAACGTAAAGAAAAACGAATAATACAAAGATGGATGGATTGAAATGTGGATTTATACATTGTATTAAAGAATAAATGCCTTCAGCCACTATACAATATGAACACATACAATGTAAAGAAAATATAAAATCGAAGGAAAAGAAAAGATGTTACAAGTTAGGAGGAGATGGGGATGAGATCTTCTTCACTCATACTACAAGTTTTCACTCCATAGACTGATCGGAGAAGATGAAGATGTGCTTCACATATGGTGGTAAGGCTAATCCTTGCCACAAACTTTCTAGATTTGACTGGTAGATTCAAATGTTTGCCCTTTATGACCCATGGAGCTTCTTATATAGTGTCACACCCCACCCCGAGCGCCTACTTGCTTGGCCCGAGATATGGCATGATGTCAGCTGAAGCCATTCACTTATGGAACAACTTCAACTAACCCTTAACTTGAAAACTTGAAACATTTTCCAGTGGAAGTCTTGAAACTTTTAAATACTTTAAAATCGTAGTGTAACCCATTGGAAATGAATTTTTATTAAATATCAAGTAAAATGTATAAAACATGGAAGTATAAACTTTTAATACAACCTAATGATACTTTTACTAAAACGTATTCTTTCATGACTAAAAATTAACTTGGCCTGCAACAGTATGTTCAGTACACAGAGTTTCACAATCTGTACTTGGAAAGAGATAAAACATTTTGAAAGGGTGAGCTACAAAGCCCAGTGAGTGACGATTTTGTTAAACATGCTTTTGAAATGAATAAACTTTAAACTTAGTCTTTTGAAACATAATATAGAATCTCTTAAACCTCATATAACATTTCAAGGCTATTTCACTTTAGAATAAACATCAACTTCAACAGTTTAACTCAAACTTTCTTTTCAATTACTATACCACATGAATCACAAGGATGGAATCATAGACATTCTGGTGGGCCCTCATCCTGTGATATGATATTTATGAGATAGAATCTAGGCATCAGTAGTGCCCTCGCTAGTTATAGCTAGAATGACATGGAGACTAGATGTTCGTACAGGTCTTCATCTCTTGAGATGGAACTAAGCATATGTAGAACCCTTATCTCATTAATCTATCCCAATGATATGATACTAGATATCTACTGAATACCATTATCAACTGAATACCATTATCAAAGAAACCTCTGTGCACAGGTAATATCCCCCGAAGGGTTGCTATATATCTTAGAACATTGTAGGTATAGTCTAAAACATGCTAAAATCATTATTTAACTTAAATACTTATCAATAAACATACTTCCTTTGTAAATCTCATGAGTAAATTTATCAAGAAGTACATGCTTATCAAATATTTCTAAACTCATCCTTTGAAAAGATTTTCTAAATCTGTATACTCTATTATTCTCACATCAAAGCATGCTTAAAACATTTTATAATAAATCATATTTAGAAATCAACTTTAAACTCATTTTGTCACTAACAATGATAGCTCAATCCTCGGCTTGTAAACTTTCCCGATTTCTTCTTGACCTGAAATAATGAAAAATAATTCCATTTAATAGCCTTTTATCATCAAAACTTCGAACTTTACTAAAAAAATCTAAAAAACACAAAAAATCACTTATTTGGCATGGTTGGCGTGCAGGAATGAGCGATAGAATCTGGCACGCAAGCGCAGGGCTTGGGCAGCCCTGCCGCGTGCTAACCTCTCAAGACGGGCATGCCATGTGCCTCCCTAGCTGCATGCCTTGCGTCTTACGCGTCCACATCGTGCGAAGAGCTTACCGCGCGCATGCTTTGTGTGTGTTGCGTTCAACACAAGCTCAAATGCACTATGCAAACCTCCTTGTACCAAATTCCATACCCAACTCACCTAGCACAACTTACCATTCGGCCAACCACCACACTGCCAGACAATTTTTTCAGCCAGAACCTTAACTTCAATTTAGAGCTTAATATCTTAAAATCCATAAATCAAATGAAAATATTGCCTTCTACAAAGTTGCTGAAAAATATCCTATTTTTTTTACTTCAAAAGTTCTGCTTCAAAGTTTAAAGGATGAGCACTATAGCTCTTTGGAAGTTGACCTTGTTCAGATTCACCAAAAATCTGACATTTCTTCTTTTCTTCAACTCAAACTCGATTCTCCCGTACTAAAAATTATCCTGCAGTCACAGTCTAAAAACTAGACTCAATTTGTGAACTTTTATGAGTAATTTCAACCAAAACACACGAGTGAATTGGAAGAAATATTCATTTGAAGTGACCTATTTATACTGAACCCTGCATGAAGCTTTATTGACACCTCCTACCAGCCAAAATCTAATTCATGCATGCAAGGACACCTGTAAAGTACTTCACTGACTCCACGCCTTCTTCATCTCATCCAACCAAAATGCCCAATGTCCCTTGACAATTCCAACAAGCCTTGTGTTAAGCCCTTTCTAAACTGCAAACTCTTCTTGCGTGACATGCTTCTTGCCTAACACCAATCTACCAAGCCTTCTGATAACTTGTAAAAATACAAGTTATTATGGCCTCTTAGGTAGAATAATAGGACCAAAACGCATGGTAAAGGTGGCAAAATGCGTAACTTATGTTGTAAATACATAATTATTTAGAAATACACTTTACATAAAGCTTCATGCTTGCTTTAATTACCATGCATTTTTAATGTCTAAACGCAAGTTTATGAACAAAAGAACAAGTTAGCAAATCACAGAGTCTCTTGTGAGAAGAATAGGCGAGAAGACCAAATCACAACGCAAGATGCGGTTTGCTAAACGACAAGAATGGTAGTTGGAGATTATGTGATAGGCCACAAATAGCTTTCGGTGTACAGTGTTGAAATGTTCAGAAGAGTAGAAGTTTTCCTACCAACAGTTGTCTATAGAAAGTCTCCTCTTCACCAAAGAGAGAGAGACTTGTATGGTCCAAAAGACGGCCAAACGTCTAAATAGATTGACCAAAGGCCTGAATAGGTCAGTCCCTAGAGAGTGGTGGAAAGGAATAGCCTTTCCACCATCTATAAAAGTTTTCTTCTTTTTCTCTGATCAGTTGTAAAAATGAGAGCTTGGCTCCTGAGTAGGAAAAAATCCATACTCCCATTGTCCTCTAAGTTGTAATACTTTCCATTATCTTTTCTCTCCATTTTTATACTTCTTTGTAATATATGTTGTTCATATCGTACAATGCCCTAAGGCCTATATTCTTTATATATATTACATGTTTATACCTTTTCAATCCATTATTTCTTAACTTCTCACTTGCTAATGTGTTATTAGTAGTTTTGATAAGTTATTGATAAGAAGTTTAACTTATAATTCTTGTTGTGTTAGTCGAGCTATGTTCGTCGATTGGCCAGCGTATATCGCCAACTATCCGAGAGGGCAAGTAGCAAGGATAAGGCTAACACGCACAAAGAGGAGTTTGGATACAAAATCCACTTTGCGAGGTAACTTCCATCATTTGTGTTCCGAACGGTGAACAAGTGTGAACATTAGGCGTCGAGAGGCTGCTGTTCTTAATCTCAAAGTTCTATAAGTATTATAAGTGAATTCTTTTAGATATATCTCGCCTAATCAAGTACAGTCATTTGCATCCCGAAAGGTGAGAAAGTGTGGCGTCTAAAGACTTCGAGAGAAACTCGCCTTAATCATGAGTTGGTTAAGCAAGTTATATCACATCGAAGCTCTCACAGTGCTTAATTGCCTAATAATGCGTAGACCTTCCTTCAAATTTTTCTCGTATTTAAGTTAGTCTGCATCTCCATCTCGCATCCATTTATTCCCCTTTACAGATTCTCTAGGCATACATAAGTAGTTTCAATCCTTGTTCTGATTCTTTTATACTTTATTTAATTAATTCTTTTATACCACATAATTGATGAGTAGATTCTAGAACTAAGTTTTGATAGAAATTCTTGAAGTTTGACTCTGGATCACCCAGATAAACCTATTGTTTTGCTTATACTTGGGCAAGCAGTAGGAAAACTTGTACTCAACAAGTACTTAGTAGTTACCGATAAAAAGGTACATAGTGAGTACTTCGTAGTACTCAACAAGTACTTAGTAGTTATGCTATAAAAAGGTACATAGTGAGTACTTCGCATACATTGATCATGACCAATGACTTATCGCATAGAATTAATTGTGCACTTAGTAAGTCCTTAAGTCCTAAGTTAACTTACACGTCAAACTAACCAAGTTTTTGGTGTCGTTGGTTAACGAAACACGACAACCACAGTACAACACCTTCTCGCCTAACCTCTCAAGACTTAAAATAACCTCTATATGAAAACCTTTCTCACCCAATGACACTCCTTTAGAGGTTCTCTTCTTGCCTAATGTCTTTCCTGCATGCCTTAGTCACTTTGCCAAGCCTAAACGACTACTAACTTCTTTAGAGGTTTTCTTCTTTCTTTTAACTACCCAAAGCACCTCCAACTAACCTCTGAACACTTTGACATGCTCTAAACGTCAAATGACTCTTATTTAGAGCTTATTTCCATATTTTTGGTCAACTCTGAGCACCTATTTGCTTGGCCCAAGATGTGGCGTGATGTCAGTTGAAGCCATTCACCTCCGAAACAACTTCAACTGACCCTTGGTTGAAAAGATAAAATCTTTAACAACAGAAAACTTTAAACTTTGAAACCGTCACATCCTGCCCTGAGCACTTACTTGCTAGGCCCAAGACGTGGTGTGATGTCAGCTGAAGCCATTCGCCTCCAGAACAACTTCAACTGACCCATGACTTGAAGGCTTGAAAGCATTCAATAGCGAAAGACTTTTAAACATTAAAAGATAAAAACATTTGTCAGCGGAAGTCTTAAAACTTTGAAAACCATAGTGAAACCCATTTTAAAATGCCTTTTATGCATAATAAACATGGAAAATAATTTTCATTAAACATAGTGAAACAATAATAATTTTAGCAAAACAATTCCTTTCATGTTTGAAAACTAAATTGTTCTGGCAACAATATGTTTAGCACTCGGAGATCCATAATCTTACGTGGAAAGAGGAAAAACATTTTGAAAGTGTAAGTCAAAAGACTTAGTGAGAAACGGTTTTAGAAAATTGGTTTTCATAAACAATTTAATATAAAACAGAAGCTTGAATAACATTTATCAGTAAATTGTCATTTGATAAGATGGTACTTTGAATATTAAACATTCTTATTTTCAAAGATAATCTTCCATAGCCACGTGCAGTATTTAACCCTATGTCTGAAGACAAAATAGTCGTTGGGAAGCTATTCCCCTCCTTTGAGGCATAAAAATATACCTTTTCCGATGGCTCATAAACTATAAGCTCGTCAACCCTACCATTAGTATAGAGTTAACCACATGTATACAATAGGTCTCATGAAATATTCGGGAATGGAGAAAAGATTTGAAAACATAGAAATATTTTCCTTAGCCTTGATCATGAAATCTTTCAAATATGGATAACTTGAATTTCAGTTCATAAAACACTTATCATAAATCATAACTTGAACAGTAACTTGGAAACATGTTCATAAGTCATTTCACAAGCTATTGCTCATGTAACTTGAAATCATGTTTAATTAATACTTTTAGAAATCAATGTGTGACCCACAACACTTGAATAAAGCCTTGGTTGTGAGATTCCTCTTAAGTTTCCTTGATCTGAAAAATTCACAATTAACCTTTAATTAATCTCTTGAACTTGAAGATAACAAAAACTTCCCTTAAATTTCCCAAAAATATTATAATAGCCCAAAACAACTCAAAAATAGCTCAACGGTGCCCATTGACATGGTGGATGGGGCTAGTCGGGTATAACTTGTAGAAATACAAGTTATTGTAGCCTTTTGAGTAAAATAATGAGGTCTTATCGCAGAAAAGAGAAGAAAATAGAGAAAAAGTTAGCGATTTAGTTATCTTGTGAATCGCATAATACAAAAGAACCTTATCCCTAATTTACTAGTATGTAGTGCTTTTGTCGTAGGCTTTTAGGCGAAAAATAGTGAAGCTAGGCGAAAATATGTGTATGCGAGAAGTCCAACTCAACCTTTGCGGAAATAGAAGTACAAGCTATGCGATTAAGGCAATAGTAGACAAAATCAGTTGGCGGGAAATTCAGAAAAGGACAAAAACACTTCTGTGCAATGTCGACTGCAGCTTTTCAGACGTTTTAATGGCGCATGGCAGCCTGTCAACATCATGAAGGGATAAAAGCCTTAGGCAACGAAAGATTTTACAGAACTATTCCTCAATTTAATTTTGAGAATCCCAAAATACCAATACATTGGCAAAATAATACAAAAACTAATTTTTTTATTATAACTGAAAGGCTAAGCATGCTTTCAAACTAAAAGATACAGAGAATGTAAACTTACGTAGTTTGACGCCTCTGAATCTACAAAAACTTCAAATTGGAACACCATCCGTCGGAGACCTTCCTATCCTTTAGGATGGGATTGGTTTGTGGGAACCAATTGGGATGGGAAAAATATTTAGACAGAAATTATTTTTGCAGAGAGCAAAAGCTTAGGTTTGATTAAGAAAAACTGTTTTTCTTCTATATATTTATAACTCCCTTTCCTTGAGGGAGTATAAGAGAATCATGAGATTTTATTAATTTAAAAAATATTAAATTAATAGAAATTTCAAATCAATCAATTAATTAATAATTAATTAAATTATGTTAAATTAATATGTCATTTAAATCATATTTAATGAATATCTCTCCAATATCTTATAGTTTTAAATTAATTTAATTAAATATAATTAAACTAAACTATTAATTAATGAGGAATTTTTAAAAATAGTAGATTTTACAAAATATTTACAACCTATAGCAAATTCTATGAATGATAGTCATTGATATGCTATAGTGATAGAAAACTACCAATGACAGAATCCAAAATTTTGCTATAGCTTGTAAACATTTTAATTTATTTTGCTATTTTTAAAAATGCCCCTTAATTAATTCTCCAATTAATTAATAGCTAAATTAAATATCTTATATTTAACTTAAATTAAATTTGAATCATATTCAAATATAAATTTCTCTCATAACCAATAATTTTAATATAAATCCAATTCACATTAAATTAATATTTGAACTCATTGAAATATTTTATCTCTCATAAATTAATTTTGAATCATATCCAAACTTAAATTTATATATTAAAGTTTGATTAAAATATAAACATTATATTATAATGTATCACCACACACATTATACTAATTCCCAAAAGTAAATTTGAACATTTCAAATTACAACCAATACAAATAAATCTCATTACCCTTTACGAGCTAGGAAGAAGACCTAATGGACCTCCAGATCAGAAGCTACAACGATATGAGATTAATTGGCTAAACTCATTAACCATATTATTCAATGTTCGTTAACTGTGTGTACACTCCACTAAAGACTCACAACTGAACTCTTCTCACTGTAAATATATTTATGTGTCCACGGATATAGATCAATAATAGTAAGTTAGTCCTTCATGAGTATTCGTAACACCAGCTGGGTCAAATTACCCTTTTACCCCTGGGTTACCTTTAGTCATTAAATACTAGTGCTCTTCTAGTGAATAACAGGTTTATGGTCAAACCAATAAGTAGAAACCCGTCTCGTGCCATAGAGAGGGTAGGGCCCTTTGTTCAAGTCACGGAGACACCATTTAAGGGAACACTCATCTACTTACCCTAAAGTAGGGAATGGGTGAATTTCATCTTGTGTAATTATGTTTCCAACTCCCTACTCAGTCTTGTCTCCAAAATGATATAAGCATATTGAGTCGGTAATCTGACCACTCTAATCGGTACAAATCAAAGGACAACCCCTCGTGAACAGGAGTTCACAATACACTTAGGATTAGGACTAAGTTACTTAGATCATTCTAATGAAATAGAAACCTAACTAGTTAACGGAGTTACATCTAGTGGTTACTATTTCGTGGTCCGATCTTATGCAAACTCATTGCATAGGATACCCTCACTCGCATGTCACCTACACGAACGTGTTGGATCATTGCGTTTGTATCAAATACAAAGTGAGTGTATCCATAGTGTTACCAGGATAAGGTACCCATCCTTACCCCTATACTATAGACCCTTTAAGTTGATCTCGAACATTGATCCCTGTATGTCTCTACATATTGTTCAAGACTCATTAAATAACTTAGGATGTTAGTTTATTAGATTTGGGTTATTAAGACAAAAGTAATGATATAATTAATAACATTTATTGAAATTATAATAATAACACTTTATTAATAACAGTCAATGGATTATATTTACAATATACGAGTTTTAGAATATAAATCCCAACACATCAGTTTTCATATATAAATAGAGCGTCTCTGTCACACCCCGCCTCATAGACCTGCTTGCTTGTTTTCGGAGACCCGTGCGACTTGAGCATCCTTGACGCGGTAAAATACCAAAGACACTTGTCTTAACTTCCTTAACTTAGCTTATTCGCCAAAACACTTAACTTAACAATCATACTTAGGCGATAAAGAACTTAATGCAGAACAGAGGAAACAAACTTTAAACTTTTATTACCAACAAGGCATTTAGTACAACAATATACAAAAACAACACTTAACCAAAAATACAATGACAACACTTGAACTTAAAACGCCTGAAAGCTCCTTGCCTAGCAAGCCCAAACTTCCTCTCCCTGTTGGCCTCAATGCCTAAGTCCTGGAAGATAAATTTTAAATAGTAAGTCTAAAATACTTTGTGAGGTTTTATTTTTCTCGCGAGCCTCTTTTTGCGTAGCTAAACCAACAACACTTCAATACTTCGATTTTTCTTCCTCTAAACAAATGACTGAGGTCCTCTATGTATAGAGATCTTAAACCAGCTTAGTCATGCTTAAACTCTTCTCAGTTCTCCAGCTCCTACTCTTAATGGAGCACGTGTAAACTTAAAATGTGTCCTTAATCATGCTTAGCTTAAATTCCACACGTGGCCCATTAAATACAGTTAGGAAATTCCTGAGAATTTTCCTTACTTCTTCTCGCCAAACTTCATTCCATGATGAACCTTAATTGTCCAACCTTTCTTGCGAACAACCTTAACCCGTGGTCACACTTGAACTACAAGAACTCTTCCTCGCGAACTAACCATTCTTTACTCGCACAGAACTCTTACCGCAAACTTACACTTAAACTTCAAGGCTTCCTCGCAGACTTCTTCTCTGCAAAACACTTGGTTCTTCTTGCGAAGACCACACCAAACGCCTAAACTAAACACTTAGTCAAAACTTTCACTTTTTAACTAAAATTTCAAGTACAGGTCTTATAGTCTCACTCCTTAATCGGTGTGTGTTATTTGGCCAAAAAAGCAAGCTCCTCCTACTATCTATTCATCTTCCTTCATGAGTTTTAGGTGAAAGCATACAACAAAGGAGAGAGAGATCCATCCCTTCCATTGTTCCCCTCAAATCTAGGCAAAAATAAGAGCCAAAGAGTATGAGAGATCAAACTCTGTGGCCTATCTCATCTGTTGTTTTTCCATCTCATTATGCCATACTCTCATGTTCACCTTGCACTGACAAGCACAGTAGTGTAAATATCTAAGACCTATATTATACTGTTCATATCTTTACTTTATAGTGTATACCGCATCATTTAGTATGCAATTAGATAAAATATGAGCTTAAATTCTCTATGTTTGACTCTGGATTTACCAGGAAACTTCTCTTCGTTTGCACTTGGGTGGCAGAAGAGAAAACTTGTGTGACAATGTTTGATTCTCAAGATAGCAACACATGAATAGGAATGTACCTTTTATAGCATTATCCTGTTTAGCTGCATAGTAGTCGTAAACT
Organism: Cucumis hystrix; assembly: GCA_025688845.1. NCBI lineage: Eukaryota > Viridiplantae > Streptophyta > Magnoliopsida > Cucurbitales > Cucurbitaceae > Cucumis > Cucumis hystrix. The sequence continues at coordinate 2,817,586 of CM046890.1, forward strand.
TAGAACTACTCTTGTTAAACATACAAGCTTGACATTTGAGAAATTAGAATACATGAATAAAATTTTAATCACGAACTTGCCACATGTTAACCTCGCTGAGGTGGGCCACGCATGTCCTTGTCACCTACCTAGCGTGCCCTTCGTGTGCTTTGTGCGTGTTATGCTACTTGCACACCCTACGCGCTAACCTCTTAACGCAAAGTCATGCGTGCAGCCTGAGCGCATCCCTTGTCGCTCGGCTGTGCCATGGCCTTGTTGTAAACCTCACAATAATACAAAATTACCTCTATGACCATGACACGACACCCATCTCGCCTAACATGCTTGACACTGACCTACTGCCCAAAACTTCATTTTTCATCTAGAATACATGACTCGACTTTGAAAAATTATTATTTAAAATCCATAACTCTTTTAACAAGCTTCCTTCTATAAATTTAGCCTAAAATTTCTTACCTTTCTTACGAGCTAGGATAGGGACCTAATAAACCTACAGATCAGAAGCTACAACGATCTGAGATTAATTAGTTAAACCACATTAATCAATATTTGTTAACTGTGTGTACACTCCACTAAAGATTCACAGCTAAACTATTCTCACAGTAGGTATATTTCTATATCTATAGATTTAGATCAATAACCGTAAATTATTTCTTCACGAGTGTTCGTAACACTAGCTGGGTCAAATTACCACTTTACCTCTACGTTACCTCTAATCCTTAAATACCAGTGCTCCTCTAATGAACAACCCGTTTATGGTCCTACCAATAAACAGAAACCCCTCTCATGCCATAGAGAGCGTAAGGGCCCTTTGTTCAAGTCTTAGAGTAACCATTTAAGGGAACACTCATTTACTTACCTTAAAGTAGAGAATGAGTGAATTCCATCTTGTGTAATTATGTTTCCAGCTTCCTGCTCGGTCTTATCCCCAAAATGATAACCTAACTCTAATGGACTAGGTGTTGCTATTTGATGCAAAAAGTCTACTAGAGAAAGTGGATTGTGAGATGTTGGGCCATAATGAATTTGATACATGCAATTTTGCATGAGATTTCATTATAAATATGGGCCTTCATTATGATGAAGAGGATATTTGGAATTTTATTAAATTTGGGCTACTGAACTAAAATCAAATTTATTTTCTTTCAAACCCAAAAGTCCAATCTCACAAAAAAAACACATTTTTTCTTATTTTTCCATCTCTTTTCTCTCTCTTGGTTCTTTCTTGTAACGGGTCCCACAACCCGATTCAGAGTCTGAAGGATAGTAGGTCAACCTTAGTGGTAGTTCGATAAAAAATTGGAGCTTCGAATATAAGTATTCTAAAAAAACCCTAATTTCCATTTATTTACGGTTTAGGGTTTCTCATTAATTAAATGCAATTAGGGTAGAATTTCAATCTGGTTTCTGTCATACAATCTATTTTCTATCATGACGTTAAAAATTTCTAGGCGAGGAACCATGTCATCATGTGAGGAAGGTTCACTAGGAGACAAGAATGGTAGTTGGAGTTGATGTGACTTGTTAAAGTTGCAATCGGCGCTGACATGCTCAGAAGAATAGAGGTTTCCCACAGAAAGTTGCTTATAAAAAGACTCCATCTCTATGAAGATAAAAGAGGCCTGAATGGCCAAACCCTAGAAAAGAGAAGAAAGGAATAGCCTTTTCGCCGTCTATAAGAGCTTTATTCTTCTTCTCCGATCAGTTTGTAAAAGTAAGAGCTTAGCTTCTGAGAAGAGAAGATTTCCCATTTGCCCTAACTTGTAATATTTTCCATCTTCCATTTTTGCATTTCTTTGTAATATATGTTGTTAATATTGTACAAAGGCCGAAGGCCTGCATTCTTTAATATATATTACTTCTTTATACCTTTTCAATCCATCACTTTTTTACTTTTCATTTGTCAATGTGTTATTTGTAGTTTAGATTTGTGATAAGTTCTTGATAAGAAGCCTAACTTATAACTTGTATAGTGCTGGTTGAGCTATATTTTCATCGCCAACTACCTGAGGGCAAGTAGCAAGGACAAGGCTAATGCACACAAGGAGGAGTTTGACAAACTCCACCTTGGCGAGATAACTTCCACCATTGGTATCCCGAAAGGCAAACAAGTGTATACATTATGCGCCAAGAGTTTGTTGTTCTTAAACATGAAGTTCTGTAAGTATTATAAGTGAAATATTTTAGATATATCTCGCCTAATCACTCTTAGTCACTTAGATCCAAAAAGGCGAGCAAGTGTGGCATTTAAAGACTTCGAGAGAAGCTCGACTTAATCATAAACTAGTTAAGCAAGTTATATCCCGTCAAGGCTAACGCATTGCTTAATCGCCTAATAATGCGTAGACCTTCCTTCACTTCCTTCTTATCTAGGTCGCATTACAGCCATCCACAAGAATAAAGCAACAACCAAAAAGTTAAAGACAAGGGATGAAGAAAGAGTAAAGGTTGGTCGCCAGGTCAATGCGAAAAAGAAAGAAAAGAAAAAGAGAAAGAAAGAGAAATAGAAGAGAAAGTAGAAGAAGTTGAAGGCGACAAAACTCCTCTTAAGCGAAAAAGGCAGGGTAATGAGGAGGTTGCAGATCAAATAAAAAGAAAATTTCGAAGGCCAAGGACTCTAAGGATCTACTGCCTCTAGCATCCATTAAACCCATTACCACTATTCAAACTCTTCCACCCTCTCCACCTAAATCCAAATCACCCAAGTTCCCCTCATAGACCTATAAATCTAATCCAATCGAATCCAAATCGCCAATACTTCCTAAATTCCAAGTTGATGTATCCTCTTCAAACATGGAACCTGATAATTCTCGCGCCTTAATCTAGTTAGACCCAACCAGCCAAACCAAATCACCTGGTCGTGAAGACTCATACACGGATGAATTTCAAGACCCGCTTATTGATTTTAATGCATTCATCGATGACGGGATCAATGAGCAAGACGATGGGGCAGAAGACTCAAACTTATCCCTTAGAAGGAATGAACTCATTTAGACAACGATTGATGATCCCTTCCACATGAGGCATAAATAGTCCTTGAGGAAGTTGGTGAGATATGCCTCCCATCACCACCAAAAGAAAATACATAAGCTTCAACGCAGAATATCAAAAGTAAAGAAGCGGTGAAGGAAGAAGATAAATAAGTAACTGACGAAGATTATATCTTCAAATTCCTAGATCATCACGTATGCAAGTCCATGGAAAATGGACTTGAGAATATAATCCAGTGCCAAAGCAATCTTCAAGAAATGCACTTGTGAAGTTAGAAGTAGTTAAGCAATCTGGAACTTAAATTAGACAATGCAAATGCACATTCTGAGGCACTGATAAATTAACTTAGCGGTGAGAAGAGTTCCAGCATCAACTCCTTGGGGTAAATGAGCATAATGAAGTCCTGAAAGTTAAAGTTGAAAGGCTAATAGGGTTGAAAGGCTGACCGACATGATTATAGTTTTAGCAGGAAGGTGTGATACGCAATTTAATGTGTTATTCAGATATCAACACTTGTTGGTGTGTACTACCATTCCAATGCCTCAGGTTCCTATAGGCTTAGCACAGCCCCTTATGCACTATGATCCGATGGTACAAGCAAGGATGGATGTGCAACCTCCACCTCCTCGGCCGCAGTCTTAAAAAGGGGGATATTTGGGTATTTGAATCTTCCGTCTGTGATTTTATTAGTTGCATATGTAATTTTTTTCCTTGTAGTATGTTATTTTCAATACAAGTTACAACTTTTGATACAATTATTTCGCATTTAGTTTTTCTTGCAATAAGAAAAACTAAATGCAACTTTTGATGTCCTCTTGCATTTTAGTACTTTAATTATTCCGAGTGCTTCAATGATAACTTCAGTAAAATAAATTCTGCGAAATAAGGTTTCATTTGTTATTTGGGTGTTTAACTTATTTAGGAAACAATTTTTAAGTTTATCACGCAAGCAAGCTTTACCTCAAACCTCTTTTGTAATAATTTTCTATGAATAATCTTAACATTCATTTTAGCAATGAGGACATCGGTAACCTTTAAATTTAGAGGTGTGTGAGGTTCGCGCTAAAGCTTTTGAAACTTTTTGAAATCCTATCAAGGTGTTTTATCAAAAGTTAAAACATCGCCAAAAAGTGAAATTTTTGAAGATATTTGTATTTATTCATTCAATCAAAATAACAACTCCTATGTTGCCTCCTCTCGCAAAATAAGAAGCATAGCTTCAAAAGTAAAAATCAGAGAGTTAAGTAATAAGAGGCGATAAGAGTTACAGTTGAGGAGAGAAACGGACACATAGAGTACCTATGATTTTCCACTCAATACCAAAATGCAAGTGTGTAAATAAATAAAAGACATTCTTTTGCCAAATAAAAGGGGTCCAAACTGTTCAAAAATTTTAGCCACATAGGATTCTTGAAAATATGATTTATTGTGGGGAATGAATAAGGGTATTTTGAGTATTAAGCTTGTCGCATTTTAAACCTAGAAATGTTTTCATAGCAAGAAATATGCGATGAGACTACCCTGAATAATGAAGGAGGGTTATGCTTGAGGACAAGCATAATGTAGAAGAAGTATATTAAAACGCGTATTTCATGTTGAAAAGCCATAACTACTTAGAAATGGACCTTACATAAGCTTTCATTCTTGCTTTACCATGATTTTAGTGTCTTAACGTAGGATTATTAAGAAGGAAGCAACTAGAGAATCACAGAGGATCTCGCGCAAGTGCTACAAGATAAGAACTCTTTTGATGATTAAGATCTCTAGGCGAGGACACATGTCATCACGTGAGGAAGATTCACTATAAGACAAAAATGGTAGTTGGAGTTGATGTGACTTGCTGCAGGCAGCTTTCGGTGTTCAACGCTGACATGCTTAGAAGAATAGAAGTTTTCCGTCGAAAGGGTTCTTATAATGGACTCCATCCCTACCATACAAGGAGAAGCCTATATGGGTCAAGGATGCCAAACGACTAAATGGACTGGCTAAGAGAGAGCTTGAATGGGCCAAAAAAAACCTAGAGAGTGGTAGAAAGGAATAACCTTTCCGCCTTCTATAAAAGCTTCTTCTTCTTCTCCAATTAGTTCTAAAAGTGAGAGTTTGGCTTCTGAGCAGAGAAGATTCCATATACCATCTGTCCCCTAACTTGTAATACTTTCCATTCTCTTCTTCTGCCATTTTTGTATTTCTTTGTAATATATGTTGTTCATATTGTACAATGACTGAATGCCTACATTCTTTAATATATATTACATATTTATACCCTTTTAATCCATCACTGCTTGACTTTTCACTTGTCATTGTGTTATTAGTAGTTTAGGTTTGTGATAAGTTTGTGATAAGAAGCCTAACTTATAATTCTTACTGTGTTAGTTGAGCTATGTTCAACGCTTGGCCAGCGACAATCGCCAACTATCCAAGAGGGCAAGTAGCAAGGATAAGGCTAATGCTCGCAAGGAGGAGTTTGGTGACAAACTCTACCTTGGCGAGATAACTTCCATCATTTGTATCTCGAAAGGTGAACAAGTGTGGACATTAGGTGTCGAGAGGTTGTTGTCCTTAAAGGAAAAGTTCTATAATTATTACAAGTGAACACTTCTAGATATATTTCACCTAAGTATGCTTAGCCACTTGGATCCTGAGAGGCGAGCAAGTGTGGCGTTTAAAGACTTTGAGAGAAGCCCACCTTAATCATAAACTGGTTAAGCAAGTTATATCGCATCAAGGCTATCACATAGCTTAATCATCTCATATGTGTAGACATTCCTTCACCCCTTTCTTGCATTGTTTATATCATTTAATTAATTCTTTTATACCGCCAAATTGATAAGTAAATTGTCACATCTCGCCCCACAGACTTGCTAGCTTGTCTCACGAGACGCGGTGCGACTTGAGCATCCCTAATGCATTTAAATGCCAAAGACACTTGTCTTAACTTCCTTAACTTCACTTAAACTCCAAAACACTTAAAAAATAAACTTAAGACGATTAGAACTTATCACGAAAAATGATAGAACAACCTTTAACTTTTTTTATCAACAAGGCGTTTAATACAATAATACAGAGATACGACACTTAACCAAAATACTACAACAATACTAAAACTTAAACGTCTGGTAGCTTCCTGCCTAGCAAGTCCAAACTTCCTCTCCTATTGGCCTCAATGCCTAAGCCCTAGAAGATAAATTTTGAAAGAATAAGTCTAAAAGACTTAGTGAAGTTTTATGAAATTCTTTTCGCAATACCTTTTTATAAACATCATTTCGCATAAACAACATCAAATCATTTCATTTCGCATAAACCTTTCTCTATGCTTAACAAACACATTTATAATATAACCATTTCACGTAAACACACATTAGTTAACAGTCATTTCTTTCGCCAACGATCCCAAATCGTTCTCTACACTTGGTCTCATTACCTTGCATTTGACTATTGTATCAACAACATCCGAGAACATACAGATTCAACCTTGTTGCTTAGACTGCTAAGCTTTATACGCTCCTTTCAACGCATAAGCCAGCTTCTTATCACCATGTGGTCCGTACACCTCATGGTAGCCTTGACTCTTTATGTGCACATAAAAGTTAACATCATCTCAAGGAATCAACTAATGATTTGAAAACCATTTCATAGCATGGAAATCGTAATCATCAAATCAAGCTTTTAATCATTATAAATCATGCTTGAAAACATTTCATACAAATCTCTTTTGAAACATCTCATTTGAAATCATATTTCAAAATAGTAAAGTGGAACCAAAACTTTTAAGAAGAAAACCACTCACAAAACTTTACTAAAGAACTTCTCTTCTTCTTCTCACAGGCCTCTTCTCGCGAACTAAAATAGCAGCACTTCAACACTTTTATTCTTCTCCCAAACTAAAGACTGAGCCCTCTTTTATAAAGCTCTTAAACCAACTTAGTCATCCTTAAACTCTTCTCTGTTCGCCAGCTCTTGCTTCTTAGTGGTTTACGTGTAAACTTAAGTTGTGTCCTTAATCATGCTTATCTTAAATTCTCATGTGGCCCACTAACTACACTTGTGAAATTTCTTCGAACTTTCCTTACTTCTTCTCGCCATACTCGCCCAACCTTTCTCACAATTAACCTTACCACGTGGTCACACTTAAACTCCAAAAACTCTTCCTCGCAAACTCACCAACCTTCCCTCACAGACTTCTTAATTCACACACTTTAATTCCTATTTCCCTTGCGAAATCCTTCTCCACGACATACTTGATTCTTCTCGCAAAGACCACACAAACCGCTAAAACTCAAACACTCAATCAAAATTGTCACTTCTTAACTTAAATTTCCGATGCGGGTCTTACATAAACTCTAGAACTAAGTTTGATATCAATTCCCTGTGTTTGACTCTAGATCCCCCAGATAAACCTATTGCTTCATTTATACTTGAGCAAGAAATAGGAAAACTTGTACTTAACGAGGACTTAATGGTTACGCGATAAAGAGGTACACAGAAAGTACTTGGCATACAATGATCATGACCAATGACTTATCACATAAAACTAATTGTGCATTTAGTTAATCCCTTATGTCCTATGTTAACTTACGAGTCACAACCAAGTTATTGTCGTCGTTGGTTAACAAACAAGCAATCATCTCGCATAAACACACATTAGTACCAAACGTTCCTTTATCCAAGGATCCCGAATTACTCTCTATGCAAAGATTCAACATCTCGCGTTTAGACTAATGAGGCTACAAGCATCTGAGAGTATCCTGATTCGTCCTTGTTTACTCAGGTCGTCTAACACAATGCAGTCCTTTTCTACATTGGTCGGTTTCTCTCCATGCAGTCCTTTTCTACATGGTTGTCTTTACTCTTTATGTGCACATTAAAGTTAGCTTATCCAAAGGATGAAACCAATGGTTTGAACACTATTTCGCAATCATTAAGAATAATCAATAAATATGCTTTGAACATCATAAAACATGGTTTAAAACACATAAAATTTTCATATATAAATCTCTTTTAGAAACTTTCATATTTGAAATCATCATTTCAAATCAGTAAAGACTTTATAAGGAAGCATTTAACATGAAAACATTTAAAGAAAGCACTCACAATACATAGAATAAACCAAACTCCTTCTCTTCTTCCTCTTCTCGCGAGGCCTTCTTGCATAAATACTTGGGTAGCACTTCACCACTTTAATTTTTCTCTTAAAAAATTATCCTAACAAATGATTGAGGGCACCTATTTATACTACTTCATAAATCAGCTTAGTCACCCTTAACTTCATAATAATTTGCGAGCTCTCCCACTTAGTGGTGCACGTGCAAGCTTAAGGTTTAATCCTAAACATGTTTAACTTAAACTCTACACGTGACCCATTAACACACTTAAGAAATATCTAAGAAGTTTCTTTACTTCTTCTCGCCAAACTTTTCTTATTTCTTAATGTCCTTATCATGAAACTTAAACTTCAAATGTCTTCCCCGCGAACTACGTACCTTAGCCTTCAACTTCTTATTGCATAACTTTATTTCACGAAGAACTTCAATCTCCTAACCTTTTAAAAGTCTCTCCACATAACCCTTCTCGTGGACCAACCTCTCCTCACATACTAAATTAAATGCGAGAAGATCATTATCACATACTTCACTTCAAAATGCCAAGTTCAAAACTTAACCAAAAGTTGTGAGACCCACACCTAAAGGACTTCATTGTGTTAGGCGACCTGAGCAACAAGGACGAATCATGATACTCTTGGATGTTGGTAGCCTCAGTAGTCTAAATGTGAGATGTTGAATCTTTGCGTAGAGAGTGATTCGGGATCCTTGACAAAAGGAATGTTTGGTAACTAATGTGTGTTTATGTGAGATGATGCATTTATGCGAATTGATATATATTTATATCCTTTTGTTAATAAAATGATATTTGTGAAAAGATATTGCGAAAATGATTTCATAAAACCTCACTAAGTCAGTAAACTTATGTTTTCAAATTCCATCTTTCAGGAATCTGGCGTTAAGGCCAAGTAGAGAAGAAAGGAAGGGCTTGTTGGGCAAGAAGGCTGCCAGGCGATTAACTTGAGTTTAATTTAATTGTTGTTTATATTTGGCTAAGTGTTGTAATTGTATTAAGTGTACTAAATGCCTTGCTGAATAATAAAAGTTCAAGTTTAAATATCTTATATAAGTGTTTGTATAGCCTAAAGATCTATGGTTAAGTTTAAGTTTAAGTTTAAGAAACTAGGCGATTAAACAAAGCTTAAAGACCTCAAAATGAGTGTCTTTGGTGTTTAACCATGTCAAGGATGCTCAGTTGCACCACGTCTCACATGGAAAGCGAAGATGTTGTGTGGGGTGGGGTGTGACACGACCTTGTGGTTCTTGTTTCGAGTCTTCCAAGGGATTATTTCAATTCTTTTCTTTAAATACCCTAATTTCCCTATTTCTTCAATCAATTCATTTCAATTCCACTCACTCGATCACTTCATCACTTTTAAAAAAGCCCTAGCAAATTCTCTCAATAAAATCCTCTCCATTTTGTTCCTCTCAATTTGATTATGCAATTCTTCAATTCCAACAATATCTTCTTTGATTCTTATGGAGGGGCAATCTTTCTAAGAGGCAAGAGGCAATGGGTATTCAATTTCTTTGAGAGTTTCTTCCATTTTCCTTCAAATTTAGCATGTGGTTTCTTTAATTTTGTTCAAGAACGAATTCTGCTTTCAATTCTATGTGTTCTATGTGAAATAATCCTTTAATTTGTTCTTAATTGTTTAATTAGTATGCAAGATACATTTTATTTAGAAAATTAAAGCTCAATATTCAATTGATTATCTCTGTCTACAAGAAATTTCATATTGTTTCTTTCTTGTTATGAACACGTTAATTCTTGAAAGATTGATTGTCTTAAAGCTTCGATAAATCACCCTTGTTCTTGGCATAATATGAGTTTAACTCCATTTTTTTGCACACTGAAATTCAATTAAACCCATGTTGCATTTTTCTAAAAAAGTATGCAAGGTACTTTGATTTCCTTAAAAGAATAAGAATTATATTGAGCATGAATTGTTGTTGCAAGGATTAACAATGAATGCTTGTGTATATTCCTATCTCTTTCCTTGAATCTAGTTTAAGGCAAACATACTTGATTTAATTTCTTGGTTAAGATTTTGATTCTCACATATCTTTGATCAATGACATATTGTGGTCGGAAATAGAGCAATTCTAGTATGCATGTGTTTGATCTTTCTTTGTTTAATTAGGGAATTAAATCTTAATCAAGGTTCTTGCAAGAATCAAGAAAGTTGATCTTGCAAGAACCTTGGCCACGAATCTCTTTTTTAAAGCAAAAGTCATTCAATGTTTCTTTTAGCTCAATGATTAGAATTGAATAATGCACATTACCCCTATTACACCCCGCCTCGCACGCAACCTCACTCGCCAAGCGAGATGCAATATAACTTTGAGTATTTTGATGCATTAAGCACCTAAACACTCAGCTTGAGGTCCTTAAGCTTTAACATGAGCTAGGAAATAAGAAGTAGGCGTTTGAAGTTCATTGCAAGATGAAGAGTTAGGCGAGGAAACCTTAGAACGCGACTAAGCTGAAGACTAGGCAATAAGAAGTAAGGAAACTTCTGGAGAAATTTTCTAATTTTATTTAATGGGCCAAGTGTAAAAGTTTAAGCTAAGCATAATTATGTTAAACCTTAAGCTTCCACGTGCACCACTAAGAGTAGGAGTTGGTGGATTATTAAGAGTTTTGGGATGACTAACCCATTTAAGAACTAGTATAAATAGGCGTGAAGTAAAATCATTCAAGAGTCTGTTGTTGAAATTCTAAAAAGAAAACTAAGTAATTGAGCTGCTAAAGTGCTACACGAGAAGAAAAAATTAGAAGCACAAGAAGTTTGAATTTCTAAGTTGTGTGAGTGTTTTCTTCACAGTGTTTAAATGTTAAAAGCTTTTTTTTTTTTTTATAAATCCTTTACTGATTTGAAATGATGATTTTAGTATGAATGTTTCAAGAGTTTGATTTTTTTTTTTTAACGTAAAGCTTATACTATGTTCAAAACATGTTTCATACGTTTCAAATGATTGTGAAATGGTGTTCAAACCATTAGTTTCTTCCTATCATTAAGCTGACTGTTATGTGCACATAAGGAGTAAAGGCAGTCATGTAGAAAATGATTGCATGGTGGAGTGAAGCCAGCTAATGCATAAAAGATGTGTATTATGTTTGGCGACCTGAGGAACAAGAAATGAGTCAGGATATTCCTAGATGTTGTTGATGAAAAGGACATCGTAGTAGTCTAAACGTGAGATAATGAGTCTTGGCGTAGGGAATGATTTATGTTCTTGGTAAAAGGATTGTTTGAGATTAATGTGTGTTTATGAGAAATGTATATTTATGTGATATAATGTGTTTATGTGAAAAATGTGTTAAAAGAAATTATGTTTATGAAAGGTTTTCTAAAAAACCTCACTAAGTCTTTCAATTTATGTTTTTAAGTTTTACCTTCCAGGTATCAGGTGTTAAGGTCAAGTAAGGAAAGGGCGAGAAGCTTGCTAGGCGAGAAGAGCTGCCAGGCATTTTACTTTTAAAGTTTAAGTGTTGTATTTTATGTAAAGTATTGTAAATTTGTTATAGAACGCATGTTTGAATAAATAAAAGTTAGATTTGGTTACTTCTTTTGTGTTAAAAGTATATTTTCCAAGTTAAGTCAAAGAAGCTACTAGATTAATCAAAGCTTAAGGACCTCAAGTTGAGTGTTTTGGTGCTTAATGCGTCAGAAAAATCAAAGTCATACCATGTCGCACTTTCTCTAAGAAGGAGTAGTAGTTACGTCAATAGAATAGAACAAACGAGGCAAGGCAAGTTGATAATAGTTCAAAGCAGCGTTTAATGAGAAGTATTTCTTAGAAACTTAGAAGAAGGAGAGGCGAGATGAATTTTTGCAATTAAAGCAAGGCAAGCTCATGGTCCAAGAGTATGGGAAGAAGTTTACGAAATTAGCCAAGTACGCATTGATGATGGTGGCAACGGAGAGAGACAGAGTAGGCGTTTTGAGTTTGGATTAAGGCTTACGATAAGAACACCAGTCACAACTTTAGCCATATGATGTAGTTTTGATGGGTTAGTTGATGCAACATTACGCATTGAGAAAAGATTGAAGGAAAAGAGGTCAATGATATCCACGTCTAGTGGAGAAGATGAAAGTAATGCAGAGAAGGAAGAAAGTAACAAGTGATATAAGTCAAGTTTTAACCAAAGGCCGCGATGGAGTAGCGATAAAAAACTTTTGTGCAAAAAATGTGGTAAGAGGCATGCAAGGACCTGTAGGCAAAGTAGTATCACTTGCTTCAAATGTGGAAAGATAGAACATTACTAGATGGAGTGTAACTAGAAGTCTCAGTTGGATGAAGAACAAATGAGAATAGGAGTAGTGTCCCATCAGTTCAATCACCTACGCAGAGTAGACCAATATTAGACAAAGGCAAGAGAACAATGGAGATAGAATTTCGAGGTCAAAATTCTTGAAGTAGGAGAGAAATGTGAAACTCGCGTTCTTGAATTTGAGTTACAAGGAAGAAAGTTGTGAAGAAGGAAGCTAGGCTAAGTGTTCCAGGTTCTACGAGAAATGTCGTGAACAAAACTAATTTAGGATTCTCTCTTTTGTTTTAAATTTCAAAAACACTTGTAAAACATAGAAAATAAAACGTACAAATCAATAGATAGAATTAATAATTATAAGCTTAAATTAAGAAAAAAAAAACTTGAATGTATCTCAAATTGCACCCACTGCCCTTTTGAAAAAAAATAATGACTATCAAACAATTTTTTAAAAAGAAGACATGAGGTAGATATCAAACTTGAATCGTTGAGCCTAATAACACACATATTCATTTTAGTTGAGTTATCCTCATGTTGTGAACAAAATTCTTTTTTTATGCCAACATGAACTTAGGTTAACTGACATATGTATGTTTTTGAGAACATGAGATTCTAAATTCAAATCCCCCACCCCAAATTATATATAAAAAACTTTTTTTTTAAAATAATATTTTCCAACAATATTATAAAGTAAAAAAAATCAATTTTAAAATATTGAATTGATAATACAAATCCATGATACTTAACCTATGCAAACGTCTCTAGAGCAAAACGGAGGTTTAATTTAAATATTGTAAATGAAATAAATATTTTGAGATTTATTGTACTTTTAAGAATATTTATTATAATATTGTAGTTTTAAATAGTTTTTAAAATATTTTGTCTTCTCTCTCTTTTGTGCCTTCTCTCTTCAATTTAGTTATTTTTGTAAAAAATTAAACTAAATTTGATTATTTTGCTTTTTCTCTCTAAGACCTTCCCTTATATTATTTTGTGAAAATTTCAATTTGGTTATTGTTCCTCCCTCCTTTTTTTTTTTTTAATGCTTTTGTGAAAATTTAAAATTTTCTATTGTCTTCCTCCTTCGAATATGAAAAATTTACATGGATATTTTTAATTAACTAAATAATTATATTTTTTTGTCTTTTAAATCAAACCATATTGAAATTTCAATTCTTTTATAGATTATGTATTTTATCTTTTATTCATTTGTCACTAATTTTATGAAAATTTATAATTGTATTTTTTTAATTATTAATAATGACATGTAATGAAAAAAATTAAATGTAAATTAAAATATTTTTAATAACCAAATTACATTAATTTAAAAGATAAAGAAATATTTAGTTGTTTAAATATTGTAGTCGGAGATTTATTGTAGTTAAAAAAATATTTAGTTAATATTATATATATTTAAATAGGTCGTGTGTTGAAGACCCAACCAATATTTTAAAAAATAGATGTCTGGTGTTCAAAACCAAACATAGGCCCCACTGATAATAATATCTTCTTCCTCCTCCTCTGATCTCTCTCTACTTTTTTAATAATAAAATAATAAATAAATTACCTGAAAATAATTTAAATCAATCATTCATTTTTTTTTTACCTACATATTTGAGATGAAAAATGAAGAATAAAATAATAAATATGTTTAAAAAAATTTCAAAATAGATTTGAAGACTTTCTCTTTTGGTAAAGATTAAAATAATAAATTTGTTTTAATACTTTAATTTCTCTTCAGGTAAAGATTAAAAAGAGAGAGGGAAAAATGAAGCTCCACATCTCCACATCTTGGAAACGATTTCCCACAATAGTTCCACATCTTAGACATGCAAACAATCATCTAATAACTAGACGAGCACACGGTTCACGGTACAATATTTTATTTTAATTTATATCAAACAATAGTTTAATACTAGATGACTGATATAATTAATTCAAAATCTATAATATTACTTTATTAATATAGATGGAGAGACTAATTTAGTGTAACCATATCAGCTACTCATGTAGTTAGTCAATATAGGTATATGTTCAACCTTCTTCAACGTGATCAAGTACGTCGATAATGAAATTTTAGTTTCTTTATACATTAGTAAATGTATATTTATTTATTTTTAATGTAATGTGTGATGTTTCAGATTATTTGGGAGCCTTACAAAAATGTGATTGATAATTTGTCAAATTTTTGTAAGAACGGTCAAGATATATGACGGACCATCAGTCCTCTCATATGTTTTCATATTGGTGAGTGGCATCAACTTGATAGAGTGCTCAGACATTTCGGTCCTAAACAAAATATCCCAGTAGAATGCAATACTGAGCCACTTCTACATAACATTGACTTGAGATTTACAGATCTGGGGTTGCACATTTAATAGTGTGATGGCGGTCTCGTGGAAGATTTAAGGCAAGAAGAGTTTTGATTAAGCAATTTGATATGGATGTGACTCAAGAATACATCCACTAGTATAATAATATAACGAGACTCTACATCACTCGACCACGAGCAGCCGTGGGTGATATGATACATATTTAAATATTGAATAATTACTTAAATTATTTACTCAATTAAATATTTCTATTTTTTTTTTTTACAATTTACAAAGATCGAACAACGCACGACTTCGTGATGTTGCAGATGATCCACAAAAAGTCCTTAATATATGTAATAATAATGAGAGGTACATGGAAGAGATACATAACATGTACGATTTACCTATTGTACCTCCACCAGTTCATAGGGGACGTGTTAGAGTCGAAAAAGCTGAACTCGATGAAGTTTCACAAAATGTGGAAGAAGTACCTCCTATGACATAGAAACAGAGCCAAACTAGTTATGGTACTCCAATGATGATGATGCCAACATTTGAAGAAGGATATTGTGATTCTGAGATCAGTACAGAAAATTATGATTCAAGGGTCGGTCCATCGTCTTCATACATGGATGCTGGTCCATCAACTTCTTACATGCATGGACACGGACGTGACCATGAAGAACATAACAAATATATGTATTATGAAGCACCTGTAGATGTATTAGATCGACTAGAGTACCAACAAGAACCAGAGAACCAAGAAGAGCCAGAACAACATAGAGTTCAGAGTCGATGACAACAACCAACTTGAAATCGACGACGTCCGGGTTATGGAACGCATTGATATTTTTTAATCTTCTAAATGAATGTAATTTGGTTATTAAAAAATATTTTAATTTACATTTAATTTTTATCAATTACGATCATTATTAAAAAAAAACGATTCAAAAATCATTTTTAATAATAAAAATACAATTATAAATTTTCACAAAAAACTATAATATTTATATAAATATTTTAATATCTACAATATTTCAATAATTATTTTTGAAGCTAGACTATTTATCCAAATATCTCGAGAAAAACATTGTTTATTTCCAATAATGTATATTTTAATTTATTACATCAATTTTTTAAAACAAAAATTTATAATCCATAAATAAATTTATTTATGGATTATGAATGTTTAAACATTCAAACGCTGATCTCTAAATCCTCAATCAATCATTTCAAGGAAAGAAAGCTTTGTTTTCTCTCGATTATCTCATCGTCTCTGTTTCCGCCCATTTTTCTTATTCTTTCGGATTTTGGTTCCTGAGAATAATCAGAGCCACGGAGATTCTTCAAAGGTAGTTTTTTTCTCATCTGGGTATTCTTTTTTCTCACTTTAACACCAACCCCTTTGATTCGTTTCTGACTTTTGTTTTTCTCACTCCCTATGATGTTTCCGCTCTCAATCTCATTGCGGTCGTCTTGTTTTCGATCTCTTTAGTTACTGATTGCTTTATTCTTTTCCGATTGGGAGAAATGGGCTTGTTGTTCTTGTTACTGTATTTTGAACGTGCAAATGGGGATGGGGGATTTTGGAGAATTAGGGTTTTTCTTGGTTGTTCTTGCCGTCGATTGGAACATTTGTTTCTATCAGGGATTGTTCTTCCGATGCTAAAGTTTGAGAATTTGGAGTTAGTCTTAGCAATCACTGCACTTCCTTTTCAGTATTTTTATTAATTAAAAGCTGAGGCATCTGATTCGTGTATCACTTCCATGAATTGCGGCTCCGAGACATTGCTTTATGGGAATAAAGAGTTCTAACAATGCTTTAGTTTCCCTGTGAAACTTCTCTTTTGGGGTTTTAGTAACCCGAAGTGTTTTCTGAAATTAAATGCTTTTTTTTTTTCTGATGTTTGATTTTGGAGCTCTATTGGTATATTCTTGCATCGTGTCTTGTTAACTTTGAATGCTTTGAAAATTATGCTCGAATCAGTGGTCGATTGCTATTGATTTCAAAGTTTGTTGCCTATGTTTATTTTTCAGTATGAGTAACAATTTTCCTTTTTGTTCTTCGATCTTGGTGATGTGACCTTTGTAGGATTATGCTTAACATCTAGATCATAGAAACTTAAAGACCTTGGAGTGTGGAAGCGTTTAATAATTTGACTTTTTGATTTTAAAGTTCTGAAGTTGAAATCAACCGTTATTTGGTATGATGTCTTACATCTATGCTGCTCAATGTCTGAGGGTCCATCAGAAAGTGGTAATGTCTAGGATTGAATCCCTAACTACAAATGCCAATCTTAGTTGTGGCCTCTCCTCTCGTCTACTGAAATTGTTACAACCTAAACCCTCAGTTATCCAATGAGTGGCAACATACTCTTCCGTATGTGTGGCAGATCTACAGCAAACTACCAAGTTACTAACTATTGTTGTTTTATGTTTCTGCTTGGGATGTGTTAGAATTCCTTTGTACAAAGGTGGTATAGGATCTTAAATTTGGATAACCTACATGAATTTTACTCGTTGTCATGTTGCTGGGTGGATGCCTTCTGAATTTTTTTCAATCAATTATGTCAATTCTTCAATGTCCTTGATCTGCTGCATCCCAAAAGCATAGGTGTCCTGGAATCAGTCGCAAGGCATGTACATTTCTCTTAAAATTGGGCAGAAGCTTGACTAAGGCTGCAATGAGCGTTCTGAAGATTTCACTCTGGCACCTATTTAGTACTGCACCTTTAAGTTTATTATAGGTTTCGATGTTTCATGACCCTAGAGATATTTGTTGTTCCTTTGCAAAGCAACATGGATTTAGTACAGATGCCCTATTCTTATGTTCTGAATGTATCTCAACTTAATCAATAATATACTAAAGTCTTGACTTCATTTTGTAATTTGTATGTTAAGCTTCCAATTCCATGTGCAGGTTCTTCTTTGCCTCTGGATTGCTCACACTCAGCAAAGTGGAAGTTTTTCAGTCCAGTTTCTATTGATTGTTGAAAAAAGTTTTTCAATTTAGCAGTTGTGTAAAAGTGCGTTGTTTCCCCCCCACTGGATATGGATATTCTTGGGCTATTGCACATCATATATTTTAATGACCCACCCTGGAGACTGGAGAGGTATACTTGTGTATAGAGGGATGTGGTTATGCTATAAGTTTGAAGGTGTACTTGTGAACAATTTTTAGTTGGATTGCCTGAGCATGGAAGTCTGTTGGTGAGGGAGAGAATAAGGATGATACAGGAGAGAGGGCAAAGGAGAGAATAAGGACGATACATTGTTGTTCACCTTTTTTGGCACTGACACCAAAACTGCTTAAACTTGACATATTTTCCAGCTAGGAATGAATTTTTTATGGTTTTTATATTAGCCAAAATTTAGTCTGGAAACATTAGCTACTTTTCGATTGTTTGGTTGGTACCTTAGTACTCCCCTAAGGAGCTCCCTTCTCGACCTATATTTTGAGTAAAATGTGTAAAGGACCATACCTGGAACGTAGACGCAAGCCCTTGTCCTAGAATCTGTGAAGTAGAAAGGCTTAGGACCAAAAACCAAAGAAACAGTTGAAGGACCACTCTGAACCCCAAAATAAAAATTGAGTCTGCAACGCCGGTTGCCTTATTTTAGGACCAACGCCAAAACTTCTTAAACTTGGCCAATTTTCCAGCGAGGAATGTGTTTTCAATGGTTTTTTGCACTGACCAAAATCTGGTCATTTTTTGGAAACCTTGGCCACTTTTCGATCGTTTGGTTAGTACCTTAGTACTTCCCTAAGGAGCTCCCCTCTTCCCTAAGGAGCTCCCCTCTCGACCTATACTTTAAGATGTGTAAGGGACCATACTAGGAATGTAGACGCAAGTCCTTGGTCTTAGGACCAAAACAAACTAAAGAAACTGTTGAAGGACCACTTTGGAGCCCAAAATAAAAATTGAGTCTAGGGCATCGCCTTTTGCCTTTTCTTGAGCCAACTCCAAAACTGCTTAAATTTGGCCCATTTTCTAGCAAGGAATGAATTTTCGGTGGTATTTTAGGCTGGCCAAAATTGGGATTTTCAGTGGCTTCATTAATGTCGTCTTTGTTGTTGGTCTCTCCCATTGTCTTTGTCGATCATCTTCGACATCTTTAAGGTTGGTGGTCTTCGTTGTTGGTCTCTGGCGTTTGTCTCCAGCGTCTGAAATTTAAGGTCCATCTCTCTCTTCCCCTTCCCTCTACCCCCTTATCAGTTTTCTAGCCCTGTCTTTCAATTTTAGCGTCTTGAAATTTTGGTCTCTTTTTCATTTTTCTGACTGTCAAAGTGAAGATTTGTTTGATTTGTCATAATTTTTGAAGCCCAAAGCTCGTAAATGATCAGTTCAGTTGTGACTTGTTAGTAGGAGGAGTTATAAAGGGTGTAAAAATTGATAGTTTAAAACTGATTTAGAAGCTATCATGCATTCATGCTAATTGATGGTTTCCTCGAATAATGTTGAGGGAAAAGGGTTTTGGATCTACGTGGAATTTCAACTCTGGCTAGGTTAATAATTTCTTGACTGGGAGTTCCAAAAGGTATATTCTAGCTAGCATGTCTATGGAAGTGTGGAAGATCCTACCCTTCGCTTTTTATTTGTGTTGCCTAGTGATAGTTTAAGCAGGTTGATTGATCGGGAGGTTTAGGCAAGAGTATGAGAAAGTTTCTAGATTGGTACAAAGGATTTTTAACTTACAGATTTTCTGTTTTCTAACAGAGTATTATTTGAAGATGAGGTTGCTGTAAGATTTGTAGGATTGCCAGAACAGGGTTCTGAACAAGGTAGCTGTGAGATTAGGTAGGATTCTCCATAGAGAAAGAAGTCTTGCAATTGTTTATTCTTTTCGAAGGGATAGGTGTGGATTCCTACAGATTTGTTTTGGCATGGAAAGGGAGAGGGAAAATAGTCACTTGGTGAGGTTATACTTCACAACTAAGCTGGTGGAATGGGTTTGTTTTGGTAAGACGAGAACTGTGGCAGTGTGGCTTCATAGATTGATGAAATGAAGGATTTCATTTCTTAAGAGTTTAGACTTGAGGAATGAAGCACTGTTTGCTGAGTACTATAGAGATTTTTATTGGAACAGGATGAATTGTCGACAAAAGTTTCTGTTGGAAAGTACACAGTTCACTGAATGAGATCTTATTCAATTTCTTTTTCTTCAAAGTTCAGACAATGTGATGGGTGGATGTGGTGAACTTTTGATTTAGTTAGTTACTTTCATTACTTAAATAAGTCAGGTGGTGGTGGTGGGAGGGGGAGGATTAGCTGATATAATTTCTCTGTTTGTATGCCCTTGTCTCTTCTTTGGTTGTTGTTGCTGTTTGCTATCATCATTCACATAATTATAAACTTTTTTCTAAATTAATTAAACTAAATGATGGTAAAGGATTTTTAATCAACTTCAACTTGTATCTTATGCTTGAAGATTCTTCAACTACACTACACCTCCTTAAACCTCAAAGGTCTTTGCCCATTTGTTCACGTGTGCTTTATTTGGTACATTTTTTAGAAAACAATTTGAAAGTTGGAGTTTAAAATAAAGAATAGTCATGGGTGGAGAATTACCTCTGAATGCAATTCCTTTGGAGAGTCGACCTGGCATCCTTTTAGTTGGATCTTCAAATGTTGGCAAGCGCTCCCTCCTATCTAGTAATTCTCTCTCTTACCATCTAAATTCAATCTATTTCAATTTTTAATTGTTGCAGTTTTTTAAGCTGATTATTATAGTATAATAATGATTGGATTCTCAACACCGTAGAATATTCTCTTTTAAATTTGTAATAGAGAAAAGTGGCCACAATTTCATAGAAGGAAAACATGCACTTGCTAGTTATATGTTTTCTTTCTCTTTATTATGTAATTTTCCTTTGTGACTAATGTTGTAAAGTTATTGGGGATTTTCTAGATGCACATGACCTGACATTGATGGACTATAAAAAGAAGCATAATTCTTTGTTGTTCGCATTAGTTAAACTAATCATTTTCGGTACCCAACATTTTTCTGAAATTGTAGGATTACTCACTGCAGACTTTGAAGACGCTTTGAATTCATCCTCTCAAGTTTCAGTCCAAGGGTGAACAAAAGCATTTTTCATTTTTCTTCTTTCAACTATCAATGTATCCTTCTATGTAGTTGGTCAAAATTAAAATTAGTTGCATTTCCTGAGTTGGTCGATGTAAATTTGAGCTGAAAATGGATTTTATTTTCCTTGGCAACCAGTTGGACTATCAATACACAATACTACACAGCTGATGTCTCTGTATCTGTGGCTCATTTGCATGAGGATTTCTCCATCGAGGCTTTGCCTATGTTCAACCAATTGGCTGCCTTGGTCATGGTCTTTGACATGAATGACGTTAGTCCTTTTTATTTGCATCATATAATTTTGTTTATTCTCTAATCCCATGTCTCCTGGGAGTCTAGTTTCTAAATTTCAATAGTATTGATCGATTTCTTGTTGATGTCATATGTTCTTATGCCTACTACCATCGTTTCATTGCAGCTTTCATCTCTTGTGACACTTCAGGACTGGGCCACTTGTATTGATCTACAAAACTTTGATGTATTATTATGCATAGGAAATAAAGTAGATCTTGTTCCAGGTCATCCAGTTCATATGGAGTACAGGAAACTTCTGCAAAAACAGAGGCTTAAAGACTCTTCTATATATTATTCAGATACAGCCGAATATGGAATTTCTGAAACTGAAGGAAGTAGTTTACTGGGAGACGAAGATTCCTCTTGGGAAACTCGGAGGTCCTGTTTGGAGTGGTGCATTGAACGTAATATTGAGTTCCTTGAGGCTTGTGCGTCTAATGCTGATTTTGATCAATGTAAGATCCTTGTCCTACTATTGGCTTGGATGCTGTATGTATGTATGTTAGTTCGTCTGTGTGATATTCTTTAAGAAAAAAAGGTAATCATCTCAGCATAATAGTTTTCCATCGGAGGTGAAGAAAAAGGGAAGTTTCTTCTCTAATTTACATTCAGATATGACTATAAAATTTGAGAACGTAGAAGCCCAAAGAATCTCAACTTAGTTTTCCTTTTTATTTGTTTGGACCAAAATTTATTTGACTTTCTGCAAGTATAATCTTGTCGATTTCTTAATTCTTAGTAAGGTATTTCCAGTTCACAATTTCTGGATTAATATACGATCGTGCATATAGAAATAGAAACAAACCTCTCAGAGAGATGACCGAGTGGTGGATAGCTCCAGTTTTGAAAACCAACATAGTTCAAAAGAAAGAACTATCTAACTGTCTAGGCGTAATTACTTGAGATATTTTAATGAAACCTCCTTATGAAACCTCCTTGATACTGGCTTGAGTTTGAGAAACTTATCCCTTTCATATTACATATTTAGTGGTAGGAAATTGAAATTGGTGCTGGTAAATGCACAGTAGAAACCAACCAGAGTTTAGCTGAACTGGCATTTGTATCTGTTGAGGACCAAGAGGTCCGTGGTTCAAATTTTTCTACTCCATTTGTCCTAAAAAGGAAAATCCAACAAGGTGATGATTTGGACTATCTTATGAATTCCGTGTCACATTCATCCCTGTCTTGTTTTTTCTAATGACATAAGTATACTATTATCTGCAGGTTTATCAATTGATGGTGATATACAAGGAGTTCGAAGGCTCTATGGTGCTCTTTCTGCTCATATGTGGCCTGGGATGATTCTAAAATCTGGAGATAAGATTACCAAGCCATCATTACCTAAAGAAGGTTCTTTTATTACTATTTATTTATTTATGACATTAACCTTCAGCACATTTTTTCATGTGTTAAAATTCGAAGTATTTGTCTTTTTTGTTTTATTCAATCAGAATTGTCAGAAGAAGAATCTGATTTTGAAATTGACTACGAAGTGCTATCTGCGGGTTCAGCTGAGCCTTGGGATGACACTGATTACCAAGGTTGCTCATTGAATGGAGAAGGTTTGTCCATGGATGCTGGAGCTCATAGAAAAGATGATGACATTGCTGAGCAAAATCGGGCATGTCAAAATATCAGCGAACAGACGAAGGGTGAAGAAAACCCTGTGGCTATGGATGGAGAACTTGATCAAGTTACGAATCCATGCGAAGGAAAACATCTTGATCTCGAGGATTTAGAACGATTGATGTCTGAGATAGGAAACATGCGTGACAGCTTGAGGTTGATGCCTGATTTTCAAAGGAGAGAAATGGCTGCAAAATTGGCGACGAAAATGGCTGCCATGTTCGCTGGCAGTAGTGATGACGACGATGAAGATGAAACGAGATGACAGCAGAAAGTTTGGTAATGTGGTTAAGGTTTCTGCCATGGGAGGAATGGTCAAGTCATTGTGAGCGGGGAAAGGTCTTTTGTTCATCGTGCTCAATTGCCTTAGTCAATTGTTCTGCCGTCCCTTAGTGAAAATGCAAAAGCAAGTAATCATCAAATGTGGTGGGGTTGTGATATCGCTGATTTAATCATTGAACATGAACTTGAACTTGGCAGCCATGCAGAAACATACTATTCTTGGGTTTCTATTTCCCTCTTAGGAAAAGTTGTGTTGCGTAATTTGGGTTTGTGCTGCTTTGTGATCAACTTTAAATTGATTTGTAACTTTGAGGGAAGTACTTCAAATTTATATCTTAGTGTTATCAAGGATGTTCAACTTTTTGAATACATCACTGGTTATTATGTGTGGATGCTCTTATATTTGTGTCTGATATCGCAAGGTTTGATTTCTTTGTTTACATCTTAAGGTTTGATTTATTTGTTTACTAGGTTATGTGCGTTCTGTTCAACACTTTCCTTCTGAACATGTATAAGGGTTCTTTTCATGAGATGGGAAATGACAACTATTAGCCCTGAGGTTTTTGGTTAAGTGATCATATGATATTGAATGAGCCAGAGATACCCATCTTTTTACTAAACAATATTTATTGAACTCATTATGATTTATTAGATATATTTTAGATATTTTTTTATGAATATCTAAAGTGTTGTCAGTAAATTACTCTTGGTTGTTTGGTTATTTGATAAATGATTCCTACTAGTTAGATTCAATAGAATTTGATCAATCTTTTTCAATAAATATATCTCTTTACTTGTAGGACGATGATAAAACAACAATCTCAAACTTTTCTCCTCTCTCCCCAACATATGTGATATATTTTATAGATAAGAAAATCATAGTGGTATGAGTGATGATTGGATTATTCTTTATAAAATATACAGTTGAAATTATAGAAATTAGACTCTAAGTATAAGCATATCTAGTAAAAACTTTTTAACAAATATAATAAAATTTGTCATAGTCTATCAATGACAGAGGTATATCATTGAGTGACCATATTATAAGTATTGATCTATCACTAATAGAGATTAGAAGAGTCCATTAACTATAGAAGTCGACTTTGTCACATTGCATTGCAATTTCACTTTAAATGTAGCTCTAAACTTGATTATTATTCCTAAAATTGATAACCATTATAATCAATCTTTAAAAAACATGAAAGATCCAATTGCATAACTAGATCTATTGGTTTACCTAAATGTGTTAAACCATTTAAAAATATCATTAGATCATAGTAGAAAGCGGTAGACATGCACAACAGAATTACATATCAATTTTACCTTAAATGCATCTAAACCATTTAGAAACTAACATCCATAATTACCCTAGTTAAACGAAATTAGGGTTAATAGAAAACCATACCTTTGAAGCTTTTTTATCCTTGTAATCTCCTCAAGAACACGAACCTGTGACCAATACTAGTGTTGACACGTTATTCTCCAAACTTAGAATTGGGTTATGGGACCCGATAAGTGAAGGAATTAAGTGAGAGAGATGGAAATTGAAGGTATGATATAAGGTTGAGAGTTGAGATCCTTTTCTTTTGTAAGTCAACAACATAAAAAATACCATAAGTTTTTGCTTATTTGAAATGTTGCCTATTTTTAACCCAATTACATGCAAAAATGCATGTAATTAGTTCATTGAATCTCAACACATAACATTTCACTAACCATTAGTGGAACTTAGTGGGTTAGGTGTTTACATCCCATGTAGCCACTTATCCCACTAAGTGTTAGTGGGATTATGAAGCAAAATTTTGGATTTTTCCACTAACTTTAGTCAAAGGGCAATATGATCATTTGACTATTCATGTCAAAGTCAAACTTTGACTTTTTATCATTTTGTCCATCTTGACTAATTTTGACCTTCCAAGCATGAGTCCGCAATCATTTTTTCAAAATTCAAATCACAATTGAATATAAAATCGATCAAAGTTTGACTTTCAAAGTCAAATGTCTTACAACTTTGATCATTTTCATCGATTTTGAGCTTTCGAATGTGAATCTGCAATCATGTTTTTTATATTGAAATGACATTTTAACATAAAGCTCTATCTCAAACTAATAATTGAAATTACATTTTAACATAAAGCTCTATCCCAAACGGATATGAATCTGCATTCATATTTTTGTTATTGAAATCACATTTTAACATAAAGCTCTATCTCAAATTGATAATTGGCAGCTATATCACATATATTTGTCGAATTATTCTGTCAAACTCTTTAAAGTTTATTCCATATGAGTTAGTAGGGTAACCTAATAGATCTATAGATCATGGGCTTCAACGATCTGAGATTAACTAGCTACCCTTTTAGACCGACCTAATCAACATTCATTAGCTAACATGTCATTCCACTACAGTCCCATTGTTGCACTCCCCTCACTATAGATATAGTGTGTCCATCTGGTATAACCATGATTAGTGAGTCAATCCTTCACAAGTTGTTCGTACCCTTAGCTGGGTCAAAATACCACATCTGAGATTACGCATTGCTCCTTAAGTCCCACTGATCCACTATTGAACAATTGGTTTTAAGTCCAATCTACAAATCAAATCTCTTTCGTAGACCTAGATTTAGTTCTTAAGGGAACAACATATCTACTAACCCTAAAGCGGGTAGGAGTGAGTTTCATCTTGCATACTATGTCCCTAGCTATCCACCCGATCCTACTCCTAAACTGAGAGACTTATTGGGCCAACGCTGTTGAGCTGCCTTCACCCATGTAGATCTAAGGATAATTCCGTGTGAACAGATGTTCATAGTTACCTTAGAATTAAGATTAAGTTAGTCAGGTCATTAATAATCAAAATAGTTTGTTTTATACAGTCAATGGTATTATAACGTAAAAGTGAGATTTCATGGTTCAAATCTTATGTAATGTCATACCCCATCTCGGATCACCTACTCTTGACCCGAGAGACGGTGTGAAGTCTACCGATTTCGTTTCCCTTTTGAACGAGACCAATTGACCCTTAACCACTAACCTTTAAATAAAATGCAAGCAGATGCCAATAACATAACTATTAAACAAAACTGGAGTGCAACCCATTCATTAAACAAACTTTACATAAGTTTTATATAGTCAATCTACAAAGACCATAATTACATGAAAATAGACTTCTACACCAACCAACTTTAACTAAGTTTGATGTAATCAAAAGACCTAATATACATTATTTGGAAATCAACAAAACACATACACAAAAAGAACAAAACCCTTCAGTAGACAAACAATAGAGTATTAGGCTCCGAGAACACGATAGCTACTTGGAAGTGGAAAACAGTTTTGAAAGTTTGAGCTAAATGTGCCTAGTGAGTGATTAGGTTTTAAAACGATATTTCATAAACATTTAAAGCATAAACATAATGATAACACAAATACGATAACTAGTCAAACATTTTCGAACTCAGTACATAAGTACTGGTTTCTTATTGTTTAAGACCAAGAATCTACTGCTCAAGAGATGGTAGAGCTAATCAATAATAAAACCAAACCTTAGAGTGAAGGACATCCTCAACTCTGTTCCTTGAAGCTAGGTGTCCCTAACTCCAAACCTCAGGACTAGGCGTCCCTAACCCTGTTCCTAGAAGATAAGTGTCCTTACCTCCATGACGCCTGATGATATACTTGGTTGTTGGTTTGGACTTACTAATTTTGTGTGTGTAACGTAAGTGCAATACATCACTAAGTCAGGTCATCGCGCGTAATGCCCTCACCATAACTCTCTGTATAGCATGCTTTGATTCTAGGCGATGAGTCATGGGTCATGATCATAGCAAGTGAAATGCTCACTATGTACCTCTTCATCGTTTACACTTGAGCAAACAATAGAAAAACTTGTACACAACGAGGACTTGAAATTAAGTGGTGGAGACATTGGGAGCCTCTCGCATGCAATGATCATGTCAACTCGTATGATGAAGAGTATATTAAAGAGCATTTTGCATGCAATGATCTGTATTCAATGACACATAATCACACCATAAACGTACAAACAACCATTTTGTAATAAGTCTAGAGTCCTAAGTTAACTTACGCATCACAAGCAAGTCCTTGGCGCCGTTGGTTAACACACAAGCAATAGACCATGAAGGCAAATTTATCTTGGAGGAAACTAGGCCCCTTCTAATTGATCGAAGAGGTCATCTATTCGCTGTAGGAGATACTTATTCTTTATTGTCACTTTGTTCAATTGTTGGTAATAAGTACATAACCTCATTGATCCGTCCTTCTCTTTTACAAACAGAACAGAGGCTCCCCAAGGTGAAGTACTAGGCCGGATGTAACCTTTCTCCAGCAATTCCTCCAATTGATCCTTCAATTCTTTTAACACGCTTGGTGCCATTCGATAAGGGGTTTGAGAGACTGGTGTTGTTCCAAGCACAACTTCGATTGTAAACTCAACTTCTCGTTTTGGTGGAAATCCCTTCATTTCTTCTAGAAAGACATCCAAGTATTCACATACTATAGGTACACCTTTTAGGTTATTAGTGACCCCTTGGGTGTCAATCACGTGGGCAAGATAAGCAGTATGCCCTTTCTTGATCAAGTTCCTTGCCTTTAGTACAAATATTAAGCTTGCTAACTCCATTTTCTTGTCGCCTACAAATTTGATTTCAGGCTTTCCTGGTTCCCTCAATACTACCTCCTTATTTTTTTTCTAACCTTTAGGACTTGTTAAGCTTTGTAAAAGAAAGAGAAACTTTAAGATTTGATTCAAGTTAAGTGTTGAGGTTGAAGTTGTGTTGAGTTGATAGGAAGAAAATTTAAGGAAAAGTTGGTTGTTAGCCAAGGTAAGTGTCTTGGAAAAGGAATCTCAGGACAGAGGCTTCAGGACGCGATCCTGTTCGATGAAGATAAGAGGCAGGGTAAAGGCAGAAGTGAAATCTTGGTGCACTTGAGGCTGTGACAAATCGAGATGAAGGACAGAAAGGTTTGGATTTGTGCTTCTGAGCAATCTCAAAGGCGTGTTCGGCAGAGATTGGAAACTCAGACTAGAAGGTAAAGAGAACACGGGCCATCTTGGGGCTTTATTTGCCTAGGATTGGAAGCAAAAAAGGACATTTTAGGGGTTCTTGAGTAAGATCTCGTTGCTTGTTCAATCGAGAAGAAGCAAATCTCGGTGGATCTCGGGTTGATCTCGACCGAGATGCCTTACTAGACACACAACAGATGTTTTTATGAAAATTTCTAATGTGCAAGATTAGCATTTTTCGGATGCAAAGGGTGTTCCTAAACGCAACAAACCCTCATTTCTCACCATTTCAAGCTTAAGAGAGAAGAGTAGAGAGAAGTGTGGTTAGAGTTTAGTGTTCTTGGAAGTTTGGAAGCCACAGAAGAGATTAATATGACCAAGCATGGGTTTGAGTGTTCGAGCAAGAGGTATCCGAGAAGTTGTTGTCTTTGGCAAGTTAGAGCTAAAGAGTAAGGGTTAAGAGCCTAAGGTTTAGATCTAGGTAAGTTAAAGCTCTTTTTCCTTCTTTAAGACAATTTAGAGCAAGTTTACAAGTTTCTTATTCTTGATCTAGGCTCTAAATCTGATTAGGAGTTCGTTGGAGCTAGGGCAAGCTTGGTAGAATTAGTTCTATGCAAGCCAAGGTTGTCGAGATTTCAAAAGAGTTCAAGGTGAGTTGTAAAGGGGTTTCCTTGAGAAGATATAAAGATAAAGGAAGAAGTTAAAGAGATTTTATCATGGTTGAAACCAAGTTTTTAACTTGAGTTTCCTTGTTATTTTCAAGACAAAATGAAAGAGATCTCTAAGCCAAGAACCTAGCCAAAAGTAGTGAGTGACAAAATGATTTCTAAATGAAGTTTCTAAATATGTTTTTGCAAACTATTGTTTAAGTATGCCTTGAAATAATTATTTGAATTGTACAAATCATTATATTTCGTTGTGCAAGCATGTTTGGGAAAGTATTTGAGCATATTTATTTAAAAGATATTTCCAAAGCATGAGTTTTGAAATGATTTGACCAAAGCACGTATTTATTGATAAGTTACTGCTGAGATTTGCAAGTAATGATTTATGAGTATGTTTAAAGATTCTGAAATAGAATGTTTTACTATTTTAGAAAGACACTTTGCTTGCTGTGTGATGTAGCATTGGAAGATGTGTTATGCATAAGGAAATTGAAGGTAACAAGTGCATTGAGATTTCTCCGAATGGCTATAATTTGGCAAAAGAGTGGTAAACGCTTGAGCCAAGGAAAGGGATAAAAAGGCGAAATTAAATATGCAAAATGAGTCTACAAGATAAAAACTTAATATGTGAGAATCATACGATGCAATAAATATTTCTCTGAATTGTGATAGTTGAGTTAACATTTGCCATAACATCTAGTTGGGCAAATGCTCATGTTGCGATAAAACAAATTCGATTTGATTAAAACGATTGCTAAAAGATTCCACTCACTAGGCATTTTCGTCTAACCTTTTCAATGTTTTGTTTTCTTCCCCCTCCCCTAGGTAGCGAAGGACCTTCGACTTTGAACTTGCAGTCTTAATCGCCTACTGTGCCTCTTTAATCACATCATTTTGGTAGTGGCCACTGTTTACTCGCATAGAATGTAGTAGCTAGTCGAGGGAAGTCCAAGTCTTGTTGAGTCATGTTTACTAGTTTTGTGATGAATGTTGTAAAAGTATTGAATTTACTTATATTTGAATTATCAACGAAATTCTCAGAGTTCATTAAAGTTTACATTCTGCATTAAATTTCTTTGTGTTTGTCTTTAATTCTGTTTACTAGATGTTGACACGCAATTTCGCAAAGAATATCACATAGAATGTCTAGGCTATCACGTCTCCATTCCTTTGCATGGAATGCTTGAGACGGGGCGTGACAAAGTCTCTGGAGGATACATATCGATTCTCTTTGAATTTGAAGCTGAAATGTTGAAGTAAGTAAGATAACATAGTGAGTTTGAAGAACATAATTTTTTACTTCAATGGCTTGATTAAAAGTTATAAGCGTTGGAAGTTAAAATTAATTTTATGAAAATTTCACAATTTTAAGGTAGACTTGCAGATGGCTGAGCATCAGGAGTGAAGGGCTTGCTGAGCACTCGTCAATCAGGCAAAGAGGTTATTCTACTTAAGTGTGGGTGCACGTGATAACTTGTAGAAATACAAGTTATTATAGCCTTTTAAGTAAAATAATGAAGCCTTAATGGATAAATTTGGAAGAAAACATGTAGGAAAGTAAGGAAATTAATCAAGTTGTCAGAATTAATTATTGTACGTATTCAAATTTTGGCAAAGATTATTTTAGAGAGCAAGAGCTTCCCCTCCATTCCTTTCTTTGTTTTAGGTGAGAGTCTGAAAAAGAGAGAGATTCCCTCATCCATTTCTCCTTCTTGTAAAGGCAAAAACCAAAGCCAAAGAGTATGAACACTCATACTATGCGACTTGCCTCTTCTTCTTATTCCATTTTGTATTTCTTAACATTGATTTGTAATATTAACTCCATGGCCAAGAGGCTTAAATTTTTATTTATGACATTGATGTCTTTCTTCTATCATCCTCCCATATTTCTTTATCTATTCATTCATTGCATATTTAGTTAATTGTTTGCATAGTGTAGGATGTTTTAACACTATAAACTCTGTTTGAATCCATTATAACTTATGCTTAGCTAAATACGGTCATCAATACCTTATCCCTGTCAAGAGAAAAGATAAAGTATTGACTGTTATCACTTGACAAGTGATGACCCGCATTTTGTTAACTATGCGGCGAGCAAATTGTAGTAGTACAATATTGTCGCCGAATTTTCCCTTGCATATATCAATAAATGCACTATATGTGTCGTGAAAGCATCAAGAGGTTGCTCGCCTTAATAATGACATATCTTATAGCACAAAAAAAAAAAAAAAAAAAAAACAAATGAGATAAAAATCATAAATTAACTTTAAGTATTTGGGTCCCAAGAGGCGAGCAAGTATGGTGAAGCCTTCGAGAGGTTGCTTGCCTTAATTTTGAAGTTAATAGATGCCTTATATCACCTCGGAATGTTGAGACCCCTTATTTTACATTAATTAAACATTCCTTCAAATCCACTACCAAAAACACTGAGTTCATGTTTCAGCACAGTTCACCGCCATATTGACCTTGCTGCTCTTATTTGCACCATAGTGTAAATAATTAGGAAAACCCATATTGTACATACATTTATACTGTATACGTCACAACATATGATTTAAGACACGAGATAGATTCATTTAGGAAACTAATTCCCTGTGCGTGACCCTTGACTTACAAGAAAACCTCTTTCGTCGCTTGCTCTTGAGCAAGAAAGAGCAAAACTTGTACTAATGTTCATTATCATGCATGTAGGAATGCATATATAGGATATGCACCTTTTATCGCATAAGTTTATCCTAGATGTCATGTTAGTTGTATTATTAGAGCTTTGCATGACATATCTACGAATGATTCCAGCACAATACACACATTACATAACTAGTAATATAAGCAAAACGTAGCAAGTACTAAGATATTGGCGTCGTTGCTGGGGAATTAGTAATTTTTCCTTTTGGGGTTTAATTGTTGGGCTAAATCTTATGCATAGGTTCTGTTTCAGCTGAATTGCATGTTTGAGCCAAAGAACATGTAAACAAGTTTATGAGTGATGATGATCAACCGACATTCTTATTTGACCTTGAAGTCGAACAAAACTTTTAGAGGAACAAAAGAAGACGACAAAGGAGACAACAAGTAGACAAAATGAATATCCAAAACAACCAAGGTGTCTCTATTAATCAAGCAGTCGAAGAGCCTAATCCTACTTACTTGGTCCACGATTTGGACAGACCAATTATCGTGCCTCATCCTCGAAGTCACCCAAAGTGATTAAGGAAAAATGTGACCGCCTAGACATTTTACGTGAACCTCTTCGCGAGATAACACATAGAACATCTAGTAAGCGAAATGATTGTACAACAAATTTAAAAGTGAGATGATAACTCATTTATAAATAACCAAGTTTTCTCAAGACTTCAAAAGTACAACAATCTAAGATTAAAAGAGACCTCACACATTCAACTTACTATTTGCTCACTCTGAACACTTGTGTTTACACACAAAAGGTAGGCTATTTGGGAAAGTAGCTAAATTATGATATTAGTAGGCCTATGCAATCCTTGAAATAATGAACTATTCAATATAAGAAAGACAAGATAATTATGAAGCTAACTAGAAAAAGAACCAAACAATTAAAGGTTCAACCAAATCAGAAAGAACACAATTTTCGGATAAAACTGAACTCATAAATTGATTTGCAAATAGAAAGGTTTTAAAAAATGAATTTGAAAAACTACCTTTCTTAGAATTTGAAGATAAGAGGCTGATCTAAAAGTTTGTTGAAGGGTACAAAGTAAAATTCGATCATTTGCAAGGAGAAAGAAAATGAAAGATAAGAAGGAAGTTTGATAGTCACAGATTTGAAAGTCTTCAACAATTAATAATAGGAAGGTGAAAAGACATTCAATGATCATGCAATTGACTTGGGTATTGGAAGAAAATGGAAAGAGTTAATGTAATAACTCAATTATGCAACATTTGATTTCAAACTCAAGATTAATCACACAATTTATATGAGTAATTGCAAGAACAATTTTTTTTCCTCAATTTTTTTTCCTCAACTTTTTTTCGTTTTTTTTCTTCATTTTTTTTTATTTTTCTTCTCAATTTTTTTTTCAATATGTAAAATGTAATAAAATTTGTAAGATAAAGATATGAAGAATGATTGATGAAAAGACAAGACATGATAAGATGAAATTAAAAACTAGAATTAAAAGTTTGCAAGAAAGAAAGATAGAATCAATCCCAGAGTAGGCCACAAAGATGCAACCTATGCTCTGATACCAAATGATAAGGCAATCATAATCTTCAATCGAAAGATCCAAGCTATTAAAATAGCAAGAACCTTTGAAGTAAGAAACTAACACCTCCTTATACTAATTTAGATCAACCAAGAGAAAGTTATGATTATATATCTTAGATCAAAGATCTAGAAGCAAGATTTGGAAATCTTGTTCTAAATTGAGTCACTTCACAATCAAACTTGATCAATGTTAGATTGAATGGCTCGCATGTATTCTATCACAAGAAATGCAAATTAAA
Source organism: Cucumis hystrix (assembly GCA_025688845.1). Taxonomy (NCBI): domain Eukaryota; kingdom Viridiplantae; phylum Streptophyta; class Magnoliopsida; order Cucurbitales; family Cucurbitaceae; genus Cucumis; species Cucumis hystrix. The sequence goes on from CM046890.1 coordinate 2,850,729, forward strand.
GGAAAAGTCTCAAAATGAGAATTCAAATTGCGTTCATCAAAATTCTCGTTCTTACAAATGGAGTGATGAAGGCAATATATAGCCTTGTAGAGATTCTATCCTAATGAAAATACCAAAAAGTCAAAATAAAACATTAACTAAATCATGAGGTCTACCCCATAGTCTTGGGTCCATTTGTACCCCCTTTGTACAAATGAAAATAAAAATGTGATATTAACTAAATCATTAAGTCTTCAAAGTGTTTGGTTCATGGAAGCTTAATGTCTACCCCATAGTCCGCTTCAATCGAGAAAATATTGACCTTCAAAACTCTAAATGGTCCTTTATCTCTTGTATTAGTATGTGGTACATGAAATTGAGGGTAAACCGACCATATCCATTCTTGTACATGAAGCAATGATTGTTGAATCTTTAATACTTTAGATCTTGTACTTGGTCCTTTTGGAACGAGTGGAACATCATGATTCTCATCACTAAGATAGCACAAGAGGAAGCCATAGAGATTAGCTAGGCTTTTTAGCAAGCTACGTGGCTAATTAAGGGCAATCAATTTAAAGCAAATCCAGGTGTCCTAATTAAACTCCATACATTTTTTGTGGCCAAGGTGGAGGTAGATTAAGGAGAATAAGAGGTGGATTAACATGCTGGAGTTGTCATTCAAATTTCATGCAGAATTTCCCTATAAATAGGCAACTCTAAATTTAAGTTTCTCACAATCCACTCGTGCTATTTACTTCAAATCACTCCTAAAAGATTTAAAATTGTGTCTATTTTATAGACGAGGGCTGTTGTTCAAATTAGACGCAAGAAGGTTTGTGTTTAAGAAAAGAGTAGACGAGAAGGTCATTTTTTAAAGAAAAGTGAGCAAGGTGGACGTTCTTGAGGCTACAAAAATGTTTACTCAGAACTAAGATATCTCAAAATAGCCCTTAATGGGAAGAACAAGGGGTACAAAGGATCAATAGGTAAGGACACTTATTTGTAGGAACGAGTTAGGTATGCCTATCTCGTATGAACTGGGATTGGGGATGTCCATCTCTGGAATTTACGAACGAGCTGGTATTGAGTAACCTCTACCATATCGTAGGAGTAGATACTTGGGTTTCGAATAGGAAAAATAAGGATTTATGTTATTGTTTCCTAAATGTTTATGAAGTTTAAGCTTTCATGTTATTGTTCATTATTTACTGTTTTAAAAAATTTATGAATATGGTTTCTGAAAGGTTTAAAAAAGCTATTTAGAAAATCTATCACTCACTGGGCTTGTTTAGCTCTCACTCTTCAAAATGTTTTCATACTTTCCCGGTAGAGACCATGTCCTCGAGCCTGAATCTCTGCTATCTGTTTGTTGAAGGATTTTGTTTAAATATCGCATGTGTCTTGTTATTTTAAATCTTTGTTTAGGTTGTCTTTTGTCGTGTCATACTTAGGTTTAGGAAGGTTGGTTTTAGGTTATGTAAATAAAGTTAAGTCATGCATGTATAAACTAACATAAAGTTTGTTTATGAAAAAGGTTTACCCAGTTGTGTTTAAAATATTATATGCTTTAGCTTTCGCTTGCTTTTGTTTTCCAATAGCTGGTGTCGTTCTTGAAGGGAGCGATATCGATTGACTTCACGCCACATCTCAGGCCTACTAAGGAGGTGCTTGGGGTGGGGTGTGACATTGAAATATATGAAAATGGAAAGTTAAGAAGAGTGTCAAGCCGCAAAATGCATTAGTATGCATTCCTGCTCTTTTACAAGTTATAGAAATGGTTTGTGAGCTACTCTCTCTAATCTCTCTTTAAGCTCTCACTTAAAAGTTGATCGAAGAAGAGGTGAAGGTAGGAAACTTCTTCAAACAGGGCACGGTTCTAAAACTTCCCTTCCACCGGATTCTCAATAGTGTTTTTACATGGTGAAATTGGAGATATTTATAGGCATATTTTGGCGGCACAATAATCATGCTTTGCTGCACATCTATCCCTATCCTTTGCAATTTTCAGTATAGAAAGTACCGCTTCACGTAACATCAACTCCAACTACCACTTTTGTCTTTTAGTGAATCACCATGAGTTATGAATTGTTGTCAGAACGCCTCACGTGTTGATCGCCATGAAGCTTCTTATCACTTAATTTCTTCTTTTCATCATCCTGCGATTAAAAACACTTTAAAACATAGTTAATCAGACGTGGTGACATATATAAGTTGCATTCTCTTAATTCTAGAAAGTTACAATAAAACCTACGTGTTTTCATCCTTTATCTCTTGTTTTACATCAAAGATCATAATTACTTGTATTTTTACAAGTTATCAATGTACGTGCGTGAAGGGATGTACAACGCAACATCATGAGGCCAGACATATACGACATGCAAGGCATGCGAGACAACCATGTGACCAGGCATCCTGATGCCCTGTTCACGTGCGAGTGCTGCCTGCACCCATTTCATGTGGCCAGTAGTGTCATGGCACTATTTTGGGGTTGCTTTGGTGTTTTTGAACTTTTTAGTAAAGTTAGACAATTTCTAAGGCCTTTGGATTAATTTAGGCTTAAATATGGATTTTTCAAGACAAGAGAAGTTTGAAGGATTTCCAAGCGAACGATTAAGCCACAAGCTTGATAGTGACAAAATGAATCTCTAAAGTGAATTCTAAACATGTTTGTTAAATAATGTTTATGTAACGACCCAACTCTTTATACTAAGCTGAGGTCATTACGTAAAAAATAAATAACAATTTTGACACATTCTTAAAAACAGAGAAAATCTTTATTAAAATTGTTGGAATGTATGTCCTAAAACTCGTGGTTTGTAATCATATTCTATTCAATAAAATTGTTTATTGATACTATAATGTTAAAGCCAATAAACTAAGGTCTCAAGGCTATTATTGAGTAAACTTGAACTTTATATAGAGACATATATGTGGATCAAGTTCGAGTATATGGTCTAAATAGCCTATAGAATGCGAATACAATTGGGCACCTTATTCTGGGGACACTATGAATGCCACCTACTTTATTGTTAGTACAAACGATGTGATCCTGAATAGTTCATGTAGAGATATGGAAGTGGGGGCATCTTATGTAAAGAGTTTACATAAGACTGGAACCATAGAAATAGTCGCTTTTAGGTTATAATATCGTTGACTTTAATAAAACTGACTATTTCGTTTATATCATCCATTGTAACTTAATCTTAATCATGAGCTAACTATGAACTTCTATTCACAGGGAATTATTCTTAGATCTGCATAGGTGAGGGTAGCTTAATAGTGCTGGCCCAATAAGCCTTCCATTTCAGGGGTAAGACCGAGTGGATAGCTAGGGACATAGGGTGCAAGACGAAATTCTCTCCTACCCGCTTTAGGGATAGTAGATAGGTTGTTCCATTAAGGACTGAATCCAAGTCTTGAACAAGGGGCCCCACCCTCTGATTGGCCCAAGAGGGATTCAGTTTATAGGTTAGACTTAAAACCAATTGTTCAATAGTGGACCAGTGGGACCTAAGGAACAAGATGTAGTCTGGGGGTAAAACGATATTTTGACCCAGTAGAGATTATGAACAACCTGTGAAGGATTAACTTACTTATCGTGGTTATATCACATGGACACAAATATATCTATAGTGAGGGGAGTACAACTACAGGACTTTAGTGGAATGACTCGTTAGTTAACGAAGGTTGATTAACTCGGTCTAAAAGAGTTTAGCCAGTTAATCTGGGATTGTTGGAGCCCATGAACTATAGGTGCATTAGGTTCCCCCGCTAGCTCATAAAGAATCAACTTAGAACAATATGGTGGAATAATTTGAATTGTTTGAATTAGGTAAAGAGAGAGAAACCGACGAATATATTTGATATAGTTGTTGGCTATAAGCTTCAGATAGAGCTTCATGTTCAAATGTGATTTAAATATTAAAAATATGAATATGAATTCATATTAGGAAGCTCGAAATGGATGGAAATGGTAAAAAATGTGAAAAGTCAAAATATTGACTTTTGACTTTGAAAAGTCAAACTTTGACTGACTTTATATGCAAATGTGATTTGAATTTAAGAAAAATGAATGTGAATTCATGCTCGAGAGGTCGAAATTAATCAAAACGGACAAAATGGTAAAAAGTCAAAAGGTTGACTTTGGACTTGAAAAAGTCCAACTTTGAATTTGATTTAAATGTTAAATTACCATATTGCCCTTAGTATAATTTAAACAATAACACTTGTTGAGATTTGGAAAACTTATCATTTGCATGTGGTGTGCAAGTGGCTTATTGCATGCAAGTGATAAGTTTGTATGTAGTTTGCTTGTAAGAGTTTCTTTTACAAAGATGATAGTACTCTTAGTTTTGAGAAATGCAAGAGTTATTTTTTGTAATTGAGAATTACAAAATAAACTAAGAACATTTTTTTCCCTCAACAACCAAAAGACCTAATAGTTAGGGTTCCTCCAAAAGGATATCATCTCTCTCTATTTTTTCTTCCACCATTTGAGTCCCACAACTCGGTTCCAAGTCTGGAGAATAGTGGGTCAACTCTAGTGGTAGTTCCGACTTCGAGTTCGTGAGAATATTGTCAAGAGATTACAAGAAAAAAAAAGCATCAAAGTTGACTTTTCTTTTAACTCTATCTTTGTTCCAATTAGGGTTGATATGCATGTTGATTACTAAATTTGTTTAGTTGCACTTAGAGTAAAATTCGATCTTTATTCTACTGCGCATGTATACCGTTTCCAACAAAAATAATTGTTCATAAAACATAAATTGGAAAAATCAATAAAAAAAAAAAACGATGAAAACATAACCCACGGATTCTAACAAATTTTAGGTAAATAAAAATGAATAAATGATTTAAAGATTTTAAAATAAAATGTTTCAAAATTACTGGGAAACAAATAATGAAAAGCAGAAGCAAAATAAGTCCCCATATGACATGTCAAAAGCCCTTTTATCGCTCGTTGGCTTTCCATTATAAGCTCTACCGTTGCCTGAAATATTAAACATAGAAAAATGGTGAGTATAAAAATATACCCAGTAAGGGACTCACTACTAGTCCCGCTAGGTGATCTATTAACTTCCTATTAGGAGGTACTCATAAAATAATAACAATGTGTGCTCGATGGAACATACGGAAGTGAATTTCCCATAGGAACATCCCTAATATGATAATCCCAAAGGAACATGCAATACATCAGCCTGTGATTAACCTCGTCGGACCACCTGAAGTCTAATCGACTAGGATCCCATCGAACGCACACAGTCGTAGTGAATATTGTGGTGGTCCCAAAGGACGCTGTACATATGGGATACACAGCCTAACAACAGAAGTTAACAGACACCATAGTTCAAAAGACATGTGACAATTATCATAAACATGACATGAAACATCAATCCTTACAGTTCATAATCATGTAATCCATAAAACATGCATAATCATCATATAACATCAGCCATCAACTTCAACATCTCATTATGCATTTTTAGTTACCATCAATGCATAATCAGTAAATACATGCGAGCTCTCAATTTTAGTTTGAAGGTCCAATAGTAGAATCTCTTACCTTAGAGATTAACAAAAAAATACTCCCTAGCTGACAGTAAAAAATTTCCAATTAATTCGATCGTAATCATAATGAAAAAATTCTCCCAAATGAACTCACCCGAAATTGGGTTTGAAACCAATTCAACCTTAATCGAGAAAAATTCCAAGATTAAATATATAAAAAATTAGCCAATTGAACCTATAACGAAAAGCTCCAAATTATAACAAAAATTAATTTATTTTCAAGCCAAAAATTAACATTTGATGGCTATACCCAAAATCCAATAAAAAGAAATCACCAAAATTAACAAAAAGTGGCTTAAACGGCTGAAAAGAGGGTGGAAGAATGCTTGTGGCTCGACTAGGCAAAAGAAAAGGGACATGCACGACTATAGAACAGAGACGTCGGCTCGCGTCTCAACTAGATCGAAAAGGAATCAACTTGGTTTGAGTGGCACGGTACGAAAGCTAGTTCTTTTTCCTTATTAGATTGAAAATAAAATCCAACTCTTCTCTTTCCTCAATAAATCCAATCACCTCAACTTTTCCCCTTTTCAAAATAATTATCTTCTATCAATAATTATATTTCTAGCAATATTGTAAACCCCGAATCCTAAGAAACTTGAGTTTTTCCAAAGAGCTTGGGAGGTAAATTTTAAGTGAAGTTAAGATGGGAACGTAAGCTTAAGAAGTGTCATTTTAAGTGTGTCATGGTAGGTGGGAAGAAGAAAAACTAAGAAGAAATGGTTAAAAGTTAAGGAGGTTAAGTTGAAAAAGTAAGAAATTTGGCTAAGACTACACACTAGACGTTTTGGGCTTGGGCGGTGGCCAAAAGAGAGGAGTAAATAACCTCCAAAGAGGTTATCTTGGCGTTTGGACAAAACTAGGCGGCTAAGACTTGATAGATGTCCACTAGGTGAGAAAAACCTCCAAAAGAAGTGTCATGAGGCAACTATAGTTAACCTAGACGAGGAAAGCTTGTCATTTTGATGTTATTAGGTGTTAATAGTCATTTACTCAAAAGTCAAAGTTTGACTTTTTCAAACCTAAAGTCAACATTTGACTTTTTACTATTTTATCCATCTTCACTAATTTTGACCTTTCGAGCATGAATCCATATTCATTCTCTTGAAACTCAAATCATATTCGAATAGATTGTCGATCAAAGTTTGACTTTTTAAAGTCAAAAGTTAACATTTTGACTTTTTACAACTTTGACTATTTCCATCATTTTAAAGCTTCCAAGTATGAATTTGTATTCATATCTTCAAAAAATAAATCCCATGAAACATAAAGCTCTATAGATATATTTGTGTTCATTTGATATAATCATGATCAATAAGTTAATCTTTCACAAGTTGTTCGTAACCTCGACTGGGTAAAATTACCATTTTACCCCAAGACTACATTGCTCCTTAAGTCCCACTGATCCACTATTGAACAATTAGTTTAAAGTTCAACCTATAAACCAAATTTCTTTGGGGTCAATGAGAGGGTGGGGCCCCTTATTCAAGACTTGGATACAATCCTTAAGGTAATAACCTATCTACTAACCCTAAAACAAGTAGAGGTGAATTTTGTCTCGCACCCTATGTCCTCAGCTACGCACTTGGTCTTACCCCTGAAATGGGAGGCTTATTGGGCCAGCGTTGATGAGCTGCCATCATCTATGTAGACCTAAGGATAATCTTGTGTAGACAGAAGTTCATAGTTAGCTCACGATTAAGATTAAGTTACCTAGGTCATCAATAATTTAAATAGTCAATTTTAAACAGTAAACGACATTATAACATAAAAGTGAGTATTTCATGGTTCCGTCTTATGTAAACTCTTTACATAGGATGCCATTACTTTCATGTCCATACATGGACGATTCAGGATCACCTCGTACAATTTGTACTAACTACAAAGCAGACCGAACCCATAGTGTCCCCAAAATAAGGTGTCTAACCTTATTCGTATACTATAGACTATTTAGGCTATATACTTGAACTTGATCCACGTTTATGTCTTTACATAAAGTTCAAGTTTATTCAAAATAGCCTTGAGACTTTAGATTATTGGATTTAAGATTATAGTATTCAAAGTCACTAATAATTTTTCAATAATAACTTTATATAAAATGATTACAAACTACAAAATTTAGGACATAAATTCCAACAGTTCAAATATTAATTTAATGTGAATTAGATTCATATTAAAATTATATGTTTAAAGTTAATATGTATATGATACATATTAAAATAGGGGCATTTTTAAAATAGCAAAATAAATTAAAATATTTACAAGTTATAGCAAAATTTTGGATTATATCACATATAGTCTTTTATCACTATAACATATCAATGACTATCAGTGATAAAATTTGCTATATGTTGTAAATATTTTGTAAAATTTGTTATTTTTGAAAATTCCCCTTAAAACTATAGGTTTTTAGAGAAATTTATATTTGATTAAGATTAAATTTTTTATTAAATTAAATATAAGAGAATTAATTAATAAGAGAATTAATTAATTAGTTTAATTTTTTTAAATTAAATTAAATTAAATTAAATTAAAACTATAGGTTATGCGAGATAGATATTCAAATTTGGTTTTTAGAGAAATTCAAATTTGGTAATTTTTAGATGTAGAGTCATCAACGAACGTAAGTTCTTCCTTTTCAATGTAATTCTCTATAATTTTTGTTAAGCATGCTTAGCCATAAAAAGGAATTAAATAGAATTATTTTTCATTATTTTAAGTAAAGAAGAGATCGGGCAAGTTTACAACTTGAGGGTTTAAGCTACCATATGAGTGACAAGATGATTTCTAAATGAAGTTTGTAAATATGTTTTACAAGCTATTGTTCAAGTATGCTTTGGAATCATTATTTGACTATACTAATTATTATATCTCGATTTACAGGCATGTTTATGAAAAGTTTTGAGCATTTAACTAGAAAATGTTTCCAAAGCATGAGTTTAGAAATGTTTTGACAAAGCATGGATTTATTGATAAGTTTATTAATGAGATTCGCAAGCAATGGTTTTAAGAGTACGCTTTTAGTTTCTGAAATAGAATTATTTACTATTTTAGAAGGATACTTGCAAAAGCATGAGTTTGATGAGAAAGGTTTTAAGTAAGAAAACCATGTTGTTCTATATACCGAGTTCTCGACGGTCAATGTGCAAAGTCAGGGGTTGGGACTTTGTTGACCACTTAGCCAACTACTACCAAAACAGGCAAGGTTAATGAACAAAACTCTACCATCTTGACAGATATTATTAGATTAGGCACGGTAGGTCGAGCTAGTTACTATCGTGACTGAGTTTCCAGGGTATAGAATAAATAGAGATAAAGGAGAAAGAATTGTTTCAAAAAAGAAAGAACTAAGAGAGATAAGTAAGCAAAGATTTATTTTAGAAAACAAAAGAGCATTTGAAAGACAGAAAGAGTTTAGCATAAAGAAATTTTAAGATTCTATCCTTTATGTTATGTTTTATGAATGATCTATGAAAAAAACTCAAGTATATTTATTTCAAAAGTATGTTTTTTTTAAATCGTCACTCACTGAGTTATTTAGCTAGTCCTTTCCAAATATTTCCTAATTTGTAGGAAGAGATTGTGATCTGAAAGCTTGACAGTGGTCTCCAGTTTTTTGTGCAAGTTGTCGATATTTTTGCTACTTTTGGTTAGTACCTAGGTGAAGCCAGGCTATGTACATATGTGTCTTCTGTAACTAATGGCATTTAGCCTTGACTTGTCTTCAGCTTTCTAAAAGGGTAGCCAAAGTCAACTAATGTTGTTTTCAGAAGGGGAGCGATATCGATTGACTTCACATCGTCTCCCAGGTCGAGAGCGAGTGATCTTGAAGGGGGTGTGACAAATATAATTATTTATACTTTTCTCATATTGATTATTAAAATATAATTAATAATAATATTCCTACCAAAATCTCAAATCTCTAATTAATTAAATATACATCCAAAAAATATATTTAATGAATTCCAATTTTAACAATACCAAAATAACTTCACATTTAAATAATTCAACATAACGCCCAATAAATTCAACATAATTAAATAAAAGTTAAGATAATTAAATCATAAATTAGTTTAATTTTTAGGGCGTTATAATTTAAAGTATACTTTGAGAATATATGTTTGAGCTTACTGATTTCTATTGAAATTTTCAAAAAATGTGTTTAACGTGTTAAAAAGCTGAAAGCATGATCTAGCAAAGTATTTGAGTTTACATAAGGTTCTAGCAAAGCATGGATTTAAGCTTGATTTTCAAAAATTATGATATGTTAAAAGATTGTTCATGACTATGAAATTTGAAGAGAGATTTTAAGCAATGCATATTTTAAGCATGTTTTTATGAATTTGTGTATATATATTCTATGTTACTCTCTATGACCTTACGTGCACATAATCGTTTTTTTGCTACTGATGTAAATCCTGATAAGCATATGCCTGTGCATCAGGAAAGGTGCACTTCGTTGTGCCTATGAGGAGAAAGATATAGTGAAAACTGTACCTATGTTAAGAGATGTTTGTCTTCAAATGTGGTGTATCAACACCTCTGTTTCATGTTAAGAACGAGTTATGGATTATTGATCAAGTATCATGTTATAAAATGATTTCCAACTACTTGAATGTTTCTATAAGCCAAGGATTTATGCATAGTTGTTTTAGAAAGCATGTTTTATAAAAAAACACACTCACTAAGTCTTTCGACTTATTCTTTCAAATGATTTATCACTTTTCAGGTATGGATGGTGTATTCTCTAGTGCCGAGCTTACTGCTGCCAGATCAATCAGTATGATAAAAATTGTTAAGGTATAGTGAGAATTAGTCTTGGTTACGTAAGTAGGGTTCATAGAAGAGCATGTCTATGTTTATAGTTCAAGTTATAAGTTGTGTGATTATTCTAGTGAGAAGATAGTTATCATGTTTATGTTTCCGTTGAAGTATCATAAGAGTTGTAGCTAGTGGTCCAAGTTGTTAGCAAAAATATTTCGCTTGTATTGTTGTTCCTTTCAAGCATGCATCTGTTTTGTGACTCCTAATTAAGTCAGATAGGTTAGTTGGTTGGTGAATGTTGTCAAGATATGGCAATGCTTGCCAGCTCTTATACCCTCTTTTGGAGCTAAGTTAAGAATTCAATGAAAAGAGCTCCAAGAGGGGGTGTGACAGTTTGGTATCAGAGCAAGTATGTTTCCTCAGGAAAGGAAAAAGTATTGAGTTTAGAGAAAGTATTTTGCAATTGCTTGGGGGGAAAATAATAAACCATAGATTTACCTGGGTGATCCAAGGTTGAACACATGAAATTATTAGTTCTAAATTCCACTTATCGTTTAGGCTTTATGGCAATTAAATGGAATGAATGTAACTCTAGCTACGACTACTTATTTATAGCTTGAGACTCATACACAAAGAGGAAATTAAGCTAAGGGAGAATGAGTTAAACTAACTTGTGTGCTGATGACGGCTGAAGGAAATTCTACGTACTATTAGATGCTTAGGCGTTACGATAACCTTAATGCGCTATAATTGCATAATTGGCACATGATTAAGGCGACCTTCTTTGGAAGTGTTTAAACGCCGCACTTTTTTGCCTTTTGAGATACAAATGACTATGCTTGATTAGGCAAATTATACCTAGAGCTCATGACTCATAATACTTATAGGACTTCTCGTTTAAGGACGACAACCTCTCGGTGCCTATTGTTTGTACTTGTTCACCTTTTGGGATATAAATGTTGGAAGCTACCTTGCTAAGGTGAAGTTTGTCACCGAACTCCTCCCTGCTCGCATTAGTCCTATCCTTGCTACTTACCCTTTGGGGCAGTTCGCAATTTACACTAGCCAAGTGACGAATATAGCTCAACTAATGCGATAAGGTTTATAAGTTCAACTCCTTATCAAGAACTTATCACAACTCTTCTCATTTAATAACACGAAGATAGATGAGACATTAAGAAATGGTGGATTGACAAGATATAAACATGTAGTCTATTTATAAAGAATATAGGCCTTCGATCACTGTACAATATGAACAATATGAACAATACATACACTACAATGAAATAAAAAATGGAAAGATAGAAGAATAGAACACTTTACTACAAGTTCGTAAATCAACAACAAATATTATTTTCTTTTATCACGGCGGCTGTATAATCTCCAGGTAGATTGTTCAAGCTCTCTCTCTCTTTGTCTGTAATTTTCTCCAGCCATTTGAGTTTCTCTTTCTCTGCCTATATGGGCTCCAGGCCTATTCGGGTCCCCCTCTCTCTCAGTGGAGATGAAGTGCTTGTATAGGCTGTTTTTCGACTGAAAAACCTATGTTCCTCTGAGTGTGTCGCGCTCTCATCTGCCCTTGTGAAGTCACATCATTCCAACTACCATTCTTGTCTTCTTGTGATCTTTCCTCACGTTATGTTTAGGTTCATTGCCTGGAGTTGTTAATCGCCAGACACGATCCATCGCATTGTTTTTGCATGAGATGTCGTGTGCGAATTGCTCCATTCTGCTTTTTCTCACTTGTCCGGCATTTAAACATGATAACCGCATAAAACAAGAACGACATTTATGTAAGCCATATTTCTAAATATTTATGCCTTTACAACATAATTTATGCGTTCTGAGAATCCTTTAGGCGTTTTAACCCCATTATTCTAACAAAAAGGGCTATAATAACGATCATTTTCATGTGTTATCAGTATCCCTCAGAAGAAAGCAGAAATCAAAGAAGGAGGCTATCAACAGATAGTTCAAAAGTTAGTAGAATCTCTACTTTCTATTTAAGCAAGGTCTGGAAAAAAAAAAAAAAAACAACACCTAGAACTTCAAGTCCTTGGGTGCTAAAGTGTTCAAATGATCCACAGATTGAGCTGATGTCGAGGCATGGCTGAATCTGTTAGAAAAGTTCTTCGAGGTGATGAACTATTTGGAGGAACGAAAGGTTAAGTTAACCACTATTCTGCTTCAAAAGGAGGCAGAACGATGGTGGAAGTCAATCAAGGTTCGACAAAGAGGTACAGATGCCATGTATTGGGAAACTTTTAGGAGAGTGTTCGAAGATAATAATACCCTAGTTTATACCGAGAAGCGAAGAGAGATGAGTTTCTCGGTTTAGTACAAAAGTCACTTTTAGTGGCTAAGTACAAGCTTTTGTACGAAATGAAGTATACGAAACTTTATCGTTATGCTGAAACCATAATTGCATCTTAGAGTGATAGGTGTAGACAATTTGAGAAAGATCTTTGGAAGGAGATTCATACTTCTGTAACAGCCATATCCAAATGGATGGACTTTTTACAATTAGTTAAGATTGCTTTGAGAGTAGAGAAAAGTTTGATGGAAAAAGAGCCCGAAGGAGAGAGAAAGAAAGTTGTCACTATAATAAGTGATAACTAGAAGGAACAAGATTAGAAGAGTAGTTTTACTCCAGGTGTTTCCAAAGGAAAGAATTTTAAGGACAAGTATAAAGGAAAGTCATTTCGATCAAAGAGTCTAGGAAGTATTTATCAAGAATCTATAGCCATTGATGTGAAAAGACAACTTTGTAAAGAGTGTCACAAGTTTCATCAAGGATAATGTCTTAAAGGAGAAGACATTTGTTTTCAATGCAGGAAGCTAGGAAATTTTATGAAAAATTGTCCACTCTTAAGTTTAAGTCAACAGGAAGAACAGAGAATGGCATCTCAATCAATTAACCAATTAAAAAGTACTCTAACAACTGAAGGAGGGCCAGTGATATCAAGCAAAAAGGAGTGAAGTAACTAAGTGTTATTTGAGTTTCTTTGTTTGTTTGTAAGTTATAAGTGTGTAATCCTTTGTGTTAAATAAAATAAGTTCCAAGCTGTGTGTTTTTTATTATAAGTGTTTCAAATTAAGAGTAATCTTGGTGTAAGAAAAGGTTGTTCAAATTTTCAGAAAGAAATTTTTTAAGGGGTAAGAAATTATAAACCCTAAATTTATGGACTTTTAAGACTTGCAATAACTTGGTGAAAAAATAAGAGAGATGAACTAGTAGAAAAGTTGAAAGGAAATTTTATGAAAAAATTAGTTGGTAGCCAAGTGACATGGTTTGAGTGTCATTATAGCTAAGGTTGAAAAACAAAGTTCAAAATGTGGCTAAGAACAAGACTAGGCAAAATGGGCATGCTAGGTGGCCAAGAAGTTGGTTGAAAACCTCTGAGGACATTTTAGACACCAAGGCATAAAGTAAGCTTGCACCTCTAAAGATACGGGGTTGGACGACCAAGGGTGAGTTTTTGTATGTGTGGTTGAAAGGTGTCAAGACTAAACTCAAAAGACAAGGCTTAGCTAGGCAAGATGCATGGTTGGACGATCGAGTGTTGCTATGCGAGAAAAAATGATAGGCGAGCTACCATGTAGCCAAGGGAAGGCAACATGTGACAAGCTTTGGGCGGCATGATAAGCTTTGATGCCATGTGAGTAGGTCGAGTGAGCTAAGTCCAAAACTTTGCATTTTGGTGATGGATGTCATGCGACTAGGTATGTTCTAGACATTTTGGAAGTGCACGGGGGAGTGGATCCTAGTTGACTAGGCCTGCAAGATATAAGAAAAATGATAAGCAGGAGGTGTCTTATGACTGCCATGCAAGAGCAAGTATTTAGGGAAAATTTAAAGATGAAGTTTTCACAAACCACTCGTGCGTTTTTCTTCAAACCACTTGTAAAATCTCCCAAATTGAGTCTATATTCCATAGTAGGGCTTCTGGACAAAAAACAAAGGTGAGGAAGCTTGAGTTTGAGTTCAAGAAAGAGAGAAAGGTCAATTTTTGGAGGAATCTGAGCAGTGTGGAGTCTTTGAAAGCTACAGATCGATTCACTTAGTATTTGAAACTGAATTTTTTAGGTAAGCAAGTTAAGACAATTATAAGAAAGTTTGAATAAGGAACGTTTTCATTTAGATGGCTACATTTAAAGTTACAAGCATTGGAAATTGAAAACAGTTTTATGAAATTTTCACAGTTTCTGAGTAGGCTTGAAGGTGGAGTATCAGAGCATAAAGGTCTTGTTGAGCATGCGTCAATCAGGTAAAGAGGTTATTCGACTCAAGTGTAGGTGCAAGGGACAGTCAAGGCCTAGTTGAGTGGCATGAGATAAGTGCTCAGGTCGTGCACATGGCCATGCGCATGAGGCAAGACGCTATGTGCAAAGGGATGCACAGTGTGATGTCACGCGCGACATGCGATGCTTACATGCTGGTTGCACCCATGCCTTGAAGCCATCAATGTCATGGCACTATTTTGGTTTTTGGTGTTTTGGGAAATTTTTAATAAAGTTGGATATTTTCTAAGGCTAAGGGATTAATTTAGGCTTAAATATGGATTTTTAAGAACAAGAGGAGTTGGAAGGATTTCCAAGCCAAGGATTGAGCCACAAGCTTGTGAATGATGGAATGAATTTCTAAAGTAAATTCTAAGCATGTTTGTTAAATAATGTTTAAAGTATGTTTTAAGAATATATGTTTGAGCTTACTAATTTCTATTGAGATTTTCAAAGCATGTGTTTAAAGTGTTAGAAAGTTGAATGCATGATTTAGCAAAGTATTTGAGTTGATAGAATGTTGAGGAAAGCATGGATTTAAGCTCGAGTTCCAAAGTTTATGTTATGGTAAAAGCATGTTTATGACTAAAATCTGAAGAGAGCTTTTAAGCAAGCATATGTTTCAAGTTAAGTTTTCAAGCATGTTTTTATGAATATCTATGCTCATATATTCTATGTTTACTCTCTATGGTCGTATGTGCACATATTGGTTTTTGCTCTACTGATGTGAAGGCTGACGATCCTATGCTTGTACATCAGGAAAATGTACACTTTGTTTTGCCTACGAGGAGAAGGATATAGTGAAAACTATATCTATATTTAGAGAAGTCTGTCTTTTGACGATGTGGTGTACTGACACCTATGTTTCATATTAAGAACTGATTATTGATTATTGATTATTGATTATTGATTATTGATTATTGATCAAGTAAAGCTTATGAAATGTTCTTTCATGTTTTAAGTTCAAGTATCATGTTATGAAATGATTTCCAATTGCTTGAATGTTTCTATAAGCCAAGGATTTATGCATAATTGTTTTTTGAAAGCATGTTTTATAAATAAAAAAAAGTCACTCACTAAGTCTTTCGACTTATTCTTTCAAATGATTTCTCACTTTTCAGGTATAGATTGTGTATTCCCTAATCCTGAGCTTACTGATGTCGGGTTAATCAATATGATAGAAATTGTTAAGGTAAGTAGGGTTCATGGGAAAGCATGTCTATGTTTTTAGTACAAGTTATATGTTGTGTGATCAGTCTCGTGAGAAGATAGCTATCATGTTTATGTTTCCACTGAAGTATCATCAAAGTTGTAACTAGTGGTCCATGTTGTTAGGAAAGGCATTTCACTTGTATTGTTGTTGCTTTCAAGCATGCATTTGTGTTATGACTGGTAGTTAAGTTAGACAGGTTGGTTGGTTGGTGAGTGTTGTCAAGATATGGCAATGCTTGTCAGCCCTCGCACTCTCTTTTAGAGCTAGGTTAAGGGTTTAGGGAAAGGAGCTCCGGGAGGGGATGTGGCATATACCTACAATGTTGGGTATTTTTAGAAATAATTTGACTATTTGAATTTTAATCAAAGTAGCAAAAATTCTTACTTTAAGAAGCTTGTATTTAAGTTGTATTATTTTAGTTATGGAAGAAAATGATTCCATAGTTTTCTTGATTATTATTTTAACATTATCAAAATCAAATAGAGAAGAATTGGAATCTTTCATGTTGGAATTTGTGTCCTAAAACTCGTAGTTTGTAATTTAAAATCATATTTTGTTCAATTAAGTGGTTATTGAGGTCTTACTAGTGAAACTGAATACTAAAATTTTGAATCCAATAAACTAAGGTTCAAGTTTATAGTGTAGACTTAAAATTTATGTATAAACATAAACATGGATCAAGTTCGAGTAGATAGCGTAAACAATCAATAGTATATGAATAAGGTTGGGCCCCACCCTCTCATTAGCTCGAGCTGAGGGATTTGTTTTATAGGTGGACCTTAAACCAATTGTTCAATAGTGGATCAGTGGAACTTAAAGAGCAAGATGTAATCTCATAGGTAAAATGGTATTTTGACCCAGCCGAGGTTACGAAAAACCTGTAAAGGATTAACTTTCTAATCAGGGTTATATCAGATGGACACAAACATATCTATAGTGCAACTCAAGACTTCAGTGGAATGACCCATTAGTTAACAAAAGTTTATTAGCTCGGTCTAAAAGGATTTAGCTAGTTAATCTCGAATCATTGGAGCCTATGATCTATAGGTCCATTAGGTTCCTCTGCTATCTCATATGGAATAAACTTATAATAGTATGTTGGATTAATTCGAGTTGTTCGAATTAGGTAAGAAGAGAGAAACCAACAAGTATATGGGATATAGCAGTCGATTTTAAATTTAGAGATAGTGTGTATGCTTAAATGTGATTTAAATATCAAGAATATGAATATGGATTCATATTCAGATGCTTGGAAATGATGGAAATGGTCAAAGCTGAGAAAAGTCAAGGGTTGACTTTTTTCCTTTGAAAAAATCAAACTTTTATAGGCTTTATATTCAAATGTGATTTGAATTTTGGGAAAATGAATGTGGATTCATGCTCGAGAGGTTGAAATTAGCAAGGAGGGAAAATGGTAAAAAGTCAAAATATTGACTTTTGGTCAAAGTTTGACTTTGGCTTGAATGGTGAAATGACCTTTTTATCCTTTGACTAAAGTTGGTGGAAAAATTCAACATTTTGTTGGATAATCTCACTAACTCTTAGTGGACTATATGGAGGCTGATGGTGATGACACCAAACACACTAAGAGATAGTTCATTGTTGCATACTTCCACTAACACATTAGTAGGCTAAATGGAAGATCATAGTGATGACACCAAGTCCACTAACAGTTAATGGAAAGTGAAGTGTTGGGCTCTGGTGAGTTTATACATGCAATAGTTGTATGTATTCTGTCTATTTAAAGGGTGAATTTTCAAATATGTAAAATATTTTTTACTCTATGTTGTTTGTCAAAAGCTTGTTCTTGTTTTATTTGTTTGTTATAAAACTCTTTTGTAGATATGTCATGCTAGGTTCTAATAATGTGACTAAGCTAGTGTCTAGGTTGTTATGCAATAAAAGGTGCATGTCCTCCTTATGCGTTGCTAAATGCATATTGATTACAAGTTTTCCTCAGGCTTGTCCAAGTGCAAGGGAAGCGAGAGATTTCCTAGGTAAACCAGGGTCGAACATAGAGAATTTCTATTAAACTTAGTTATAAAGCTTACTTCTAATTTCAGACGGTATAAATTCTATACAATATAAATATAAAATTATACTAATCTAAATAGTTACACAAAGGATTGTGTAGTAGGGGGAGTAGAATGGAATGATTATGGAATGTGAACTAACTTGCATTAAGAAATGTGAAGGAAAGTATCTGTATTATAGGCGATTTAAGCCATGCGATATGTCCTTGATGCAATATAGATCACTTGATCATCTTATATTTAAGGTGAGCAACCTCTCAATGTCTAAACACCACACTTGTTCTCTCTTTAGGACACAAATGGTAAAGATAGATCAAGTGATATATATCTAGGTTTCCATACTTATCAATATCACATTGTCTCTATATTTAAGGCGAGCAACCTCTCGGGGCCTAAATCCCACCCTTGTTCTCCTTTTGAGACACAAATGATTGGAGGCAAAACATCAGAACGAAGTTTATTTCTAAACTCCCTTTTGTACGTGTTTAGCAAGGTTTTGCTACTTACTCTCTCGAGCAGTTGGTCACAAGCGTTGATCAGGCGATAGAGTTAAGCTGAGATCAAACACAATGAGTCTTATCATTAAATATTCGTTATCAAGTACATAATACACACTTAAACTACTTAAAACACTTCACCAAAATGAATAGTAAAGAGATGAAAGAGAGACATTGGATAAAACATGCATTGTATTGGTAATGTAGGTCTCTCGGCCATGAGAATAATACAGTCAAACAATATATTCTAAAGTACAAAAATGGAAAGTAAGGAAATGCATCAAGCCGCAGAATGCATTATCATGCATTCTTGGTCCCTTTTACAAGTTAAGGGAATGGTGGGTGAGTTTTTCTCTCTCTAAGCTCTCACTTAGAACTTGATGATAACTGTAAGAATACAAGTTATTGCAACCTCTATTCTAATAATGAGGCCAAAATAAGAAAGAACTATATTAAAACTCGTACTTTATGTTGAAAAGTTGTAACTATTAAGAAATGGACCTTACATAAGCTTTCACGCATGTTTTAGCATGTTTTCAGTGTCCTAAGCATGATTAATAAGAAGAAAGAAACTAGTGAATCACAGAGGAACTCACATAAGTGCTACGCGATAAGAAGCTGTCTTGTGATTAACATCTCTAAGCGAGGAACCATGTTCTCATGGAAAGAAGGTTCACTAGGAGACAAGAATGGTAGTTAGAGTTGATGTGACTTGTTAAGACTGCAATTGAAGCTGACATGCTCAGAAGAATAGAAGTTTTTCGATAAAAGTTGCCTACAAAAAGGCTACATCCCTACCACAAAAGGAGGCCTGAATGGGCCAAAACCTTAGAGAGTGGCGGAATGAAATAACCTTTCCGCCATCAGTAAAGAGTTTTTTTCTTCTTCTTCGATCAGTTGTAAAAGTGAGAGCTTAGCTTCTTGAGTATAGAAGATTTCATATTCTTATTTCTCCTAACTTGTAATAGTTTCTATTCTCTTTTCTTGCCATTTTTTGCATTTCTTTGTAATATATGTTGTTCATATTCTAGAATGGCCGAAAGCCTACATTCTTTAATATATATTACATGTTCATACCTTTTCAATCCATCACTTCTTTACTTTTCACTTGTCAATGTGTTAAGTTGGTGATAAGTTCTTGAAAGAAGTTTAGCTTATAATTCTTATCACGTTAGTTGAGCTATGTTCATCACTTGGTCAGTATCAATCACCAACTACCCGAGAGGGCAAGTAGCAGGGATAACGTTAACGCGCACAAGAAGGTGTTTGGAGACTAACTCCACCTTAGCGATATAATTTCCAACACCTGTAACCCGAAAGACGAACAAGTATGGACATTAGGCTCTGAGAGGTTGCTATCTTTGAACAAGAAGTTTTATAAGTATTATAAGTGAACTCTTCTAGATACATCTCGCCTAATCACTCTCAGTCACTTGGATCTCAAAAGGCGAGAAAGTGTGGCATTTAAACACTTTGAGAGAATCTCGTCTTAATCATAAACTGGTTAAGCAAGTTATATCGCATCAAAGCTCTTGCATTGCTCAATCACCTAAATAATGTGGAGACCTTCCTTCACCTCCTTCTTGTATACAAGTTAGTTCGCATCTTCATCGTATTGGGATTTATGTTCTAAAACTCGTAGATTGTAAATATAATTCATTGACCATTATTAAAAAGGTGTTATTATTATAATGAATGTTATTGATTATATTATTAATTTTGTCTTAATAACCCAAATCCAAATAAACTAACATTCTATGTTATTTGATTAATCTTGAAAAGTATGTAAAGACATACAGGGATCAATGTTCAAGATCAGCTTAAAGCGTATAGGGATGAGATTGGGTAACTTATCTTAGTAACACTATGGATACGACTTACATTGTATTTGATAAAAACGCAATGATCCAACGCGTTCTTGTCGGCAACATACGAGTGAGGGTATCCTAGCAATGAGTTTGCATAAGACATGACCACGAAATAGTAACCACTAGATGTAACTCTGTTAAATAGTTAGGTTTCTATTATAGTCAGATTTCTATTTCATTAGGATGATGTAGGTAACTTAGTCTTAATCCTGAGTGTATTATGAACTTCTGTTCGTGAGGGATTATCCTTTGATTTGTACGGGTGAGAGTGGCCAGATCGCTGACTCAATATGCTTATCATTTTAGGGACGAGACCGAGTGGAGAGTTGGGAACATAATTACACAAGACGGAATTCACTCCTTTCTGACTTTAGGATGAATAGATGAGTGTTTCCTTAAATGGTGTCTCCGAGACTTGAACAAAGGGTTCTACCCTATCTATGGTATGAGAGGGGTTTTTTGTTTATTGGTTGGACCATAAACAGGTTGTTCATTAGAGAAACACTGGTATTTAAGGACTAGAGGTAACCTAGGGGTAAAACGGTAATTTGACCCAGGTGGTGTTATGAACACTAGTGAAGGACTAACTTATTGTTATTGATCTATATCTATGGACACAGAAATATATCTACAGTGAGAAGAGTTTAGTTGTGAGTCTTTGTGGAGCACACAATTAACGAATATTGATTAATGTGGTTAATGAGTTTAGCCAATTAATCTCATATCGTTGTAGCTTCTAATCTATAAGTCCATTAGGTCCCCTTCCTAACTCGTAAAGGGTAATGAAATTTATTTATATTGCTTGTAATTTTAAGTGTTCAAATTTACTTTAAAAATTAGTATAATGTATGGTGATACATTATAATATAAAGTTTATCAAACTTTATTATATAAATTTAATTTTGGATATGATTCAAAATTAATTTATGAGAGATAAAATATTTGAATGAGTTCAAATATTAATTTAATGTGAATTGGATTCATATTAAAATCATTGGTTATGAGAGAAAGTTATATTTGAATATGATCCAAATTTAATTTAAGTTAAATATAAGATATTTAATTTAGCTATTAATTAATTGGAGAATTAATTAAAAGTTTAGATTAATTTTTTTTAATTAAATTTGATTTATTTTGCTATTTTTTAAAATGTTCCTTTAATTAAATTTATTTAAAACTATAAGATATTGGAGAGATATTCATTAAATATGATTTAAATGAAATATTAATTAAATATAATCTAATTAGTTATTAATTAATTAATTAATAGATTTAAAATTTCTATTAATTTAATATGTTTTAAATTGATAGAATCTCATGATTATCTCATACTCCCTCAAGGAAAGGGAGTTTTAAATATGCAGAAGAAAAACAGTTTTTTTTTTAATCAAGTAAAAAAAAACCAATGTTTTTGCTCTCTGCAAAATAACTTTTCTCTAAAACTTTTCTCATCCCAATTGGTTCCCACAAACCAATCTCATCCCAGAGGATAGGAAGGTCTCCAACTGGTGGTGTCCTCAATTTTGAAGATTTAGTAGATTCAGAAACGTCAAACTGCGTAAGTTTTTCTTTCTCTAATCTATACTTTATTAAAGCATGCTTAATAAGAAAATAAGTTTTTTAATTATTTTTGCCAATATACTAGTATTTTGGGATTCACAAATTAATTTGAGGAATGGTGTTGTAAAATCTTCCACTTCCTAGGACTTTTGTCCCTTACATCGCACAACCATTTTAATCCCCTTCACAAAATTCTCTAAGCGTACATAAGTAGTTAGAGTTCATTCTTGCATTTTTTATACTATTTAGTTAATTATTTTCTACCGCCTAATTGATAAGTAGACTCTAGAACTAAGTTTTGATATCAATTCCCCGTATTCAACTATGGATCACCCAAATAAACCTATTGATTTGCTTATATTTAGGCAAGCACCAGAAAAATTTGTACTCAACGAGGACTTAGTAGTTACACAATAAAGAGGTACATAGGGAGTACTTCACATATAGTGATCATGACCAATGACTTATCACATAGAATTAATTATGGATTCAAACAACATTGAGTTTAAGTCCGAATCGAATTGGAAAACCTTAGTTCACTTCAGTTGATCGGAGAAGAGGTGGAGGAAGAACTATTACGACTGTCACACCACACCCCAAGCACCTACTTGCTCTGCACAAGATGTGGCGTGAAGTCAACCAACGTCATTCCTCTTCTGAATAACATCAGTTGATCCTGACTACCAATTCTTTATTATGCTAAACAACTTGAGTAATTTAAAAACTTATCCGGCGGAAACTATGAGAGACATACTCTTTACATTAGATCAAAACAAGTTTAGGCTAAATGTCGTTTATTTCCAGACATCACACTTACACAAAAGAAAGATAATATTTTTAATTACTTCGCTTTACATAGAACTATGAACACGATAAGGATTAACCTAGAACTAACCCTTCTCAACAAAGGGATAAACAACTTTGTACAATAGTCTGAAGACAATGGTCAGGTTCTCGAATCACGACCTTTGCTTGGAAAGTGAAAAAAAACATTTAGAAATGGTGAGCTAAAATATCCCAGTGAGTGATGGTTTTAACAAAACACGTTTTCTAAAACAATTTAATCTTTAGGCTTGGTTCTTTGTATAAACAAATCATGAAATAAGGATTTTAAATCTTTTTCTTAGCAAATACTTTCTAAATTTTACTTGCTATACCATATGGATAACAAGGTGAACTCTTTAATGGCCCTCATCTTGTTATATAATATCTACGAGGCAGAATCCAGGCATCAATAGTGCCCCATCTCGTTATACCTATAATGAGATAGGTAACCTATAGATCTTTATCTCAAGAAATTTAGAACCCTTTTCTCAAAAATTTGTCCCAGTGATAGGAGACTAGATATCTACTGAATACCTTCATCAAATGAAGCTCTGTGCACAAGCCATATTCTCTGAAGGGTAGCTATATATATATATATATATATATCGTATGGTATAGTCTAAAACCTTCTAAAATCATTCGTACTTAAATACTTATCATAAAGTATACTTAATAAACATTTAAAATATCATGCTTTTGAAACATTTTTCTAAATCAATAAACTCAAGTAATTCATACATCAAAGCATGCTTAAAACATTTGATAGATAACTAGATTTAGAAATCAACTTTAAATTCTTTTTTATCACTCACAGATAGTAGCTTAGACCCTTGGTCTATAAATTTGCCCAATCTCCTCTTAACCTAAAATAACAGAAAATAATTTCATTTAATTCCCTTTTATCATAAAAATATCAAAACTTTACTTAAAAATTTCCCAAATAACAAAACTAGCAAAAAAACACTCATTTGGCATGGCTGGTGCACAGGGATGGACAGAAGAGCCTTGGCTGCTCGTTGAGCTGTCCGCACTAACCTCACAAGAGGTTTGTCGCACGTGTTGGGCATGCCCACGTGCTAACCTCACACACAGACACGTCGAACGTCTCACTTGGCCGCGTGCCTCGTCTGGTCGCGTTTGGCGTCTCGTGCAACCCTCCCTGCGTGACTCTTTGGTTGTGCACGTCTTTCACACAGGTTGTGCGTGCAACGCCATCAAGCTCGCATAGAAACCTCTCTGTTCCAAAGTGCCACGTCCATTTCGCTAGTCTTACCTTGTCACTCAGCCAACTCCCCTTGCACAGAACCTCAATTTTTCATCCAGAAACTTAACCGACTTTAAAAAATCATAACTAAAAATCCAGAACTCTTTTAAAGAGACTTCCTAAATTCTTAAAAACATCTTAAATTTCTTACCTTCAAATTTCAGCTTCTGATGCCAACGGATGAACTCTACAGCCCTCTGGAAGTCCACCTTGCTCAAAATCATCTAAATTATGACCTTCCTCACTTTCTTCAACTCAAACTCAATCCTCCCTTACTCAAATTAAACCAAAAACCCCAATATAGAAAATAGACTCAATTTAGAATCTTTTAAGAGTAATTTTAGCAAAAATGAATGAGTGAAATGGGAGAAATCTTCATCCAAATTGATTATTTGTACTGAAGTCTACATGAATCTTTATTCACACCTCCTTCAGCCGAAATTTAACCTATGCATGCACATGACACTTGGAATCCACTTCACCGACTCCACCTCTCAGCATCTTGTCTAACTTTCTTCAAAACGCCAACCAAAATGCCCAAGCTCCTTGACAAGTCCAAAATTCCAAGACCAAACACCAACTAACTTCTCTAACCTTGTCGTAAATCTTTGAACGCATAGTCATGCTCAAAATAATCTCTAAGACCATGTCTTCTTGCCAATCTTAATACCTCACTAACCTCTCAAGCACTCTTCTCGCCTAGCCAATAATCAAAATACCAACCCTTAGAGGTTCACTTTGTTCTTTTCTGCCGCACACAAAACGCAAAGATAACGTCCTCCTCTTTTTGTTGCCTAACAAACTTCCTACACCCCCACAATAACCTCTTTTAGAGGTTTTTCTTCTCCCTTTGGCCGCCTACCAAGGCCAAGACGCCAACACCATGTCGACTTAGCCAATTTTTCTTCTTTTCTATTCAATTTTTCTTAACTCTTAAACCACAATTACTTAGCCTTCCCTCTTTCCACCTATCAAGACACACTTATCATAACACTTCTCAAGTCCACTTCATTGTCTTAACTTCACTTAAAACTAATCCTTTTAATTTTTGAAAGGATCAAAGTCCAATAAGGTTTGGGGTTTACAACTACTACAAATGGTGAAGGATTCTAAAAATCATCCTTTCATCGGCCTCCTTTAGGAATGGCCTCCTCTCCTCCTATTCATGGTGGAGTTGGAGTCTTTTATAGGCATACTTAGGTGGGAAATTAATTACGCTGCGCTACAGATCCGTCGTTGCCTACGAATGTCAGCGCAGAAAGTAGTCGTTTCTTGTCACATCAACTCCAACTACCACTCTTGTCTTCTAGCGAATCATCTCGAGTGATGTGTTGGCATCTTGCCTTGCAATGTGAAACTACTTATCACTGAGTTCTTGCACGCGATTATTATTGTGATTCACTTATTTTCTTCTTTTCGCCATTCTGCATGTAAAAACATTTAAAAGTGTAGTTAGTCGGGTGTAATGACTTATGTAAGGTGCATTCTCTTAACATTATTGGGTGTAATGACTTATGTAATTTACACTAAAAGTTACTCGTTTTGGTCCTTTATCTTGCATTTTGATTCCATTGTTTTACCTAAAAGACCACACTAACTTGTATTTCTACCAGTTATCATTTTTATATGATTTTTCCTTAAAATTATTAATCACCAAATAATTTCTCAAACCTTTGATACTCCTCCAATTTACACTAATAGCTGGATTATTACATAATTTTGGTCCATATTTGTCAATTCTTTGCATTTCTTTCTTACTTTTGCGTTATATTTCTTTTCACTAAAAAAACCTTTCCTATATATTCTATTTCTGTCATTGTTTTGTAAAACTACGTTATTCTTAACTTTATTTGAGGATTTTGAAACTCCAATCTAAAAAAACAATTGCTCCCTAACCATTATCATTTTTTTTAAAAAAAATATTAACAAAAAAAACATCCCATCATAAATAGATAAGTAGACTAATAATAAAATTTTAATTATTAGTGAAGTATTATCATAAATATTTACACAAAGGAAGGGAAAAAAAGGATAACATACCACCAATATAAAAAAGATAGCTATACTATTAATAAGCTTCTCAAAAATTTGGTTAAAATAAAGTTATTTTAAAAAAAAAGTGCTGCGAAAATATGGAACTTGCAACAACACCATTTGCAAATTTAGGGTTTAAATTCTATTTTATTAATTTTTTTTTAAAAAAAATAAGTATAGATGAATTGACACGGTTCTTGAACTAGACAAAAATTTCACCATAGTCTTAGAAACTCAAAAACTGCAATATATTTCTAAAAAAGTTAAATATATATATATATATTGGCAATGGTTCAAACAAATAAACAACAAAACCATATAAATGTAAATTATACAAATTAGAAGTAATTTCTTCACTTGGCTTACTTACTTGTATAGGTTGTGTATTTATCTTCTCATTATTCTCATATAAATCACTGAATTTTCAATCAATATCACTAAAACATTACCCACATGGTATCAAATCTAGAAATTTGACTTAGTCACCGCCCCTCAATCTTAACAAACTCTGACCAGATGGATCCGTACCTCAGGGTGTTCACTGTTCAGTTTGAAGCTAAAATCGTACCGAACTACAAAATACAAAAAACATTCTCATATGAAACCGA
This sequence comes from Cucumis hystrix, assembly GCA_025688845.1. NCBI lineage: Eukaryota > Viridiplantae > Streptophyta > Magnoliopsida > Cucurbitales > Cucurbitaceae > Cucumis > Cucumis hystrix. Next base: position 2,877,223 of record CM046890.1, read on the forward strand.
ACTGAACCACTCATCTGTGTCAAATTGAATTGAAACCGAACTGCTTATGGATAAATAAAACTGAAACAAAATCAAACCGCTTATGCATAAATATTATAATCGAAATCATTTAATAACATTATACATAAATAAAAGTCTTACAAAGTTACAAACATAGATTAAATCAATTTGAATAGTAATTAAGTACAAAACATAGAAGTTTCAAACATTGTCGACATTCTTCCTAGTGCCTACAATATACAAAATTTTAAACCAATATAAGAATTAGAAACATGATTTTCCAACTTTTGGAATGAAAATAATGTCACACCCTCTCCCAGATCATCTGCTCTCGACCTGAGAGACGGCGTGAAGTCAACCGACATCGCTGACCCTGACTATTTAACTCTTGAAGAAACTTTAACAACTGAGTAATATAAAAACTTTATGCAGCTGATTAACAGAGAACACAAAGTAATTAAACTTGATTACAAAACTTCAAAGTAGTTTAAGGTTAAGTGCCATTAATTGCAGATAACACACCCAAGAAAAGGTAAACATCTAAACTAACTTAAACAAAACCACATGCACATGATAAGGATTAAACTAAAATTGATCCTCAACAACAAAACTATCTACAACTTTGCACAGCAGACTTGAAAGCAACGGTCAGGCTTTTGGGATCACAACCTCTACCTGAAAAGTGGGAAAACATTTGGAAAGGATGAGCTAAATAGCCCAGTGAGTGATGATTTTGTAAAACATACTATAAAACAAATGCACTTTAATCTTTTCATAAACCATTCATAAACTATACATAAACATACAATCTTAAGAATTTCTTTATATTGAATTCTTTTTATCTTTTAAACACTCTTTTATCTTTGTGTACTTTATACCCAGGAAAAACTCGGTCAAGATAGCAAAGCACCTTCGGTCTTACTATCCTGCCATACCTTCATCGAGCTAGCAGAGCACCTTTGGTCATGCTATTCGTAATAATCTCGATCAAGATAGAAGAGCACCTTTAGTCTTACTATCCTGCTTGGACTTAGTGGTAGCAGGCTAGTAGTAGCAGGCTAAGTGGTCAACAAAGCCCCATACCCCTGACTGTGCACATTGATCGTCGAGAACTCAGTATATATAGCACCATGGTTTTCTCTTTAAACCCATTCTCATTAAACTTATGCTTTTCAAAAATCTTTCTAAACAGTAAACTTTTTTATTTCAAAAACTCAAGCATACTCATAATCATGGCTTGCAAATATCAATAAACTTAACAATAAATACATGCTTTGGAAATTATTTCTAAATAACATACTTTAATACTTTTTAAGAACATGCTTGTAAATCAATAAACCCAAATATTCACACATCAAGGTATGCTTAAAACATTTGATAAATAATCAGATTTAGAAATCAACTTTAAACTCATTTTATCACTCACGGAATAGTAGCTCAAACCCTTGGTCTGTAGACTTGTCTGATCTCTTCTTATCCTGAAATAATGGAAAATTACTCCAAATAATTCCATTTTATCATAAAACATTAGAACTTTGCTTAAATTTTCCAAAATAACCCAAAAACACTTGATTGGCATGGTTGGGGCGCAGGGATGGGTGGTAGAGCCTTGGCCGTGCGCTGGCTGCCCGCGTGCTAACCTCACAAGAGGTTTTACAATATGCTAGTTTCAACAACTCTCGTTCTTTACATTTCTTTCTAGCTACTTAGCCTGTAGTAGGTATCTGGTTCAGCGCTTTAGGTATTAGCACTATGGCTTTCAATTTAAATGGTTTCAATTTCAACCAATCTGTAGTTGATAGTCAAGGTCGTGTAATTAATACATGGGCTGATATTATTAATCGTGCTAATCTTGGTATAGAAGTTATGCACGAACTTAATGCTCACAACTTTCCTCTAGACCTAGCTGTTGTTGAGTTCCATCTATCAATGGATTTTGGGTTTAGGGTTTAGGGTTTAGGGTTAACCTCTCGCACAAGTACGCTGTGTGCCTCGCATGGCCATGCCTGGCATCTCGCACAGCCTTCCTCACGTGTTTCCTTGGCTGCACGCATCCTTACGCATTATATGCGTCCAACATCAGCCTAAAATGCCACACTAAACTCTTTTAACCCAAAACTCATGACCATCTCGCCTAGCAACCTCTGATACTCGGCCAACAACCTCCACTTCCCAGAAATCACTTTTTTTTGCCAAAACCTTATTTCTAATTTATATCTTCATATCTTAAAATCCAAAACTCTAATTAAAATATTTCCTTCTATAATGTTACTAGAAAATAACTTAAATTTCTTACCTCAAAAGTTTGGCCAAATATTCCATGAAATGAGTTTTGTAGCTTCCTCGAAGGGGACTCTGCTTATAATTCTTCTAACAATGACCTTTCATCCTTCGTCCAACTCAAACTCATCCTTCCTTTCATTAAATTGAACCAGCAGCCCCAAAATAGAAAATAGATTCAATTTTTTTTATCTTTAGAGAGTAATTTCAACAAAAACGCACGAGTACTTTAGGAGAAAAATCAATCTGAAGTGACCTATTTATACTAATCCTTGCATGAGAAATTCTTGACACCTGTTGCTTTATGAATTTTAACTTAAGCATGCAAGGACACAAGGAATCCGCTTAACTAACTAATCATCTTGCCAAACTCCACTCAAAACACCTAACCAAAACTCTAAAGTGTCAAACTAACCTCTTTCACTAAGCCGTTAACCTCAATTAACATGGCCACTAACCTCTTCTTGAATAACCAAGCCTCCACACCTATTTTCTCAACATCAACCTAACCTCTAATAAGTCTTCTCGCCAAGCCAAAACGTCCAAACTAACATCTAAACAAGCCTTCTTCTCGTCTAGACATAACCAAAATGCCAACACTTAGAGGTTATCTTAACCTTCTCGGCCACACACCACTACAAACTTGTCACCTAGCAAGCCTCCTTCTCTCCCAAAATAACCTCTTTAGAGGTTATTTCTTCTTCATTTGGCTGCCCTCCATGGCCAAACACCAAACTCATTGACTTAACCAAAATTTCCACTTTTCTACTTTAACTTTTCTTCATCTTTTAAACCAAACCACCATAGTTTTCTTTCCTTCTACCTACCATGAAACACTTATCAAGTCCACTTCCTTGTCTTAACTTCACTTAAAACTAATCTTTTGAAGCTCTTGAGAAGATCCAAGTTCAAAAGGGTTCAGGGTTTACAAATATTTTGATAAGAATGAAAATAATGATTTGCATGTTAGAAGGTGTCATCTTCGTGATCTTGCTATGTCGTTCGAGTTCAAGTGTCGTTTGAGTTCCACTTCCAATACCGTCTCCCCTAAGTAAGTTGTAATTATATATTTAATTATTTATATATATATACTTTTTTTAAATAAAGTGGTTCGGTTCAGTTTTACAATCGGTTTAATGTCTTAAACTAAACCGAACCACAAAAGAATCAATTTCAATTTAACACAAATCAAATCGAACCTCATGCATTCGGCTTTGATATGGTTGCAATTCGATTTGTCAATCGATTCGGTTTTCAACTATTTTTTGAACACCCGTTTCCATACCTGTACCAATCAACTCCTTCTATTTGAAAACACCAATTTGTGTTCGGTCCTCAAATTCGTCGCTCAGATCTGACGAAGAAGGCGAAGGATATTTGCCATTCAGATCTATAGATCCGCCACTCCACTCACTCAGATATGTCGATTCATTCAATGACACTTAGTTCCTCTCAAATTTGACAACGCTCAAATTTTTGCTCCGGTCGATGCTCAGTTCCACTCTAATTCAATGACAACAACGACGCTCATATTTGATGCCCAGTTCTAGTCTGCTCCAGTTTTGTCAGCTACTCCACTCCACCTCAAATCTTTGCTTCCTCATATTTGATTTACCTTCAAGTTCATATCTGATTTGATTTAATATGCCTTTAGTTTTGTTACCATTATCTTGATCTCAGCTTTGGTTGCGCAGAATGATCATTTTTTTGTCATACTCCCCTCCAAACATACTTATAGTTCTTAAACCACAAAAAGTGTTTTAGTTTCAACATAACGGAAAAAGTCCATGTTGTTCGACCCATTAGCACAGTACTTGGCAGGACCAATTATTTTACTTGGGCCAATCAAATAAAGAGTTTTTTAATTGGTAGGAAATTATGGCGCATTGTTATTGGAGATATCGATTTCGACCGGAATATGAATCTGTTAAGGTTGTCTTACTACACCGCAGTCCCTTACCCTCATTAGATGTAACTATCCAAGAGATTTTATGTAAGAAAAAATGTCTTGGCATCAATTCCTCCAAACCATCTGATGTTGTTCTTGCAAGCACTTATCTACCTAATGTAAAGCCAAACACATTTTGAAAGGATTGTAAGCTCTCTAGTCATAAGTTTATTAATTGCCCAAAAATATAGTGTAGGTACTGCCATACGTGTGGTCATATTCTGGGTAATCGTCCCACTAGACCACCTTGACCTTTAGATTCTTCTACAAAAGCAAGGAACTTTAATAAACCTGGTACCTCCTCTACTATTGTTGTTACTGCCTCAAATGATTCCACTGCCCCCAATCTTCAGAGTTTATTAAATCAGTTAATTTCATCATCTTCCTTTGCTCATGTCGTATCACCAGGTAATCGATGACTTCTTGACTCTACCTATTGCAACCAAATGGCATCTGATTTTTCTCTTATGACTACTTCTAGTCCTGTCAAATATTTTATCTCCAATTTATGTTGTTGATGGAAATTGTATGAACATCTCTTATATTGGAACCATTGATACTCCCAGTTCTTTCTTACCGTGTACCAAACTTAACCTTTAATCTAGTGTTAGTTAGTCAATTGTGTGATCTTGGCTTAATTGTTTCTTTTTCTTCTAGTGGTTGTTGGGTTCAGAATCCATAGACAAGACAAACGATTAGCATGGGTCACAAAGTGGGAAGCTTGTTTGAGCTCATATCCCTCCAGCTTCCTTCTCTTTCTTTTATCTTTGCTCCTGTCACTAACTCTGATACATATCAGTGGCATCTTCATCTTGGTCATGCTTCTTCTGAAAAACTTTGTCATTTAATTTTCATTAACAATTTAAATAATGTTAATAAGTTCTTCCTTTTAATTGCTTAAATTGTAAACTAGCTAAACAACCTGCTTTGTCTTTTTCTCACTCCACTTCTATATGTGATGAAGTATTTGATTTAATTCATTCTCACATTTAAGGTCCAGCCCCTACTACTACTATTCATAGTTATCGCTATTATGATATGTTCATTGATGATTACTCTCGATTTACATGGATTTATTTCTTAAACATCGCTCTGAATTATCTCATGTAAGTCCTTGACCGCATACCACCCAACGAGATAAAGGCCTTGCGATAGGGATAATGCACGAAGAAAATTTTATTGGTAACACGCGAGTTATGAAAGGATTATGTGATAAAGGAGCTTTACACAAAGAAAGTATGCGACGAATAAATAGGCAAGTTGAGCTACTCCACCTAGAGACAGTGAGGTGACCCAAATGTCAATAGGTCGAAAATTAATTAGACCCGGTCGCCCAATCCGAGTCTAGGATAAAGGGTTGACAGAGGCACGTGGCATTTTGAGATTGGGCCACTCCTCTCCGCCGGTAAAAGAAATCATTTTGACATTGAAAAACTCGTTGTTAATAGCTATAAATAGAGGAATTCAAGTCATTTGAGGTTGCTTTTACCCTGATTTTTTTAAAGAAAGAATTGGGAGATTATTTAAAGCTTCAAGACACTGAACAAGCTCCTTTTCGGCAAGACTCCGAGAAGTATCATGGAGACTTTTGGCCTAGGAAGCTTAGGCTAGGAGCAAGTCAACTGTGACTGTGAATGGTTCTCTTTTCCAAATGTTTCCAAAATTGAAAAAGAAATTTCTAAAATGTTTTGAAATCCTTACTATATTCTTTTAGAACCATGAACCATTTATTTCTCATTATACTTTCCCACCATCGAGATGAAAATGCTTTATAAATTAAAAAGAAAGTATCTTGTGTTTGACTTTCTAGTAAAAGAAATGTTGTGAAAGCATCTTCTCTGAGTCTAGCTTTACATTATGTAAATGCGTTGAGATTGACAAATGATGTTATGTCTCGAAATGATTATTTTTTAAAAAGTTCAAGAGTTGTTAGAATTGAAATAAGATGATCTATGTACCCTATGTGATATGATGTCTTATCCTTGCTGTGTGGTCAAGGATAAGATGTTTTATTCTTGCTGTGTGATCTGAAATAGAATGTCTTATTCGTGTTGTGCGATCTTGAATAGAATGCCTCATACTTCTCGTGTGATCTAGTATGAGATGTTCTTTTGCTTGTTGTGTGATTTGGCATGGAAAGACGTGTTATGCGTGAGAGAACTAACGGTATTTGCCAGTGCATTGAGAGTTCACAGCATGGCCATAACTTGGCAAAAGAGTGTGGTAAACACTTGAGTTAGGAAGAGGGTACACAGAATCATAATTGATAATGCAGAATGAATCTGCAAAATAACATATAGTATGCAAAAAGGCATACGATGAAATAAATTGTGAAATAGTTTATTTACACTTTATTATATTGTCGGTTCTTTCATTGATTATGCAAAGATAAGGCAAATATTGATTTATTTAAAGTTTTTGACAAAAGATCCCACTCACTAGGTATTTTGGTCTAATCTTCCAAATGTTTTGTTTTATCCTCCCCCCTCCAGGTAGAAAAGAACATCCGACGTTGAACTTGTTGTCTTGATTGTCTGTCGTGCCTCCTTAATCGCATCATTTTGGTAGTTGCCATTGTTGCCTCGTGTAGCATGTAGAAGCTGAAGGGATAAAAGCCCTATGGCAGCGGAAGAATTTAAAGAACCATTACTCAATTTAATTTGGAAATCTTAAAATACCGGTACATTGGCAAAATTTTAGAATCAAAATTCTAAATAAATTCTAAGCATGCTTTTAAAGATAAGATACGAGAACTTACTTTCGATGACGTCTCTGAATCTACAAATCACTGAATTGGGGACACCACCCGTCGGAGACCTTCTTATCCTCTGGGATGAGATTGTTTGTGGGAACCAATTGGGATGGGAAAAGATTTAGAGATATTTGAGAGAAACTCTTTTGCAGAGAGAAAAAGCTTTAGTTTTTTTTTCTTAATCAACTTGGCTTAAAGAAAACTGTTTTCTTCTAGATATTTATAGCTCTCTTTCCTTCTTGGAACAGTAAAAGGAGTAGGAGAGAATCACGAGATTCTATTATCAAATCTACTAATTAATTAACAATTAATCAATTAGTTAATAATTAATTAAATCATATTTAATTAATATTCCATTCAAATCTTATTTGAATAAATATCTCTTCAATATCTTATAGGTTTATATAATTAATTAAATAATATTTAATTAATATTTCATTCAAATCTAATTTGAATGAATATTATTTTATACATTTAATTAAATCAAATTTAATTAAATAAAACTAAATTATTAATTAATTCTCCAATTAATTAATAGCTAAGTTAAATATCTTATATTGAACTTAATTAATAATTTTAATATGAATCCAATTCACATTAAATTAATATTTGAACTCATTCAAATATTTCATCTCTCATAAATTAATTTTGAATCATATCCAAAATTAAATTTATATAATAAAGTTTCACAAACTTTATATTATAATGTATCACTATACATTAAACTAATTCCCAAAGTAAATTTGAACATTTCAAATTACAACTAATATAAATAAATCTCATTGCCCTTTACGAGCTAGGAAGGGGACCTAATGGACCTACAGATCAAAAGCTACAACGATCTGAGATTAATTGGCTAAACTCATTAACCACATTAATCAATATTCGTTAACTGTGTGTACACTCCACTAAAGACTCACAGCTGAACTCTTCTCACTGTAGATATATTTCTGTGTCCACGGATATAGACCAATAACAGTAAGTTAGTCCTTCACGAGTGTTCGTAACACCAGTTGGGTTAATTTACCGTTTTACCCCTGGGTTACCTTTAATCCTTAAATATCAGTGCTCCTCCAATGAACAACCTATTTATGTTCCTACCAATAAACAGAAACCCCTCTTGTGACATAGAGAGGGTAGGGCCCTTTGTTCAAGACCAGGAGACACCATTTAAGGGAACACTCATCTACTTACCCTAAAGTAGGGAATGAGTGAATTCCATCTTGTGTAATTATGTTCCCAGATCCCCACTCGGTCTTGTCCCCAAAATGATAAGCTTATTGAGTCGGCGATTTGGCCACTCTCACCCGTACAAATCAAAGGACAATCCCTCGTGAACAGGAGTTCGTAACACACTCAGGATTAAGACTAAGTTACCTAGGTCATCCTAGTGAAATAGAAACCTAACTAGTTAACGGAGTTACATCTAGTGGTTACTATTTCGCGGTCCGGTCTTATGCAAACTCATTGCATAGGACACCCTCACTCGCATGTCAACTACATGAACGCGTTGGATCATTGCGTTTGTATCAAATACAAAGTGAGCCGTATCAATAGTATTACCAAGATAAGGTACTCAGCCTTATCCTTATACTATAGACCCTTTAAGCTGATCTTGAACATTGATCCCTGTATGTCTCTACATACTGTTCAAGACTCATTAAACAGCTTAGGATGTTAGTTTATTGGATTTGGGTTATTAAGACAAAACTAATAATTTAATCAATAACAATTATTACAATAATAACACTTTATTAATAACGGTCAATGGATTATATTTACAATCTACGAGTTTTAGGACATAAATCCCAACAGAAGCTAGGTAAGTAAAGTCGAGTCGTAGTCTTGATTCTGTATTTTGTTTCTTTTAGAAGGTTTATTTATCTAGAATCAATTGTACCTTTACAGTTTGTGTATCAACGAAGTCTCGTTTTATTCATATTCACATTTCGCATTTAAATTTTATGACTTGAGAAATCATTTATCGTACTAGGCGTTCAGTGTACTATCTTGCGAGAAGTATGCATTGAATGACTAGGCAACACCTCCCTACTTGGTCACATGAAGTAACATTAGAAAGGGCATGACATCTCACACTTATATTGAGTTTGCTAACATGATTCGCACTCAATTCTCTTATCCTATCAAAATCCTCCACACTAATAATGGCTTGGAGTATAAAGACTCCACTCTTCTTTCTTATCTCTCCAAAAAGGGCACTATTATTCAATGCTCTTGTCTCCACACCTCTCAACAAAATGGACGTGCTTAGCATAAAAATCTCCATATTCTTGACTCAGTTGTGCCTTCCTTCTTTCTGCCTCCTGTCTTGAGAAATTTTGGGGTGGGGCTGCTCTTAGATCCGTTTATACCATCAACCGTCTTCCTTCTTCTGTTCTACGAAACATTTCTCCATTCGAAAGACTATATGGTACTCCTCCCAACTACTTTAACATTAAAAATTTTGGTTGTGCGTGCTTTGTTCTTTTTCATCCTCATAAACACACTAAACTTGAACCACGTGCCCGCCTTTATTGCTTTCTTGCTATGGCATAAAACATAAAGGTTTTCGTTGTTGGGATCCTCTTTCCATCAAACTTTGTATATCTTGCCATGTCACCTTTTGGGAGCATACTATGTTCTCTCGTATGTCCTCATTACACACCTCATTCTCAAGTCCTCATCTTTTCTTCATTGATACATTTATTGACCTATTTCCTCTCTTTGAGTCTACTCTTGAAACTGAGCTTGCTCAAATTGCACTTGCTCCTGCAAACCCGAACCAGCCGCTTATGATCTCCAATGATGTTCCTGAGCCTACTCTAGATACTCATCTTCGTCATTCTACTCAGGTAAGGGAACCTTCAATTCATCTATAAGATTATCACTGTTTTTCCATTATTGTTTACCTTGTTGAACCTACCTCTTATCAAGAGGCAAGTGCTGACCCTTTATGGAAGAAAGTAATGAATAATGAATTGCAGACTCTTGAAAAGACGCACACTTGGGACTATGTTAATTTACCTCTTGGTAAAAGATTCATTGGATGCTAGTGGATTTACAAAATAAAGACTCACTATGATGGCACTATTAAGCGTTATAAAGCTCATCTTGTTGCGAAAGGATACTCTCAAGAATATGGTATTGACTATGAAAAAACATTTGCTCATGTGGCTTGAATGACATCTGTTCGAAGTCTGTTAGTTGTTGTTGCTGCCAAGCAGTGGCCTCTTCTTTAGATGGAAGTCAAAAATGCTTTCATCAATGGGACTCTATCTGAAGAAGTTTATATCAAGCTACCTCCTAGTACTTCTCCTCCTCCTCACAAGGTGTGCCTACTGTGTCGAGCATTATATGGTCTGAAAAAGGCTCCACGAGCTTGATTTTCCACATTTACCTCTACCATGACTCAACTTAGATTTGCCTCCAACTCTCATGACACTACGCTCTTTACACGACAGACACCTCATGGTATTGTTCTTCTTCTCCTCTATGTTGATGATATGATTATTACTGTTAATGATCCTGATAACATGTAGAAATACAAGTTATTATAGCCTCTTTTATTAGAACAATGAGGCCAACACAAGGAAGAAGTATATCAAAACTCATAGTTTATATTGAAATTAAACAAATACTTAGAAATAGACTTTACATAAGCATCCATGCTTGTTTTATCACACTTTACCATGTTTTAATGCAGGATTGACAAATATAAATGAGCTAGTGAATCGCAGAAGAATTTGCAAGGAGTTATGTGATAAAGACTTTCCTCGCAATCAACAGTCTCTTGGCAAGGAACCACGTCATTACGTGAGGAAGATTCACTAGATGATAAGAATGGTAGTTGAAGTTGATGTAACTTGACAAGGCTGCAATCGGCATTGACATGTTCCAAAGAATAGAAGTTTTCTACTGAAAAGCTACCTATAAGAGAACTTCATCCCTACCAAGAAGAGCACATCTAAATGGACCAACTGATACAGTCAGAATAGGCCACAAAATGCCTGAAGGGGCAAAAACTTAGAGAGAGTGGCAAAAAGGAATAGTCTTTCCGTCGTCTGTGAATAACTTATTCTTCTTCTCCGATTGGTTGTAAAAAATGAGAGTTGAGCTTCTGAGTATTAAAGATTCCACATTCCATTAGTCCTCTTAACTTGTAATACTTTCCATTCCCTTTTTCTACCATTTTTGCACTTCTTTATAATATATGTTGTTCATATTGTACAATGATCGAAGGTCTACATTCTTTATTATATTACATGTTTATACCTTTTCAATCCATCATTTCTTGACTTTTCATTTGTCAAAATGTTATTCGTAGTCTAAGTTTGTGATAAATTCTTGATAAGAAGCCTAACTTATAATCTTTATCACATTAGCTGAGCTATGTTCATCACTTGGCCAATGTCAATCGTCAACTACCCGAGAGGGCAACTAGCAGGGATAGAGCTAATGTGCAAGTTTAGAGACAAACTCCACCTTGGCGAGATAACTTTCATCATTGTATCCCGAGAGGCGAACCGGTGTGAACATTAGGCACTGAGAGGTTGTTGTCTTTAATTGCTAAGTTCTATAAGTATTATAAGTGAATTCTCCTAGACATGTCTCGCCTAATCACGCTTAGTCACTTGGATCCCGAAAGGTGAGCAAGTGTGGCATCTAAAGACTTCAAGAGAAGCTCAGCTTAATCATAAGCTAGTTAAGCATGTTATATCGAGTCAAGGCCATCGCATAGCTTAATCGCCTAATAATGCGTAGACATTCCTTCACTCCTTTCTCAAATACAAGTTAGTTCCCAACACCCCACAAACCATCTTAATCCCCCTTCACAAAATCTCTAGGCATAATTGAAGTAGTTATAGTTCATTTTTACATTATTTTATCAGATATTTAAAACGTAAGTCTAAAAGACTTAGTGAGGTTTTATGAAATCCTTTTCGCAATGTCCTTTGATAAATCCTTTTCGCCAAATTATAAATTCCAACACAAATTAGTTTTTTGATAAACACTTAATTTCGCAAAACATATCAAAACGCATGTAATCATTTTTACACTAAAGTTAGCTCGCAATTCACATCAATATTCATTTTGTATAAACACCCATTAGTCAATTATTCTTTTCGCCAAGGATCCTGAATCGTTCTCTACGCTTGGTCCCATTATCTCGCGTTTAGACTACTGTATCAACAACATCTAAGAACATACAGATTCGTCCTTGTTGCTCAGGTCGCTAAGCTTTATACGCTTCTTTCAACGCATAAGCTAGCTTCTTATCACCATGTAGCCCCGTACACTCCATGGTGTGGCCTTGACTCTTTATGTGCACATAAAAGTTAACATCATCTCAAAGAAACAACTAATGGTTTGAAAACCATTTTATAGTTTTGAAATCATAATCATCAAATCAAGCTTTAACATTATAAATCATGCTTGAAAACATATAAACTTTTCATAGAAATCTCTTTTGAAACACTTCTCATTTGAATTCTTCTTTCAAATCAGTAAAGAGAAATCATAACAAAGTCTTTAACATAAATTCATTTGAAAGAAAACACTCACAAAACTTTGAAAGAAAAGCACTCACCACACTTCACCAAAGATCCTCCTCTTCCTTCTCTTTTCGAGGAGCCTTCTCAAGGAACAAACCGCTGCACTTAACACTTGGTTTTTTCTCTTCTCGCCAAAGCAAAACAGCAGCATTTTAGCTTTTTTTTTTTAATAAAATCTTTTGTGCTTACTTAATGATCAAGTCCTCTTATTTATAGAGCCCTTAAACTAACTTAGTCATGCATAAACTCTTCTCAGTTCGCCAGCTCCTACTTAAAACTTTACACGTGTAAATTTAATATTTAACCCAACCATGCTTAACTCCTTAATCTTACACCTTAACCCCAGTCAAATCATATTTGACATTTTCTTCGCCATACCTTACTTCTCATCTAACTGCATACCGCGAATAACTTTAACCACTAAACATTTCTCGTCAATAACCTTATCGTGTGGTTATATTTTTATTACAAGAAACCTTCCTCGCGAACTAACCAACTTTTACTCGCTTAGAACTCTTATCACAAACTTAAACTTCAAGGCTTCCTTGCAGACTTCTTCTCCTCGAAACACTCGGTTCTTATCGCGAAGACTACCCAAAATGCCTAGTCTAACATTTAGTCAAAACTTCATTTCTTAACTTACACGAAGTCTCTTAACCTTGAGAGCGGTTAGACTTATAGACCCTACCGCAAACCCTCTTCTTTTCTTAAAATTTCCTCCCGAATTAACTTCTAAATAGTAAAACATATACTTAACCATAAAATATTTTATCGCTTAATCCTTTCTACGAATTTATTCAAATGCTAACTTTTGTCACACCCTAAACTGCAATACGACCAAAACATCGAAATAATGGGAATAGGATGCGATTTAGTTTCAACCTTGAATTTTTCTTATTGACTAATTCAACTTCAATTCATTTTAAACTACCAAGAGAAAACATAACACAACAGAAGTCGTATTGAATGCCAAACACATTCAAAGACATTCTTAATATGAAAAACTTAACGGGATCAAGTCAGCCAAAACTTACACTTTATTAATAACATTCGTTTAGATGAACATAACTTACAACACTTCGACTTAAGGTTACATTAAATAAACTCTTAAACGCCTAGTAGTTTTCTCATCTTGCTGCAAATCCTTCAACATTCTTCTCTACTTGGCCTAAACACCTGATCCTGAAAGATAGATTTTAAAAACGTAAGTCTAAATGACTTAGTGAGGTTTTATGAAATCCTTTTCGCAATGTTATTTGATAAATCCTTTTCGTCAAATCATAAATTACAACACAAAACAGTTTATCAATAAACACTTCATTTTGCAAAACATTTCATTTAGCATAAACCTTTCTTTATGCTTAACAAATCATTTCGCCAAGGATCCCAAATTAATCTCTACGCTAGGTAACATAACTTCGCGTTTAGACTACTGAATCATCAGCATCCGAGAGTATCTTGATTCGTTCTTGTTGCTCAGGCTACTAAGCATCATACGCTCCTTTCAATGCATAAGTCAATTTCTTCACCACGTAGTCTTGTACACTCATGGTGGCCTTTATTTCTTTATGTGCACATAAAAGTTAGCTTATTCAAAGGAAGTAACTAATGGTTTGCAAATTATATCATAAATATTAAGATCAAGTCATGCTTTGAACATCATAACACTCTTTCATATAAATCTCTTTTAGAATTATTTTGGATCGAAATCATTAACTCAAATCAGTAGAGATTTATAAGGAAACATTTGACATAAAATATTAAGGAAAACACTCACAAAACTTTGAAAGAAAAGCACTCACTCTTCAACTTTCCTCTTCTCGTGAAGACCAAGTGGCAGCACTTTAGCATTTCAACAAGACTCCGATCATCCTCTACTTAGTTACCCAAATCCTCTATTTATACTATTCTTTTAATCTGGATTAGTCATCCCTAGTTCTTTATCTGATTGCCAACTCCTACTTCAACTTTACACTTGTAAAATTTCTATTTATTTTAGTCATGTTTAAAACCTTAATCTTACAAGTTAACCCTTGTCAAATCAGATTTGACATCTTCTCGCCAAACCTTTCTTCTCGCCTAATACCATTCCGCGAATAACTTCAACCACTTAACAGCTTCCTAAGGTCTTATTGCATAACTTTTTTTTGCAAACTACCAACTTTCCTCGCGAAGATTTTGTGAGCGTTTAGATTTAGAGGTCTTATCATAAATCCTTCTCGCATACTGCCATACCTTAAGTTCTTGACACGTACTAAAACTAAAACTCCTTCTTGTCCAAAACGTCAAGTTAGATACTTAGTCAAACTCTTGCCTTTTAACTTTTAATTTAGGTTCGGGTCTTACAATTCTTTAGTATTTAACCGAAATTTACTTCTTAACGCGAAGTCTCATTTCAAAACGTCTACTCTATTCTAAAAAGCAAAATTTCAAAACAACCAGATTTTAAATTCTTATCCTCAATTTAAAAACAGATCTTACCGTTTGTATCAAAAATTTGTTGGCAGTCTCATCTATGTAACATATGTTTTTCATATTGTTAGTTAGTTTATTGACTTTGGTAAGTAATTGACTGAGACTAGATGGCAAGACTTTGATTAGGGAGGGTATAAATGTAAATTATACAAATTAAGAGTAATTACTTCCCTTGTCTTATTTACTTGTATAGGTTGTGTATTTATCTTCTCATTATTCTCATGTAAATCACTGATTATTCAATCAATATCAATAAAATATTACCCACACAATATATAAATAAACATATTATTTATTAAAATATCATTTATGTCCTTGTACTCAAATTTTGTTTAAATTTAGATTTTAGTCCATATACTATCAAATGTTCAATTTTATTAATTATAAAAAAAATTAAAAGTAATAAAAATTAATAGTCTACAATAAACCAATAGTATAGACTAAATATAAAATTGATTAAAAGTTCATAAATTAAAATTCAACATTGAAAAATACAATAACTAAAATTCAACAAACTATAAAGCATAAGGACTAAAAGAATACATTAACTATTCTAGAACAACAAAACCTTAATCTTACAAGTTAACCTTTGTCAAATTAGATTTGACATCTTCTTGTCAAACCTTTCTTCTCGTCTAATACCATTCTGCGAATAACTTCAACCACTTAACAGCTTCCTAAGGTCTTATCGCATAACTCTTTATGCGAATTACCAACTTTCTCGCGAATACTTTTTCTCTTGTGAGCGTTTAAACTTAGAGGTCATATCATAAATTCTTCTCGCAGACTGCCTTACCTTGAGCTCTTGACATGTAATAAAATTGAGAAACCGAGTGACTAGAAAAAGAAAAAAAAAAAAAAAAAAAGGAAAAAGACAAAAGGTGAAAATGGAAATTGTAATGGTAATTAGGAAAAAAGAAGAAGGGTAGAAGAGTAAATAATAAAGAAAGAAAAGTCTAGATTCAAATCATTTAAACTAGAGGTGGAGCGCTCTTATCGATATCATACTAATTCTCCTTCCTCCGTCCTTTTACGATTAAAACTTCAACCAAAAAACCCTCTCTTCTTAGTCTTCTTTCTCTTCTCCGTCCGGTGGCCGCCGTCTCTCTCTCTCTCTCTCTAACTTTCTCTCTTTAGGTTTATACTTCATACTTCTTCTTCTCAATCGTTTCCTTGATTATAAAGACTACTGCATTTGATTACCTTCTCCAGTACTCACCAATGGCGGATCAGCTAACCGATGACCAGATCTCTGAGTTCAAGGAGGCCTTCAGCTTGTTTGACAAGGACGGCGACGGTTCGTTCTTTTTCTATTCTATTTTCTTTTGATTCTGCGTTGCTTTTCCTTCTGCGTTGCTCTTCCTCCTCATCTTCTCGTCACTCTACCAGATCTTTGTTTTCCCTTGGATTTCGGTTTTCTATATCTATTCGTTTCGTTTGGTGTCGGATCTCTGCATCATTTAGCGGATTTTATTTTGATTTATAAAACGTAGAATCTCTGTTATCCTGTGATATGATGATTAGTCCTTCTGAATCTTAGTGAAAAATTAGGATATTACGAATTTGGATTCACTCAGTTTCTGTTTTGGCTGTGATCGTTCAGGTTGTATCACAACCAAGGAGCTTGGTACTGTTATGAGGTCGTTAGGTCAGAATCCAACAGAGGCGGAGCTTCAGGACATGATCAATGAGGTGGATGCTGATGGAAATGGAACAATCGACTTTCCAGAGTTCCTAAACCTCATGGCGAGGAAGATGAAGGATACGGACTCCGAGGAAGAGTTGAAAGAGGCATTCCGTGTGTTCGATAAGGATCAGAATGGATTCATCTCCGCTGCTGAGCTCCGCCATGTGATGACAAATCTTGGCGAGAAACTGACAGAGGAGGAGGTGGATGAGATGATCAGAGAAGCTGATGTGGATGGCGATGGGCAGATTAACTACGATGAATTTGTGAAGGTCATGATGGCCAAGTGAGCTTCATCATCATCCTTCTTCTACTATCTCATCAACAGCACTCAATCATAATAATCTTACTCAAAATCCAAAAAAGAAAAAAGAAAAAAGAAAAAAATAGGGATGATTGTTGACTTTATTATATAATTGGATCATCCAGTTTGTGGGTAAGTCCTTTGATTGCTATCATCCATCAATCATGAGTTTAAATCAAAATCAATGTTAGGGAAATTAGTTGTTTGTTGTGTTTGTGACGTTTTGAATTTGAATATGTATTGTCATCATCGTTATCAATCCATGTGATAAAAGAAAAAGTGTCTTTGCTGTTCCTCTTTTTGCTTTTTTTCCCCTGTTTTCTCTTGTCTCCTTGCCAAAGTCAGTGCTTTAAACAGGATTCAAATATGGTTGGAAGTGTTTTTTTTCTATTGTTACATCATTTGAAGATTTTGGCATACCATTCTATTTTTAGAAGAATCTTGTGTTTAGATCACGAAATTACTCTCTCCCCCTCAGTATTGATTGACTAGACTATTGCAATAACAAATAATACACACATTAGGTTCTTTCTTGGTGAAAGACCATGATAGACTGTTATTACAGTAGACTCATATTGTAGGTCTAACATGGTTCATATTGATAAACATTTATATTTGTAATGTAACACAGTTCAAATTGATACCGATGAACAATTATATTTTGTTAATATTTTTCTCATTATTCACAATCTTAAGAATCCATATGCTGAAAAATCATACCCTACGGAAGGGGAGAAAAAAAGCCAATAGAAGGCAAACTCTCAAGACATGGTTTTGGAATTTGAGATTACAAGCGCTAATGGATTTTGCGAATAAAGGAGTTGCTAATGGATTTTTGGATTTTGCAAATGAAACGGGTGCAACTTCTATGATACTATGTTGGATTGTCAATTCAATGGTTTGTTTGACATCTCTTCTAAGGGTGGTATTTTTGGACATGAAATGAGTTATTGTAATCTAGTTTGATTAGAATAGTTTATGTTTAAGGTATAAATTATTTTAATTTAGGTTATAATAGTGTGTGTAAACTATTTCAGTTTAAACTGTAGCAAATAGTAAGTGTTTACTTGAAAATTTCAAATTGAAAATTTATTCTAGTTAATTAGAGGTTTTTAATCCGAACTTAATATAGCCTTAGATAATTCAGGTTTAGTGTGAGAATTTTGAACCTTACCTTTTTTATTTAAAATGGATTAAATCTTTATGCACTTTAGATTTTTAGTATTGCTCAATACATTTCAGTTCCAAAGCCTAAAAAAACAATTAAACAAATTGTTATTAAGACCATAATCAAATTGTATTTTCAATACCATAATAATTTAAGGAAAACCTAAGCGAAATTTATGCAACATTTTTAATAACTGGAAAAGGAAATGTTGAAGAAAGAAGTCAACTCCATGAGTGATTCAGCTGATGAAAGTGTGTTCCTTACATGTTGGTTGCACAGCATAACACTTCTGTTTTAACTCTCGATTCTAAATTCTTAATTTTTTGTTCTTCTAAGCGCCCATCTTTATCGAACAAGAGAGCTAACCTTAATAAAACCCTGCCATTAATTGACCATCCATTTTTTTAATTCAATTCAAAATAACAAAACATCACAATCTCTTCAAACTTTTCTTTCTTGCATCTATCTTCTTCTTGCCAACCTGCTGCATTTTTAAGTGTCCACTTTCCTTCTTCACCATTGCTGCTGCTGCTCCACCCACACCGGAGCCTCCGACTCCTGATTCCGAGGCTAGTGCTGTAACAACATTTGGCTGCTGCTGCTCCTGCCCACTTCTCACTACGGTAATAGAATTGGCAGTTGGACATGCCAAAGGCAATGCAGTGGCAGATGCGTTTTTCAGATCTGTACTAAGTGCTGACGCATTCGTTGGGTCCACATTGAGGGCGGTTGTCGACTCAGAGATGGCTCCAGTCTTGAATTTTGGCTTTGGTTTTGCATGGATTCCTGTATAGAGCCTGGGAAAGCAAAACGAAAGTTGGCTGCTTGTTATTTTGATCATACCATCGTTTTTATCTTTTAAAGGATGACGTTACAATTTAATAGAAAATTAAATTTTTTATAACAAATATAGAACAAAGGAGTGGATGTGAGAAAGCAGACAGATTTGGTTCAATAGTTATTTGAATTTTGGGTTTTGAAAATAAATTAAGCTTAGCGTTCAAATTAAAAACCATACTGAGAATAAGAAAATTGGGTGGAAACCAACATAAATTTCAAAAATAGAGTCAAACAATAAAATCACTTCCACCAGAAGCCTCCTCTTCTTAAGTGCTCTTGCACGGTTTCCAGGGATTCTAAAATTTTCACATAATGCTTTAGACGTCGAATACTTTGAAAGGACTTTTAGCCGTTTCAATAGTCGAGCAAGTTCGATCTCAGTTTGAATAGTTACTATTGGGTCCAACATCACATGGGTGTTGAAAAATAAAGTAAGCTTAGCGTTCAAATTAAAAACCATACCTCATAACAAAATTGGGTGGAAACCAACATAAATTTCAAAAATAGAGTCAAACAATAAAATCGTTTCCAAAACATCACATGAGTGCACCAATAAAATCAACTGAATCCTATCTAAATAAACAATAATAACCATTCCAGCGTTTCCTATCACCTTATATTGATAAAACAGATAATTTGGAGAGGGGCCCGACTAACCTGGCATGTCTGGCATACTCATCATAATTTTCAAGCAGCATCTTGCCAGCTTGTTCATTCAAAGCTGATTCTGGAAATGGTTCAATCAGTAGACACCTAACAACCTGTTCAACATAACACCTATTTAGATTCTGAAACGAACAAAACATATTAAACTGAATTCAATATACTAAAGCATTTGTAAAAACAGTTCTCTTCAGTCAATGAGGATATCAGGCAAGAAACATGATAGTGGCCACAAATTTGAAAAAGTAATTACAATTAAAACATGTCGCAATCCGAGGCTTGGATTCCAATCCTTCTTTAAAGTGTTGACACAAATCTCGCCATTGGTTGCAATGTTCGGATGAAAGATCTTTGTAAGGAAGTAACCTATAAAGAAATTAATAAAAGATGAGGTAATAGGATCCAAGAGAAGCATAAATTCAATTTATCGACTAATCATACAGATTAGATCCTCAGATAAATATAGTCCACAAATTGAACTCAGCTATAGGCTAAAGCTGTTAATTCACAAATTATACCAAATCATTATCAGAGCAAACCTTTGGGAGGAGAACATGGGAAATCACGGGACAATATCAACTTCATGCGGAAGAGACCATTTTCGTAGGGAGTCCCCACTGCAAGTGAAACAATCACAATGCAGTAAGAAAAGTGAGCTCCATGTCAAAGAGATGAACTTCATTTAAAAAAGGATAAATGACATGCCTGGGCCTTCAATATCAGCAAATATTGTTGAGAAGTCATCATCGTTAACAACTACTTTTATGCCTTCAGGGGGGGATTCATCAAGGCTCTTCAACTCCTTTGCAAGTTGCTTAATAACATTTGGTGGAAGATTTTCATTAGTGGCCTGAATCAAATTGAAAGGTATGCACCATTAATGGGGTACAGCAGTAGACAGAATGAGAAACTGTTTTTCATCCGAGGATCAAAGCATCATTAGCTGTTTGTATCTTAATTAAACATGTTCTACATCAAAACCATTCATAAAATCGAGTAACCAAACCAGGAGATAAAGGTGTGAAAATATATTCTTCCTAATTGTTTCTTTTACACCCAGTCACTCCTGAAGCCGAAGTTAAAGGGAACGTAATGCATTCAAAAAGTTATATACAGAGTTCTCAATCTTTTGGAGTGGAGGCATGGTTTGTCAACTACAAGCCTGAGTCCTTTGCCCTCTCTCCTGTATCGTCTTTATTCTCTCCCTCGCCAACAGACTTCCATGCTCAGGAAATCTAACTAAAAATTGTTCACAAGTACACCTTCAAATTGATAGCATAACCACATCCCTCTGTACACAAGTATACCTCTCCAGTCTCCAGGGTGGGTCATTAAAGTATATGATGTGCAATAGGCCAAGAATTACCATATCCAGTGGGGGAAAACAGAGCACTTCTACACAACTGCTAAATTGAATAACTTTTTTCAACAATCAACAGAAACTGGACTGAAAAACTTCCACTTGGTGAGTGTAAGCAATCCAGAGGCAAAGAAGAACCTGCACATGGAATTGGAAGTTTAACATACAAATTGCAAAATGAAGTCAGACTTTAGTATATTATTGATGTAAGTTGAGATACATTCAGAACATAAGAATAGGGCATCTGTACTCAATTCATGTTGCTTTGCAAAGGAACAACAAATATCTCTAGGGTCATGAAACATCGAAACCTTTAATAAACTTAAAGGTGCAGTACTAAATAGGTGCCAGAGTAAAATCTTTAGAATGCTCATTGCAGCCTTAGTCAAGCTTCTGCCCAATTTCAAGAGAAATGTACATGACTTGTGACCTAAATCTTCTCCAGGACACCTAAGCTTTTGGAATGCAGCAAATCAAGGAAATTGAAGAATTGACACAAT
Source organism: Cucumis hystrix (assembly GCA_025688845.1). Classification (NCBI taxonomy): domain Eukaryota; kingdom Viridiplantae; phylum Streptophyta; class Magnoliopsida; order Cucurbitales; family Cucurbitaceae; genus Cucumis; species Cucumis hystrix. The sequence continues at coordinate 2,898,752 of CM046890.1, forward strand.
TGATTGAACAAATTCAGAAGGGATCCACCCAGCAAAATGACAAGAGAAATATGCATGTAGGTTGTCCAAATTTAAGATCCTATACCACCTTTGTACAAAGGTATTCTTACACATCCCAAGCATAAACATAAAACAACAATAGTTAGTAACTTGGTACTGGTACATTTGCCACACATACCAAACAGCATATGTTGCCACTCATTGCATAACTGCAGGTTTAGGTTGTAACAATTTCAGTCGACGGGAGGAGAGGTCACAACTAAGATGGGCATTCAGTTAAGGATTCAATCCTAGACATTACCATTTTCTGATGGACCCACAGACATTGAGCAGCATAGATGCCAGACATTATACCAAATAACTGTTGATTTCAACATCAGAACTCTTAAATAAAAAAGTCAAATTATTAACAGCTTCCACATTCCCAGGTCTTTAAGCTTCTATGATCTAGATGTTAAGCATAATCCTACAAAGGTCACATCACCAAGATGAAGAACAAAAAGGAAAAGTGTTACTCATACTAAAAAATAAACACAGGCAACACACTTTGAAATCAATAGCAAGCAATCAACCACTGATTTGAGCATACTTTTCAAAGCATTCAAAGTTAACAAGACACGATGCAAGAATATACGAATAGAGCTCCAAAATCAAACATCAGAAAAAAAAAGCATTTAATTTCAGAAAACACTTCGGGTTACTAAAACCCCAAAAGAGAAGTTTCACAGGGAAACTAAAGCATTGTTAGAACTCTTTATTCCCATAAAGCAGTGTCTCGGAGCCGCGATTCATGGAAGTGATACACGAATCAGATGCCGCGGCTTTTAATTAATAAAAATACTGAAAAAGAAGTGCAGTGATTGCTAAGACTAACTCCAAATTCGCAAACTTTAGAATCGGAAGAACAAACCCTGATAGAAACAAATGTTCCAATCGACAGCAAGAACAACCAAGAAAAACCCTAATTCTCCAAAATCCCTCATCCCCATTTACACATTCAAAATAAAGTAACAAGAACAACAAGCCCATTTATCCTAATCGGAAAGGAATCAAGAAATTAGTAACTAAAGAGATCGAAAACAAGATGATCGAAATGAGATTGTGAGCAGAAACATCATAGAGTGAGAAAAACAAAAGTCAGAAACGAATCAAAGGGGTTGGTGTTAAAGTGAGAAAAAAGAAAACCCAGATGAGGAAAAGACTACCTTTGAAAACTCTCCGTGGCTCTGATTATTCTCAGGAACCAAACTCAGAAAGAAGAAGAATGGGCGGAAACAGAGACGATGAGAGTATTGAGATAAAAGAAAAAAGCTTCTTTCCTTGAAATGATTGATTGAGGATTTAGAGGGGAGCGTTTGAATATTTATTTATGGATTATAAATTTTTATTATAAAAAACTGATGTAATAAATTTAAATATATATTAGTGAACATAAACAATGTTTTTTTCCAAGATGTTAGCTGTCGTAATTTGTATTATCAATTCAAGATTTTAAATTTGATTTTTTTACTCTAAATATTGTCAGAAAAAAAATTTCTTCACAATCTCAGTATCAACTAGAATGAATGTTTGTGTTATGAGATTCCACGTTTAAAGTTTGATCTCACTCCACATAGTTAAAAAAAATTGTTTGATAGTTATTAAATTGGTTCAAAAAGCAGTTGGAGATGCATTCAAGTTTTTTTTTCTTGAATTAAGTTTTATAATTATTAATTCAATCATATAGATTTTATTTTCTATAGTTTGTAAGTGTTTTTAAAATTTAAGTGTTAATAAGTTTAAAGTTCAAATTCTTATATTTCACCCGATTTTCAAAAATATCAATAAATTTTGAAAAAATTTAGATTTGCAAAGAATAGAAAATAAAAAATATATATTTTTGATGGACCCCACTCTATTAAATTTAATTACCTATTGCTTTATTATTATTATTTGCCTACTCTTTTATTTTGGGTTCATTTACTGTTATTCAATTAACTTCTGTCAAATCATGATTCATATTAGTCTTAATAAACCATTCATTTCCACATCACCAAATCACTCATTTTAACAAACAAAAAAACGCAATGAAAGAACCTTTTGTAAAAGTTGTGAAGTGTGGTTGGATAATGATTTAGTTTTTTTATAAGTAAATGTTCATTTAATTTTAAAATAATTAAAAATATATTTTTAATAGTTTTATCATTTACAATCATTTTTCATTGAAAAGTTGTTTTTGTTTTTCCAAAATTTAACTAATAACTCAACTATTTTTATTTTAAAAAGATGAAATTCATCACTAAAATTGTGAAGAAATCAACGTTGATTATTTCTGTTTTGATTAAGAATTTAACTATTTTACCAACAAAAAATGCAAATCATTCTAGGTTTCAAAAACTACAAACAACAATGAAATAATTCAACCAAAGACATTTATACATTTGTCTTCCAAGGCCAAATTATTGTACTTACTACCAATCTGTTTTAAGTTTTTGAAGTCTTTCTTATTTATTTCTTTCTAATTTTCTTGGATTGCTATTTCCCCTCACTAAATTTTACTTTGTAAAAAATAATAATAATATAACAATATAGCAATAAGTTATTCTGCATGTGAATTTTATTTTGGCCCCCTCTAAATTCAAATCCAGAGTCATCAACCCAACGAATTTTTAAAAAGAAATACAATAATAAATAAAATTAACTAAAACTAATTAAGCTAAAAATTGCCCAAACCATCCTCAACTATGAGATTTGTTATCCTCAACTATAAAAAAAAAATACAATAACATCTCAACTTTTTTATTTGGAAAATTGTATAGGATAACAAATTAGTTTAGCTATTTTGTAAAAATGTCTTTAAGGTTTGTGATTTTGTAAATATAGCAAAAATAATAAAATTCATGCTTTTATATGCGTAGGCTGAATTTTATTTTTTGTCATTTTCATAAATAATAAAGTATGTATGCTATAAACTTAATTATTATAATTTGTTTTTCTATTTTTAAGTGCCCCATTTTATCTTGGTGAATCATATACCGATATTTATGATTGCTTATAATTACATATCAACTTATAACTTTATCAATCTACCAATGCAATTTGTTAAAACTTTACATTTACCTTTGTTTATTAGCATATATATATATATATATATATTATGATATTTTTTTAAATAACATCCAATAGAATTTTAATTTTATAAAGAAAATTAACAAAAAATAATTAAACTGTCACTATAAAATTGAAAGGATTCAAAATATTAGCATATATGGCAACATTTTAAAAAAATTAAAAATATAGTAAATTTTGTCAAAGTCTATCAAAAATATCAATTGGTAAACTTACATTTGCCCATCTTCTCTCCTCCAAAACTTAGGTGTTCTTAGGGTCAAAACTCATAAATGAATGCATAGGTTTATAAAGGAGACTTCCAACATTGCTATCTAAGTAATGGCGGTAATGAATATTTTGAATAAAATAATAATAAATATTTGCTAATTCAATTTTTTTGTTTTAAAGTTTAAAAAGAAATTAAATTGATAAAAAAAATTGTAGTAGAATGGAAGAGCAAAATTGAACATAAGAAATAAAGATGTATAAAATTTTCATGTAGATTACATAATTAAAATATTAACACGTCATAAATTGACGAGTTTGACATCACCATCGAGAAGCATGAAATCAATTATTAAAGCATTAATGTTATTATATCAATATAAATTTTTTTATTACAGATATATTGATATCAATATTAACATACGGTTGAATGCGACAACTAACAAATTAATGGGGCTAATTAATAAAACTAAAAGTTTAGGGATGTAATTGTAAATAAATTACATAATTGATGGGGGTAATTGATCAAAATAAAGGAAAATTGACAAAACTAGCATCTCTTTAATTTTATATTGTAAAAGTAGCACAGTTTTAGAAAGCTCGTAATTTTGTTTTTCTCGGGATCAATCTTAGTTGAGATCAATCCCAAGATTATTCCAAAATTTAAAGAACTTTTCGAAGGATTTATCTCGGTCTCTCTTGGTCGAGTGCATCACCGAGATTGAACTTTAATTTAAATTAATTGGCCTAAAAATGAATAACCCCCAATAAAAAAATGAGTTGATGAAATGAGTGATGGAGGAACTTCCATGTTGGTCATTTTCTTTAATTTATGGCTAAGATATTTTCCTAAAAACAAATAAAAAGTGTCTAGGTCTTAGTTTTTAGTTTCCATTTTAGCTTATGTTTTTAAATTCGAGGACATCTCGAGGCAACCTTAGACCGAAATCATATTATACAATGCTAATGTTTTTTAGCTTGGGGCCATCTCGGAACAACTTTGGTCTGAGATCAATGACATAATTGCTTATGAAAACATGGGGACATCTCAAGATAAATTAGCCCAAGATCATACTACTAGCTTATGTTTTTTTAGCCTGAGGCCATCTCGGGGCAACCAGAGCCCGAGATCATATTACATAATGCTTATATTTTTTAGCTCGGGGCCATCTCAAAGCACCTTTGACTCGGGATCATTGACATAATTGTTTAAATTTTTCAATTTGGTGCATCTTGGGGCCACAATGGTCCAGGAACAGTTAACCTAAATGCTTCGAGAAGAGTATGATTTAATGTATCACCCTGTTGGGATTTATGTGTTCTAAATTATCATAATTTATTAGTTGATTAGTTTAATTATTAATTATGCAATATTAATTTGTCTATAATTGGAAAAATCCAAGTTTATTGTATGATCTCGGATCAAAAAAGATTTTAGAACACATAAATCCCAACAAAGGCTCTCGTGAAAAATTTGGCCCGAGAAGAGTTAACCTCAATTTCAAAATTTTAATGAAAAACACCCTCTCTTGATTACGCACTTGGCCAAGAGAGATAGAGAAATTTCCTTCAAAGAGTTTTTTAAATTTAGGAAGAATTTTGATTTACCCCAAGAAAAATAAATTTACGAGTTTTCTAAAAGTGTGCTACTTTTTGAAATATAAATAAAAAATGTACTGATTTTGTCAATTTCTCCCAAATAAAAGCTACTCTGTGTGACTATAACAAACTCATTCAAGAGTGGTGGTTTGTACAATTTTATTTAAAAATAATACTTAAATATCATTTTTCATCTTTGTACTTTGAGACCATTTCTATGTTTTAAGAGTTTTTTAAAAATAGAAAAAATTGACAAATTATTTACACCCCGTTAATATTTTTATAAAGTGTAAATATTTTATCAAATATTCTATTTTTTACCATTTCCCTTATTTTATATATATATAAAGAATAAGTCTCTATTACTTTGATTAGTTTATTTATTTACATTTTGCAAATCTATTAAGTGATATGCAAAAAAAAGAAGTAAAAAAACCGACAACAAATTACAAATCACAACCACAAAAGAGAGAAGTAAAGAATAAAAGAGAATGAGTAGACGCACTGAGAAGAACTATATAACACATCTCAAGAAGAAAGATTTCAATAGGAAAAACCAACATAGAACAATATAGAATAATAGAGGCACACTCCAAGTTAAGTATCTAAAAAATCACTTAGGACGGGTGCAAGGTGGCACCATGAACATGAAAGTTACACTATCCCCATAAATGATAGATAACAACATACCATTGAAATTTCATGTACAATTTATTGTTTATTAGTAGCTAACTTCTTGGAATTTGAAATCTTTTTTTATATATTTTTTAAAAAAAAATTATTATTCTTACGATAAAAACAGACTTGAAATAATTCATTTTAAGTATACAAAATAAAATTGGATGAGTTATACCATACATAATAAAACAATATTTTAATCTAGTAACAATAGCACTAAAATATAGAATGGTTAAATAAGTTTGTGTTTATTTAGTCCCTAAACTTTAAAACAATATTTAATAGGTTGTTAAAACCTTCATGTGTGTTAGTGTGTATTTAATAGGGGTGTAATTGGGTAGGGTCGGTTTTTCTTCAAACCCAACCGGACTCGAATACATGAATGGTTTATTGATGGAGCCCGACCCGAAATCGGGTCGAGTCTTTTTCTTTTTTTCTTTTTTTAACCTGTCCTTCTTTCTTTATTTCTTTCTTTCTTTCATAATACAGACAACTACTCTCAATGTACAATGGTATGATAATAATCAATTCATAGTAGTAAAATCTAAATCTAAATCTAAATCTATAACACAATTTTTTAGTTCAACAAATGTTTAGTCGAGAACTTGAACGTCCAACCTCAATAGAAAGAAGTAATGTGTTAAACGCTAATCTCAAGTCATGTTAGCAACTAAATCATAATCCATTACAATTTGATAGAATCAATAGTGGTTTTATCCATACTCCTAACCAATCAAACTAAAGAAAGACACAGTTAGAACTTGTTCAGAAATACTGTAATGAAAGGAAGATAGGAGTTTGTCGCTAGGTATTTGACCAAATAGGATCGTCCAGTTCCTATAGAACCTATCACTAAAATACCCGAGGAGAGGGCTAAGCGGAGCGAAAAGGGTTTTCCATGAGATGGGAAATGAAAACTATTAGCCCCACACGAGGTTTGTTTCCAAACGAACAATTTCAACGAAATCTTTCAATTTCTTATTTTACTATGTTCAACTTTATGTATTCCTCTATCCGTAGAGTACATTGAATGTACAGAAATGGCTATAACAGAGTTTCTGTTGATGAAAGCTTGACAAACAAACAGAATGACTAAGCAACTAACTAGGACATCATTCAACAAAGAACAAATGACCTTGAGGAGGAAATTCTAGCTTAAACATAGATGCCTCTAGTGCATTCAGAAGCAGCTATATGTCCCCTGTCAGAAAAAGAAACATCACAACAAATCGATTTAGATGAGTATCAAATGAAATAATAAGTCTTTTCCTTTGGAAAATGCAAACAAAATGCAGAAACAGATTCAGACCAACACTCTTTAATGTTGAATTGAAGAGGGTAAAGAACTAGCTTGTACAATTATTCATTAAAACAATAATTCACATAAGCCCAATTTGTACCTAGGATCAAGAACTACAGAAACATATAACAATAAATTGGTCTTCTCACTTGTAGTTATACCCCATTACTTGTTGAATTTTGTCTGCATGTTTAATGTCATTTGACTCAATAATGCATTCTCATACAACGAGTATTTACGAATTATTTCTTGGATCAAACAAAGTTCGTGAAAAAATATATTTGAAGTCACATACATAGATGCAGAAAACTTCATTGTTACTTCTGAAAAAGTTTTTAGAAACTTTACACACTTTGGCATTATCTCAATCTTCAACAATAGGAATATAATGCTTTGGCAAATAACTAGGGTCGTACTCTAATTTTTCAAACGTCTTTTGACACTTAATTGCTCCATCCAACATAGTAGAAGTAGAATTCCATAGTGTTGGAACATCCATCGTAAGACAATTTTTTGTTGACATTTTATCTTCTTTAGGAATGTAACGCCAAAAAAAAAAAAAAAAAGGGTAATAATAAAAATAATAATAAATTTTTATTTTTATTAAATATTATTATTATTATTATTATTATTATTATTATTATTATTATTATTATAATAATAACAAAAAAAAAGAGAGAAATTTCTCTCTCTCTCTCTCTCTCTCTCGCGACAGCCCCCCCCCCCAATCTCCTTCTTTTTTTTTCTTTTCTCTTTTCTTCTTCCTTCCGTGTGCCCTAGCTTCACGCCGGCCGCCATCCTCTCCCCTCCTCCTTTTCGTTCCGGTGAAGCCCAGGTAGCCGCAGCAGCCGCGCCGCGCCTCCGTTAGCGAAGCCCCACCGCACGCAGCCGCGAAACCCAGCCGCCCAGCCGCTCCTCTTCTTCCGTCCGACAGACGAAGCTGCCGTCCAGCCCAGCCGCACGCCGACGCCCAGACCTGCACGTCCCGCCGTCGCGCCGTTCCCCAGCCGCACGCCGACGCCTGGATCTGCACGTTCTGCCGCCCGCTGCCGTCCCAGCCGCCGCCTGACTCCATACGCGAAGCCCAGCCGCCACCGCCTGCCTCCGTCTCAGATCTGTCCGCGCGTCCTTCTCCATCCAGCCGCAGATCCGACGTCCATGTTGTAACTTCATTGGTAAGGATGAAATTGATGAATTTGGGGATTTCCATTGAAAATTCGATTTGTGGATGTTGTTAAATTGACTGCTTGGATGTTCAATTTTACGTTGGGGGTAACGCTTGAAGTCGTTGGGTTCACAACGAACAATTGTTAATTGGGGCTCGTTTTGTGAAATTTAGTAAGTTGTGAGGTGTCACTTTTGGGTGGATTTTTAATGAATGATACGTTAAAGAAAGGTATTGAGTGATTGTCTTAATGTTTAGGTTGTTGGCAAACGTGGGATTCAGTCAAGGGGTTAGAATAACGCAAAGGTAAGGGACCCTCTACTGGACTCAATAAATATTATTTGGATGTACTGGCTGCATAAATCGTACCGTTGTACTGAGTAGGGATAACAATTATGATGTGTATGTTTGAATGTGGACTTGTGGTTGAATGCATGCTATGACTGTCTGGTTATGTATATGTACAAATATAAGGATGTGGGCATGTCGGAATCTCGTAGACTTTACTTAGATAAAGTGTGGCGGAAATGGATAAAATGTTGCGTAAACCAAATGAAGGATATACAACTATGGTAGTGTTGTTATGAATGGAAGGGATATCATGGTTGCGCCGTTGTAGACTAAGGTGAATGTTATGGTTATTTATGTTGATGACTGATGTATGGATATGTTGATGACTGACGTATGGATATGTTGATGACTGAGGTATGGATATGTTTTGATTGTCTCTGGGTAAAATTAGGATGATATGGTTGTTGAGGTTAAATTGGAAGCTTAGGTGATAAGGAAATTTGATTGTATTGGGAATGATTTTTAAGATGTTTAGAATGGACTGAGGGGATAAATTATTAGTTTCCTAGTGGATAGTTACCCTGCGGGTGTCCTTCGGGATCATCCCTTTATGTGCATCCTTCGGGAGCACTAGACTGATATGT
>CM046890.1:2907753-3034834 GCA_025688845.1 Cucumis hystrix
GGGGCAGACCGACGAGGGACAAGAAAGACTCGTGAATTTTGCCATAGAGGTCTGTCTTTAAACTGCTTCCGCTGACGGTTTGAAAAATATTTTGATTTAACTAAGTCTACAATAGTTAAATTTTTTTGTAAACAGCACATTGTAAATTTTGTATTTTGGAAATAGGGCCCGATTAAATTTTCCTTCGTTTTCTTACGGTTTCAACTGAATATTCTTATGTCTTTTGTCAACAAACGGTTTTGGGTCAAATTGACGACTTAGACGGTCAGTCCGAAAAGTCCGGATCGTCACAAGGAAAATCTTTAAGTATTTGCAGTCTAGGAGGAGATGACCTAACATACTTCACAACATTTCTGATTCAAATGATGGACACATGCAAATCTTTTAAGGCATCACTAACAATCAAATTAAGAATATGGGCACAATATCTAACGTGAATAAATTCACCATCCAACATCAACCCATTTTTGCCTCAAACTTTTTAACCAAGTATGCAATGGCCACATCATATGAACTTACACTGTCAACTGTTACAGTAAAGAGCCTATCAATACCCCAACATTTAGCAATTTTCAATGGCTCTCCCCATTGTATCTCCTTTATGATTAGCTATTTGACAAAAGTCAATGAAATGAGTCGTTATAACCATATAATTAATATTTTGCACAAACGTCCATGTATCCATTGTTAAACAAACTCTTTGGCCACTTCGAGTAAATACATTTTTTAACTTTTTTTCTCCTTCATATACATCTGAAAACAATCCTTTGCAACAATTACTCTTGATGGAATCACAAATTTTGGACTTAATGCCTGACAAAATTGATGAAATCCTTCACTTTCATCCAAGATAACCATACTAGCAAGCATTGTTATACAATTTTCTTGGGTGAAGAATGTAGCCACTAAATTAACTACCTTTAGAATCTTCCTCACCTTCAACATTATCTTCCAATAGATCTACATACTTCTTACATTTCTCTAAATGTCTTTTTAAATTAGTTGTACCATTTCTTTTGGAATCACAAGCATATGAAGCTCCACAACATTTACAAGCAGCCCTAAAATATTTAGGATCACATCCTTCTACTTTTATAAAATGTTTCCACATACCAATGATGATGGTTTAACCAGTTTTCTTTTTCCTAACACTGGACTAGAACAACTTTGTTTTGAAGTTTTGTCTACAGAGAATGAAGTATTCTTAATAATCATCAAACAAAACAAAACACACACACACAATTTTTAACTAATAATAATCAAAGAAAACAATAAGTAAAACATATCATCAAACTATGAATTGAGTGCCCTCACCTTTTTGCAAAAACATCATCACGCAAAATTGTAAACATTGCAAAGCTTTACAAACCTAAGTGAAAAGCACAAGATATTTCAAGTACATAGAAAACATTAGAGAAGAACTTGCTTGTACAAATATAATATTGACATGAAGTTTGTTTACAACTTAATCACTTAAACATGATAGAAGCATTACGTAGATTTTGGAAGACAAACTCCTTGCTTTCCATTTAAAAAGACGAACATAATGTACAAATGACAGTTACTTTCCATCTGATTTGAATATTATAATATTTATCTTCACGCTTCTAATTTGAAAAATTTTATGAGTATTAAAAAACATAATGTACAACTTGCGTGGGACTTAAAATTTTATGTTTTAAATGGTTTAGTGAATAGCTGATTATGTACATTAACTAATTAAAGTTACTTTTGAAGTAAAGTCTGCCTTTTCTTGAAGTTTATAAGTCTCATGTGAGTTTTACGTAATTAAAATTAATAAGTGAATTGAATCAGTTAGAATGAAAAGTTAAAATTATAGCACTCGAGATTAATTATGACATTGTAATGATAATACGTTGACTCAGATTAATTATGACATTGTAATGATAATACATTGACTCAGAGTAGAAGCAAAACAAAAGAAAAGTTGAAAGAAGTTGTTTATTAGATGTCAAACCGAACATAGTTCAATTGATATATGTATATTAGTACTCATAAGATATGTGGTTTGAATCTCTTCACCGCCAATTATACTAAAAGAGAATTTGTATATTAGATAAAGGTGATAATTTAAGTAGTATATAGAAAGAGAAAAAGAGAGAACTAACTACATGTCCATAATTCATCTATAGATGTGACATATTTGTAATTCTCACATTGTTACAGTAACTTAAAAGTAAAGGTAGTGGATCTCACGCCATTTTCAAACATAATCATATTGTATGGAACACACTTTATGTTCTGTAATCAGATTGAGACTGACTTTATAAATTATCGTTGATGAATTACATTTCATGTATAGCAAATGTAACCTAAACTTAGTCAATTTTCTTAAAAGAATGAATAAAAATTTGACCTTTCATGATAATTTTATGAATTTAAAAAAAAGGTAACAGTGAAGTTGATGTATAAAATTAAAAATAAAAAATTATCATAAATAACAAAAAAAAAAAATTGAAAGAGTTAATTTTACTATAATTTATAAATAGTTTTAATTTTCTTCCTCATATTTGAGAATGCACGGAAGAAACAGATGTCTAAATAAATTTGAATAAAAAACAATTTGGATTTGAAAAAGAAAAAAGGAAAAGAGAAAAAGAAAGTAACGGTCAAAGTTTTGGCGACAAGTCGTGGGGACGTTGAGATGAAATGAGCTGGAATCAGAATGTTGAAGAAAACTAGCCGTTGCTCTGACTCAACTTTTTCATCGCTTCAAGGTTTCCTCTCACCCCTTCCTTGTCGTTTTCCTATATTTTCATAGAAGCCCAAACAAATATATTTCTTTTCAATTTTATATGGATTTAACTTCTTACTCTTTTAAAAATAATGAAATTCACATGATGGAATTTTCTTTTTAAAAAATTAGTTCTAAATGGTAAAAATTCTGAAAACATCTATAAATGTAGCAAAATTTCATAATCTATTATTGATAGATATTGATTAACACTTATCACTTAACATTTATCAGTATCTATGAGTGATAGATGATAGTAATTTATCAGTATCTTTCAACATTTATCAGTAATATTTTGTTAAATTTATAAATATTTTGATTCATTTTGCTAAGACATTTAATTTAGAAATTAATTAATTCAACATTAATTAAGTGAAGAATTAATTAATAGTTTAGTTTAATTTTATTAAATTAAATTAATTAAATTAAAATTATAGGTTATGTGAGAAATATTAATTTAAATGAAATATTAATTAAATATGATTTAATTAATTTTTAATTTAATTTTAATTATTTACTTATTTTAATTAAATTAAATTAATAACTCCCTTAGATAAGGGAGTTATTTTGGGAACGTGGGGTTTTTCCATGTATCTGGATATCTCTCAAACTCCCTCTTCTTCAGGAGGTTACGTTAGATGTCAGAGTGATTTTAAAACAAAAAAAGTGTCAGCGTACTGAGAATTTTTTTCTCTCAAATTATCTCTAACAAAAATTTCATCCAATTGTTGGTTCCCACAAACCAATCTCCATCCTAGAGGATAGAAAAGTCTCATATGGGTGGTGTCCCCATTTGATGTTTTAGCAGATCCAGAGGCGTCAACAACGTTAGTCTTCTTTCTCTGTAATTTTTGCAATCTATAATTTTAAAAACATGTTTAGCCTCAGTTAGCCTTAGAAATAATTTTCTAAATATTGCCAATGTATTGGTATTTTTGGATCCCCAAATTAAACTGAGTAAGGTCTTTGTAAAATCTTCTGCTGCGAAGGGCTCTAATCCCTTCAGTAACAACCTAAATACATCAACAAAATACTTGATAATGTATGTAAAAGTCCAACCCAAACTACATACCAATCCTAATATTATACATGGTACCCTTTGGAATCTTTAATCTATTCTTTCTAGATATAGCATCTTGTAAAAATCTTGAGTCAGAAGCTGAACCTTCCCATCCAGGTAAAACATAGACAATGTGAGACCCATGTCTAGAATAAAATGGTCAATTTTTTGACTAAGTGTAATTAGGCATTTTGAGAAAAAACTTGCGTTTTGAAGACTATGTTAAGATGAGGTGAGACAAGAAGACACTAGGCGTTTTGGAAGCCATGCGAAATGAACCTAGGCGAGAAAATGTCAAATTTGATTTGATAAGGGTTAACGTGTAAGATTAAGGACTAAGCATGGTTAGGTAAAATATTAATCTTATAGGGGTAAATCTGTAAATAGGAGCTGACAAAATTTGAAGAAGCTTAACGATGACTAATCTGGTTTCACAGTAGTATAAATAGGATTGAAAAGGATTAAAAAGTCTGTTGAAGTTGTTAAGAAAGCATTAGACGAGAAGAAGAGCTGAAGCTAGGTGTTGAAGCTAAAGGAAATCAAGTCTCTGTGAGTGATTTTTGAAATGTGTTTTGTACCTTTAAGCTTCTTTTAAATTTCAGGTTGTTTGTAATGATGGTTTACGTGAATATTTCAACTAAAGGCTTATTTTCACAACCCGCCCCAAGCACCTGCTTGCTAGGTCCGAGATGCAGCGTGATGTCAGCTGAAGCCATTTGGCTCTGGAAAAACTTCAACTGACCCATGAGTTGAAGACTTGAAACATTTAAACAACGGAACACTTTAAAAGAAACATTTGCCAACGGAAGTCTTAAAACTTTGAAATACTTTGAAAATGTAGTGCAACCCAATTGAAATACCTTTATGAAAATCAAATATGGAAAATAATCTTCATTAAACTGAGTGAAATAGTAATACTTTTAGCAAAACAATTTTTTCATGATTGAAACTAAATTGTCTTGGCAACAGTATGTTCAACACGCAGAGTTTGACAATCTGTAACTGGAAAGAGGAATTTTTTTTTCAAGAGTAAGTTCAAAGACTTAGTGAGCAACGGTTTTAGAAAACAAGTTTTCATAAACAGTTTTATATCAAGCAGAAGCTTGAATAACATTTATCAGTAAACAGTCATTTCATAACATGATAAAAATATTGAACATTTTTATCTTTGAAGATAGTCTTCCATAGCCAAAATCAGTATTTACCCCTTCGTTCGAAGACGGATCACTCATTGGGAAGCTATCCCCCTCCTTTAAGGCATAAAAATATACCCTTTCTGATGGCCCAAAAACTATAGACTCGTCAACCCTACCATCAGTATGAAGTTAACCACATGTATACAATAGGTCTCATAAAATTTTCAAGCATGAAGAAAACATTTGAAAACATAGAAATATTTTTCTTGGCCTTAATCATCAAATCTTTCAAACATGGATAACTTGAACATTAGTTCATAAAACATTTATCATAAATCATAACTTGACCAATAACTTGGAAACATGTTCATAAGTCATTTTACAAGCCATTGCTCGTGTAACTTGAAATTGTGTTTAATAAATACTTTTAGAAATCAACGTTTTGCTCACATCACTTGAATAAAGCCTTGGTCGTGAGATTCCTCTTAAGTTTCCTTGATCTAAAAAATCAATAATTAACTCTGAATTAATCTCTTGAACATGAAGATATAAAAAACTTCCCTTAAATTTCCCAAAAATATCATAACAGCCCAAAACAACTCAAAAACATTCAAACGGTGCCCATCGACATGGTGGACAGGGCTGACCGCGTGTGCATGGCCTGGAACCATGTGCACGCTAACCTTACTGAAGTGGGCCGCACGCTGCATGCTAACCTCCCAATGAGGGTTGGCGCGCAAGTCCTTACTGCCTACCCATCGTGCCGATCGCGTGTCTTGTGCGTGTTATGCTCCTCACACACCCTGCACACTAACCTCTTAACGCAAGGTCATGAGCGCAGCCTGAGCACATCCCTTGCTGCTCGGCTGTGCCATGGCGTTGTCACAAACCTCATAATAATACAAAATAACCTCTATGACCATAACGTCACGCCCATCTTGCCTAACATGCTTGATACTAACCTACTGCCCAAAACTTTATTTTTCATCTAGAATTCATGACCCGACTTTGAAAAATCATACCTCAAAATCTATAACTCTTTTGATCAAATTTCCATCTACAGAGTTTTCCTAAAATTTCTCACCTTTCTTACCACAAAATTTCAGTGCTAAAACCCAAAAGACGAGTTATGAAGCCCACTTGGAATGCACCTCGCTCAGTTTTTCTTCTAGAACGACCTTCTCGCTTAATTTTGATCCAAACGCAAACATTCTCACATCCAACTTTAGCAGCAGCCCTTCTCAACACACTAGACCCACTTTCTATCCTTTTAAGACTAATTTGAGTGAATTTTCTTGAGTGATTTGTGAGAAATCCTTTGTTCAAGTTGCCTATTTATAGAAATCCTTGCATGAGAATATGTTGACACTTCATCTATGATTAGACTCACCTTTAAAGCTTTTAATTACACCTCAAACTTCTTCTCCACATCAAAATGCATGTTAACATTTTTAAGACACCTGAATTATTCCTTAAACCAACTGCCCTAATCAAGCCACGTTATTGGCCTAATCACATGGCTACCTTCAAGGTCATCTCGCATAGCCTTGCCTTTGTCGTCTAGCTAACTGGTTGGGGATTTTTGTTTCTTCGAACTTAGTCTTAGTAATCTAACTTCTGTGTAACATAATCACAATACTTCACTAAGTAGGTTCACCGCATGTAGTGTGCTCGCCATATCTTTCTGTATTGTGTGGTTAATTCTAAGCAATACATCATGGGCCATGATCATAGCATGCAAAGTGCTCTTTGTGTACCTCTTTATCACATGAAGCACAAGTCATCGTTGAATCCAAGTTTTCCTATTGCTTGCACAAGTGCTCGCAAAACAGTAGGTTTAGCTGGATGATCTAGGATCGAACACAGAAAATTGTTTCAAGATATTAGTTCTATGGTATTACTCTTCAAGTAGGCATTATGATGGTTGAATTAAAAGAATATAAAAAGAACTAAAGCTACTTACTTACACCTAGAGACTCATGCACTGGAGAATAATTTATGGCAAGATGAAAGATTGAGCGAACTAACTTGCGTACGGAAGGTGGCAAAGGAAGGTCTCATGCTATCAAGCAAATAAGACATATGACCACCCCGATGCGATATAACCCACCAAGCTATCTTATGATTAAAACATGCTCTTCTCGGAGTCATTAAACGCCACACTTGGTATTCTTTCGGGATCCAAATGACTAAGACAAAGTAAGTGGTCTATATCTAGTAGGACTCATTTATTCTACTTAGGGTGCTTCGCGATTAAGGACAACAACCTCTTGGTGTCTTAGTCCACACTTGTTCACCTTTCGGGATACAAATGAAGAAAGTCCTTCTGCAAGGTTGATAAAACTCTTCCTTGTGTATGTTAGCCACGTCCTTGCTACTCACTCTCTTGAGTAGTTGGCGACATACACTGGCCAAGTGTAGAATGTAGCTCAGCTAATACACTAAGGGGTATAAATGAGTATTACTTATTGAAAACACATCATATGACTAAACTAGGAGTAACATAAAGACAGATGAACAATAGAGTATGAATGGATTGAAAAGTGTATACAAATACATTGTATTAATGAATGAAGGTCTTCGACCAATGTGCAATAAAACTGACTACAATGTAAAGAAATAGTAAAGTGGAAAGAGAAAGAAAATAGAATACAATTTAGGGGAAACGGGGGATGGACTTTTGATCTCCTCTAAAAAACTAAGCTATCGAGTTACTCTTTGATTGGAAAAAATAAAGAAATGTTGTACATCCGGTGGCTAGGCTAATCCTTACCGCCAGCCTTCTAGGTTTTTGCCTTTTTATGTGTGTGGCAGTTCATTGAGACCTCTCTTTTCTTGGTGAAAATGAAGTGCTTTTATAGGAAACTTTAGGTGGGAAACTTTGTTCCTCTGATCTTGTCGATGTCATTTTCAGTCCCAGGAAGTCATATCACCAAACTACCATTCTTGTCTTTTAGTTAGCTTTTCTCGCATGATGATATGGTTCTTCTTCTGAAGATGTTATTCACCAAGCAAGTTCCCATTGTGTGATTTGTGCGAGAGGTATCCTTTGTGATTTGCTCCTCTCTTCTTGTCCACTTATCTTGCGTTTAAGCATGATAATCACGTGAAAAAGGTATGATGCTTATGTAAGTTACATTTCTAATTGCTTATGTATTTACAACACAAGTACGTGTTCTAATCATCTTCTTGTGCGTTTTGACCTCATTATTATTCTAACAAAAAGGGTTATACTAACAGGCTTTTCTGCGCGTTATCGCTAACCTCTCAACGCATAGCCTTGGCCAGCTAACTAACCTCTTAACGCATAGTCCTTGTTGTGTAGTCTTGCCACCCACAATAAACCCAAACACATACTAACCTCTAAAACCATCTCACATGGCATGCTCCTCGCCTACTTGTTTTCCATGCCTAGCCTATCAATAACCTCTTAAGTCTTCTCGCGTGTCATGCTTTTCACTTAGTGACACTTCATTAGAGGTTCTTCTCACCTAATGTTGGAATTTATATCCTAAAACTCGTAGTTTGTAATCATATTCTATTCAATAAAGTTGTTATTGAGAAATTGAATACTATAATCTTAAATCCAATAAAGTAAGGTCCCGAAGCTATTTTGAGTAAACTTAAACTTTATGTAGAGACATAAACATGAATCAAGTTTGAATATATAGCCTAAATCGATCAATAGTATATGAATAAAGGCTGGACACCTTATTCTGGGATACTATGGATGCAACCCGCTTAGTAGTTAGTACAAACGATGCAATCCTAATTCGTTCATGTAGAGACATGAAACTGGAGGCATCCTATGTAAAGAGTTTACATAAGACTGAACCATGAAATAGTCACTTTTATGCTATAACGTCATTTACTGTTTAAATCTGACTATTTCAATTATTGATGACCTAGGTAACTTAATCTTAATCCTGAGCTAACTATGAACTTCTGTCTACACAAGATTATCCTTAGGTCTGCATAGATGAGGGCAACTCATCAACGCTGGCACAATTAACCTTCCATTTAAGAGGTAAGACCGAGTGGATAGCTGGGACATAGGGTGCAAGACGAAATTCACCTCTACCCGTTTTAGGGTTAGTAGATAGGTTCTTCCCTTAAGGATTGAATCCAAGTCTTGAATAAGGGGCTCCACCCTCTCATTCGCCTGAGAGGGATTCGATTTATAGATTGGACTTTAAACCAATTGTTCAATAGTGGATCAATGGGGCATAAGGAGTAAGATGTAGTCTCGGGGGTAAAAAGGTAATTTGACCTAGTCGAGGTTACGAACAACTTGTGAATGACTAACTTATTGATCATGCTTATATCAAATGGACACAAATATATCTATAGTGAGGGGAGTGCAACTACGAAACTTTAGTGGAATGATTCATTAGTAATTACAACTTGAACAGTAAATTGAAAATATGTACATCATTTCACAAGCTATTGCTCATGTAACTTGAAATCATGATTAATAAGTACTTTTAGAAATCAATGTGTTACTCACAACACTTGAATAAAGCCTTGGTCATGAGATTCCTTTTAAGTTTCTTTGATTTGAAAAATCCATAAGTAACCCTTAATTAATCTCTTGAACATGGAGATATAAAAAATTCCCTTAAATTTCCCAAAAAATATCATAACAACCCAAAACAGCTCAACGGTGCCCATAGACATGGTGGATGGGGTTGGTCACGGGCGCATGGCCTGGGGCCTTGTCGCGTGCTAACCTTATTGAGGTGGGTCGTGCGCCCCGTGCTAACATCCTAATGAGGGTTTTGGCGTGCATCCTTGCCGCCTACCATGCGCGCCCATCGTGTGCCTTGTGTGCGTTATGCTCCCCTCACACCCTACACTCTAACCTCTTAACGCATGGTGCGTACAGCCTGAGCTCATCCCTTACTACTCAGTTGTGCCATGGCCTTGTCACAAACCTCAGAATAATACAAAATAACCTCTATGACCATAACGCCACCATCTCACCTAACATGCTTGATTCTGACCTACTATCCAGAACTTCATTTTTCATACAGAATACATGACCCGACTTTGAAAAATCATACCTCAAAATCTATAACTCTTTTGATCAAATTTTCTTCTATAGAGTTTCCCTAAAATGTCTTACTTTCTTACCTAAAAATTTCAGAGCTAAAATCGAAAAGACGAGTTCGATAGCCCATTTGGAATGCACTTCGCTCAGTTTTTCTTTCAGAATGACCTTCTCACCTAATCTTGATCCAAACGCAAACCTTCCCGCATCCAAATTTAACAGTAGCCCTTCTCCACAAACTAGACCTAATTTATGAGCTTTTAAGACTAATTTGAGTAAATTTGTTCGAGTGAGTTATGAGAAATCCTCTTTTGAAGTTGCCTATTTATAGAAATCCTTGCATGAGAATATGTTGACACTTCATCCTTGATTAGACTCACCTCTTAAGCTTCTAATTGTTAGGTTTTATGTCCTAAAACTCGTAGATAGTAAATACAACCCATTGACTATTGTTGATAAAATGATATTATTATTATTTCAATAAGTGTTATTGATTATATTATTAGTTTTGTTTTAGTAACATAAATCCAATGAACTAACATCCTAAGTTGTTTGCTGAGTTTTAAATTGTATGTAGAGACATAAAGGGACCAATGTTTGAGATCAACTTAAAGGGTCTATAGTATAGGGATAAGGTTGGGTACCTTATCTTGGTAACACTATGGATACGACTCACATTGTGTTTGATACAAACGCAATGATCCAACGCGTTCGTATAGGTGACATGCGAGTGAGGGTATCCTATGCAATGAGTTTGCATAAGACCATACCACGAAATAGTAACCACTAGATGTAACCCCGTTAACTAGTTGGATTTCTATTTCATTAAGATGACCTAGGTAACTTAGTTTTAATCCTGAGTGTATTATGAACTCCTATTCATGAGGAATTGTCCTTTGATTTGGTGGGTGGGAGTACCCAGATTATTGACTCAATATACTCATCATTTTGGAACAAGACCGAGTGAGGAGTTGGAACATAATCAGACAAGATGGAATTCACTCATTCCTGACTTTAGGGTAAGTAGATGAGTGTTCCCTTAAATGGTGTTTTTGAAACTTGAACAATGAGCAGTTTTTGTTTATTGGTTGGACCATAAACAGGTTATTCATTAGATGAGCATTGGTATTTAAGGACTAGAAGTAACCTAGCGGTAAAATGGTAATTTGACTCGGCTAGTGTTATGAACACTTGTGAAGGATTTGCTTATTGTATTGATCTATATATGTGGACACACCAATATATCTATAGTGAGAACAGTTCAGTTGTGAGTCTTTAGTTGAGTGTACACACAATTAAAGAATATTTGTTAATGTGGATAATGAATTTAGCCAATTATTCTAATATCGTTGTAGATTCTGATTGATAGGTCCATTAGGTCCCCTTCCTAGCTCATAAAGGGCAGTGAGATTTATTATATTGGTTGTAATTTGAAATGTTTAAATTTACTTTGGGAATTAATATAGTTTATGGTGATACATTATAATATAAAGTTTATATTTTAATAAAACTTTATTGTATAAATTTAATTTTTAATATGATTCAAAATTAATTTATGAGAGAATAAAATATTAGAATAAGTTCAAATATTAATTTAATGTAAATTAGATTCACATTAAAACAATAGGTTAAAATTTAATACGTATATGATACACATCAAAATTATAGGTTATGAGAGAAGTTTATATTTGAATATGATTCAAATTTGGATTAAAGTAAATATAAGATATTTAATTTAGATACTAACTAGTTGAAGAATTAATTAATAGTTTAGTTTAATTTTATTTAATTAAATTAAACTATAGGTTATGTGAGACATATTCATTTAAATATGATTTAAATGAAATATTAATTAAATATGATTTAATTGATTATTTAATTAATTATTTTAATATTATTATTAATTTAAAATTTAATTTAATTAATGGAGACGTGGGTGGATTTCCCACGTTCCCTTAATCTCTCTAACTTCCCTCTTCTTTAGACGGAAGAAGAGGGAGTTATCAGTACGGCAAAAATAGAGACAGAGGTAGTGCTTCAATTTGGAGTTCTCTCTAAAAATTTCCCTTCCCAAATTTTTGTTCCCAGAAACCAAAGTCTCATCTCAAATAATAGGGAGGTCTGCAAGTGGTAGTGGTTCAATTTGGAATTTTAGTAGATACAGAGTCGTCAAACGAACGAACGTTCCCTTTATTTCTTCTCAATAATTCTCTGTATTTTTTAAGCATACTTGGCCAAAAGAAAATTATTTTCTGTATTATTTTGCCAATGTATTTGGTACTTTAGGTTCCCAAATTAAATTGAGTTTAGGTTCTGTAAAATCTTCTGTTGTGAAGGGCTCTCATCCCTTCACTAATTACACCTCAAACTTCTCCTCCATATCAAAATTGCGTTAACATGGTTAAGACATCTAGATTATTCCTTAAACCAAATGCCCTAATCAAGCCACGTTATTGTCCTAATCACATGTCTACCTCCAAGGTCATCTCGCATAGCCTTGCCTTTGCCACCTAGTTAACCTCTCAACGTATAGTCCCTGTTGTGTAGTCTTGTCACCCATAATAAACCCAAACGCATACTCACCTCTAAAACCATCTCGCTTTCACCTCTAAAACCATCTCGCTTGGCATGCTCCTCGCCTAGCCTATCAATTACCTCTTAAGTCTTCTTGCATGCCATGCTTCTTGCCTAATGACACTTCATTAGAGGTTCTTCTCACCTCAAACACAACAACAAGCTTAATAACCTTCAAACACCTAATGCACATGTGTTTGATTGTTTTAGCCTTAAACACATACTAGCCTCTTTAGAGGTTACTTCCTTCTCCTTGGCCGCCCATTTAATATCAAAATAACCTCTAAAACACCTAAAGTGTCTTTCCTTGACACTTAGCCAAAATTTCCAACTTTTTCCTTTCTCTTAAACCTAAATCTTAATAAAATCTTAAGGCTTCTTCTAAGAATTTTTAACTTCTTTCTCCTACATCTTTTCCTTTTCTTTTGTCCATGACTAATCTTATCAAGTTTCAAAGGTTTAATAAATTGTTGGGTTTCACACTTATGTTTGCTAGGTGAGAAAAGACTTCCAAATGTTTAGTTGTGTTATTATATTTTGTATCAAGGAATGATATGTAAATAATATTGTATGTTGAATCTTTAAGTTAATAAAAGAAGTGGTTGTTGAACTCTCTACTGCGTTATGATATTCTTGTCGCCTAAAAGTTAAAGTTTAAAATGTTAAGGTGTTGAGTAGACTAAGTGATAAGGCCAAACTTCAAAGAATTAGTTTTATTTCACATTACTAGTATTGTATTTTTTTTGTTTTGGTTGTTTACGGATCAGGGTATGACAGATAAATTGCATATCTTGGGAGCAAACTCCTAAAACATTAGTAGCGATTGCATTCTTCCTGGTACAATATCAAAGTCTATTGAGAATACCCACATTGACTTTAATGTAAGTTCCATCAAATGCACTTAGAAAATTCTAAATACAAATAATATTCTACATTAATTAAAACTACATACTACTAATTAAATATGAATAAAATATCAAACAAATATTACCGTAAACCACTTCCATTTTTCATCCAAGCAGTTTGTAGGAACGAGCTTGAGATGTTTAAGTAATAACTCATGTAATCGTAACATAGAGTTCAAACCTATATTAAAATGTCTACTAATTGTTTCTTCTAAACGTGCAAAATGTTGATGTATAACTCTACTTTTAACATCATGTGCAAGGATATGTAAAAATATTGCAACCATCACCTCAACCTCTACATTTTCAGTGTGTAAAAACCCAAAATTTTAAGACCTTTAAAACTTATTAAGGTTCTATGTTTAAGTCAAGGAAGAGAAAATTGAAAAATTGGTAGGAAAATGGAGACAAAGGAAAAATTGGAAAAGTCGATGCAAGGTTCAGGCTTCTAAGTGTGAAAGGAATGAGCTAGTCGTTTAAAAGTTACGTGGGCTGCCAAATGACTTAGATAATCTCTAAATGACATGTTCTAGGCGACTAAGTGTTGTTAGGAAAAACCTCTAAGCTAGGCGAGAAAGACACAAGAGGATAGGTGTTTGGGCATGTGGTAGGCGGCCCACCTTGAAATAACCTTTAGGACAACTCATAGTCGTTTAAGACGATGGACTAAAAATTTAGTAGGCAAATGGTAAGGTGATATGATATTGAGCAAAGCTAAGCATGCAAGGAAAGCTTGCAACGGTAGAGGTTAGTTGGACGTTTTGGACTCCTAGGCATTTTGCTTGCACGTTGGGTGATTTGTTTGAAGTGTGGAGAGGTTAGCATGAGGTGTAAAGTGGCTAAGGAGGTGATGTCAAGTGCTAGCCATGCAAGCATGAGGTTTAAAGGGATCAAGTAGGTGGTGTCAATACAAAGTCATGCAAGCATGAGGTGAAAAGTGTGAGTATGAGGTGTTAATAAAGTTTCATATAAGAATCCCTGTAAATAGGCAACTTCAAACAAGGGTTTCTCACAATTCACTCATGAATTTTACCTCAAATTACTTCCAAAAGTTCATAAATTGAGTCTGCTTGTATACCATTGCTTCTGTTCAATTTGGACGCGAGAAGGTATGCATTTAAGCAAGGAGTAGGCAAGAAGGTCATTTTCAAAGGAAAAGTGACCAAGGTGAACATTTATGAGGTCGCAGGACACGTCAGTTGGAATTTGACTCTAAGATTTTGAGGTAAGAAATTAAGACATTTTTAAGTAACTTTGTATAAGAAAGTCTATCCAAAAGAGTTATGGATTTTAAGTTATGGTTTTTCAAAGTCAAGTTATGTTTTTGGACAAAAAAGTGTTTCTGGGTAGTGGTTGAATGTCAAGCATGTCTAGGAGAGATGAGCATGGTTTTCATTTTTATAGAGTTTATTTGACTTGTTATGAGGCATACAACACGACCATGGCACAGTCGAGCTGCAAGGGATGCGCTCAGGCTACGCGCATGATCATGCGCGGTCTGGTTAGCGTGCAATGTTGGGCACAACGGGTGTAAGGCACACAAAGGGATGCATGCTGGGTAGGCGAGTAGCACGAGTGTGACACTTCATTGCAAGGTTAACACGCGACGCGCGGCACCCTTCAATGAGGTTAGCGCACGGCAAGAACATGTGCACACGCCAAGTTTAGCCACCATACCATTGAGCTCCAGAAAGCCATTTTTGGGTTATTTTGCTATGTTTAAGAATTTTAAGAAAGGTTTTGGATATTTTCTTGATCAATAAAGGATTATTGAGGTTTTAATTTAAATTTTTCAAGACAAGGAGACTTTGAGGAATTCCCCAACTAAGTATCAGTCCAAGCACTGTGAGTAACACATTGATTTAAAAGTTATTTATAAAACATGATTTACTTGTTATTATTCAATATATGATTTACGATAACTGTTTACTGATGATATTTCATATAGTTGTGCTATGTTTGGCTGATTTGATGACATGTTATGAAAGGAAAGTCATTGTTTCAAGATTTTTAATATGTTTTATCCAAGCCCGAATATTTCATGAAACCTATTGTATACATGTGGTTAACTCCATATATATTGATGGTAGGGTTGACGAGCCTATAGTTTATGGACCATCAGGAAGGGTATATTTATTGTGCATGCCTTAAAGGAGGAGGATTACAGTGAAAGTTGTTTCATATCGATTGTTTCGTCTTAGGACGAAGAGGTTTAATATTGCTTGTGTCTATGGATCATGTCTTCCAAAAGCTATGCAAAAGTTCAATGTTTCAAGTATTCAGTGTTTCAAGTATCCTGTTATGAAATGATTATTTATTCATAAATGTTATTTAAGCTTCAGTTTTATGTTAAACTGTTTATGAAAATTTGTTTTATAAAACTATTGCTGACTAAGTTTTTTTACTTACTCTTTCAAAATGTTTTCCCTTTTTTCAAGTACACATTGTAGATCTTTGTGAGTTGAACTTACTACTGCCAGGCCAAATCAGTTTCCAGTCATGAAAGGATATGATTTATTAAGAGTATCGTTATGTTTTATGAAAATTTATACTTCCATCTCTTATACATTTTACTTGGTACTTATAAAAACCATTTCCAAATGGGTTACACTATGGTTTTAAGTTATTTCTATGTTTAAAGACTTTCGTTTGCAAATGTTTTATGTTTTCAAGCTAAGGGTCGGTTGAGTCATTTCAAAGGAGGAGGATGATTTCTGTTGACATTATGCCACCTTTTGGATCTAGAGTAGATTATCTAGGAGGGGGTGTGACATTGGAAATAGATGAAAGAGTTAAACTTCTTCATGTCATTGCTCATACCTGTTCCAAGATCTCTTGGTAAGAAAATTGATGTTTACCTACAGTCGTTGATTGAGGAATTGAAAGAGTTATGGACTTTTGGTGTGCGTACTTATGATTCTCTGATTGATCAGTTTTTTCAATTGTATGCAGCTTTATTGTGGACAATTAATGACTTTTCGACGTGTGGTAACTTATCTGAGTGGAGTACGAAAGGCTATAAGGCATGTCTCATATGCATGGGAGATAACAACAATTTACGTACAATCACATCAAGTAAAGCACATATTTACAACTAAAAAAACAAAAACCATTCAACTTTCCAAAACAAGTAACAAATTATGCAAAAACTTAAAAAATAAGTAGAAAAGTACTAGGTTCAAACCGAAAACTTTAAAACCCACCCTCAACACAATAAATTAAGCAAAACACACCCTTAAACAAGTTAGGCAACTTCAAAACTCACACTTCAGCACAACAAGTTAAGCATAAGCTTCAACATAACACGTAGGCTAAAAAATAGATTGAAAAGTGCTTTGTTCAAGAAAAAAACTTCACAACTCACCCCTTCATTACAACAAGTTAAACAAAACTCACTTGTAAACAATAGGTTAAGCACAAGCTCACCCTTCAACACAACATGTTAAGAAAAAACTTCAATATAACACAGGCTAAAATACATATTGAAAAATACTATGTCAAAACAAAAACTTCAAAACTCACCCCTCAACACAACAAGTTAAGGAAACTCATCCCCAAACAAGTTAAGTGAAAATCCACCCTTAAACACAGCAAGTTAAGCAAAAACTCCAACATAACACCTAGGACTAAAAAATAAGTAAAAAAGTACTATATTCAAACTAAAAACTTTAAAGTCACCTCTCAACACAACAAGTTAAGCAAGAACTCACCACTTAAACCAGCAAGTTATGCAAACACTTCAACATAACACTTATGACTAAAAAACGAGTAGAAAAGTGGGCTTGGTGAATGACGACAATACGACAGCGGCACGAGGAACAACAACAATCAGAGAAGCAACGTTAACTGGTGAATAGTGGGCTTGGTGATGGAGCAAGAGGCAACAACTGATGGAGATGGAGGAAAAAGGGATCTAGGGCTCAGGCAAAAAAAGAGATAAGAAATTCATATTTGTTCATTTAGTGTGGAAAGTTAGGTGAGAACTCCCAACGTCGTTACGCAAGCCATGGGGTGAAAGTGTTTCTCAACTAACTCCCTATGGCTTACGGATGCCACCGAGCATTCGTGCTTACTCTCGACACTTTATAGTAGTCGTTGGGAGTTCTTATGTTCTCTCAACCAACTCTCTCTCGACAGTTCTTTTATGCGTTGGAAATTTTTTTTTTTTCTTGTAGTGAAATTTTGACTGATTTTAAAAATATGAGTAAATGTAGACATTAAACCAAGAGATTTAGAGGTTGAAAAATGTTTATAGGCTTAATTTTAACAAACCAAAACAAACAACGAAATGGTTATTGAAAGGTTGCAATTTTCAAATACTTGTGTTTTGGTTTTTTGCATTTTTTAAATACTTATTTTCGTTTTTTTGCATTTGATTAAGAATTCTACTAGGGTAATTGTAATAATGGGTAACAGTTTTAGGGATTATAATTAAGTGTATCAGCGATAGAAATCTGATAGGGCTCTTATGGCCTATCAATAATAGACTAATATTTACAATATGGTATACTATCAGTGATAGACTAATATTGTCACACCCCCTTCCGCACACGTGCTTACTCACCATGTGAGACACGGTATGACTTTGAGTATCCTTGTCACGCTAAATGTCAAAGACACTCAACTTGAAGTCTTTAAGTTTTGCTTAATTGCGAAGCAGCTTTTCTTTATCTTGCAATTAATGAATAAGCTTTAGGCGATAAGCACTTAACGCATAAGGTAATGAACAACTTCTTTATTAAAACTTTATTGAGTGTTTTACAACAAGCTTTACAATTATTAAACATAAACACTAACACTTGAGCTTTAAGAAAAAACATAGAACACCTGATAGGTCCTCTTGCTCAACAACTTCTCACCCTTTTCTTTTTTGGCCTTAATGCCTGAAACCTGGAAGGTAAAACTTAAAAACATAAGTCAAAAGATTTAGTGAGGTTTTAAAAAACCCTTTCCATGAAATATCTTTCGTAAACATCATTTGTTCACATAAACCTATCAAATCGCAAAACCATATATATCACATAAATACACATTAGTCAACCGTCATTCCTTTCACCAAGGACCTAAATCTTTCTCTACGCAAAGTCTCACCGTCTTGCGTTTAGACTACTGAGATGGTCTTCTCATCACAAACATCCGAGAATATCATGATTCATTCCTTGTTGCTCAGCCGAGACGTAATGCACATCTTTTATACATTGTCCCGCCTCATTTCACCATGCACAACTTTTATACATCATTGTTTTTACCCCTTATGTGCACATAAGAGTTAGCTTATTGACAAGAAGAACACTAATGGTTTGAATACCATTTCTCAATCATTAAAATCACATAAACATACTTTCAACATAACATAAACTTTTCATGGAAATATCTTTGGAAACATTTATATTGAAATCATTATTTCAAATCAGTAAACACTTTATAAAGAAAGCTTGAAATCATGTAAATCATTTTAAAGAAACACTCACAACACTTGGTAACTTAAACCCAAAATGCTCATCTTCTTCATCTTCTTGCATAGATACTTGGCCAACACTTCAGCCCTTAAGTTTTCTCTTGAAATTTGCCGAGTAACAATACTAAAAAAAATCTGGCTAAGGACTCCTATTTATACTACTCTCAAATCAGCTTAGTTACCCTTAAACTCTTGCCAGCTTGCTAGCTCATACTTTTATTGGTGCACGTGTGGGCTTAAGTTTCCTTGCTTCTCACCAAATCTTTCATCTCGCTTAGTATCTTAATCGCATGGTCACACTTAAATGCTAAGAAGTCCTTGTCGCGTAACCTTTCTTCAACGCATACCTAACTTAAATGCGAACTTATTCTCGCACAAAACTGCTCAAAATGCGTTCTTTAGAACACTTGATTAAATTTTCAGCCTTTGTTAGGTATGGGTCTCACAAATATTTGCAATATGGTTTATCATTGATAGATTTTTATTGTTGATAGACTCTGACAGATTTTTGTTATATTTGCATTTTCTTATGTGTTGTTATATATGTTAATACTTTAAATTTAATTGTTATATTTGCAACTATCTCATTCAACTATTGTATTTAAGAGAGAAAGCGCATTGTAACAAATTCAAAGGAAACAGACGCAATTTTCAAAAACCAAAAACTAAAAACGAAATGGTTATCTATTGAAACCTTAATTTTATTGAACCATATTCAACTTATTTGAATTTGGGCCTAAATATCATGATGCTACAGATGATCATGATAAAAACACATGTCATTCTTCAAAATTTATAATTGGTTTATTAAATTTGTAATTTTATTTTTGTAATATAGAAATATTGTATTTTCAAAAACTTATTAGTAAAATAAGGTCTTTTTAAAACTTACTAGGAATTCGATGGTGTTGACACTCGTCCTATGAGAGAGAAAAGGAGATACTCTTGTCCATTCAGTTGAGAATTTTTCTATGTTATTTTTTTCCATTTTGTTTGTTATTTTTTTTATGGATGTTTATGTTCCACATTTTATTTTATTTTTAAATTTATTTTATTTTCATTTAAGATGACAAATATTTTGTTAGAAATTTAAATTAAAAAATAAAGAAAAATAATTATTAGATACACAAGATTTAAATAAAAAAAACCAAAAGGAAAAAAATAACCGTGAGTAAAAATATGATTCGTAGCAATATTTCAATATTAAAAAAATTAACATCATAAATTCATAATACACTTGAAGTTTTAAATTTTTTTATATATATATGAAACCAATATAAAACTAAAAGAAAATAAAAGATAAGTTTTTTTTTGTCATTAGTTTTTTATACTATTAGTGTACAATTTAAGGGTTTTCTTTTAGAATTTTTGTTATATTTGTTTTGATTCGTATTAGTTTTTTAAATTAAAAAATTGCTTTTGCTATTTGATTTTTCTTATGTGAACAATGATATACATATGATCAATTGTTTTAGTATTAAGAGTCATGCACCATATAAATTAGTAATACTATACAATATTATATTTAATTAGTATTAAATTAAAAAAAAAACAAAATTTTCAATTTTACCTATAATTGAAATAAAAAATAAATAATATTCAAATAGAATAAAAAATGAAGAATTTTCAAAAATAGCAAATTTTACAAAATATTTACAACCTATAGTAAATTCTATCACTCATAGTCATTGATATGTTATATAGTGATAGAAAACTATCATTGATAGAATATAAAATTTTGTTATAGTTTGTAAATATTTTAATTTATTTTACTAATTTTAAAAATATATCTATAAAAATTTTAAAAAAATCCCAGAGAAATGTTCAAGTGTTGAAGCTGAACCAAGAAGAGACCAGAAAACCAACATTATTTTTCTAAATAGTTTTCAAACTACATTAATTTGAATTTTTGATAAATACTATTTTAAAATTCTATATAAATATAATTTTTTTTCCTTCTCATTACACGTGCTTTCGAAAATAAGAAGAAAAAAAAAAACTCATCCCACCTGTGAGAAAATGATTGTTTGAAATAAATATCCGGTAGAGAATATATTCTCGTCCATGTAGATAAAAGTTAATTGGTAAAAGGATTGAATCTGAAAACGGAAAAACCTTATAAACCTACAATAAAAAAATATAAAAAATACGTGTGAATGACGCGTAATATATTTGAGAAACCATTGAAGTAAATGATCGTTTAGATTTGACTATTCAATATGTAACGATTTTCTTTGGATATTTTATATTTGAAATGACCAAATAACAAATTGAAAAAAAATTAACAAGTTAGATCTTTTGTTTGATATACGATTTTGAACCAAATAATCGTTTTAAGAAAAAAAACAAAAGAAAAACGGTAGAAAAAGAGAAAAGGACGATGCAAAAGGAAAAGAAAATCGCAGAAGAGGAAGAGAAGAAAGACGATGAAAAGGAAAGACAAACTTGAAATATTTTAAGAAAATTATAGATTTTTTCACAGTAAATATTTTATCGATTTATTATATTTATGAAAATTAGCTTATTATTTTTATATTTTATAAAAATCCAACTGATCCCTTTTGTGTATTGGTCAACCCCATTGACCAAAAATAAAAAATCCAACCGATAATAATAAATTTATATATAAAAAGGCTCCACAACACATTATCAATATGATTTAAGCTGAAACTATCAAAATGTGTTTGGAAAGAGGGGGTTTTGCTAAACATAATAATAATAAAAGAAACTAAAAAGTATAAATATTTTTTCCATTGTACTATTTTTTATATTTCCTTGAAAATTAGTGAGAGCGGTGATTTTAAAAAAAAATAGGTACAATCAGATTTTTAAACAATTTAATTTAAGATTTGTTCCAACTTTTTAAAATCACTTTCAAATATATAAAAATAATTTTAAATTATTATTATGTCAAATCATTACAAATGTATTTTATAAAACTGTAAAATAAACCAAAATATAGTAAAATTTCATATTTTATTACTAATAGTTATACGTAAAGCATATCATTAATATAATTTGAAATTTTTCTATATTTTGTAAATACTTTTAGCAATTTTACCATTTACAATAATTCTACTATTTTATACTTACAAAATAATTTACAAATAATTATAATAAATAGGAGTCATTTAAAAAATATAACAAAGCATGTGTAATATATTTTTGGTAAACAATCATTTAAATTTGACTATTCTTTATTATAGGATCGTTTAAATTTGATCATTCCAAATGTTTTTTGGTACACCATTGTTTATATTTAGTATTGATAGTTTAAATTTGAGAAGTCAAATCTCAACAATTTTTTATCAAGATTTTTTTAGTACATAATCGTTTAGATTTAATATAGATTTGACTATCAAAATATAAACGATTTTTTAAAGAATTTTTTTAGTTTAGATTTGACTATTTGTGATATGATCGATTTGATTTGTCTATCCAATATTCAAACGATTTTTTTCAAAAGAAAAATAAGGACAATGGAAAGAAAAAAAATAAAAATAAAATAGATGGACAGAAAGGGCCAACATAAATATATAAAAAAATTCCAGAAAGAAAAAAGAAAAAGTAGATGAAAAAAATAGTAGAGAAAAAAGAAATAAAAAAAATGGAAAAACTGAAATATTTTAAAAAAATATATTCAGCCTCATGGATTTTTTATTTTGTTATATTTTACCTTCATATTATATTTATGAAAATTAACTTAATAAATATCTAATTTTATTTATTTATTTAAAATACTTTTTTAATAAATGATTCTTTTAAAAAATAAAAAAATGGAGCAATATTTAAACACTATAACAAAAATTATTACACTTTATTGGGTAAAAAATCACTTAGCTAGTGATAATTGCCAAATTAGTTTATAGTGATTTTTAAAAAATTTTAAAATCAAATTTATTTGGTTGTTAAACATAATTATTTTAGAGGAAATTAATTTTTAGAATGATAAATACTCCCAACACACCCTCTATATTTATCTAATACGGTATAACAAAAAAAATAAACACCCTCGAGATTGACTTTAGGACAGTTGGACTTGGTCTACAGAAAAACTCAACTAAAATCACTTTTACAATTCACATTCATTTCATGAAACTCATAAAATTATTTCCCTACTCAGCTTTTAGATTTTTGTAAAATCAGATTTTATTTTTCAATAAATTTGAAAATTTCAATTTATCCTTCAAAATTAAGATTAGCTTTTTTATATATATATAAATTAAAAATAAAATTATTTAAAAAATGTAGCAAAAAAAAAATATTTTTAATGGATTTCAGGAGGTTAATGAATTTTAAATAATTTCAATATTTTCCTATTTATGAAAATGTCCATTTTATTATATATACATAAATATTACTTTTACATCCTACAATATTGAATTTTTAAACAGAAAGTTAAAGTTTTTCTTCTCTTAATTCTTAAAACAATTAATTTGGAAAAAGTATAGAATAAATCGATATACTAACGAGCAAATTTTGAAATCGAAATATCAACTTAGAAAAATTAAATTTTAATAATAAAATTATAACATTCTAGGACGGAATAAGTAAATTGAAAATTTCTACTTTTGAATAAGTAAATTGAAATTGTACTCAAAAGTAGGAAGTTTTGAAGATGAGAGGTGTAATAAAAAAGAGAGAGAGAAAAAAGAAACTTTCTAAAGTGCATTCCAGAGAAAAAAAAATAAAGGGAAACATTTTTAAAATGGATAAATTAAGATAATTGAAATGTATAGGAAAGTTGGAGGACATATTTGAGTATAATTTAATGGAAAATTAATATTATTGTTATTGAAGTCGTGATAAAATTCAAATACTACGAGTGGTGGATTTTTATTTCCTTATGTTGGTTTGGGAGAGAAAGCAGGCAGCGGCGGCGAAGCGTGTAGTTGTTGACTTTACAATTTACATTATAAAATACACCTTGTCAGACTCAATATATTTACGCGATAAAAACCTGCCCCCACGTATTTGTGGTTTCCTATTACAAAAATTACACTAATACCCTTCTTCTTTTTCTATAAATTCAAACGCTAAATTATAAAAAATGCCCCTAAATTTTGATTTTTGTGTCAAAAATACCCTAAGCTGAATTTTGTTAAGAAGTAGCACATTTTTAGTTTTATATTTCAAAAGTAGCACACTTTCAGTTAACTTGTAATTTTGTTTTTCTTAGTCAATCTCGACCGATCTCGACATCGAGATTTATAAAAAAAAATTATAAACTCTTTCAATGTAATTTCTAGATCCATCCCGATCAAGATCGACACCGAGATTGTGTGTTTTTGTTTTTAAATTTCAAAATAAAGGGTTTTATCAAATGACCAAAATACCCTTGGAAGCCCAAACATTAGATATTCTCACAAAGCCCTAAAACCTAACACCGTGTTTATTTCAGTCGAGACTAAACAAATTTGCTCCCAGAATCGAAGACATTTCTTTGATATTTGCTCCTCGAAATTTCAAGAAGTCATCCTCGAACTTAAATCTCTTGAGGTGAATTGCTTTGAACAATTCCTTTGTTTTTCGTTTATGTTATAGTGTTTTATGTGGAATCAGAGGTGGATGGAAAAATTTGTAGTTGACTTTCTATTGTAGTTGAATGTAGAAGTTTAATTTAAGTTAATGAAGGTTGTTTCATTTGATGACTCTCAGCAATTTCATCAATTTGAGCTCGTGTAGATGAGGAATCAAGATCAAGATCTATGAATTTGCCTTGAGATTCGTTGAACGAGTCCCAAGATTTGTTGCATTTCACATGCATTTTGTGGAGTAATCTTGAGGATGATTTTGCTCGAGATTGGACCGAGATACATCATAGAATGTGTGAGGTTCTGATTCGAAGGAAGAACCCTTGCCGAAAGGACTATCTCAGATAAGTAAAAGTGCAAGATATTTTGCGAGAAAAGGGACGTGAAAAGAGGAAAGACGAATAAGTGCTCAAGTTGAAGTTCTATCGCAAGAAAGTAAGTGACTAGATGAAAACGGTTAAGCCTAAAAAAGGTGTTATGTGAAGAAAGATGTGTTTGAGTAAATTGTGTTAAAGATGGACATTGCAAGAAGAAGCAGTTGTGCTTGAAGGAGCTTGGCGGGAGGTGGGTGTCCTGTTGAGAAGACTAGACGACCCTATGAGACGAAATAAATGATTGTGGCTTCCCGAGAAGATAAAAAAAGGCAGGCAATTTAAAGAGTTTAATTTTCCAAGAAGATAAGGTTGGCACCTCAAGGAAACATCCCATCACCACTTGCACTTTAGCCTACGTGTCGATTTTGGGTTGGTCGCATGGTATGGTGAATTGGTAAGATGACACATGTAAAGAGTGGAAATGACCTTAAAGGGGGAGGTCCTTATAAATAGGCCCAGAAGTTAACAGAGAAGGATTTCAAAAAAGTGTTAAAAATCCTGGAAAAAGATATCTTGAAAAAGCTCTGAGTGCTGAGAGGTTGGTCGTAGGAGCATTTAGGAAAAAGGAGAAACCTTAAAGCAGAAGAGGTAGAGTTGAGGCCAAGTGTTTATGTGAGTGATTTTCGTGTAAATGATTTCGATGCTTAAAGGATGGGTGTTCTCTCATTAAAATAATGTTTTATGAATAACCTTGTGAATAAAACGAATGATTTCATGGATGAAAGTTGTATTTTGAAAGCATTCCTTCTAAGTTTGTAATTATGCATATTCTCTTGTATTCTTATATGTTATGGTTTTATTGATACTATTGCCGTGTTATTGGAAAAGAGACATTGAATGATTTTTATGTGAGGATTGTGATGCTTGCGTGGTAGCAAAACATTGACCTTATTCTTGTCAATTGAGTTGTTATGTGGTGTGCCCATAATATGTGATGGCGTCATGTGGACGTCTGGTGTAACAAAAAATTAATCTAGAAAATCCTCGGATGTTGTGGATGGAGTGAACATCACAGTAGTCTAAACGTAGGATGCTGGTGAGAGTGATCCTAGTAGTCTTGGTGAAAGGAGGATTCATAAACTGAGGTGAAAGGAATAAGAGAGCCGTGTGAAAAGAGGCGTTGAGAGCTCGTGTTTATGAAACTAGAAAAGTGCTTTGCGTTACTTCTTTGTATTCCCCAAAAAGGTATTTCCAAAACTCTCACCCGCTATGTATTTAACTTACGTTTTAAGTTTTCCCCTCCTCAGATTGTTAGGCGTTGAAGGCAAGTAAAAGCTGATTCCTAAGCATGAAAGCCAAGTTAAGGAGGAAAAATATACTTGTTTTGTAGTCTTATGCGACATGATGTTTGTGTCACCTTATCTTGCATCTAAGGAGCCAATTGGCAAGCGAATCACGCCTTAAAGTGGAAGGCTCAATTTCGAAGGAAGGCGAGCACAACACTGTAGTTGGTAAGGCCCAGCCCGGGAGGTGAGAGAGCCAAAGGACTAAAACAGGGAAAGGAAGCCCTAAGCACTATCCTTGAGTTGGGTTGTTGGGCGTCCGAGGTAATGGAAGAAGTGGAGCCTCCACACCTTGAAATACCCAATCTCAAGAAGCAGCATTTGGTGGTGAGAAAAGCATAAGGCACATTGCTACACGATGAGGTGAGCAAGCAAGACGTCGAAGTTAGAAAAGTTGGGATAGGCAAGGAGGGCCTAACATTATGTTTAAGTCTCATTGTAAGGAAAAGTCTAAATTCTAATTATGTAAAGTGTTAAGTTAATAAAGAAAGAGAAGTGTATCCATTCTGTTGTACTATCTCATGTTCATTACATAGTAGTTATATATATATATATATATATATATATATATATATAAGTGAACTATGAAGGGATAAAAACCCATGTCAACGGAGGATTTTACAGAACCATTATTCTGCAATTTAATTTGGGAATTCCAAAATACCATTACATTGGCAACAATAATTAAGAAACTAGTTTTCTTATTATGACTTAAATGTTAAGCATGCTTTCTAATTATAGATAAAAGAAAGACAAACTTGTTTATGTCTCTGAATCTACAAATTAAATCTCCAAATTAGGATACCACCTATCAGAGACCTTCCTATCCTTTAGGATGAGATTGGTTTG
Source organism: Cucumis hystrix (assembly GCA_025688845.1). Taxonomy (NCBI): domain Eukaryota; kingdom Viridiplantae; phylum Streptophyta; class Magnoliopsida; order Cucurbitales; family Cucurbitaceae; genus Cucumis; species Cucumis hystrix. Next base: position 2,934,732 of record CM046890.1, read on the forward strand.
TGGGAACCAACTGAGATGGAAAAAATGTTTAAAGAGAAACTATTTTCTTTTTGCAAAGGACAAAAACATTGCCTTTTTATTTCTTGATTAATTGATTAAAGAAAATTGTTTTCTTCTAGATATTTACAACTCTCTTTCCTTCTTGGAGTAGAAAAGGGAGTAGGAGAGAATCATGTGATTCTATTAATTTTAAAATATTAAATTAATATAAATTTTAAATCTACTAATTAATTAACCATTAATCAATTAGTTAATAATTAATTAAATCATATTTAACTAATATTTCATTTAAATCTTATTTAATGAATATCTCTCCAATAGTTTTATATTAGTTTAATTAAATCAAATTTAATAAAATAAAATAAAATAAAATAAAACTAAATTATTAATTAATTCTTCAATTAATTAATAGCTAAATTAAATATCTTATATTTAACTTAAATAAATTTGAATCATATTCAAATATAAGTTTCTCTCATAATCAATAATTTTAATATGAATCCAATTCACATTAAATTAATATTTGAACTCATTCAAATATTTTATCTCTCATAAATTAATTTTGAATCATAACTAAAATTAAATTTATATAATAAAGTTTGATAAACTCTATATTATAATGTATCAATATACATTAAACTAATTCTGAAAATAATTTTGAACATTTCAAGTTATGACCAATATAAAAAAATCTCATTATCCATTACGAGCTAGGAAAGGGACCTAATGGGCCTACAAATTAGAAGCAACAATGATATGAGATTAATTGGCTAAACTCATTAATCACATTAATCAATATTCGTTAAATGTGTGTACACTTCACAAAAGACTCACAGCTGAACTATTCTCACTGTAGATATATTTCTGTGTCCACGAATATAGACCAATAATAGTAAGTTAGTCTTTCACGAGTGTTTGTAACACTAGCTGGGTCAAATTACTGTTTTACTCATGAGTTACCTCTAATTCTTAAATACCGGTGTTCCTCTAATGAACAACCTGTTTATGGTCCTACCAATAAAAGAAACCCCTCTCGTGCCATAGAGAAGTTAGGACCCTTTGTTCAAGTCCTGGAGACACCATTTAAAGGAACACTCATCTACTTACCCTAAAGTAGGGAATGAGTGAATTCTATCTTGTGTAATTATGTTCTCAGATCCTCAATTGGTCTTGTCCCCAAAATAATAAACTTATTGAGTGAGTGATCTGGTCACTCTTACTCGTACAAATCAATAGACAATTTATCGCGAACAGAAGTTCATAATACACTCAGGATTAAGACTAAGTTACTTAGGTCATCCTAATGAAATAAAAACCTAACTAGTTATAGGAGCTACATCTAGTGGTTACTATTTTACGGTTCGGTGTTATGTAAAATCATTGCATAGGATATCATCACTCGCATGTCAACTACACGAATGCATTGGATCATCGTGTTTGTATCAAATACAAAGTGAGCTGTATGCATAGTGTTACCAGGGTAAGGTACCCAACCTTATCCCTATATTATAGACCCTTTAAGAGGATCTCGAATACTGATTCTTGTATGTCTATACATACTGTTTAAGACTCATTAAATAACTTAGGATGTTAGTTTATTGGATTTGGGTTATTAAGACAAAACTAATAATTTAATCAATAACAATTATTACCATAATAACACTTTATTAACAACGGTCAATGGATTATATTTATAATATACGAGTTTAGGACATAAATCCCAACAAACTAAGCATTAAGGCTTTTAGCAAACTGAAAGTTAAGTTTTTAGTTTTTGCTGCGATGTGCTGGGAAGCTTGGCGTTTAAGCCTTGTGTCCATGTTGAAGAAAAGAGAAAAGTTGTTCCACTTATTGGACATTTAACACATTACCTCACGAGCAGTACGCGATAAAGGTCTAGGTGGCACACCTCTATTTGGTTGCGAGAAGTGACTTTTGGGACGGGGCATGACAGAATGCATGTAAAACCCTTATCTCGTAGCATCTCAGTGTAATGTTGTCCGAGTTTAATTGACAATTCATGTTGTTTTTGGTTGAGATTGCCTCGAGTTTTAAGATAGGTTACTGATTGTGCTTTGTTACATGTTTTTTTGTTTGTTTAGCAGATGCCTCTTGTCACAAAATCAACTTTAAAAACTTTTTCTTAGCCAACTTGACATGTTGTTCACACTTAGTGAAGACCGTGTCAAACATAAAAAATAAGCTAACACGCAAGCAGATACACATGTTCAGGAAAACCTTATCCAATCATTTCTTGGATATAAAACTGGTGTTTGATGGACCGCTTTACCACTAAATCCTCTTGAGAGAGGTGGATGACAAACGAGATGATGTAATCTCGTTTAAATTACCTTTGCAAAGATTCTTCATGAATTTTAGCTTGGAAAACATCTTGGAAGAATACACTGAATGACGAATACCTTCTCCTGTTATAACGAGGAGAAAGATAATCGATAGATTTGAAACTTTCTTCTTCGCAGAACACATTTTTTTAAAAGATAAAAGATATTTAGAAAAGATCCTAAAGATAAGGAAGATCTGTTATCTTTCTTTAAATAAAAAGATAAAAAAGATCCATAAAGATAAGGAAGATCTTATATCTTTCTTTGAATAAAAAGAAACTAATTCCATGTCGGTCAAAAAATCTAACAAACTCTCCCTTTTGACAAAGTATGATTAGTTTCCTTTTTATGTGCAACATTTGATAATCTTGAATAAGTTTTCTTCTTAAAACTTCAAAAATCAAGACTTCATAAAATAATCTTGAATAACACAGAAGATCAATCTTCAAAAAATACAATATAAATCTTCAAATAACACAAGTTCTTTGAAATAAGCATGTCTTCATTAATCATCCCAGTCAACAATCAACAGCTTAACAAACAACAAGAGCTTTCTCTCCCTTTGCAAATAAAACAAAAAACTCATTCTTTAGCAATTGCAAAACTAGACGAAGAAAGAAGAGCCTTCAAATGATGAATTAAGGCAAATATTGCATTTATTGGAAGTGGATTTCAATCTCCATTTCATTTTTGGTTGTTTGGGTATGTATGTAGAAAAGTTGGAATTTTTAGGAATTTTTAGGATATTTCTGATTTTGATTGGAATGATAGACATTTTCTTTAAGAAGTTTATAGCAAAAAGGTCTTATATGACCATGCTTTCTACAGTAATGACACACCCAAATCTTGGACTTCTTCAGAGTAAAATTCTTTTTTATTTGATTGGCTTTTAGCCCTTGACTAAAACAAAGACAATCTTCTTTGTTTGCTTATCTTCTTCCTTGTTCTTGGTTGAAACAAAAATAGTTTTATTCTTCTTAATGTCTTCCTTTACACAATTATAACCAATTCCTTCTTTATTAGAGTTGCTCACTGTTTCAAGAATTTGATTAAAATTTTCAGTACCAGAATTTAACATTTTGACATATTTGGAAATGCTTTTATATTTCGTCTTTGTGTTCTTTAGTTCCTGTTTCAAGGAAAAAATAATAGATAACAATCGATGATTATCTTCAATTAATTCCTAAATCATTTCTTTTTGAATTACAAGCACTGACAAGTCTTCCTGCCGTTGTTGGTGAAGCTGATCATAAGACAAAGTATTTTCTTGATTGATGACAGAAGAATCTTCAACATTTGACTCTGAGTTGCTTTTAGTGAGGATACTGATAAAAACTCGATTATTTTCACCTTCACTACTACTATTATCTGATTCATCATCTGATAAGGTTACACTAAAACTTCTTTTCTATCTTTTTAAATAATTCAGACATCCAGCTTGAGTGACCATAGCCTTCACATTCTCTACACTTGAAGGATCTGTCTAATTTGACATTAGGGTTATCAAAATCTTTTCTTTTAAAGTTGTTCTGATCTCTGTTGTTGGAGCCATAATTATTTGATTCTTTGAATTTTTTAACAACTTTGAAAACTTGCTCCGTAAGCATGGCTATGGAATCATTAATATTATTAGTAGAGAACTTATCTTTATCAAGAGGTTCTCATCATGAATAGATTGAAAAGCAAATACCTGTACCTTTTTATCTTCTCTGTCTGATATCAAAATTTCAAAGGCATGCAAAGAACCAATTAATTCATCTAAGTTCAAGGATTCAATATCATGAGCTTCTTTTATTGCAATTACTTTCATATCAAATCTTTTATGTAAAGATCTCAAGATTTTTCTTACCAGTTTGGATTCAGAAATCCTTTCACCTAGAGCAAAGGACTCATTTACAATGTCGAGAAATCTAACATTAAATTTAGCAATTGATTCATCTTCCATCATCCGTAAGGATTCAAACTTCGAACGCAACAATTGTAATCCTGATGTTTTTACCTTTGATATTCCTTCATTTGCAACTTCAAGAATTTTTCAAGCTTCTTTTGCAGATGTATAAATATTTATTAATTGAATACATTTTGATCAACTCTATTATAAATAGCATTAAGGGCACGAGAGTTGCTAAGAGAAGCTTGATCTTCAACATCAGTCCAATCAGATTCTGGTTTTGGAGTAGATTTACCTTTTACAGTAATAGTAGGTGGTTCCTAACCGAAGATGACAACTTTTCAGGTTTTACTGTCAATTGATTTGAGAAAAGCTCATGAGCCTTCCAATAAGCATAATTTGTGCCATCTAAAACTAGAGGACGAGTTGTTGACCTACCTTTTCCCTGATCGATGTCATTAAAGACTCAATAAACCAGCAGTCAACCCGCTCTGATACTAATTGAAAAAGTGAAATAATTTTCCTGTAGCCATTACTTTAGTTAACAACTAAAGGAATAGCTAAAGAAACAAAAAGATATACGCAAAGAATACAAAAAGCTTTGTTAACCCAGTTCGGTGAACCCACCTACGTATGGAGAACTTTTCTAGCTCGGATAAGCATATTTTATTAAGATTCAAAAGAGTATAATGTTTTAACAATCTAGAAGACACACTCCCTCGAGATCTATTACTCTTTTTAGTTCTAAATAGAAACTAAAAATAATCACGCTCTCCTTGAATTGTATTTGAATCTAATGAAGATGGTTAGGCTCCCCCTGTAGAAAAGTCTTCTTTAAATCTCTTATCCCAAATACATCTTGAGTTATCTATAAAGATATCAAACAATCTTCATATAATATCTAAAAAGGTAATAACTTACCTTTGTAAATATTCTTCACGAATTGTAGCTTGGAAAACGTCTTGGAAGAATACACTAAATGACAAATACCTTCTCCTTTTATAATAAGGAGAAAGATAATTGATAGATTTGAAACTTTAGATAATTGATAGATTTGAAACTTTCTTCTTCGTAGAACAAATCTTTTTAAAAGATAAAAGACATTTAGAAAAGATCCTAACGATAAGGAAGATATTTTATCTTTCTTTAAATATAAAAGAAAATATTTTATCTTTCTTTAAATAAAAAGAAAAAAAAATCCTTAAAGATAAGGAAGATCTTTTATCTTTCTTTAAATAAAAAGAAAATAATTCCATATTTCTAAAAAAAAATCTAACAAGTTTGTTTAGAAGGAATTTTAAATTAGGCGTTTTGTGAAGGATGTTTGTGGTAGGCGTTTTGATTTTTAGCTGGCGTTGAAGATAGGTGACACGGGGAAGAAGAAAGGTATTTTGACGCAAGGCAAGAAGAGTTCAGGCATTGAAAGACAAGAATTTTCTAGAAAATTTCCTAATAGAACTTAATTAGTGGTCTACGTGTAAGATTTAATCTAAGCATGGTTGAAGGAAGCTAACAAGCTTACACGTGTGACACTTTAAGCTTGAGCTGGCAAACTAATAAGAGCTTAAGGGTGACTAATCTAATTAATTTAAAATTAGTATAAATAGGGTTGAAGGGTCAATAGGAAAGAGGTTATGCTGAAATTCCTAAAGTTATTCTGATAAAAGAAGAAGTATTAGGGGAGAAGGTGCTAAGCTTTTTAAGGAAAGGGAACTTAAACTTGGAGTTTGTAAGTGATTTTCCAAAGATTAAAATGTGTTTCAAAGCTTTCTTTCTTCTTTTGTATTGTTATGCTAATGTGCTAAGTATGTACAAATTATTGATGTTTATGAAAAAAGCTTGAACGTTTGATGAGAAAAGGTTCTAATGTTAAAACTTATGTGATGAGATTATGTATGTGTGTAAGCTATTAGTCTTGTTCTTATTCGTAAACCTAACTGTTATGTGCACATAATGAGTCAAGGAAAACATGTAGAAAAGGACTTCATAGCGGTAAGAAGCCAACCAATGTGGTTTTGTTAGCAGCCTGAGCAACAAGAAATGAATTGTGAGATTCTTAGAAGACGTTGATGATGATGTGGTCATCACAGTAGGCTACGCGTGAGAGGGGTTCATGTTCTTGGTATAAGGAAAGGAAAGATTAGTGTGTGGTTTGTGTTTCTCAAGTGAGGCATGAGAGCCTGTTTTACGAACTGTGTTTATTGAATGTATATTGTTTTCCCCCCAAAAAATTTCAAAATATCAGTGACTAAGTATTTTATTTATGTGTTAAGTTTTTCCTCCCTAGGTGATAAGGTGTTAAGGTCGAGTTATGAAGAGTTTGGCAAATTGCTACGCGATGAGGCGTTAGTCAGATGATCTAAGTTTAAACTCAAAGGCTAAGCTAGACATTGCAGACCATAAGTTATTTTAAGTTTTATTGTAAAGAGAATGCATGTATATTGTATTTTGGAATGCATATTATTAAGTTAATAAAAGAGTTCCTATTTGTTATATATCTTATGTGTTATGTTATTCTTATCGCTTAATAGCAAAGGGAGTTAAGTTGAATTAGGCGATCAAGTTAAGTTCAAGAATTTAAGTTGAGCGTTTTGGCGTCTCGCATTAGAGGGGCCAGGGCTACTTAAGTCACGTCGCGTTCCACATTGCGTGGTTTAGGACCCGTGCGAGATGGAGCGTGACAATCAGTATGGCTGATACCAGTCTTTCGCATGTGGGAATCTCTGATAAAAAGCTTCAAAACCAGCTTTCTTCTTCACTAGTAGTAGCTAGTGCTATCATTTCTGACTCCATCATTGACTACGCTAAAATTGTCTGTTTCTTGGATTATCAAGCAACAACCCCTCATGCTATATTAAAAATATAGCCACTTGTAACCTTTGATTCATCCGAGAGGGAGTTCCAATCAGCATCGCTGTGACCTTCTAAGATAGTGGGAAACTTTTGGTAATGTAATCCTAGGTTCTAGGTTTTCTTAAGGTATCTTATTACTCTTTCTACAACATTCCAGTGTTCTAGGCTGGGTCTGCTAGTAAACCTACATAGTACCCTACAACATAAGCTATATCTAACCTAGTGCAGTTAGCAGCATATTTCAGACAGCCTATGGTGCTCGCATACTCAGATTGATTAACACTATCACCAGTGTTTTTGAACAACTTAATACTAGGATCGTAGTGTGTACAGGCTGGTTTTCTATCAAAGTAGTTATTTTTCTTTAGAATCTTCTCTATGTAATGGGATTGATTTAAAGAAATTCTCTGTTTAGTCCTAGTGATTTTGATACCTAGGATTACATTAGCTTCTTCTAAGTTTTTCATGTCAAAATTTTCACTCAGCATTGATTTTACATCATTTACGATGTGCAAATTTGATCCAAAGATTAACATATCATCTACATATAAGCATATGATAGTGCATAAACCATTCCAAGACTTGTAATAGATGCATTGTTCAGAGCATGTTGGGTAATGTTCTCGTTTCCCGTCTCTATTTCTAATATTTTAAGAAACATATGTGTTTGGTAAATTTTATGTTTCTCGTTCTCAAAATAATAGAAACATTTATGTTTTAATGAGAAATTTGTGGAAACAACAAAAAAACAGTGTTTCCTCGTTTTGTTCCTAGTTCTCTTCCTCCGTTTCTCCTTTTCGTTCTTCATTTGTTCTTCATTTGTTCCTCTTCCATTTCTCTTCGTTTAGTTCCTCTTCTCTCTTAGTTCTTCGTTTCTTCTCCGACTCTCTTCGTTCTCAGTTTCTTCTTTGTTCTCCAGCTTTCTTCTCCACTTCTTATTTCAAGCTATGGTTACAATTTTCTCAAGCTTCCTCTTCATCAAACACACAACTACCCTGTCCTCTTCATCAATTTCCAAATTTGTAATTCTCTTTGCTCCGTCAACAAAAAGCTCTTCTCTTGCTCCTCACTCCCAAAGCAGAATCTGGGAATCAAATTCTACGTATTCATTTTCTCTTAATTTTCTCCCATTTTCCTTTCCTTTATGTTTTGGGTTCCTCAAATTTTCCATTTTATGATGAATTTTGTTAAAATTTAAACCTTTCTGTTATCTTTGTTTGGTAGGATTCTTGTTTTCTATAGTAAATTTCAACTGAAGCATTTTCTCTTAATTTTCTCCCATTTTCCTTTCATTTTTGTTCTTGGTTCCTCAAATTTTCAATTCTATGATGAATTGTGTTAAGATTTAAACCTTTTTGCTAGTTTGACCGGATTTTTGTTTTCTATAGTAAATTCCAGCTGAAGTTTAGTGGAAAGGTGGATATTGTATCTTGAAATTGAATCTATGTATTTGCTGCTTATTGTTATCATTGTTCATTGTCAAATTAGAACTTTAATCCTCTGTTTTTTGGATTCAAAACCCCTTTCAGATTCCCGACATTGCTTGATTTATACTGATTTTATGCCCATTTAATAATAATTAGCCTTTTGGGTAGTTTGGGTCTTTTTTTTTTCTTAACAACATTGCCAAATTTTAGCTTTTGTGTTCTATGTATTATTGACTTATCAGTTTAACCAAAATACTCTTTAATGATCTCAGGTTCTCAACATTTTTTTATTCAGTCGTATAAGAAGTTAAACCTTGAATGGTACAATATGCAACTTTAGTGTAAGCTCCCATTCCCTTCTCATTTTATTTATTTAATATTTACTAAGTTGAAAAAACAAGTTTTAAATCTAATTATCATTTTTTCTAGGGTTAAACTTTGTAATATGGATTGTGGAACAAATTTAGTTTGGAACAAAACTAGAAAATTTAAGTGTTAAAAAGTTGGAGAAATTTAGAAAATGGCCAAAATAGAAGTTAATGTTAAGTTGAGGGATATTAAGGTCATTTTCCCATTATTACCTTCTTCTTCCTTCTTATGAGTCAAAATAAAAAAAAAAAGGAAAAATTCTTCTTCCCCATGCGTGAGAACCCATCTCCATCCCCCCTCTCTCTAGAAGCTTCACCTTCGTCGGTCTGATTTCTCCACCATCGGCAAGCTTGTACGTCGACGATGCTGCCGCGAATGCCATCGCTACCATTGTGTCTTGTCGCCTGAATCACCTTGCACCAGATCTGAAACATTGTGCCCTCACCTAGCCAACCATTTGCGTTGCTTGACTTGTCAACGAAACCACGAGCTGTTCTTCGACGCCTCTCCTACAGCCGCTAGGGGTGTAAGAATATAGGTTGAACTCGAATAACCCAAACTACCCAAACCATATTATAAGGGTTGGGTTGGGTTGGGTTGGGGGTTGAAAATTTTGGTTCAACTTAACCCAATCTGAATTAATATAATATATATAAAAAATTATATATATATATATATATATTATTTATTTAATAAGAAAAGGAAATTACTAATTAAGTTTTCTCAGTTTTCCTTTTCACTTCTCAAGTCCACTCGAAATCATCTTCTCAGTTCTCACGCCGTCATGCGACAGTTCACATCCAACTCTCCCTCGCACACCGCAACATCTCTGACATCTCCTCTGTCTCTCCTCCTTCGTCTCGTCCATTAGGTCGATCTTAGATCTCAGTTCCTTTGTCTCCTTAAATCTCAGATCTCCTCCGTCTCCTTCAACATCTATTCTGACATCTCCTCCATCTCTGACATCTCCAATCTTAGACATCTTCGATCTTCCCCATCTTCAATCTTCACCAGATCTCAGATCTCCTCCATCCTAGTCAAGCATAAAAATTATCCATATTTGACTCTCTCCGTCTTCGATCTTTTCCAGATATCAGATCTCTCAGAAATTAAAAATAAAAAAATAACTCGACAACTCAACCCATATTTCACGGGTTGGGTTGGAAACTTAATTCAGATTATTCGGGTTGTCAATCCAAATAACCTGAAAATATGGGTTGGGTTGAGAATGTCTCTCAATCCAACCTAACCCAACCCGATTACATCTCTAACAGCCACTGTGCGCGGTAGCTCACTGGTGATCAAGCAAATCTCTGTCTGTCTACATTCTTCATTCAGATTCAATTCTTAGAGTAATATTTTTATGCTTCGAGGTTGTTTTTATTGGGCAATTTTGAATACCTATTAAGTTTAGATTTGAGTTTATCATTACCCACTACTTTTTGATGCAAGATTCAAGTTTTAAAAGTGTTTGAGCTGCTGTCCAACCATTCGAGAGTTCGGATTTGGGCTTTTTGACACCACTTGGGTAAGGTTTTAAGCTTTATGTTGTCGATTTTGAGTACCCATATGATTTTAATGATAACATCCTGTAATAATCCATGATGGTGGATGTGTGATTGCGATTTTAGAATGTAGTTAGGATGTGTCCATTGAAGTTAAGGTCACTTTACTAAGTTCTTGTTGGAGTGTTTTAAATGAGTTTACTTCAAGTTCTCAAGTGCTGTTTGAGTCTAAGGGTAAAATTAAATTACTCATAATACTCGGATTCTAAAGTTGAACGTAGGGGTTGAAAGTGAGCTTTCCATCAACTTGGAGTTCGTTTGGTGTTTACTTTTATAAAGTTTGAAAGAATAAAAAGATTGGGTGATCTAGGAAATGTTTGAGTTGTTGACTCATAGTAATATTTTGGGTATGAATCCCAAGCATTTTTTATAATGGAGGGAAAGTATATCTACATAAAAGACCCATCAAATTATGAACTAAGTTGGACGCTCATGGTGTTAAGTATCTAACTTTCGAGTCCAAAGGGTCTTATGTGGAAAGTTTAGTCTAATCCTAGGTGCTCTGTATATTCAAGGACCTTAGAAGCATTGAGTAGATTTTAGTGGCCTTATGAAGTACTTTACACCTATTTAAAGCCTTGTGTCTTATGAAGATAACTAAGAGACTTTGATCGTTGTTTCATGTCAAATTACTATGGGAAAAACATATAGCCTTCCTTACACTTACACATGTTATCTTACGGTAGTGTTTGGGAACTACCATTGTTTAAGCTTTTTATAACTATGTTTTTATTTACACCTAAACGATGTGTTTACCCACGGTGATTTTAAGAATGTGTATGTTTATAATTTTTATGAAAATGTGTTTTCTGATCATGTTGGGCTTTTAAGCATAAAATATGTGATTTTATGAATGATGGTGATTTACCCATAAGCTACGTGAATGTATTTTCTAGCTCCACCTACGGTCGTCAGGGAGTTTCGAGGCTAAAAGAGGTCATGATCGGAGATCCGAAAACATGAGCCTAGGTGAGGATGTGGATGGAGGAGTTTGATATGGCTTCGAGCCTAGTTTAACCCACAATGGGTGGCTTTATGTGCACATAGGAGCAGAGATGGGGGTGGATATTATGGTAGGTGCTGAATATGCATGAGCTCCATTTGGCCGCGTATTTCCTTGTGGATATGGATCACGTGTGAGCTATTCCAGGCCATGTATTTAGTACGCTATCATAGTTGGATTGGATGGAGGTTGTAGGTACTAAGTATGTGTGAGCTTCGTTTGGCCGCGTGTTTCCTTATGAATATGGATCACGTGTGCGCTATTCTAGGTTGGGTATTTAGTATGCTATCATGGTCGGATTGGATGGAGGTTACTATCATGGCGGGTACTAAATATGTGTGAGCTAGTTGTAGTCACATGATTTCTTTTTATCATGAGAGAGTTACTCTTGGCATTATATTTAGGCGTCTTGCCATGATCGAATTGACAGGTTTGTTGGTTGATTGGGGATTATGTGAAGATAACGCTTTATTTAATATTTTATTATCGATGCATATTTACTCATCTTGTTGAGCATATTTTATGAGTTCTTACATCTAATTATTTGTCACTCACTGAGTTTTCAGCTTAAGTTTTCAACGATTTCTTCCCCCCCCCCCCCTCCACAGGTAGCGATCCAGGACCACTACAACAAATAAACCTTTTTATAACCATTCATTATAGCCTTTTATTAAATGGGCTACAATAAAAAAGGAGAGAAACGAAAAAAACAAAAGAAAAAAAAGTCTGAAATATATTTTTTTTAATTTTAAAAATGCCCATTGAAATTCCCTTAAACCCATTTTTGTCTCGTCATCTCTCCCACTTCTCTCATCTCTCCTTTGGCAAATACTCTTTGATGAAATTAGGGTTAGAGCTTTGCAACTTGTAGCAACGCATCATCTCCTTTGGAAAATTCCCTTAAACGCTATCAAATGTTTTTATAGAAATGTATATAAGCTATATCTTCATACTCTATAATAGCACTCATTATAGCTTCAGAAAAACGCTATAAAAAGCCCCAGACTTTTAATAACATGGGCTGTCAGGACTTTCGAAAAAGGCTATAAAAAGTCTATTATAGCCTTTTTCGTTAGCTATCGTATATGTTATTTTTTGTAGTCGACCAAGCGTTGTTTGAACCCCCTTCATTCTTGTAGATCTTCATTTTTGTATGTATATAGCTTAAATTTTCGTAATGCATCATGGGGTGGTTGGTCTTATCAAGAGAGACGCTAAGAACTCGTGTTTTGAAAGATCCTTCATTAGTTTGTAATTTTTGTGTATGTAATACCTAGTTTGTACCTTAAATTCTAATTGAAGTTTTGAAATCGTCTGGATGTGTGTGGTGAGGCACACTTGTTGTATGTAGCATCTGAAGTCTGTTAATAATCTTATAGAAGTGGAAACATTTTCCTTTTCAGGTGTGGCTACCCCATATTTTAGGGGAGGTGTTGCCGAAATTTCTATAGATTTTTATTGAAAAATGTGTTTTATAAATCTTACGTTCGAAAAGAATGTTTTAAGGTCATTCACACTACGATCTAGTTCAAAGGAAAAGTCTAGAACGGGGTGTGACATTTAGTCCATGCTACCCTCTTAAATTATGGCTCTACTCGATTTTATTACAGTCGACCAAAGGTAAGTTTCCCCATTGCTCTACTGAACAACTTCAAAGTGGGATTCACTTATGGTCTTTTCATTCATGCTTTCAAATTTGCTTGTTAACAACACTTGATGAAACCATTATGGTGGTAGCTATATCATTTACATTTGTAAAGTTCTTTGAGCAATAATTTTGGTCTTACTCTATATCTTTACAACTTCTAATTCTTTTTTATGAACTTTTTTCCATTTTCCCTTTTATTTCTTGTGTATATTTTCAACAAACGGTTTACATTGAAGAATTAAATGTTCTATTCACCCTCAAATCAAATATAGTATCAAAATTTGAATGTAATTGATGAGTTTTAAGAGTTTAATTCTTGTTTATGTATTGAAATGCATTCTTGACAATGGAAAATTGTTTGGACACCATGAATCCAGTGTTGACTATCTGCGACAAATTTAAGATGGTAAGATGTTAATAAGATACAAGCTTTCACCTAGTGTACTTCAACAGAACCATAATGTGTAGTCTCTTGGCATTATTGTGTTTACTATTTTTGTTAAGAGTACCTCTTATCTTTTGGTTTAATTCAATGATAAGCTTCAGATGTATAGAAATTTATCCTAATACACAATTTAAATGGTTTGATTCAAGGATAAGCTTAAGATCTTACTCTTTTATCTTTTGGTTTGATTCAAGTCTATTGTAGTCTATATTTTGTGATTAACGGGCATTTCTATCAAACTTTCATATAAATATTTGTTTCAAATCTCTTTTGTTGATTGGAGAATATAAAGAAACGATAGACACATGTCTTACCTTTATGGAAGGTGAGCAAATTTAAAGAAAACGTAGCCATTTGATTTTAAAGCAACTTTTCAATTTGTTCTTTAAGACTTTGCATAGATGTTGGAAAACCAATGTATTACACTAAAGTCAAGTTCTCTAATGTAGAGGAAGTCCCTGTGGTTGAAGAAGCTCAGCCATCTGAAACAAATCGTTGCTTGAGAGAAGCAGTTGAACCAAAACAAGCTACCATAAAAGAGTTGAAGCCCATTGCTTGTGTACATAAGATCCTTAAATCTTAGTGCATTAAAGAGACTAATGTTATTTCATATTTGTCTATATTGAGCTGTAAGTTTTATGTATATGTACATTTGAGATCCGTTTTTAATTCTAGTATAGGAACTAAAATTTCGGCTAGAACTACTATATCAATTGGCCTTTGAATATATGCGCGGAAATGATTAAACGATAAAATCTTTTATTGTTAGAATAAGTTTTGCGACTAAGAAGTTAATTCACGAGGTAGTTTTGAGAAAAGAAGGATTTGCAGTAGAATCTATAAGTCTAAACGCTCTTAGAAGAAAGTTCGTAAGTTATAAAACGACTAGGGGTTTGGGTATTCTTCGCGATAAGAACCAATAGTTTCGCGATGAAGAAGTCTGCGAGGAAGCCTTGAAGTTTAAATTCGCGATAAGTGTTCTAAGCGAGTAAAAGTTGGTTAGTTCGCGAGGAAGGTTTCTTGTAAACATATATAACTATGCGATAAGGTTATTCGCGAAAATTATTGTGGTTAAAGTTATTTGCGGTATGAGGTTAGGAGAGAAGTAAGGTCTGGCTAAGAAAATGTCAAATCTGATTCGACAAGGATTAACGTGTTAGATTAAGAAAATTTCTCTTCCCTCTCCACGAGTACAAAAGGAAGAGGATAATTTTTGTTAAAGTGTAGTGAGTGATTTTCTTCTTAAGTGTTTTGTGGTTCCGCTTTACTATTTTGAAAGATGATTTTAAATGAGAGTTTCAAAAAGAGATTTCAATGAGAAGTTTGTGTGTTCTAGCGTTATAAAAATCATGTTAAAGCTTGATTTGATGATTTCTTGAGATGATGCTAACTTTTATGTGCACATAAAGAGCCAAGGCAGCCATGAGGTGTACTGACCACATGGTGATAAGAAGCTGGCTTATGCGTTGAAAGGAGCATATAAAGCTTAGCGGCCTGAGCAACAAGGATGAATCTGTATGTTCTTGGATTCTATTGATACAGTATTTAAATGTGAGGTAATGAGACCAAGCGTAGAGAATGATTCGGGATCCTTGACGAAAGGAATGAATGTTAACTAATATGTGTTTATGTGAAATTGTTATGTTATGAATATGTTAAGCATAAAGAAATGATTATGCAAGATGAAATTATTTGGTGTTATTTATGTGAAATGATGTTTATGAAAATGTATTGCGAAAAGGATTTCATAAAACCTCAGTCTTTTAGACATTCTTTCAAAAATTCATCTTCCAGGATCAGACGTTTAGGCAAAGTAGAGAAGGTTGAAGGATTTGCGACGAGATGACTCCAAGCGTTTGGGAAATAAAACATTGGTTGTTTGGTCAAAATGTTATAGTTATGTATCAAACGCCTGTTATTAATAAACGTTTTGGTAGGTATTTATTATACTTGGCGTTTAGGTTGACCATCGTTGTGTTTTAAGTTTTATTCATAGTATAAAAGGAGTTGAGAATAATATTTTGAGATAAGAAAATTTTAAAGTTGTAACAAAATCACATCCCATTCCTACTACTTTGACATTTTCGTTGATAGTATGGTTTGGGGTGTGATAGTAGATGCAATGGAGTTGTAAGTATTCATCCAAGTAAAGAACAAGTATAGGGAAAGGGCTATCCTCGTTAAATGCATGAAGTTTGAAAAACAGAACAACCTTGAATTTTTTCGTCGTGAATTATCAATGTCTCTTTCCCCTTTCTAATTTCTTTTCATTTCAATTTTAATATTACATTCTAGATGTCACAAAAATCACCCGAACAACGTTGTGTTGATGAGGTTGTTGAAATTGATGGATTAAAAAGTGAGGAACCATGGTTAGACAAGAAAACGTAGCTAATTGATTACCATAGGCTAGGCAATCTCAAGTTCTAAGATAAGACAAGTTTGGTGTTTTATTCTTAAAGACTTTGTAAGGTGAAGTTGTGTTGTTTGATTTATGAATCCTGATAAGGACATAACTAACTGTCTTAACTATTTCACCCTACCAAGATGCTGCTGCTCCTGAAATACCCTAAGATAGCAACTCTAACTTAGTTAGAGTTCTATTCATCCTAATTTCAACTTTTCCATTCATTTTAGAAGAAAAAGTTGCAGTTTTTTCTTGTATTATTCTTTTTTAGTTATAAAACTCATTAAAAGCAACTAAATCATATCCAGTTTCGATATCATTACAAAGTCTCTTAATCCTTTTATTAAATTGATTTTCTACTTCAATTACAAACACCTTAAACATGTTAAAAGCATCACTTTTATTTTTAAGCAAGTAAATAAAAGTAAAATTAGAAAAATCATCTATAAAGGTTATTAAAATACATTTTGTTATTTCTAAACAACATGCTATCAAATTCACATAAATCAAAATGAATCAATTCTAAAGGCTCAGTTACCCTAGTTACAATTTTCTTAGTTATATTAGCTTGACGACAACATGCACATTTTTCAAATTCATGCAAAGATAACTTATGATTCATGTTTAACCTACTCATGTTGCTAATTAATCTTTTATTTAGGTGGCAAAACCTAGCATGCCAAATATTAAAAGAAGACAACATGTAAGCAGAAGTCAAGTTCCTATTCATTATTAAGTTCAATTTAAACATGCCATCGGTTGAATATTCCTTCCACACAAATACATTATTTTTAGTTAAAGTAAAGAGATTTGATACTATTATTTGAGTGAAACCGACTTTGTTGAGGAGATAATTTAAGACCAGGTTTTTCCAAATTTCAGGAGTGTGTAGGACTTTCTTCGGGATGAGTGTCGTGCCAGATGTGAACTTTAGCTCCACTTCCCCAATGCCAACTACTTTGGTTGTGTGGTGATCCTCAAAAGAATGTTCTTGTCCTTAGTTTCATAATATTTTTTAAACAGACTAAGGTCATTACAGACATAGCGTGACACACCGGTACCTGCGCAGTAGGATAATTCCTGTTTCTACAGTTCCTAGCTAAATATTCAAGTTTATTACAATTAAAGCACACAATTTGTACTGTACTTATGGACTGGGGTTTCTGAGAATTCTTCTAGTTGTTGGGACCTTAGTTATGAACCTTCATTTTGTTCCCTTTTGGTTTCAGGTCTGGTTTTAGAACAACCGTTAGCTTATTCCTATGGAGCGTTCACCTCTTCCTATTGGTCATGCTTACGAGCCCCCTCTTCAAACCTTAGTCGGGTGATCAGACTCTCCAGTGAGAACTCCTTCATCTTGTGCCTTAGAGTATTCTTAAAATCCTTCCACAGTGAAGGTAGCTTGTCAATAATAATAACAACTTGAAACAGCTCATTAAGTGGCATACTTTCAATAATTATTTCATGATCAATTTTCTACAACTAGTGTGATTGGGTCTTCACAGATCTGTTGTTAGTCATTTGGTACCATAAATATCGACTTACTGCATACTTCTTGGATCCGACCTCTTCGGTGTCATACTTTTTTTTCAATGCATTCTAAACTTATTTCACGGTGGACATGGTACTGTAGTAATCATAAAGCTCATCAGTAAGTCCATTCAGAATGAAATTCTTACATATGAAATCTGACTCTGTCCATGCATCACGACTCCAAAACTGCTCTTTAGTTGGGTTTTTTATTGGAATTATCGATTGTATGATAGTGCAAGCAGCTACAACTTTCTTCAAGGTTAGAAAGAACAACATTTTTGTTTTTCAGTGCTTGAAATGAGATCCTTTGAAGCAGAATGGTTGGTTCAGATCTAAGTCATCATGTAGTCTTGAATTGTACCGATCATCGTAGCAGAAGAATCGTCTTAAAATTGTTGTTGTTGCACTTTGGTGGAGCTAAGCGTCATAGTAGGAAAGCCAACAAAATAGTAGCACGTTAACAAACTGGCTAAGTCACGAATCTTGCTCTCTTTAAGACGTTTCACGACTCTGCTAGGTATGAAAGTAGTTATGAAATATGTCTCGTCATCCATAAAACAACCTCAGTTCTTTGTTCAAAGTTGCAGTGGAACCAAACAGAATACCAACACTTTAAAAGGTACTTGCTCGAAAAACAAATTAGAACAAAATAGAAAGGGAGAGAATACAAGGTAGAAAGTGAAAGGAGAAGAAATTTGTTTTTTTTTGTTTTTTTTTTCGTTTGATGTGTGGAAATGAGGAGGTGTGCCATATATATAGTGGAGCAAAACCTAACAGTTCAATATACGTGATAAACGATGTAATGGTCGAAACAGTCAATAATGATCTTAACGGTCGAAACAGTCTGGTAGCGGTTGAAACGTTTGTAACGGTAAATTTTTTTTCATCAACACCATTTCAGATATCTGGGAAAGGAGAAAGGGTAGTTACTTCATATTGTTGTTTCAAGATTTGACCGTTGCTTCGTAGTGTTGTTTTAAAAGTTTCTTAAAGATGGAGAGGGACGGTGAATGGAACATTTTTTTTTAATGAGAATCACATGGAAAACTCATGTTGGCTATCAAATTTAGATCTAAAAATCAAGAGCTATTCATAAATAATAATGAGACATTCCTTAATTGCCATCCGAAGAATGTAAAACAGAATTCAAAATATTGCCTAAAGAATGACAGAAGTTTTCAATTTTGTATTTGAAATCAATGTCCAAAAAGGATGTGCAAAATTTCACCATAGAACCGAACAATTGGAGAGGAAAGGTGGGGAGGAAGAAGAGAGGAAAAGATGTGAGATAACTTTTATTTTTATTCTTTGAACTTTTAAAATGTGGAAACACAATGGTCATATGGATTAGTTTTAGTGAAATTATTATGGATGTAAAAACAAAATGAAACTACCCACAAAATGTAATAAAAAATCTTAGATCGAATTTTACTGTAAATGATTTTAATATTTTATTATTTTAAAAAATGTTCTCTTAAAAAAAGTTAATTACAATGATTTAAAAAAAAGCAAAACAAATTCCATTTTGTGCTCTAAGAATATTTTTGGACTTTTGTAAAAATAGCAAAAAAAAATTTATGATAATAAAGCCTATATTGCAACATTTTCTAAATTTGCAAAAGCAGAAAATTTGCCTTATGATTATTGTTTGATATCACTAATTTTGCCATATTTGCCATATGCAAAAAATGAATGCCATGATCGGTTGTTTTCTAAATATTTTTGTGCTATTTTCCAATATTTTATACTTTTCAGTAAAATAATGAGAAATCATGTCCCTATTGGTAATTTAGCAACAATGATAGGCCATGGCATTTCCGTAAATAGTTTTCAAATTGATGTCGAGTTTCATACAAATCAATTTATAAATAGACCCTTCGAAGTCTTTTCAGATCACGTTATTTCTGCTTGGGATCAGCAATTTCAATTTTTTTTTTTTGAAAATGTCAGGTTACCCAAATCAACCATCAGGTTACGGTTACGGCTACGGCGGCACCGGTGGCTACGGAGCTCCACCACCGACTGCTCAGCCTTACAATTCTTCAGCTTACGGACATCCACAGTCCCAGACTCAGCAGCCTTACGCTCCGGTGGCCGCGCCATATGGCGTACCGTCCGCACCGTACGGGTCAGCTCAGGGCGAAAAACCGCCCAAGGACAAGCCTAATCAGTCGTACGGCGGTGCCGGTGGTGGTCATCAGTCTTACGGCGGAGCAGCCAGTGGTGGTCATGGTTATCCACCTCCTTCTGCTTATGGAAGCCCTTTTGCTTCACTCTTGCCATCGGCTTTTCCGCCTGGTACTGATCCGAGCATCGTTGCTTGTTTTCAAGTAGCCGATCAGGATGGTAGTGGGTTTATTGATGATAAGGAGTTGCAAGGTGTTCTATCATCGTATAATCAGAAGTTTAGCATCAGAACTGTTCATCTTCTTATGTACCATTTCACCAACACGAATACCAGGAAGATCGGTAATCTCACTTTTCCCTCTATTGACTTTTTGTTTTCTCTGGAAATAAGACATTTCTTGTGGTTTTCTTTAAGTTTCTGAAATCAACAACAGTAATGATGCTAAAAAAAAGAGAGAATCTGTAGGAATCTGGAGGGCCCAGATAGAACAAAAAGACAAACAGTTAGGTTAATGGGGGCAAGAGCGGTCATAATCGGGGCATCTTCTACTCTTAGTTTGAACTGATTTTAGTCGAAAAATGAAATAGAAGCTTTCAGAGATGTTTGATTATAACTTGAACGGATTGGAACAGGGCCTTTCGTTGTCAATTGTCAAAATTTTTAATAGAATTTCCATATAACTGCATAGAATATTACGATTTTAATCTTCAATTCAAGAGATGAGTACATATAAATTCCAGTTGAAGCTATGCTAATTTGACATATAATTGCCGAGAACTGCAATGTGCCTTATTAGTGATTATAATTATTTCTTGTTACTGTTAACTGATTAGTTCACGATGCTCACAAATCATACCTATGACTATGAGGTATTCATATTCTCATATATTCGTATAGAACTTACTAGAAGATACCATCACATTCTTACCATATACTTTCTATATTTTTTTTCTTTTTAATCCTATCTGTACAAAGATTACCTCCGTGTTATTGCCTGGGATTAGTTGGTGAAGTTAATTTATGTTTTATTTTGAATTTGTCTGGTAAAATTGCAAACCTGCTAATTGGATATATTAGTCGGCCACGGTTGCACGAACTCCACTATTTTCAAACTTGTGGTTAAAGACTAAAGTTATTGACTTTTCAAAACTCAGAAGCTTTTGGGTTATTACAGTGTCGTTAATATGTAAGTGTTTTTTGAAATGATGTAAAACAATGACGTTTTATGCTTCAAATTAGAGCTAAAGTTAAATTGTTGATTCTTCATTCTGTTCAAACCATATTATTATGATTAATTTTTTATGCATTTCGCCTTGAGCGACCTCAATCTGGAAATCATGTTTAATACCTTTTCTTTTGACATTGTCTTTTGCATTTTATTTCTGAAAAACAGGACCTAAGGAGTTCATTTCTCTGTTTTATGGACTTCAGAGCTGGAGGGTTAGTTGAAGACTTATTATTATTTTAGCCAACATTCTTATTTGGTGTAATTCGTTTAAACTGAATATTTGTTGAATCTTTTTCAGGGTATTTTTGAGAGGTTTGATTCAGACAGAAGTGGAAAAATTGATTCCAATGAGTTGCGAGAAGCACTTTTGAGTTTGGGCTTTGCAGTCTCACCAATGGTCTTGGACTTGCTGGTGTCTAAGTTTGACAAAAGTGGTGGGAAAAGCAAGGCCATTGAATATGATAATTTTATCGAGTACGTTTGTCTTCTTTACCCTTGATTTATGGTGGTACTCTTTTTACAATGAGAGGTTTTGAGTTATGCTTTAAATGTTAAGCTTTCACGTGTCATTAATCACTGTTCTTATTCTATTTTTTTCTTTTTGCCAATGCAGGTGTTGTCTTACGGTCAAAGTGAGTTTCTGACTATTTTTGTTTGCATGTCTTTGTATATTAAAACATGTACTGTTTAAAGGCAATGACATCTTCTTTGAAGAAATGCTTATTCTGCAATCTGTACTTTTTGTCATGCTCAAAATCACTTCCAAATACACCTTTGGTAACTTAAAATTAGTTAAATATTTAATTTTACACTTGTACAAGTAATTTTCATTTCTTCAATTTTGGTTTTGAATCATTAAAAGCATGTTTCATTATGATTTTAAATTAAAAACAACAAAAAATTATTTTAAAAGTTTTAGAATCACTCCTAAACATGCATAGTTGGACACATTTTCCTCGTTGTCTTCATTCTGTTCCACTCATGTTGATGCCTATGAATGTCCCAAACGTCTGCTACACCAGTTTAACTTCTGTGGCTGCCAAGTAGTTACTTAAAATCCAATTTCGCTATGAGATATTGCTGTTGTTATTTTCATTTTTTTCTCCCTTCTATTTTTCACACACTGATAGTTTAAGCTCCTTGTATGACCCTTTAACTCAATTCTCCAGCAACGAAACCGTTTTGATTTTTAAGAATTCCTGAAACATTTTGTTTGCGTTGGGCAGAAAGAGTAGACTAAAACTGAAGTGATTTTGATGTAATATTTTACAGGGATTGACTGAAAAATTCAAGGAAAAGGACACTACATACTCTGGTTCTGCAACCTTCAGTTATGAGGCTTTCATGTTGACTGTCTTACCATTTCTCATTGCCTGAGGAGTAAGCCTTCGTTCGAGCACGTTTGTTCAGTGTAAAGCTTGAGTTTTCTTTGGCTTTTTCTTTTGATTTCCATTATGTTTGATAGATTCTATTAATGTAGCCTCATCCTTATCAATGTTATAAGTTATGTTCTTTGTATAAATTGGCTATCTTAAGTATTCAATGATAGTTCTATGAATATCTCAACTGTTTACCTGTTTCCCCTCCTGGATTTCCAATTTGGCATTTGACAGTAAAAGTTAGGTCGTTGAATCATATATATAATGTATCCTCTTCTGCTTTTTGTGATAAATATTGTGGATGAAGTTTGGACTGTTAAATTGCAAGATATTCTGGGTCGATTTCTTTTTTTCTTTTTTCTTTTTCTCAATAAATGTACAAGACTCGTAGATCTTGATTTATTGTCATTTGATTTGTACTATTTACCTGTAAGAATACGGAAATCTTTATGTACATGCAAAAAATTGCCATTTGGACAGTTTCAGTTTTCAAAAGAAGAAAATCGATTTTTTCTTTTGTTGGTTTTAGGTTCTTTTGAAGCTCAATCGCAAATAGTTGAGCCGGTCGTTGTTAGTTTTTAAAGTGAAACGGATGCCAAAACAGTTGGTCAATTTTTGCAGCTCATTTAGGGCTCGTTCGGTAACGTTTCTGTTTCTAATTTCTTAAGAAACAAAAATGTTTGGTAAATGTTTCCAATTTCTCGTTCTTGAAATAATTAGAAACTATTTGTTGCTTTTTTCATTTATTTCCTACTGTTTCTCTTTTCCTCCACATCGTCTTCTCTCTTTCAAAGCTTTCTTCTTCTTCATCTCTTCCTGTTCTCTGGCGTGTCATCTTTCTTCATCGGCTCTGTCTTCTCTCTTCACCAGCCATTTTCTCTCTTTGCTGGTTTCAAAGGTATGTGTTTATGATTTGTTCCTCTATTTCTCCCGTCTCTCTGTTCCTCTCTTCTCCGATCTCCATCTTATCTGATTCCCTCTCTTTTAACTTTTTTTCAACTAAACTCTGCCGATCTCCATCTTCCTTAACTTTAGGGTTTGCTGAAATTGGCATATAGATTTTACATTATATACCATGGAGTAGACATCTTTGCCTTGGCGATTTTTTGATGGCCAGAAGAATAATAGCTGTTACTGTTGATGATTTGTATTTCCGTGAATAAGAGGTGTTTGAGGAGTGCAACCTTGATATGTCATGGTGTATCTAGGTACGAGATCGAGTATTGGAGGAATGTGCATTTAAGAATCTAATATCAATGTGCAATGGAAGATTTACGAAAGAGGAAATTTTGGACTTCAATTAGGAAAATAAACCTTCATTTCAGAATTTGTGGCTTCTAACCCATGCTCTAATTATATATCAGTGTTTTAGAGCAATTTTAATCCTGAGTGGACAATGAATTTGCTTGTGTTCAACAATGGAAATAAGTTTGATGTTATGATTGCTGGGTTTGTGATTATCTAAAATTTTGATTTGAAAGTACCATTTGTAGCAAATTCTTGATTGAAAGTTTGGTAGTGATTTGTGTTATTATTTGTCAAAGTCTTGAAAGAAAATGAATTCCAAAGCTTGATCTAGAAATTGGTTGTAATAACTTGCTTGCACTAAAGCATTAAACGGTAAGCGTTTTTGTTTGTGTTTGCTAAGCATGTCTAGATGCTCTTCACGTTGATCGGTGTTATTATGTGAGGTGTAAGGCATATTTTAGAAGTAAGTTCTTGGACTTGTGCCTTTCAAGGACATAATAACTTACTTTAAAATTAATATTACATCCTAGGATGTCACTGAAGTCAGATGAGGTTGAAATTGATGGATTAAGAAGTGAGAGACCATGGTGAAATTGATGGATTAAGAAGTGAGAGACCATGGTTAGACAAAGGTGAAGCTGTATTTGTAAACTTAATGAATGAAAAGGTTGTAAAAGGCATTTGACCAAGCACAATATTTTCAAAGACATCATTTAAGAGAAATAGTCCGAGTGAGATATATTGCCAATCAAATTTTGGGCAACATTTGAAGGATATATATAATTTTATGTTATAGTTTTTATTTGTGCATTAGGACTTGTTTGTTATTGATTAACTTTTGATCATTTTCCTTTTTATGTTTAATGTAGGACATCTATTTTTGTTTAATGTTTAATAGAATTATATTTGAGTCGACATATGTTTGGTGTAGGACATTATTAAGAAAACAAGAAATAGTTATCAAACATGTTTTCTATTTTTGTTTCTGTTTCTTTAAGAAACAACAAACAGAAATAGTTATTGTCACGCCTCGCCCCTCCGCCCCTTCATGCGACCAGAAGGAGGTGTGTCGAAAGAGGTGTGTTGCCTAGACTTCCAACGCGTATCACTCCATGAGATAACGAGTTGAACGCCTAGTAAGTGGTACTTCTCTACCTGTATGTCTTCATCGCAAAGCTCCACCTTGAATTCGGAAGATCCTTTCAACTTATTGAAGCGAACACTAGAATGACCAATCTTAACTTAATTACCTAGCCTTCAACGCTTAAACCAAAACTATTAAGCGATAAGAATTAAAGAGATATAAAAGTAACAAAGCAGAAAGATAATGAAACGCAACTCTGATTTTATTACTTGGTTCAACTCATATACAATTTCTTTTTCTTCATTGCAAGCCATTTAAAGAAAATCTAAGTTCTAAGCTCTAGGTCTGCCTTCCGTCGTTGGGATGCCACTCCTCGCGTCAAGGTGTTAAAGAGTATACAAACCCCTTTCTTATCCTTCTACTTAACCGCCTAGCAACGCATCTCCAAGATAAGGCTCGTTCCATAAACAAAACTGAGATGCTGTCTTCCTTGAATGTAATAACTTGAAACTATCTGAAGGCGGATAACTTCATCAGCTTTCCTGTATCACAATCCATCTTAGCTATTTTTACTTGGCCTCAACGCCTAATTACCTGGGGGAGGAAAACTTAAACATGTAAGTCAAACACTTAGTGAGTGAGAGTTTTAGAAAACCTTTTTGGGAATACAAGTCAAGCACAAAATATTTTCATTTCTCAAACGCGTCTTCCAACACCTCATTTCACAAATCATTGGAATCTCACTTTGGCTCCTCTTATTCGTTTCCACCAAGAATAAGAATACTTCCCTTCGTAAAGCATACTACAATTCACTCTTGTTAGTATCTTACGATTGAGCTACTGTGAGGTTCACTCCATCCATAACATCTGGGAAGTTTCTTGATTCACTGCTTTTCTTGTTGCATTGTTCGTTGCCATTCACATTATGCACACGCCGCACAAGCGTTACTTACTTGATAGGAATAAGGCTACTGGTTTGCACCATTCATCACAAAGATCACATAGAAAACAATCATTTTCTCTTTTCAAACAACTTTAGCAATAATAACAATAACATAGAGATATAGAACGCACAATGCATAACTCAAACTCAAAAGGGATCAATTTGAGAAAACATTTACAGAACATTAACTTACAAATCACCCTCGCAAGAGTGTATTTAAGAAAGCCACTTGCATAAGAGTGTATAGTTTAAGAAAGTCACTCACGTAGGAGTGTAGAGATAAGAAAGTCACTCACGTAAGCTTTCGATCCTTTCTTCCTTGAATGCCTCTTCTCGCCTAGAGTTCTCTCGACAGCAACTATACTTTTGCATTCTTTTGGCAAAAATTTCAAAAAGACAGTACTTTCCTTAAGGCTTTTACCACTATTTATACTAATCATTTGGATTGATTACTTTTTTACCTGCCAGTTCAAAATTATAACTTTACGCGTGTCATTCTACCACTTTTCCCCACTATGCAGCTAAACCAAACCCAACATCTAAGCCAACGATCAACTCCTGATTTGACATTCCCTCGTGACGTAAACCTTATCGCCTCGGGAAGTCGAACTCTTATTCGTCTTATCTTCTCAGGAAGCTAAGCTCCTTTCTCCTGCATTTTCTTCCTTTTGATAGGCTACAACCGCTCACCTCGTTTCTAACTTCTCCTCACGCTACTTTGCTCTAATTGCCCAACTCTTATCGCAATAGGACTCCTTCGTCGCACCAACTTGTCTCTCTTGACTTCTCTCAACGTGATTTTCTTTCCTTCGAATTTTATCTTTAGAATGATTAATCTTTTCAATTGAGAAGGATCATCCAACTCCTCAACACCTTTCTTCTTCAACAGGACTTTCTTTCTCGCCTCTAGGCTTTACAACTACTCCCTCATTTTTGGAATTTCGTCCTTAAAATTCTACCTCGCCAATTTCTTTCCTTTGCTTACCATAGAATCTCCTTGCCTAACTTCGGTTTTTTCTGGACATTTATCTTGGTAATGTCCAGCTTGCCTAAACCTAAAGCAAATGATCTCGAGTCTACAAACTCCCATGTTCCTACTTCCACACTCCAGACATCTTGGCCTCTGATCTTCGAACCAATGCAATCCTTGTCTAAAGTAAAAGTTAGTCCACTTCTCTACTTCTTCGCTACCTTCCTTTTCATTTTCTCTGTCCAGCCATGGACTTGACTCTTCTCCTTCCATCATTTTCTCTTCATCTCCCTCAATCAAACACTTCTCAACGTGCATGGTTGACTCAACCAACTTAGAAAAATCTGACCAACCAGCACCTATCGTCACTAGAGCTCGAATTTATATCCTTAGGCAGTCTTCAAAACTCTTACACCTATCCTCTTCATCCAATATGAAGGCTATCATGTACCTTGCTAGCTCCGTAAACTTATTCTCATATTCTGTGATAGTTTCATCACCATGTACTAATCTTAGAAATTCCCTTCTCTTCTCATTAACAAACAAACGAGGATACAACTTCTCTTAGAATCCCCTTCGAAAGCCTCTCCAAGTAACAAATTCTACTTCGTCTGTTCTTGCTGTATACAAATTCCACCAATCTTCAGCGCTTCCTCCTAGCAAGAACGTAGCCAACTTAACTTTCCTCCCTAAGGACAACCCAACACTCTGATCCCAAGCACTTTTCTACTAAGTTCAACCACTTCTCCACGTCACCTAGATCTATTGTACTCTCAAAGGTTGTGGCTCCCAATGCTTTCAATCTTTCAGTACTAAAGTGCTTCGCTGATCTCCTTAACGTTTGTGCATCTTTTCCAAGTCACTCCCCTTCCCTTTCTCTCCTTGCATTCTAGTTGATTGAGTGAGCTCCTGTGTCCATAGTAGGCTCAGTAGTTCACGACCTAGCTCATCCTTTTCTAGTCTTCAACATAATGAATACTGCTTCCTACAAGACAACTTCATAATTTAGTTTTAACTTTTCCCACTTACACTTACATGTCTACACTTATGCCAAACAGAGATTAACCACAAAGAAATTTTTCTCTTTAAAGGTCCAATTTGTACCATACAAGGTTTATTATAGAAAAGCATCCAAACACATGGTCAATAAATTGCTCACACACGATCCAGAAATCATGCTGCCAACGTTGATTCATAGGTCGTGAAATTATGGGGCTAAGAACTGCTTGCACATGTTCAAAAAATCATGCGGCTGAGGTTAGCTCTCCTATAGTCATGTGACCAAGATCAGCTCGTGCATGTTTGACGAGTCACCTGGCAAGACTCGACTCGCGCATATTTAGCACATGTATTAATGGGAACCTTAATCCAATCAAGTTTGAGTAGAAATAGCTCCAAAGTTAGTCCAACTTTTCCCTCAATAACTCACACCTACTGTAGTAAAGACGTTAGCTTGGCCTTACTCAGCTTAGACCTTTACTCGAGCTTAATCTGAACTTCTACCCTTTCCTTCCCAAGAAATCCATCACGTTGATATCACATGGCATCAGACTAAGTCTTGACTTTAGACTCATTCTTCCTTTTCCAAGAGACTTATGCTCTAATACCACCTAGTATCAGACTACTTAACCGTGCCTTAAACTTCTACTCATCTTCTTCCAAGAAACTTATTCTTTGATACCACTTGTCACACCCCATCCCTTTGACCCTTCATGCAACCAGAAGGAGGCGTGCTGCCTAGACTTCTAACGCCTACCTCTCCACGAGACAACGAGTTGAATGCCTAGTAAGCGAAACTTCTCTATCTTTCTTCATCGCAGAGCTCCACCTTGAACTCATAAGACCATTTCTACTCATTGCAGTAGAACACTAGAATGACCAATCTTAACTCAATTGCGTAGCCTAACATTTAAACCAAAGCTACTAAGCAATAAGCATTAAAGAGATACAAAAGTAACATAGTGGAAACATTAAACACAGTTATGATTTTATTACTTGGTTCAACTCTTTTACAATTTCTTTTTCTTTCTCGCTAGCCACTTAAAAGAAAATCTAAGTTCTAAGCTCTGGGCCTGCCTTCCGTCGCTGGGATGCCACTCCTTGCATCAAGATGTTTTGAAGTATAAGAACCCCTCTTTTATCATTCTTCTTGACTGTCTAGCAACCCAACTCCAAGAGAAGACTCATCCCACAAAAAATTAAGATGTTGCCCTCCTTAGACGTAATAACTTGAAACCATCCGAAGATGGATAACTTAATCAGCTTTCTCGCATCGCAATCCATCTTAGCTATTCTTACTTGGCCCCAACGCCTGATTATCTGAGGTAGGAAAACTTAAACCCGTAAGTCAAATACTTAGTGAGTTTGAGTTTTAGAAAACTTTTTTGGGAATCCAAGTCAAGCACAAAATATTTTCATTTCTCAAACGCGTCTTCCAATACCTCATTTCACAAATCACCGAAATCTCACATTAGCTCCTCGTATTCCTTTCCACCAAGAATATGAATCTTTCTATTCGAAAAGCCTACTGCGATTCACTCTCGCTAGTATCTTACGATTGAGCTACTATGATGTTCACTCCATCCACAACATCTGGAATGTTTCTTGTTTCATTCCTTTTCTTGTTGCATTGTTCGTTGTCATTCACATTATGCACACACCGCATAAACGTTGCTTTACTTGATGGGAATAAGGCTAATGGTTTGCACACATTCATCACAACGAGCACAGAAAACAATCATTTTTCTTTTAAAACAACACCAGCAATAATAACAATAATACAAAGATATAGATCGCGCTATGCATAACTCAGACTCAGAAGGGATGAATTTGAGAAAGTATTTACAAAACATTAGCTTATAAATCACCCTTGCAGGAGTGTATTCAAGAAAGTCACTCGCACAGGGGTGTATAGTTTAAGAAAGTCACTCACGCAGGAGTGTAGAGATAAGAAAGCCACTCACGCAAGCTTTCGATCCTTTCTTCCTCGAATGCCTCTTATCGTTAGAGTTCTCTAGGTAGCAACTCTACTCTTTGTATTCTTTTGGCAAAATTCCCAAAATTATAGCACTTCCCTTAAGGCTTTTACCCCTATTTATATTAATAATTTGGATTAGTTGCTTTCTTTACCTACCAGTTAAGAATTATAACTTTACATGTGTTGTTCTAGCACTTCCCTTAAGTCTTTTACCCCTATTTATACTAATTCTTTGGACCAATTACTTTCTTTACCTACCAGTTAAGAATTATAACTTTAAACGTGTTGTTCTAGCACTTTTTCGCACTATGTAGCCAAACCAAACCTGTCAGTTTATTAAAGCTCGAAAATTTGAATTTATTAAAGCTCGTAAATTAGTAAAGCTTGAAAATTATAATTTTCGTGCAAAAAGAAATGCGCATTTATGACATTTATGAATTTAAAGCTGTTTTAAGTGAATCAGGACATGATTGATAGTGAATTTATTATTCAAAAATCCCTCTCAATGAAAATTGGTTGAATTTAACTTGGTATGGAAATCATGGTAGTTGCTTTGGTGGCTATTGTCTTCTCGTTTAACAAATCCGTCGGTGCTTTTCAATAATTTTGAAATGTTATATTCAAATTCTTTTGTCTTAGATTTTTATTTCAATTCTTAATTTTGCATATCAAGCAACAATTGGATCCTCTCGTGAGGTATAACTAAATAGAAGGTTAAACTTGTATTCTAATGTCTTTCCATCCATCTATCGGCATTTCTTTGACAAATAAAATAAAATAAAATAAAATAAAATAAAAAAAGGTAAAGAACAAAAGATGTTAAAAAACTCTTGGGTTTGTTACCGTTATGCCAACACACACAAATATACAAAGAAAAAAAAAGGGTAAGAATAACACCTTTTTGTTGCAAATATTTCGAAGACTACCAATTATCCATGGAAGTCGTCGTTTTTTTTTTATATATAAAATTTGGTGGTGTGTCACTCAAAATTCTTAAAATGATAAATAATAATTACTATATATACTAATTAGATATATATGCCTATGGTAGGTGTTCACACGAGATTTTGAAGAAATGTATTTCGTGGAATTGAACTTTGTATATTAATTTATATAGTGTTGTGGATACAACCTCTAATATTTAGGGTTGTCAAGAAGAATGACAAATTATAGGTTTTACTTTGGAAAAATAGCAAAAATAATTTTAAATTGTTAGAATAGCAAAACATAAAAAATAGAAAGAAAAAAAAAAACCTCTCAAATGCCCCTTGGCAAACTGAAAAATACAAATTGTTTACCCCAATAACATAAACTCCCGTTACACTGTAATTGAAAAATAAATGCTACAAAAAAAATTCATTCTAAATATCTAAAATTAGAAAACATGTCATTATTGTGAAGCTCCACCTCATACCTTTAGAATTTAAACCTCTGCAGATAATCATTTTCTTCCTTGGAATTCGGCAGGTTGCTTCCTTCATAATTTGAAACCCTAAGGTTACTCCCTTGGAATTCGTCTCATCAATATAAGCATTCATCTCAGTAGGTTTCTACTTTCTATTAAACACCTATTTCATTGCCAATAATGCTCCCTCCGGTCGTGGCACTCCCATCTTCTCCGTCGTAGCCTCAACCTTACGAAGAACTCCCCACCTCTTCCTCTCACATTCTCTCGTCTATCCGAGCAACAATAGTTACTTATCTCCCTTGTTCTTTTTCTTCTCATGTGGTACTTTTGCATTATTCGTTCTTCTTCTTCGAATATCACCATTAAAGTAGCTTAGTTGCTCTTTTTCTTCTCAGCTTTAATCAGATTCGTTCTTCTTTTCGACACAATTTTTTCTTCCAATATCACCATGCAATGAATGTTTTGGACTGTATTTTTCAACAGTTTAAAATTTCCATTGTTGTCGGCTGTGTAATCAATCACACCATTGTTGTCGACCCTGTATTCTTAGAAGGTTCGAAAGAGAAGAGCTTTATGTTTAAAAATCTGTTGTTTTTAGTTATTTAATTATACAATATATATAGAGATAATCAGTTTGGATTTATTTATTTTTATTTATTAAAATAAGATAAATAATAACAGCTATGCCTCATTTTAGGAGGGAAAAAAAGGGATTGTATTATTTGTTTTTGTTTTGAAATGTTTATTATTTTATAAATCGTAGAAATTCTAAATACGAGGAAGGATCAACGAGAAGGAGAAACATGAAGAAGTGACATATTGTGGTCTTCTGGATACACTGGTTCAAAAAAACCATCGTCAACAGTGGTCCAATATCTTTCAAGCTCTTCAAACGAGGTATTCATATATTGTTTTTTAAGGATTTTTCTAATTATATCATTGTAGTCTACATTATTATAGGTTAATGTATGGTTCATTACAGGATCAAACACAACCTACAATGGCAAAAGGGTCAGTAAGCAAAAAAGATGTTGCACAATCATAAAAAAAGAGGGTGATGAAGGACCCTCCAAAAGAAGTACCAACTATCCAGAAAAAGCCAAGAATAAAAACCATGGTAAATAACTTATTAACCTTTATGTTTTCCTATTTATTATGAATACATATAGATTATTTAGAAGTTGTGCGCTGTGTAGGTTTCGTTAAGTTGAATAAAGAGAGAGAAACATATAGAAGACAGTCAAGAAGAGACTGAAGACAAGGTAAGTGTTGCAGCTTTTTGTAATACAATTAATAAACATGAACCAAATTGTCTAATTTAATAATAAAAACAAGGGAACAGGAAAAGACAGAAAGTGTAGAAGAGAAAAAGGAAGAAGACGAAGTAGATGAAGAATGGGAAGAAGAGACAGAAGAACAAGAAGAGTCAAGGTCATCAACAAGAGAGTCAAGTGAAACAAGTCAGCAATCAATGAATGATAAAAAGGGACAGAAGAAGACAGAGAAGGGGAAGAAGGTAATTGTATATAAATTACACAATTGTAACCTATTTGTCTCACTGTATCTTATCTATTGTTGTAACGAAAATGTAAAATAGGTGATAACTACAATTAAGGGAAAGAAACAAAAGAATGACAAAATAAGGAAAGGAAAAGGACCAATGAAGGAAGACAATGATGAGGTATGTGTGATTTGGTATTGTATTTCACATGATAAAGGTCTTTTGTACTGTATATAGGGCAATTACATTGTACTAGAATTACATGGTATTTGTAATACGTTTATATATAGGGATTGATTATTGATTATGGTAGATTGAGTATTGAATATTACATATTTAGTATATATTGAATTTGGGATAGTATGTGATCGTTATGCAATCATATAGAGAATATATATATTGATTATTGCAATTACAGTGTGTTTGTAAGTCATGGAACATGCTAACTTATATATTAGATTTTACTGTGTTGTATTTCATTATTGGGACTGTTATCACATTGTACTACAATTACACGATATTTGTAATACGTTTATATATTAGGATTGATTATTGATTCTAGTAGATTGAGTCTTCAATATTACATATTTAGAAGAAATTGAATTACTGATAGTATGTGGATCATCATGAAATTATTATAGGATATGTACAATTGATTACTGCAATTACAGTGTGTTTGAAGTTTATGAAACATGCTAATTTATATAATTATTGGATTTTACTGTGTTGTTTCTCATTTTGTGATTGTCATTAACCTATTGATTATTACTCATCACTACTAGGAGTCGGTATACTTGATGTTCCCAACAATGGAGGACCGACCCTTTGAGAATAAACCTACAAACCAAAAGCAATATAATAGATAAAATCAAAGAAAATCTTGGGGAAAGACTGACCTCAAGATTTAGTGAGGGACTATTTGGCCATTTTCTTAAATTTTCTATAACAAACCATCATCACAATTACTCTTGCACCTAATTCAGCGTATGTGCAAGCTGAAATCAACCACCCAACTACATTTCCTGATATGGGGTAGGGTGCTGAAATTTGGACTGAGGGAATTTTTCTTGATAACAGGCCTGAACTGCAATGAAATACTAGAAGTTAATACAAAAGAAATAGAAGGTGGGGGAAGGTTGAAAAGGATTTATTTTGAGATCCTCAAATCGGAGACAAGGCATTATTTGAACACTATGTTCAATATAAGCACGGATGGAATGGATGAGGATAGAATACGAATGGTCAAGTTATACTTCCTAGAGAGCTTTCTACTCCCAAGACAAGAGTCTTTGAGTATTGAGTGGAACCATGTTTTAATGGTACACGATGATGAACTATTTTATAATTATCCTTAGGGAATGGTAGCTTTTGACCTCCTATTAGAATTTATGAATAGGGTTGTGTGTAGCAAAGGAAAAACATGATTATCGATGGGAGGGTTCATTT
Organism: Cucumis hystrix; assembly: GCA_025688845.1. Classification (NCBI taxonomy): domain Eukaryota; kingdom Viridiplantae; phylum Streptophyta; class Magnoliopsida; order Cucurbitales; family Cucurbitaceae; genus Cucumis; species Cucumis hystrix. Next base: position 2,968,527 of record CM046890.1, read on the forward strand.
CTCCGATCATAGTTTGGGTGTACGAGGTAATTCCAACCTTGAGTACGCCACCAAACTTTTTTGCAACACGGATCTCAAATGAATTGCCCTAGATAATAAATTGAGCAGCAGACACATAGCCAAAATGGAAAGACCTACAGCAGGAGGTCTTTGTCACTAACGGTATGAAACAGAATTTACAACTGATTTTATATGTAGATAATGACTTATAGTTGTAACATAAAATTTGAAGAACTACATGAAAACTTAAACAACATTGTTGATGAGATAAAAATGAAAAAAAAAAAACTTCTTCAGGTGCACAGATGACAATCGAATACATGGTAAGCATGATCTTTAAAGTATAAGTTACTTATCTGATTATTTGTGTTGAGATTTGATTTTTGTCAAATATATGATTCTTTTAAACTAATTTCAAATCTCTCTAAAATCTAGGGAGTATTAGTTAAGATTGTCTCCTATGAATAAGGAAAGGAGAATCTGAATGAAATAGATGACAGATATATATGTGTGATAAGTATGAAGTAGTTTGATGATGAAAAAAAGTGACGGAAAAACAGGTATATTTGTGAAGATACACAACGACAAATCTGATAGAAAACCAGTGGAAAGCGTAAAAGAAAAAGGTGATTAATTTGACACTGATTATATGTTTTATGTACGGAAGGATGTAATTCCATGGTTCAAGATTTCTTTACTCAGATTATGAATATTCACAAGAAGCATTGAGTTGAGGGTTGACCTCACAGATTCAGGGGAGCTTGAAAGTGTTGGTTGCTAGTTTCATGTTACTTTCAAGGGGAGCCTGAAGTTAGTTGAATCATAGTTATAACTATCGATGTAACTAGTGTAATCTGTTATTCAGAATGATCTTTAATAATATTCCTGATTTGAGCAAGAAAGCTTCCCAGATGTAGGTTATATTTACCGAACTGGGTTACCAAAGTGTCGTGCATTTACTTATCTTTTTATATCTTTAGTTAATACTGAAGTCAACTGCATGTGGTATAACTAGGAGTTACTTAACAGTAGTTTATTTTTTTTCAATTGGTATCAGAGCAAGTTCGATACTCATGGAATTACCAAGAGAAGGAGTGGCTACTATACGCCCACCCATACTGGATGGAAAAAATTACTCCTATTGGAAGATTCGAATGACCTCGTTTCTGAAATCTCTAGACTCAAAGGCCTGAAAAGCAGTCAAACTTGGATGGAATGCACTTATGATTACAGTGGAAGGGAAATCAGTTTCGAAGCCAGAAGAAACTTGGACTGAAGCCGAAGAGCAGGAATCTATGGGAAATGCTCGAGCACTAAACGCCATTTACAATGGAGTAGACTTGAATATGTTCAAGTTGATAAATTCATGTGTTACTTCCAAGGATGCTTGGAAAAAACTCGAAGTTGCGTTCGAAGGAACGACTAAAGTCAAGACTTCTCGTCTATTGTTGGTAACCACCAAGTTCGAATCCTTAAAAATGATGGAAGAAGAAACTATCACTGAGTATAATGTACGGGTATTAGAAATTGCAAACGAGTCATTTAATCTTGGAGAAGAAATACCTGAAGGGACATTAGTAATAAAAGTCCTGCGATCGCTTCCCCGAAAATATGAAATGAAAGTTATAGCAATTGAAGAAGCTCATGATGTCTCTACCCTTTCTCTTGATGAATTGTTTAGATCTTTGCTCACATACGAAATTACATTGGCTGAACGAGTAGAAAGTAAAGGTAAAGGCATTGCCTTCCCATTCATCAAGGAGGAAAAGTGTACTGAAAAAGGAAAGTTCGAAAATAATCAAGTGAATGAGTCGATTGCCATGCTAGCCAAGCAATTTTCAAATGTGATCAAGATGATGAATAATGCTAACAGTTCAATCGGTCTCAGAATAACGTTAGGCGTAGAGAATTTGATCGATCAAACAGCAGAGATTCAAATCGTCTATCTGGTAAAGAAAACAGAATGTTCACATGTAGGGAATGCGGAGGTCATGGACACTATCAGGCTGAATGTCCAACTTATCTCAAAAGACAGAAGAAAAGCTTTGGAGCTACTTTGTCAGATGAAGAATCTGAAGATATGACTGAAGAAGAAGAGTTTGTTAATGCATTCATAAACATTACCTCGGACAGTAAAGTGGACTCGGATCATCAGTCAGATACTGACTCGAACTGTCAAACTATAGAAAAATTATCCTACACTAAGATGAAATCATTATGGGAAGAGGATATTATCGCTAGGGCAATTCAAAAAGAGAAGATTCAGGAACTAATGACAGAAAATGAGAGACTTCTTTCTGTGATTTTAGTCCTAAAGCTGAATCTAAGAAAGGCTCAAATAAACTATGAACAGCTAGAGAAGTCGGTGAAAATGTTGAACTGTGGCACTAGGTGTCTGGATCAAATTTTGTCCATGGGAAGAAAAGACACAAGCAAGCATGGGTTGGGATTTAATGCCTCAGTAAGTCCAAATAAACAAGAAAGCAAAACAGTGTTCGTTCGGGCTAGGGAAGATGTGCCTAAAAGTACATGGGAGTGTAAAAGAGGGAGTATAACTTCTTCACCATCGGCTAAAATCTGGGTATGCCACTTCTGTGGAAAGAAAGGACATATTAGACCATTCTGTTACAAATTATTGAACAAAGGAAGATATGAATGAAGAATAACGCCTAATGTCGAGAATAAACAACTGCATCAAAAGTTCAGTCTTAGAACTCAGAAGAGTCAAAAAGTGAGAAAGATATGGAGAATCAAACAACAATTGGAGAAGAGTCACATAGCTTTTACATCAGTTCTAGTGTCTCGAGAGGACTGGTTTTTTGATAGTAGATCCTCTAGACATATGACTGGTAAGCGATCCTATTTCACAAACTCTGTTGAATGCAACTCAAGGCATGTGACGTTTGGTGATGGTGCCAAGGGAGACATTGCGGAAAACATCTCCCTCAACTACAAGATGTTCGCTATGTGGAAGGTCTCACTGCAAATTTGATTAGCATCAGTAAATTGTGTGATGAAGGCTATTTTGTGAATTTTAGCAAGGAGTCGTGTACTGTGACAGATAAACAGTGCCGGGAGGTTATGCGAGGTATTAGACAAATTGATAACTGCTATCATTGGTGCTCAAATCAGTCTGAAGTGTGTAAGATGTCAAAGGAGGAACTAACCCAGATGTGGCATAAGAAGTTAGGACATGTCAGTTTGGGGTTGCTGGATAAAGCTCTCAAACATGATGCTATTCTGGGTCATCCGGCCATGGATATGAAAAGACAACTATTTTGTGGAGACTGCCAACAAGGAAAACAGACTCGTGCTTCCCATAAAAGTGTCAAGGAGTGCTATACAAGTTGAGTTTTAGAACTTTTGCGTATGGATCTTATGGGTCCAATGCAAACTGAAAGTCTAGGAAAAAAGAAGTATGTGTTTGTGTGTGTAGATGATTTCTCATGATATACTTGGGTACGATTTCTAAAAACCAAGTCTGAAACACCGAAAGTGTGTATAAGTCTGTGTCAAAATTTACAACGAGAACAAGGAAGGAATATTATAAGACTACGTAGCGACCATGGGAAGGAATTTAAAAACTCTGAAATAGACTCATTTTGTGAAATTGAAGGAATCAGTTATGAGTATTTAGCTCCTCTAACTCCTCAACAGAATGGGGTGGTTGAAAGGAACAATCGGACGCTTCAGGAAATGGCTAGAGTAATGTTGCACGCCAAAAAGCTTCCATTAAGCTTTTGGGCTGAGGCAATGCATACAGCATGTCATATTCACAATAGAGTGACAATTCATACTGGAACTACGGTGACACTATATGAATTATGGAAGGGCAGAAAACCTAATGTGAAATACTTTCATATTTTTGGAAGTATATGTTATATTCTGGCTGATAGAGAATATCATAAGAAATTTGATGCCAAGTCGGACAGAGGAATATTTTTGGGATATTCTCCGAACAATCGAGCATATCGTGTATTTAACACTCGAACGAGGTCGGTAATGGAATCTATCAATATTGTAGTAAATTATGAGGAGAAAGACGAAACCAATTCGATCATGTGTCAAGATGAGGATATTGTTCAAATAAAAGATAAAAATTAGTCACTTAGTTCGCTAGATAATTTAGATACTGAAAGTTTAGCTATGCCTGATGTCTCTGACAATGTAAATAACTTCAATCCAGATAATGAGCCCCCTGTGCAACAGGTTACCTCAAGCTCAAATAATGAGTCCCATGTCCAACAAGCTGGTCCTTCTTCCCATGTGCTGAAGAATCATCCTGCTAGTGGGATCATTAGAGATGCTCAAAGTGGAATAACTACTAGGAAGAAGGATCGCATTGATTATGCAAAGTTAATTGCAAACGTGTGTTATACCTCTACTATTGAACCAAGGACAGTAACCGAAGCTCTTGAAGACGAATTCTTGATTTTTGCCATGCAAGAAGAACTACTTCAATTTCAACGACTTAAAGTGTGGAGACTAGTTCCCAAACCGACAAATGCTAATGTTATTGGAACAAAGTGGATTTTTAAAAATAAAACCGATGAGCATGGTCTCATTACTCGTAATAAGGCACGTCTAGTTGCCCAAGGGTACACCCAGGTCGAAGGAGTTGATTTTGATGAAAATTTCGCTCCAGTCGCTAGACTTGAAGCCATACGCTTGTTGCTCAGCATTGCATGTATCCAAAAGATTAAGTTATATCAAATGGATGTGAAGAGTGCCTTCTTAAATGGGTACTTGAATGAAGAAGTATATGCTGCTCAACACAAAGGTTTCATTGATCCAAAGTTTCCTCATCATGTGTATAAATTAAATAAGGCTCTATATGTCCTGAAACAGGCACCTCGTACCTGGTACGAGAGACTCACTAAGTATTTACTTAGTCATGGTTATGTTCGTGGCGGATCTGACAAAACTCTGTTTATAAATCGAAATGGGCAGGATCTCATTGTCGCTCAAATTTATGTAGATGACATCATTTTGGAGGATTTCCTAATGATAACGTAAATAAGTTTGTTACTGTCATGGAATCAGAATTTGAAATGAGTATGGTAGGTTAGTTATCATTCTTTCTTGGCTTACAAATCAAACAAGATGAGAATGGCATATTTATTTGTCATACTAAATATGCTCAGAATATGATTAAGAAATTTGGTATGGAAAATTCGTGGTCCAAGCTCACTCCAGCATCAACTCATGTGAAACTGTCTAAAGGGTGACTTTCGAAATCATTGATCAGAAGGTATACCGGAGTATTATTGGTAGTTTACTGTAGCTTACAGCTAGTCGCCCAGACATAGCTTATGCTGTAGGAATATGTGCTCGGTTTCAGTCCTCTCCTCAAAATTCACATATGCAAGCAGCTAAGCGTATCATAAAATATGTCCACGACACCTCTGATTATGGAATTTTTTACTCAATTGATACAAATTCATCTCTGGTAGGGTACTGTGATGCAGATTGGGCTGGCTGTATTGATGATAGAAAATTCAGGGGAGCTTGAAAGTGTTGGTTGCTAGTTTCATGTTACTTTCAAGGGGAGCCTGAAGTTAGTTGAATCATAGTTATAACTATCGATGTAACTAGTGTAATCTGTTATTCAGAATGATCTTTAATAATATTCCTGATCTGAGCAAGAAAGCCCAGATATAGGTTATATTTACCGAACTGGGTTACCAAAGTGTCGTGCATTTACTTATCTTCTTATATCTTTTGTTAATACTGAAGTCAACTGCATGTGGTATAACTAGGAGTTACTTAAAAGTAGTTTATTTTTTTCAATGTGTATATGAACTAAAATTTGAAATTACACTGTATTTGTAATTTAGGGGGCAAGGTCTTTTGAAAAGCACCTAGATAAGGTAGAGGAGGGAAAAGAAGAAGACGACGAAGAAGAAGATGAAGCTGAAGACCTAAGCATGGACTTGATGCATCAGAAAGGCCCTAAGAAAAGGGACGACGATGACCACAGTGAGGGAAGTGGAGGGGTTGCTGTAGGTTAAAGGAATTTTTCCAACTGAGGACAAACTCTCAAATATAGACGACATGAATCCAGCAACAAGGGTTATATTAAAACACCTAAGAATACCCTATACTACAATATGTCTATTTATAATGTGTAACTTATAAATTGTATCTTATTAATAAAGTACTTTTTTTTTCTAGCTGAACACAACCAAAGTTGAGTTGTTAAAGATGGCAGAGGAAAGGGATAAGCGACTGAAGATATCAATTGATAAGTAGTATACAGAGATTAAGCGAACGAAGGAAATTATGATAGATGCGGCGAAAGAGGAAATGAGAACGTCATCAAACAACGAGAAGGAGGATGCATATCCAAGAATGCCATCATTTGATTTGCATGAGAATCAAGCTTGATAATTATTCATTAAACTTTTATGTTATTAGCTCTTCAATTTATGACAATATCTTTTGTTTTGTTGCTTTATTTACATTGGAACAATATATATTAGTTTATTTAATTAAAATCTATTGATATTTTTAGATACGTGAATCTTAAAATACACTGTATTTGATATTCAAGTCATCAAATGTGAATGTCCTCTGAAATGGTTAAATATGAATTGCATGTACATAAATATAGAATGATTGTTCAAAGAATTCAATATGTTTGATTTACACAGTTAGAGAATAAGTCATAAAAAATTATCGTTATTTTTAGATATGTGAATATTAAAATAAACTGTATTTGATATTCAGGTCATCAAAATATGGATGTACTTTGGCATGTTTAAATCTGAAATGCATTGACATAAATATAGCATGATTGTTCGAATAACTCGATATGTTCGATTTACACAGTTAGATAATATATGTCATGACTTCAATATTATGACAACCTGAATGTATCTAGATTGAAAGTTAAAACATACAACAAACAATATAGTATACCTTATAATTGAACATGCTTAGTAACGCATAAAATACAACAAATACTCTATATGTTAAATAACGAACAAAAATTTTATATGAACCAATCATTTGAATATTTACTACAAGAAAAAAAAATCAAGTGATAAAAGAATTGTAATTGATACTTATAGAAACTACTGAATGGTAACCTAATGTTGAATGGGTTCTTTACAAGACCTACAATTGTGACCTCGTTGAACATACCTGCTGCAATGAACAGTGGCCTTTTTCTCTAAAAATGACAAAAATCTCTTATTTTTAGGCCTTTTAGTTGGACGTCTAACCTGGGGCGGAAGAAGTCCTTCGTTGCCACCTTGGTAGGTTTTCTTAATTAGGTCTACACTAACAATAGGACGTGTTGCCTTCTTATACAAGTTTATCAGATTTGAAACAGAATAAAACTTATCAGTGTACATATTGAAGTTAAGATTCCTTGTAGAAAGTGCAATACAAGCATGTGAGCAGAGGATCAAATCAAGGTCCCATTGGCGACATGAGCACGTACGAGCTAAAATATTGACAGCAAATTGTTCCTTACGATGGGGGACTTCAAATTCATGTTGATCTACATGATATATCTGTCAAATTGTTAAATCAAATGCCATTCACAAATAAGTGTATAGATAATAATTGCAACTATTTTTCAAGTCTCAGAAAACTTACATTCATTGAGCGACTTTCCCTTAAGGATTCTCGAATCATATCTTCTGCATATAGTGATAGTTCCATACGTTGAAAATTCCATTTGGTGCGACGTTCATAGAACCACTTTTGAACAAAACTTCATATTGATTCTAAAAGTCCAATTACAGGTAATTCTCGAGATTCTTTCAACGTAAAATTCATGCTTTCGGAAATGTTGGTCGTAATAACTGAGTATCTCTTTCTCCTAAAAAATGTCATAGCCCACCTATGTCTTCAGATAGCCTCCAACTCATGTCTAATTGATGGAGAGAGATTATCAAGTTCTCTCATGTAGTACTCAAACATCAAGGGGGTATAAGCTCTTGCACAACTGTGAAATGATTCCTCAATATGAAGCAACTTATGGTTCTTTTTCAAGTTCTTATAGAGATGAAATGCACATAATTCATGCTCGGCTAATTCATACACAATATTAAACCCATTTTCTATACTCTTGTGACCATCGGACACAATTACCATTTCCTTATTTTCCCCAAAACCAGCTTTAAGACTGCGAAAAAACCATGTCCATGACAAGTCATTCTCTGAATCGACCATAACAAAATTTAGTGGCACAATTTGAGAATTTCCATCAATAGTGCAAGCAGAAATGAGTGTACCAATTTATTTGTTCTTCAACGCTGCACCATCAACTGAAATAACTGGCACACAATAATTCCATGCATCAATTGAAGCTGCAAGGGCAATGAAATTAAACTTGAATCGACCTTCATCGTCTGATTCTTCAATCGTATACGTTCCTAGTAATTATGTAAATGAGATATTAGAATTACAGTGTATTTCCATAATGAGTAAAATACTTAATAGCAAATACAGAGTGTTCGATATATATATTATACCTGGGTTGTTTCTAATCAATGCATTCGGGAATGCTGCCAACATTGCATAAGAGTCCTCCGGGGTACCCCTAATGGAGTTCAGTGCAATCTCACGTCCTCTCCAAGCCTTATCATAACTTACATTTACCCCGTGATTAATCTTAACGTAATTAATAACTTCATAAGGGCGACATAGAGCCTTGTCATTCATTTTAAAAAATGACTTTGTACATTCAGAAACAATCCAAGATGTTTTTTTAACAATGTCAATTGCACACTGGTGTGTATTCGTAAACTTATGAACAATCCAAATATCATCTTTTTTTTTTAACACAGAAGCTTATTAACAATGTCAAGGACAAATCCTTGCATCGAATGTCAAATGATGTGCGGTTGGACCTAACTGTAACAAATTCAAAACTATTGTTCACAGCCAACATATAAATCGCTTTCTTCAGTATTGACTTAGTTCTGAACTTTACTCCGACTTTAATAGCTACTGCATCATTTGGTGAATCAAAGGAATCAACATCAATAATCTGTGATACATTGTGTGTAGGTTGTTGTGTATTTACTTCATTATTCAAACGCGGTGTATTTTTGACCGATCCAGCAGGTGCAGAATCAACCACCAAAACAAAATCATTGTCAGGGAATTTCGACATAATCAACATAAGCCAATACACGTCCTTGTCTTCAACAATTCGAATAAGGTTTGAAGTGTTGCATCCATCCCAATAAAGAGTAATGTGACACACAAAAATATGTAAGCATGAAAAAAGTCTATCTTGAATGTAGTGTAAGAATAAGATGAGCATGGAACAGATACATCAACTACACGGTAGTCAATATACGGAGAAGATTCCATCCATCTACAATAAAAATAGTCTTCACACATTGCATTGCCATGATAAGAAACGGTAGAGGATAAATGTAAAGGAATTTCAAGACAGTCGAATAATAAAGTTGACAGTTGCCGTGAAAGAATTCCAAAACAGGCGTATGATAAATGTGAACAATAAAGTCGACAGCTACCATGAAAGAATTCCAAAACTGAAAACAAATTCATTCGAATATTGTTGTACCTCAAAATAAAAGTTTGATTAAAAAACTGTGTAGGGAAATTGGTACAATAAAATAATTTCATATAAAAATCATATTATTCTCACGACTTTTTTGGGATATTGACAATTGAATAATATTTTTTTACTGTTTTGTGATTTTAAATCAAGCTTTAAAACTAATTTTTAAATGATAGTAAATAATATCTATGGAAAATATACCTCATTTAACAATAATTTCATAAAAGGATTTTATTCCCCTAATCTCGATGGATCTAACGTGTGTATCATTAGTTTAATGAAAATTTTATCATCCATACATATGGTTATATTAACATTTATTCCCTAAAATAATGCTTAACAATTTATTATTACTAATATGGCCAATTCGTTTATGGAATAATTGCTACATGCATAGTTATAGGGAAGATACACTATTTATATGAAATTGTTATTATATAAAATGCATAATTTTAGGTAAAAAATATAATTTTAAATTCAAATTTTGGAATCTTCCAACTAAACGTACCGTGAAGCAATAGCATTATTAATGATTTAATGATGTGAATTAAATAGTGTGAATTAAATATGTATTATTATCTATATATTAATAAAAATAAACTGTTAAGGATTTGATTTGAATCTTATAAATAGGATAATGTGTTATAAATTGAAGGCATGAATCTAGTATATGTTGGTTACATGAGACCAATACAGAAAATAAATATTTATTTAATATTATTATAAAATTGAATAATATGCAAATACACTGTAATCATTTTTCTGTGTTATATTCCATTATTTTACGTTGCACAAATACATTGTAACTAAAAAAAATGACATTCAATTTATCAAGGGGTAAAATCGGTTGAAAAATTATCAAAAAATATTTAGCTCAGCTATTTTTCAAGGTGTACTCTATTATTTTGCCATTCTCACTATTATCTCTAATATTTACTTCTTTGATACTTTCTCTTAAATACAAATTAAAACTTAGAACATCTTGATCTTCGATCTTAAGGATGTTGTAGTTGTAAGTCGATTTGAACTTCGATCTTTTGGAATCTGAAGGAAGTTTAATCTTCCAAGTCTTCAATCTTTCCGAAGAGGTTTATCTCGAGGTTGATACGAACTTGCACGTTTTGAGAGCTTGTAGAAGTTTGAATCTTCAATTCTTCAGAGCTTCAGTGCTTCAAAGTTGCACTACTTTAGAGCTTCAATTCTTCCTTCAACCAAAGATCCCCAAATGAATGGCAAAGGTCTCTATTTATAGAGAAACTTCATGGGTTTTAGGTCGGCTTGAGCCCATTTTGCTTGGTATGCTTGGGCTTCGGTCCATTGCCTGTTGGATTTGGGCTTGAGCCCATTCATTTGTTGGACTTGGGTTTAGGCCCATCATCCTTTTTGGCCCAATCACAATGTTTATTGTGATGACGTAGCAAAATTTAATTGACCGAAATTTTTTGCTCAACAAATGTCTCATTTTCGAGATTCATGCACATGTATGGGTGGGTGAATCTTGAAAAAGATAAGCTTAAACAAAAAATACAAGTAATTTGTTCTTGACTTTGGTTCTAGTTAAAATGTCAAATTAATAACACTATGCATTTGGACATACGTTTGATTAAAATGAAGTTTGGAATACAATACAATGTTTATTTTGTGGTGAATTTTGAATTTAATTCATAATTTTTTTCAATAAAAATCATTTGGAATATGGCCAATTTTTTTGGAATGAAATTAGATTTTTTTAATGAATTTATTAGAAGAACTGAGACTTAAAATTGAGAAAATTAGAACATTGCCAACTTATCAATTTAAGTCCAAAGTTTTGATTTTTTTTTTCTTTTTGCATAATCTTCTAATATTAATTTTTTTTAGTAAAACTTGTGTTAATCTAAAGTTGAAATACCCAAACTAAAATTTGAAAAGTTTTGCCAATTTGAAATGAATTTAATAATTTGAGAAAAATTTAGAATTTTTTTCAACAACTGAGAGAAAGAAGAAAAGAAAAAAAAAAAGATTTGAGAAATATTCTTTTTTTTTATTGTCCAATTTTTTGCTTTTTGTTTGCTGAAACCTGAATTTAATTATGGGAAGGATAGATTTTTTAAAAAAAAAATCATTTTTTTTTCTTTTCTTTGAAATAAAGAAACAGAATAGGAGGAGAGGGAATTCTCCCGTAAAAATTTCAAGTTTTATCCAACAATCTGTGTTAGATTTGATTTGCCATTTCTTATTTATAAGTAAAAAAGAATGACCGAGAAAACAAATGAGAGCACTTCCTTTTCCAGTTTCATCACTCTTCCTGTGTATTCTTCTTCTTCAATTTTTTTTTTAAAATTGTTGCTTCATATTTGGGAGAAAAAAGAAAAATAAACTGAGACGAAAATAATTTTTTTTTTTTTTTATTCTTTTGCATCATTCGGCGGAGGTTAAAGAGACACAGGATGAATTTTTTTTTTTAATTTTCTGCAATGCATCTGTGATCGGCAGAATGAAAGAAAAAAAAAAAGAAAAGAAAAGGGAAGCCGCAGAGGGGAGAAGAGGGGAGAAGAGAGTGAGAGAATTTTTTTTTCTTTATTAATTTTTCTTTTTTAAAACAGTCTCGTTAGTGAAGGAGAGAAAGAAGAGAGAAAAGAGAGGGAGAGAAAGGGATAACTCCCGTGCCAGGCTAAAGAAAAGAAGAGAAAAAACAAAACAATTTCTTAAAAAAAAAATCTCATTCTTTTCTTTTCTTTTTCATTTTTTTTTTTTTTTTCTATTTTTCATTTTTTTTTGTTTTTATATTCTTCATTTTTTTTTGTTTTTTTGTTTTTTTACTTTTTTTTTCTGTTTTTCCCTTTAATTTCTATTTTTCATTTCTTTTTTTTCTATTCTATTTTCTTTTTCTTTTTGTTTGATTCTTTTTTTCAAATGTTTTAACTCTCTTTTCTGTTTTTTTGTTTTTGTTTTTTTTTTTTTTTTTTCATTTTTCGTTTTCTTTTTCACTTTCTTTATTTTTTTAATTACTTTTTTTTATTCAGTTTTTTTTTCTTCATTTTTCTTTTTTCCAAACTATTTTGTTCCTAAACATTTTTCTTTTTATTTTTGCAACTTTTTTTTAAAAAAAATTTCTACTCATGACTTCATTTTGACCTTTTATTTCTTACATGTGTAGCAGTTGATACATATAAAGTGACATCTTCTGGTCTCCTCGACGTCCTGCTTCTTTTTGGCTTCATGGGTTTGTACATGATAGATGATACAACTCTATCATGGCGCCTACTGTTTTGACTTTGGCTTCTTCGGTTTGTACATGATAAACGATTCAACTCTATCATGACGCCCGCTGGTTCGATTACAAAACATTAAAGATGAATATGCTCTTGGGTTTGTACATGATAGACTATGCAACTCTATCATGGCACTCACTGCTTCGACGACAACACATAGAGAAGATGAAGATCCTCTCGGTTGCAACACATGGGAGAAGAAGATCCTCTTAGCCACAACACATGGGAGAAGAAGATGATGATCCTCTTGACTGCAACACATAGGATAAGATAAAGATAATAATCCTCTCGGCTGTAACATAGAGAAGATGAAGATGATGATCTTCTCGGCTGCAACACATAAAGAATATGAAGATTCTCTTAGCTGCAACACATGGGAGAAGAAGATTCTCTCAACCGTAACACTTGAAAAAAAAGGTAGAGCTCGCTACTTTGACTTTGCCCCCTTTGCCCCATTTCTTTTCTTTCATTCATTTTTTTGTTGCAATTCTTGTAAATGTTATATTTTTGTTGAACGTTAATGATTCTTTTAGTCTGGTGTAACTGATCATGAATTTCATTTTCTGTTGAGATTACAGCATCACGATGAAGCATAATACCTTCTTTTTTTTTCGTGCAACGGAACTTAAAGTAAACTTTAAGCTGTCTACGTACCCTTTTTATAACATAGGGATCAAGCCATAATGTAGCTCAACTGATTTTTTTTTATTTTTGCCATTCACCTTTTAAGCTCTTGAGGACTAGGAACACCATGCAGTTTAGGCTCTTACGGTAAGTAGCTTTGCATGTTTAAAAACTTATATTTGCATAAAAAATTTGCTCACCTTCTTTATTTGTAAAATTAGTGAATATAATAAGTCTTGGCTTCACGATCAACAAATAACTTTCTCTTCATGCGTGATGGGACACGACTGTGTATCTTCTCGTCATTGTTTTCTTCATGAAGTGATTTTAACTTCAAAGTTTTCATCTCTTTTTCATGTTGATCGCTTGTCATCTTTAGTCGATCAAAAATAGATATTGAAGGTTGATCTTTCTTCGATGTGGGAATACTTAGCCTTTTGAAAGCTGAAGTTTGAGTGGAAGTAGACGTTGGACATTGATTTTCTTCTTCTTTTGTGGCCATATTTAATCTTTGAAAGACTGAAGATCGAGTAGTTGAAGGCTTGATACGGTCAAAGACAAAAGTCCTTTGCATAATTTCATTTGAATTGTCGATTTCATCAGAAGATGCATAATTGTTGTAGACTTCTTCCATACTGACAGCATGACATGCAGTGATTTCTAATACTTCCTTTGGATGATGGTCAAAGAAGCTTCTTGGGAGAAATTCTAACAAAGTTACTGGTTGTTGAGGTTGGAGAAGATCATCGTCCTCCTCTTGTAGACTTCAGCTTCCACATCTTCTTGTTTCTTTTCCCTTTCTTTTTATAGGAGATGCTTCCTTTTGCATGCTTTTGACAGAATGACGACTCCTTTTGAATGGAATTTGGTTGTCTTCCTTTTCGATGAGTCCCAATTATCCATCCTTCTTCATCATCCTCAACAGGCTCTTCTTTGTTTTGTGAGTCTGTCGTCACGATCTTTTTTTGGAATTGGAAAACTATAGGTTTAAAAGTCCCAAACTGAATTAAGTTTTTCCTTTGATCATAAAGTTGTGATGATGGTGGAACACTTGATATCATCTCACCCGCAACATGATTCGTCTCAGCTAATTCATCAATATCCAACTAAATCTTTATTTCACGAGCTAACTTTAGAATCAACTCCTTCAACATGAAACACTTTCCAACATGATGACTAATGATCCTATGGTACTTATAGTATTTAGGATCATCTACTTTTCTTGCTTGTTTTGATCGTTTGCATTCTGGCAGTTATTGAATAAGTTGCTTCTCTAGCAGCTGCTCTAACATGTCTACAACATAGAGTCAGAAAATGGATAAACTTTTTCCTATCTTTCTCTAAGAGTTGAGCGTCGCTTTTCGTCGCCATCATACTTTCCTTAAATTTTTGTTTCTTTTCTTTTAGAGAAAAAATTCAAAGGAGTTGCATGAACAACCATAGACTCATTTATGACACTATTTGCAATCTTTTTAGTGTCATCAATTTCATTCTTATCACTCCTCATTTTTGGAACCAATAGATCATTGTTCCCTCTATTAATAATACTTAGCTCCATATCATGAACTCTGGTTTCTAACTCTTCAAAGGTGGAGGTTTTATCTCCTACAAGATGTACAGAAACCTCCAATGCATTCCCTGAGTGCACATTTCTACCGTTTGATGTTTGTCTTTATAATCCATGCTTAGAGCTCTCCATCGGTTTATGTAGTCGATGACTGGCTCTCCCTTCCACTGTTTGGTGTTTGTCAACTCCATCATAATGATGATATGTCGAGTGCTGTAGAAGCCATTGAGAAAGTCCCCCTCAAGCTGCTTCCAACTATCAATGGATTCATGTTCCAGGTCAATGTACGAGTCGAAGGCATTTTTATTGAGAGTTCAGAAAAACTGTTTTACCAACAAATCTTCTGGTGTACCAGCAGTTTCATATGTTTCAATGAAGTGAGCAAAGTGTTGTTTTGGGTTGCCCTTTCCATCAAATTGTTGGAACTTGGGTGGTTGGTATCCATTTAACATTTTGAGATTGTTGATCCTCTTCGTATATGGTTTGGAATACAAAGAGAGAATTTGAACAGGTCCACCATATTGAGTTTTGATGGAGTTTGCAATCATCGCCTGCAACTACTGTATAGACAGAGATGCAATTGAAGTCGAATTTGTGGCTGACTTTCTTGTATAATTGTCTTCCCTTTGTCAGTATTCTTGACGGTATGTGTGTGACTTGATTTAGCAGCATCACGACTCTCAATGTGATTCTTGAGAGATGCAATCTCATTATCCCTTTCTTCAACTGCCTTTATGAGCATGTTAACATTCTTTTCAAGCTCTGCTATTCTGTCTTCGGTTGTATCCACGTTAGTCACCATAATTGACATTATATTTGGATGAGGCATCTCCTTATTTGGGCGTTTAGAGGACGAGTTGTGTTCGTCAATCACAATATTTTCTTTTCTTACAATTTCATCTTTTGTTGGCTTGGACATTTGTTCCCAAATGTTCTTTGCGACCTCAAAGTATGGCATTTCCTCAGATGATTGAGTTTCCCTCGAGCGATTGCGAGTATTTGGCTGCTTTCGGATGTCGCTTGGATCTTTGGAAGTGTTGCCTTGGGATGTCATGATTTCTTTAGATGTTCTTCAAAAGAGAAAGAGATGAAATGTAGAGATTGTCCCACTGGGCTTGCCAAACTATTCACACGAGATTTCGAAGAAATGTATTTCGTGGAATTGAACTTTGCATATTGATTTATATAGTGTTGTGGATACAATCTCTAATATTTACTCATTTGATGCTTTCTCTTGAATATAAATTAAAACTTAGAACATCTTGATCTTTAGTCTAGAGGATGTTGTAGTTGCAAGTTGATTTGAACTTCAATCTTCTAGAATCCAAGGAAATTTTAATCTTCCAAATCTTCAATCTTTCAGAAGAGGTTGATCTCGAGGTTGATAAAAACTTGCATGTCTTGAGAGCTTGTAGAAGTTTGAATCTTCAATTCTTCAGAGCTTCAATGTTTCAGAGCTTTAGTGCTTTAGAGCTTCAATTCTTCCTTCAACCAAAGATCCCCCAAATGAATGGCAAAGGTCTCTATTTATAAAGAAACTTCAGGAGCTTTAGGTGGGCTTGGGCTTCGGTCCATTTCCTGTTGGATTTGGGCTTGGGCCCATTCATCTGTTGGGCTTGGGTTTGGGCCCATTATCCATTTTGACTCAATCACAATGTTTACTGTGATGACATGACAAAATTTAATTGGCCAAATTTTTTTGCTCAACAGTAGGATCTTCAAAACTAAGGAATTTAATTTGAAGCCATCCTTACTAGTAGTTTTTTAAGACTGACTTGAGAAATGATGT
The DNA here is from genome assembly GCA_025688845.1 of Cucumis hystrix. Classification (NCBI taxonomy): domain Eukaryota; kingdom Viridiplantae; phylum Streptophyta; class Magnoliopsida; order Cucurbitales; family Cucurbitaceae; genus Cucumis; species Cucumis hystrix. The sequence continues at coordinate 2,985,308 of CM046890.1, forward strand.
ATAAATGAATATAAAACATGCTGAAAGAATTTCTATTGGTCAAAAAAGGACATTGTTCACTCTTAAAATTAAGCAACTAAAGTAAGTGAGCTATATATTTAAGATACACAAGATCAACATAGAGGAATGTTGGGGTTCATTCGTGTTGAGTACATATTCTAAATCTTAAGATATCGTAATTATAATGATAATATCTTTTAACACTAATTTTAATATTATCAACTATTAATTGAGATAAAAATGGGTTTGCCTTTTTTAGTAGATCATATCTTAGTATTTATATACAAAAAGAGAGAATAAAATAACAAGATACTGTTATTAAATTACAAACTAACTAAGCAACGAAAGACTTTAATACTCCCCTCGTGTTGAACTGAAAATATTTTACATGCCTAACTTGGAAAATAGGGTGGGCAAAATACTGGAAGGAAAAGCTTTAGTAAAATTATCAACTAGTTATAAGTGAAACCAAACTAGAAGAAATTTGATAAATTCATTAGTGACTTTATCTCGAATAAAAGGATAGTGCAACTCCATATGCTTAGTGCGCTCATGAAATATTGATTAGAGGCAATATGAATAGCGGCTTGATTATCACAAAACAAGAGGGTTCGTTTTTTTTTCTAGAGTTCATTACAGGAAAATGGGGATATCCCAACGCATTCCTGAGCGTCGGGATAAGAGACGTCGGGCAATATGGTCTCAACCGACACTAGAAAGTGGGCGTCTTTCCCAAACGTTGAATGTAGCATGTCGGACATTGTGGAGCACTACCAAAGCTGTGAATGTACACGTCGAGAATTAGGTGGCTACCCTCGACTTGTACATTCAACGTGTCACGTATAAGAAACAATTAAATAATTGTTTTATTTTCCTCGATGCCATGCATAAACACATCGAGAAATAAGTGGTTATTCCCAACGTGTACAGGCACGACTGATAACGTGTATAAATATCCGTTATTATAGCCTATTTTATCAGAATAGTGAGGCCAAAACACATAAAAAGAGGATCAAAATGCGTAACTTATTTTGTGAATTCATAAGTACTTATACATACATCTTACATAAGCATTATGCCTATCATTATGTCTATTTTACGCAATTTTCATGTCTTAACGCAGGATGATTAGAAAGGAAGAAACTAGTGAATTGTAGGGTACATCTCTCGCAAAGTCTACACTATGGGAACTCGTTTGGTGACCAACACCTCTAGGCGAGAAACCGCATCATCACTTGAGAAAGATTCACTAAATGACAAGAATGGTAGCTGAAGATGGATGTGAAGTGACAAGACCGCTATGAAGGCTGAAATGATTATAATAATAGAAATTTTCCACTGAAAAGATGCTATAAAAGGACTTCATCTCTACCAAAAGAATGAGGTCTGGATGGACCAGGAAAGGTTTGAATGGACCAAAGAGTCCACATGGGCCAAAAACCTAGAGAGAGACGAAAGGAAGTAGCCCTTTCGCCATCTATAAATCCCATTCTCTTCTTATCCGATTAGATGGTAGAGTGAGAGCTTCACTTCTGAGTAGAGATGATTCCATATTCCCATTTCTCCTAACTTGTAATAATTTCCATTCTCCTTTCTTGTCATTGTTAGTTACATTTTTTTTGTAATATATGTTGTTCATATTGTACAATGCCCAAAGGCCTACATTCTTTAATATGTTACATGTTTATACCTTTTTAATTCAACACTTCTTTACTTTTCACTCGTCAATGTGTTATTAGTAGTTTAAGTTAGTGATAAATTTTTGATAAGAAGTCTAGCTTATAATTCTTATTGCATTAGTTGACCTATGTTCATCGCTTGGCCAGCGTCAATCTCCAACTACCCGAGAGGACAAGGAACAAGGATAAGGCTAATGTGCACAAGGAGGAGTTTGGTGACAAACTTCACTCTAGCGAGATAACTTCCATCATTTTGTATCCCAAGAGGTGAACAAGTGTGAACATTAAACATCGAGAGGTTGGTGTACTTAATTGTGAAGCTCTATACAATTATAAGTGAAATCTTCTAGATATATCTCTCATAAGCATACTTAATCATATATATCTCGAGAGATGACCATGTGTAGCGTTCAATGACTCTGAGAAGAGCACGCCTTAATTATAAGTTGGTTGAGTGAGATATATCGCATCGAGGTTGCACATTACTTAATCGCATTACAATGCATAGACATTTCTTCGTTCTTTCTCGCATACAAGTTAGTTCACATTTCCATCTTGTCATCCATATCCCCCTTACAAAATCTCTAGGCGTAGACATTTAGTGGTAGTTTGTTCCTACATTTCTTTTATATCATTCGTTATTCTTTAATTATTTTATACTTCCTAGATGATAAGTAGTCCCTAGAACTAATATATTGAATCAATTCCCTATGTTCGATCCTGAATCACCTAGGTAAACCTACTGTTTCGCTTGCACTTGGGCAAACAGTAGGAAAACTTGTACTCAATGAGGACTTAGCTGTCATGGGATATGGAGAGACAAAGTAAGCAACTCGCATGCAGTGAACATGCTCCGTGATATATCGCCTAGACTAAGTATAATTTTAATTCACCATTTACTAACACTAAGTCTCGATTGTTGAAGAGAAACAATGCTTCAATAATCGGAGCAACCAACCAATGATGATGGGGCAAAGAAAAGAATTAAATAATAGTTTGCTTTGTCTTGATGAAATGCATGCACACATCGGGAATAGCCACCCATTTTCTGATGAGTGCATCCACTACGTCGAAGAAAGAAAATAATTATTTAATTGTTTTCTTTTACTCGACGCCATGCATGACATGTCGGGAGTAGGTGGGCACTATTCCTGTTGTTTTACTAATCCCAGATAGGCAGAGATAGAGCACTATCACTAATAGATTATTTAGATTTGCTATAAGATCATTAGATGGAGTAAGATCGTTTAGATTGGGTACAAGGGTTCAAGATCATTTAGACTGTGTACAAGGGTACAAGATCTTTTAGACTGGGTACAAGGGTACAAGATTGTGCACCAAGATCGTTTAGACTATGTGTAAGATCTTTAGACTAGGTACGACGGTGCAAAATCGTTTAGATTGGGTACAAAATTGTTTAAATTTGGTACAAAATCGTTTTTTCACGTGTGTGTTACCGATTAATCGCGAGGTACTTTTGTTATTTCACGTTGTGGACTTGTTGACTTTTTTCTTTTTCAAAATTGTTCTATACGGTATAAATATTTTTCGCACTTTGTTCTATTTTATAAAAAAAAACACCTTTAACATTTAACATTTTTTATGATTTTATTTAATTTCCCTGAGGCTTTGTGTTTAACCCACGTAAATAAAGAAATTAATAAACTAAATAAGTAGAACCATTCACTTATGTGGAGTATAAAATTGAATCCTTCTTCCATCTAATGCTTGTGTTGGCCTTGCATTTGTCTTCAAACCCTAAAGAGTGAAACACAACTCAAAAGATTAAAATGAAGAAATTTAATACCAAAATAAATTATATATTTTCAAGCAAAATTTAAAAATGGAAATAATAAAGAGGGAATAGTTTTATTCTAATATGTAAAATAATTCATAAAAATAATAAAATATCATTTTTGTCTGTATATTAAAAATATGTAGAATAGTTTTATTTTCATTTCCTTATTTTCTAATTCTTAATTGTGACCGTATTTTACCTTAGATTTAATACCTACTCTAAGTTAACTTTTATTCAATCATGGTAAAAGAAAAGTAATAATTTTCTCACAACGTTGATATTGTTTCAAAACTAACATTTAAGTTAACAATTTTTTTTGTTGTTGTTAGGACTAGTTTTATGATTAATTAAAGGAATATTATTAAAAAAATAAAACATTTAATAAAATATTTACATGTTCCAGGAGAGGGTAAATAGTTTGTCAATTTTTTAATTTTTGAAAAAACACTTTTATTAAAGTTATGTTAATAAAATTTCAATAAAAAAAATATTTTAATCTTTATAAAATAAAATTTTTATTTAAAAAAACTACAATAAGAAAGAAAAGGAAAGGAAAGGAAAACACTCACATCATGAATAGCAGTCTTCAAAGCTCTCACTTGTTCCCTTGAAACTGTTCTCACCTACATCACCCAAATAATGTTTAGTTGAAATTTGAAAGAAAAAAAAAATTCTAGATATTCAAATTTACTTTCTTTTTTGTTTTCAAAATTTATCTATTTTTTATTTTTTAAAATAAGAAATGTTAAATTAGAAATAAGTGTTATAAACTACCATATAAAATTAAAACTTTAGTACTAAAAGATAAGGTTTTATTGTCAAAAGGACCTTTAATTTTAAAGTTTGGCTACAAAAATATCTTAAAAAGAAAATTACATAAATAATAAGTAAGATTGATTTTGGTTAAAATTATATTTGAGCCTTCAACTTTCATAATACCAACTTAATTTATTGTACTAATTTTATGTAAATAATACAATCCCATCTTTTAACTTCTGTAAAAATGCAATGCTATATTGTGAAACACTATCGTTAAAATTAAATGGAATCTTTTGAAATGATATATGTTAATATGTTAAAAAACAAATATGTTGTTACATATAATAAAAGTTGAGTTTAATTTAATATAATTTTCTACAATAAGGACTTAGAAATTTATGTGAATTGTCACAAGTTTTAAGTTATATGAATCAAATGATTACAAACTAAAATTTAAGAATTAGATTCTTAAAAACCTTTAATTTTTAAGAAAATACACTTGCAAAAGCCTACAACCTACCACACAAATTTGCTCTGAAGGTAAATATTTTCTTAATTTTATCATTTTTTTACAATTCTTGTAAAAAACCAAAATAGTATATTACTTGATAACCTTTCTATTTTTTTATTATTAAAATTGAACTTTTAAACTGTACTTCCACACTTAAAATTATATATTTAATCATATATTATATAAAAAAAATTGTTTTAAAAACCTTGTTCAAGTTTTGAAAAGTAAGAAAAATATTGAAAAGAAAGTGAAAACCTTGATTAAGAAATTGAAATTCACAAACATAAATTACAAAACAGAAAACTAAAAATTGCAGCCAACTAATTTATGTTTCGTTTTTTGTTTTAAAAAATTAAACCTATTTTCTTTCATTTTTTTTATCAAAATTTGTATTAATGGAGGTAGAAGAGTTGCATTCTATTTCTAAAAATTGACTTGTTTTTTATAAACACGTGAATAAAAAGTAGGTACAAAGCAAAGAGATAAGATAAAGGTGAAAAAAGTAATTATAAACTTCATTTTTCAAAAACCAAAAACCAAAAATGGAAAGAGGAAGGGAACCAAAAACCAAGAAGAGAAAAAGGGAAACGATTATCAAATGGGCGGAAATGATTTGAAAGAATAAAAAGAAAGAGAATGGAAAAGAAAAGAAACCTTCTTTTGTATGGTCCAAACGACCCCTTCAGTACAAGGAGGAACAGTGAGAGAACCAATGTATCTGTAATATTTTCTGCCCCCAAACTTGATGTCTCCTGGATTCACTATCCCTATTTCTTTTTCTTCTTTTTTCCCAATTGATTTTAGGTGATGGAATAACTACTTCCACACAATAACAATAAAACCATCGTATCATAAAAAAAATATTAAATAATAATAACAAGTTTCAAAATATTGTGCACATAATTTCAGTTTTATCGACTTTAAAATATTATAATTTTATCCTTAAAGATTTGTATAGAAAAGTAATCATACTTTTGACAGAAAGCGATCGGGACGTCCAAATTTGTATAGAATTGCAACCACAGCTGTCTCGTTATGATGGCTTGTATGAACTACATGCATTTCCAAATCATATCTACAAAAGTTTGTTACAATACTATTTTTAATTTATAAATTAACCTAATTTGCATGCCACACAAAAAAAATCAATTTAAATCCAATTATCTCAAATGTTAGATGATTCAATTTTCACTTTCATAATTTTCGAATGCAGATTAAATAAAAAAAAGATTTGAAATGTCGTCATTCGTGGTCTATTATTGTGCAAGAAATGTTATTTGAAAGGACTTCTAAGTACTTTTAAAAGAATATTTTAAAGTGAAAATAAAAGTATTTTTGGATACTTAAAAGTCATTTCAAATAGAACAAAAATGTCAAGAATGTGTTGGAAATGTAAACCATTTGTTAGATAAGAAGATGATGATAGGTATATGAGTATGGACAAATATCTTCATTAATATAATTAAATCTTTTCTTTGGAAACCAAAAGCAAAGGTATGAAGATTTGTTGACAAAAAAAATTGCACAGATGCACTAAGGGAACGGAAGAGGAATTGAAATCAAGAAAAATACATTAGAGTTAAATAATTTATGGTATTTATATTAAATGTATTTCTAGTTTTTATGTCACTTTATGCATCTTTTATGTTACATTTACACAAATGGATGATTATAGTCATAATTATCTGAAGGCAACAACTGTTGAAATGTCTCACGGAATACTTAAGGTTTCATTTTTAGGCTATATAAAGCTATATGTAATTTGTACATATATTATGAAAGATTTGGAAATACAGAGCTTTTGGGTTTTAAATGTTTGAAATCTTTTAAGCTAGTTTTGTTTGTTCTTCTGCTATTATAATGTACCAAAGTAAGGATAGAATTTATCTTTCTTGTAGAATTGTTTTTGAAGATCAATACTATGGTTGGTGGGAGCAACAAGCTAGCTTCGTCTGATCTTTTGGTTTTGTTTTATCACATCTAAATAGTACATAATCTAGACTATTTTAAAGGATGGGATTAAAATGGTTTTGGAGTAGTTGAGGTTGAGTTCAGCAAGGTTCCAAGTCCTTTTCTAATATGGTTAATTAGTAGGGGAGATCGTTAATTAGTAAAACAAAAGTAGTTCCAGAGAGTAGAAATATAACTGAACAAATATCATTGTAATTTGCAATTAGCTAGAACCTTGAAGTTGATATGTAGAGAGAATTAGGAGAAACCTTGTTCCATTGAAGGAGTGTTCCGATGGGGCATGCCAATGACATTGGGACAATTTGTATTTGGTCCCATTGATTGTAATTTTTCCAGCATCTGTTTCCCACCTTATCTAAACATAAGTTATTGTTTTAAAAAATTAGAGAAAAATAATTCACACACGAAAAAAAAAATATATTTTTGACTTAATTTGCATGTAATTTTAAGAGTCCAATCTTAACATTCGTAGATGTTTAAAACTCAATTTTTATCATTCAAAGTTTGAGGGTGTAATTAAAATTAAACTATTATGGATGAATTTTATGAAGAGGAAATATAAAATTATCTTTCGACCAATGTTTTTCAAGCTCAAGACACTCAAGTTTAGTAGTCTTATTGAGTTTAAGCCCAAGGTGAAAAAAAGCTAAGTAAATGCTTTTTTTTCGAGGCACACTGCATTAAAGTATAACATCAAGAAGATAAAGCATCAAGAAATATTTATATCTATACTATATATTTAAAATTTTAAAAAGTGACGATATGTGAAAAAAAACTTTTTTAAACTTCTATACCTTCAAAATTCAAATTAATTACCAAATGATTCTTTTCTACTCATTTGTTTACCCCAAATTTAAATTTTTTTTAATCTTTTTGAGAAATTAAATTCAAAATTTTATTACTCATTTATTGCATATTTGTTAAATTGCATTAAATATGCACAATAACTTTCCATTATGTTAATTATTGACTATCTAACTTTTTTATATATTTAACCATATTAATCATATGAAAATTTTCAAAAATAGTAAATTTTACAAAATATTTACTAACCTATAACAAATTCTATTACTGATAGTCATTGATATAGTATAGTGATAGAAGACTATCATTAATAGAATCCAAAATTTTACTATAGCTTGTAAATATTTTAATTTATTTTGCTATTTTTAAAAATGTCCCTTAATTATATTTAATTTAATAATGGACTTTAAAGGAATTTTGTAACCTCCTCTTCTCCTACTTATAACTATATAGCTATCATCTACCCTTTTTTTACTATATATCTCTTCTTCTTCCACTACAAGAAATCGGGTTCTCCCGATGCATAAAATCTCGTTGGGGAAAGAGACGTCAGGAAATAGGCCTTCCACCGATGTCATAAGGCGTGCATTGGGGGCATGAATCTATCTCGACATATTGCTTCTGACGTCGAACAAAGCTAGACCATCTCCAACACCACACACATAAATGTCGGGGAACGTGGAACGATTAAATAATAGTTTTCTTTTTCCCAACGCGGTGTTGACAAACGTACTGCAATATTTCCAATGTGGGCCTTTAAGGCATCAGGGAAAATGAAATTATTATTTAATTGTTTTACCTTCCCCAACGCCATGCATGGGAACGTTGGGGCTGTGGCGGATATTTCCAACGTGATCACCCATAGCATTGGAGGAAAGGAAACAATTACATAATATTTCCTATTTCCCCCGATGCTAATTGCATGACGTTGGAAACGTGGATAATTATTTTCGACGTCATTAGTAATGCGTTGGTAATTTGAGTTTTTATTTCCGACATCATTACTAATCCCGTCAAAAATATGAGGTTCTTCCGGCGCTTTCGTTATGTGTCGGGAGTTCCTATATAAAAAAAACCTCTTTCAATTCTACAAATCATAGAACTGAAAGAGAAAGGAAAGGAAAGATTACGAGACAGAGACCGAGAAGGAGAGAACTTCGTCTGTCCACCGTGCTCGTCGTCGCTCGTCATCGTCTACCGCTGCTACTCCTAGTTCTGGTAAGTGGTTTAGTTAGCTTTAGTTAGCTTTAGTTTTGGGTTAGTTTTGGTTTAGTTTTAGTTTTAGTTTATATTTTGATTTAGATTTAGGATTTAGATTTAGAATTGGTTTTAGGATTTAGGATTTAGAATTACTTTTAGGATTTAGGATTTAGATTTTGAATTAGTTTTAGGTTGTAATATTGAATTTGAATTTGAAGTGTTTTTAGGATTTAAGATGAGATATTGATTGAATTTGAGGTTACCAAGTTTCACTTCGATGATTACGGACGAACAAGGTGTCCATGCAAGATATGTATGAACTCAAATTAGGACTCATTAGAGGGTATGAAGTCACATCTATTAACAATTGGAATATCCCTCTCCTATATAAAATGGGTGTATCATGGAGAGCCAGTGAACTTGCATAGAGGTACAGAAACCTTTAAGGAATGAACTAGTAGTAACCCTTTTGATGAAGGAACTAGCAGTAACACTTTTCATGAAGAAGATGAAATGTTGGGTATGCTTAATGATTTACAAGTTTCGTTTAAACACGAAGAGGAAACAAAGGAAGGTTTGGAGAATGAGATGTTGATGAATATTGGTGTAGATATAGATCAAGAGACAACAAACATATTTCAAGAGTTATTAAATGAAGCACGTAGTGAGCTATACCCGGTTGTTTAGAATTTTCCTTCCTAAACTTTTTGGTTAAGTTTATGCATGTCAAGTTTCTCAACGGTTGGAGTAACAAGTCCTTCGACATGTTATTAGAACTGTTAAAAGCAACGTTTCCAATGTGTAGTACTACTATCCCTAGTTCATTATACAAAGCCAAACAAAAACTTGCGTGACTTGGGCCTGAGATACGAGACTATTCATGCGTGTAAGTATGACTATGTATTGTACTGGAAAGAGTTTGGCGATTTGCAACATTGTCCAACGTGTGGTGAGTCTCAGTACAAGGTTAGTTCTAACAGAAGATAAAAATTATGCATAAGGTATTGTGCCGCTTTCGGTTGATACTAACATTACAACACTTGTTTGTATCGCAAGAAGGCTAGTCTGACATGAGATGACATAAGGATAAACGAGTTGAAATAGAGGATGTGTGAAGACATCCAACTGATGAAGAGGGATGGTAGCATTTTGATTGTGAATTTCCTGATTTCACTTCAGATTCACGAAACGTTCGTTTGGGATGAGCTTCAGATGGGTTTAATTCTTTTGGGAATGAGTACTTCATACAATATGTGGCCTGTGGTGTTAATTCCTTACAATTTTCCACCTTGGAAATGCATGAAAGTGTCAAACTTCTTCATGTCATTGCTCATACCCAGTCCAAGATCTCTTGGTAGGGAAATTGATGTTTACCTCTAACCAGTGATTGAGAAACTGAAAGAGTTATGGACTTTTGGTGTGCGTACGTATGATTCTCTTATCGGTCAGTTCTTTCAGTTGTATGCAGTCTTGTTATGGACAATTAATGACTTTCCGACATATGATAACTTATCCTGGTGGAGCACGAAAGGGTATCAGGCATGTCTCATATGCATGGGAGATAGATCGTCATTCCAGATAAGAGGAAAAATATCTTTTATGAGACATTGACGCTATCTTCCAAAGAACCACGTTTGGTGTAAAAGTAAGCTATACGATGGAAAGCTAAAGCGTAGGGCTCCTCAGTGGTAATGAATCAGCATGAAATCTTGAAACAGCTAGATTTATTGGAGTTTCAAGTTATGAGTAAACATCCTTCACTAAAAGATAAGAAAAGAAAGAGAGCTCTCAATTGGACTAAGAGAAGTATCTGTTTCGAACTTTCTTATTGGTCAAAACTACTATTACGTCATAAACTTGATGTAAAGCATATTTTAAAGAATGTATGTGACAACTTTGTTGGCACGTTGTTGAATATTGAAGAAAAACCAAAAATACCACGAATGCTCGGTTGGACCTACAAGATTTGAAAATAAGAAAGAATTTACATCTGATAGAAGTTAGTAATAGATTAATGAAGCCACATGCACGTTACAAGTTGACTAACAACGAACGAGTTGTGTTTTGCAAGTACTTGAAATCAATTAAGTTTCTTGATGGATTCATTTCTAATATTTCACAAAGCGGAATGACATAGATGGGAAAATATCAGGTCTCAGAACACACGACTATCATGTTTTACTACAACTTCTTCCTATTGGTGTTCGAGCATATTTACTGAAAATGTGTATACTACCGTTACTGAATTGCATAGTTTTTTCATGACTTGTGTGCAAGAAAGATAAGAATAAGTGATTTAGATCGATTGCAATCAGATATCATAATCATACTTTGTAAATTGGAAAGAATATTTCCTGTGCCTTCTTCGACGTAATGATACACCTTGTCGTTCACCTACAATATGAAACCTAAGTTATTGGTTCGATCTCTTACAGTTGAATGTATCTCATTGAAAGAAGTCTACCCACGTTAAAACAGTTTGTTCGGAACAAAGCATGTCCTGAGGGGTCTATTGCAAAAGCATATGTGATGAATAAATCAGAGACTTTCTGTTCGAGGTATCTAAGTGGAATTGAGACTCGATTCACTAGAGATTAACAAAATGATGATAGCATCCTGGATGACTAGTTAATTGGTGAGTTCAAAGTGTTCGGCAAAAAGTACGACCACTATGGGCGTCAAGTGTACGAACCCTATCACAGGAAGATTAAACACCTTGCACATTGGTAAATTCTCAACAATGTAGATGAAATAGCGGAGTACCGCAAGTACGCGTTTCTAACCTTCGACTTCACTGACTATTTTAAGTATTTGTTATATATTGTTGTTATACAAACTCATAATTGTCGACTTTAGGAGACACTTAGGTTGATATGTCGTCAAGCTCAAAGCACTTCTGAATTATATAAAAGACATCAACGAGCATTTCTTGATTGGTCCAGAGCTCAAGTATATAATGTATCCACATATTTCATTTTTTATATATATTCAGTTCAAGGTACTCTCATCTATTTAATTAATTTTGGTTTTTGTGTCCACAAGTACTATGTCATCATTCTCTATAGCTGTTTCAAGGAGACAGATGCTTTGTTTCTGGATTTTGACGACGCATTCAATAACGCAAGAGGATTGTCCTCGGTGGACGACACTTTAGGTCAGTCCTGTTACTTTTATGATCATTGGGTACATATGAAGTAGTTTTGTTTATGATAGTTTATTTTTTTCTTAATTAGATGGGCCTCAACCCTCTCCAACTCCTAAGAGATGTCAACAGTCCCGAAACTTGGAGTTGGAGAGGTACGTTCATGAGCATATATGGCAAGATTCTGATTACCTTTGCTCGAGGAGCGGAGAAGCCAATCTCTCCACATATTATTTGGTTCAACAACACCATTGGTATGTGTGTGAGAGATACATTTCCAGTTCGCTGCCTTAAGTGGACTGATGTTCCACCAGAATACATCGAGGTGGTCAAGGACACTTTACATGTAACTTCAGTAATTAATTCGTATTTTTTTTAAACGTACACAAGAATAAACCTAGCTAATACGTATGTTCTTTAATTTGTAGCTCTATTTCGTGCTTGATTTCAACAATCAAGTACTTACTAGATTTGTTGAGCATCAAATGCTCATATCTTTCAAGGAGTTCAGGGGAAACTTTCATAGACATTTCAAAAAGTACAGCAACCTTGAACAAGCACTTGCCAACCCACCTCACAGATTGGTAGTGCCTATACAATCACTATTTGAGTCGAGCATTTCAAGTGAGATTTACATATTGCAATGTTAGAGTACTTTTTTTTTCGTCCATATATAATTTTAAAAAATGTTTGCATGTAGAAGCAATCAAGGACCAACAAGGCTACTAGACAGAAACAACCTTATAACCATAATAGCAAGTCCAAGTCGTTTAAACGATGACAACACATGAGCTCGAACAACGAGGTCAGTCAGTCGACTGTGTGGAGTTGTTTAAGAAATACATGCTTAGAGTGGCCAACTCTTTCGCAGGCAGCTGTGAATGCGCATGTGAGTTTATGAAAAAAATTTGTCTTATTTTTTACTTTTATTTATGACTTTATAACTTAATTAAAAAAAAAATTGCAGAATCAAATGTTGGAACTCTAGTCCCAACTCACTCAAAGGGTTCTCAACCACTCTCTAGAGATGAGATATGCAAAACCGTTTTCGGTTGACGATCGAGCTACTCAAAAGGTCTTGGTTGGGGTCCTAAGTCCAAGTCCCGAAAGAGTAATAACAGTTCTATGACCTCATGTTCGTAAAAATGCACTCTAGGGAGGTTGAAGAAGCTAAATGCTTGATTGAGGACAAAGAATCGAGATTGAAGAAGCTAAACACTTGATTGAATAACAAAGAAGAATGTAGGAGATGCATGTTCGACAAATGCAAGAAAATTCCCAACAAATGAAAGAAATAAAAAAGATGATTGAAGACATGAGTTGGGCACAGAGAGGACCGTGAGCAATTCTGTTACGTATCTTTTAACTTTCAAGTTGTTTAATTTACACTCAGAGATATATATCTAAATTTACTTTTATGTGCATTATACCTATGGACTTGTGGGAATATGGCGACTGTGGCCATTCGGAGTTCAATGTATTTTTTTCTTTTCTATGTAATTTCTTTGCAACATTTGAAATTGTTCAACAATTTAACATTTAATTTATAATATAAATTTTGATTTGGTATTTTCTATAATTATTTATTAATTTTGTATTGCTTTTATTTACAATTTTATTCAATTTAAATCAAATTGAAACCGAATAGAGTACCCCAAGATTAAAAAAATTCAATAAATTAGAAAAGAAATATATTAAAAATATCTCCCGACGTGTCAGGAATAATGCCTATCCCTCGACATAGTGAACAATGCGTTGGGGAAAGGTTCTCTTGACGCAACGTCGAAAGAAGCCCTTTCCCAATGTTTAAATGGGACATTGGTAGTTCTCTTGTCCCAACATATAGATGGAACGTAAGCAGTGCATTTTTTTCTATGTCTTTTGTCCGTCGACAATAGATGCGTAGGGAGAAAAGAAGTTGTGACACTCTGCCGCTTGCATGTCGGGAATGGGTCCCTCAATGTAGTAGTACCAACTTTCGTCCCAATGGCGCTACGTACGTTGGGAGACCTTTTCAAGACGCCTTTGGGAATCTACACCGATGCATGCAAACGTCGGGAGAATCCCGATTTTTTATAGTGTTCTTAGTTTGTTTTATTCACAAATCTCAATTTAACTTTTTTTTTTTTCATGTTTTCACTATTTGTTTGAATCAATGTAAAGTTGTGTATTATGCACTTATGAGAGAAGACACTTTAACAAAATATATGTCTCAAATATAGGTATAAATTATTCCTATTACAAATTTTTAAGTTATTTTACTATAATTAAAAATGGTTGGAATTTTTACTCTCACAAATGTATCAAAACTACTTTCATATTCTATTAAAGTACCACCGTAAAAACTAATTTTTAGTTCATTATATCTTTTATGATCTGTTTTTACCAATATTAAGCATATCATTCTCAACTTTTAATTACTTTAATTTACAAAAATGTAAAAATCTAATAACATGACAAATGTTGAAAATCTAATAACATGAAGAAAAAAAACGTTGAATGGGAGAAGTTTTGCATACTTATTTGAAAAATAATTATTTTACATTATAATTACTAACGTTTCACTTTCATATTAATTATAATGCTTTTTCTTTTAAATTCATAATGATTATAATGTTATACTAAAATTTTGAAATTTCAAAACTAATTACCAAAATTAGCTACATCAAAATTATAATAGTCAAATATAAAATTTTACCAATTTAATGATATTATTATATAAAAATAACTAATATTTTTATTTATGTAAATAATATATATTCAAATTATTAAAAAACAGACATTAAAAAAAGAAAAAGAAAAAAAAGTGCACATACATTTACACATAGAAACACTAATGAAATAAAAAGCCCCTGAACACAAGAATTTTGCTTTTACACTTTTTAAATTTTATTTCTTTACTCATAAAGAAGGGACAACATAATTATTGTCGTTCCTTAAAATATGTTGGAAGTCTCAAGGGCCCAAAGCATCAGCCGTGGGCTTCACGAATGGCACAAAGTTTGAAGTTGGATTGGGTTGGAAGACATTCTCAATCCAATCCAATCCATATTTTGTGGTTATTTGGGTTAGCACCCGTAAAATATGGATTGGGTTGTTGGGTTGTAATGTGTTTTTTTCGTTTCTAAATTTAAGGGGAATGTTAAGAAAATGCTTTATGATTGATTTCTTGTTATTTTGATTATGTCCAAGTTTGTTCCTATTTTTTAGGAATTAGTTATTTTAATATTCATGATTTGTAATCATGGAGAAAGTTTAAGGTCATGTTATTAGTGGATAGTTATTTTTAAGACTTTTAATATTGTAATTTTTGTTTGAATTAATTGATCTGCATTTTTGTCTTCAATTTGCTATTACAATTCTTATTTTGAGAAAACAACAATTGGTATCAGAGCACTTTTCTTAAGGGATCTGTGAGTGTGAAGTTGTTGGGTCATGGATGTTGAAGCAAGTTCCAGTTTCTCTTCAATGTCTCCATCGATATTTGATGGAGACAACTACCAAGTTTGGGCAGTTCGTATTGAGGCATATATGGAAGCTTTGGATATTTGGGAAGCAGTGGAGGAGGATTATGAAATTCTTGCTCTTCCAAACAATCCTACCATGACGCAAATCAAAGCACAAAAGGAAAAGAAGACAAAGAAATCCAAGGCAAAGGCCTGTTTGTTCGTTGCAGTCTCATCTACTATCTTCACTCGAATTATGACTTTGAAATCAACATATGAGATATGGAATTATCTCAAGTCAGAGTATGAGGGAAATGAAAGAATCAAAGGAATGTGTGTGCTAAACTTGATTCGAGAATTTGAGTTGCAGAAAATGAAGGAAACATAATCAATTAAAGAGTATTCTGTTAGGTTTCTGAACATTGCAAATCAAATCAGATTACTCGGTTCTGAGTTCAAGGACTCAAGAATTGTTGAAAAAAATTCTTGTATTAGTGCCAGAAAAATTTTAGGCATCTATTTCTGCTTTAGAAAATACCAAAGATTTAACTCAAATTACTCTTACAGAGATACTTAATGTTTTGCAAGCACGGGAACAAAGAAGAGCCATGAGACAAGGTACTGTTGAAGGAGCCTTGCCAGCCAAGCATCATGAAAATGCTAGGAACAATAGGAAGAAGAAGTTTTTCAAGAAGAATCAAATTTCTTCAAGTGAATCTTCAGTTTACAACAGAGCAAGAGTCAAGAAGGGATCCTACCCTCCGTGTCCACATTGCAATAAACTGGGTCATCCTCCTTTTAAATGCTGGAGGAGACCAGACGCCAAGTGCACCAAATGTAACCAAATGGGGCATGATGCTGTAATTTGCAGGAGCAAGAATCAACAACAAGGTGTAGAGGCCAAAATTGTTGATCAGGAGGAGGAGGAGGATAAATTATTTGTGGCTACATGTTTCGTGGGTGGTGGATCAAATGAAAGCTGGCTGATTGACAATGATTGTACCAACCATATGACTCATGACAAGGAATTGTTTAGAGATTTGAAGCCAATAAATATCACCAAAGTCAGAATTGGCAATTGAGACTACATCTTAGTTAAAGGAAAGGGGACTGTTGCGATTGCAAGTTGTACAGGTACAAAAAATATACAGGATGTTCTTTTTGTTCCTGATATTGACCAAAATCTGTTGAGTGTGGGACAACTTATTGAAAAAGGCTTTAAAGTTACTTTTGATGGTAAATATTGCTTGATTCTTGATGCAGAAAATCAAGATATTCTCAAAGTAAAAATGAAAGGAAAAAGTTTTTTACTCAATCCTTTAGAGGAGAAGCAATTTGTTTTTGCTATCAAAGAAGATGTAACACAGCTTTAGCACAAGAGAGTCGGTCAGTATCATCATCAATGACTGCTAAAACTAAAGGAGTTGGCACTTGATATTCTTAAGCTTAGTGAAGTAATCTCAAACTGCAAAGCATGTCATTTTGGAAATCAAAATAGGAAGTCATTCCCCAAGTCATCTTGGAGAGCCACTCAAAAATTGCAGCTCATTCACACAGATGTTGTAGGCCGTCAAAGAACACCTTCTTTAAAAGGTAGTCTCTATTATATTGTTTTTATTGACGACTTCACCAAAATGTGCTGGATTCTTTTCTTGAAGTTTCAATCAGAGGTTGCTCAAGTTTTTTGGAAGTTCAAGGCAAGAGTTGAAAATGAAAGTGGTTGCAAAATTCAAAGTGTAAGGTTTGACAATGGGAAGGAGTATATTTCGGCAGAATTTGACAAGTTTTGTGAAAATTCTGGTATAGAGCATCAGCTTACAGCCCCTTACACTCCTCAACAAAATGGAGTTAGTGAAAGGAGAAATAGATACATCATGGAGATGGCAAGATGCATGCTGCATGAGAAGAACTTGCCAAAGAAGTTTTGGGCAGAGGCAGCAAATAGAGTTGTATTTCTTCAAAATAGGCTTTCCACAAAAGCAGTGAAGGAAAAGACACCATTTGAGGCATGGTATGGTTACAAACCATATCTGAAATTTCTCAAAGTATTTGGTTGTCTGTGTTTCACTCATGTTCCACAGAGCAAGCGTGACAAGCTTGATAGGAGAGCTTCTCCAGGTATCTTTATAGGCTATAGTACTATCAGCAAAGCCTATAAAAATTTTCAACCACAAACTGGAAAGATTGTCGTGAGCAGGGATGTCCACTTCGTGGAGGATGAAGAGTGGAACCTAGATGATGCAGAAAAGGAAGGTCAGACTTTGGAAAAACTGAAATTCAAGTTTTTTTATTGTTTCTGTGAGAGGAACAAGGTTACTTTTTGATATTTATGAAAGGTGTAATGTTTCTGTGTGTGAACCTGCCAATTATACAGAAGCAAAGAGAGATCAAAGGTGGATAGCTGCAATGGAGGAGGAGTTGTCAATGATAGAGAAGAATAAAACCTGGATCCTTGTTGACAGACCTCAAGACAGGAAGATAATTGGAGTTAAATGGGTATTTAGAACCAAGCTTAATGTTGATGGCTCGATTAACAAGCACAAAGCTAGGCTTGTAGTTATAGGGTATGCTCAAATCTTTGGTGTTGATTACTCTAACACTTTTGCTCCTGTCGCTAGAATGGATACAATCAGGTTACTATTTGCAATAGCTGCACAAAAGGGCTGGAAATTATTTCAGTTGGATGTCAAATCAGCTTCTTTAAATGGTGTCTTACAAGAAGAAATTTATGTTGAGCAATCCAAAGGATGTGAGAAGCAAGGTGAAGGAAATAAAATCTATCTTCTCAAGAAGGCTCTTTATATGGTCTAAAACAAGCTCCAAGAGCTTGGTATAGCAAAATTGATGAACATTTACTGAGCTTGGGATTTGTGAAAAGTTTATCAGAAACAACCTTATATGTCAAGCACAATGGTACTGACATTCTTATTGTTTCACTGTAATGATCTACTGGTCATAGGAAACAATGCAGATCATATTCAAGATTTCAAATGGGAGATGATGAAGATGTTTGAAATGACAGATCTTGGGCTCATGTCTTATTTCCTTGGCATAGAGATCAAGCAAGGGCAAGGTGAAGTTTTCATATGCCAGAAAAAATATGCAAAGGAAATACTAAAGAAGTTTAAGATGGATGAATGTAAAGTAGTAAGCACTCCAAAGAATCAAAAAGAGAAGTTGTGCAAAGAAGATGGTGCTGATAAAGTTGATGAAGGATATTTTAGAAGTTTAATTGGTTGCTTAATGTATCTCACAGCAACAAGACCTGATATTTTCAATGTTGTGAGTATTTTGTCTCGGTTCATGCATTGTGCAAGTGAATTACATCTCAAGGCAGCAAAAAGAGTGATTCGATATGTCAAAGGCATAAGTGATTTTGGTGTTAAGTTCACAAGAGACAAGGAGTTCAAATTGATTGGTTTTTCTGATAGTGATTGGGGAGGTTCCTTTGATGATATGGGAAGCACTTTAGGCTACTGTTTTACTCTTGGCTATGGTGTTTTCTCTTGGAGCTCAAAGAAGCAAGAAATTGTAGCCCAATCCACTACTGAAGCATAATTTATTGTTGCAACAGCTACTGTTAATCAAGCTTTATGGCTGAGGAAAATTTTACTTGATCTTGATTTGGAGCAGAAGAAAAGCACAGAGATTCTTGTTGATAACAAACTTGCTATTGCTATTTCTCATAATTCTGTGTTTTATAAAAAGACTAAACATTTTAACATCAAGTTATTCTTTCTAAGGGAAGTGCAAAAAAATGGAGAGGTGACTCTTGTCTACTGCAAAACCGAAGATCAAGTTGCAGACATTTTAACTAAACTGTTGCCTAATTGCAAGTTTGAGTTTCAAAGGTCAAAACTTGGTGTTTGCAACTCCTAAAGCAAGGAGGAGTGTTAAGAAAATGCTTTAGGATTGATTTCTTATTATTTTGATTATGTCCAAGTTTGTTCCTATCTTTTAGGAATTAGTTATTTTAATATTCATGATTTGTAATCAGAAAGTTTAGGGTCATGTTATTAGTGGGTAGTTATTTTTAAGACTTTTAATATTGTAATTTTTCTTTGAATTAATTGATCTGCATTTTTGTCTTCAATTTGGTGCTACAATTCTTATTTTGAGAAAACAACAGGGAAGATGAATCCAAGCAAGAAGATAAGAAGACTAACAACTGAGAAGAGGGAGACAGATGGCGAAGACGAATTACGAAGAAGATGAACTAAGTAGATTTCATATCTGAGAACTGGGAAGAAAACAGATGACTGAGAATTGAGAAGAAGTCGTAATTGAGAAGAAGACAAACGACTGAGAACTGAGAAGAAGATGGACGGCCGCGCTAGGTGGAAGACTGATGGCTGAGAACTGAGAAGAAGACGCGAGGTAGAAGATGGACAGCCAGAAGTTGAGAAGAAGATGGACGACCGCATGAGGCGAAGAAGAGAGAAAATCCGAAATGGAGGAGGAAAGGGAAAGTTGTACTGACCTAATTTGTTGTTTTTAACTTTATTAAATAAAATTAAATAATAAAATGTAATATAATATATTATATAAATTTGGGTTGGGCTGGGTTGAACCGAATTTTTCAACCCTCCAATCCGAGACCCAACCCAACTCGAAAAAATTCAGTTTTTTCAAACCAACCCAACTCACATTTTAATCTAACTCAACCCAACTATTATAATATGGGTTGGGTAGTCCAGATTGTTGGGTTACCCGGGTCATTCTTATACCCCTATTATTTTGTTGAGGCTCCAAGCTTGTACCTTGAGCTTAAGCACATGTGTAGGCAAGTTCCCGACCGAGAGGACTTTATTAAAGTATTGTTTCCACTGGTTAAAACATTTTGAAATCTTTATTAAATCTATTTAAAACAAGAAAAAGTTATTGTAAATGATAAAATTGTTGAAAATGTTTTAAAGATATAACAAAATTTTAGATTCTATCAATGATAGACACAGTAGACATTGATAGAAATCTATTAGTATCTATTATTGTCTAATATAAAATTTTGCTATATTTTGTAAATATCTTAATTCATTTTACTAAATTACAAAATTTGTCACATAATTTTGATTCGGTTAGAATTAAAATTTAGTTTCTCTATAGTTGAAAAATCCTCCTAAATAGTCCCTTATGGTTGAATCATTTATGATGGGTTTATCAAACGATAATCACTATTTATAAAGAACATGATAGGGAGATAAGAATAAAAAAATGTTGGTAAACAGATATTTTTAAAACATGACACATTATGAACAAAAAAAAATAATAAATAAAATAATTACCAATCCGGGTTTTCATTCTAAGTTTTTTAAATCCAAAAGATGACTAAAAATAATAGTAGTAAGAAAAAAAATTCATCTTAAAATGTTACTTTCAAAATCATTCTCAAAACATACTATAGTAAAAGTATGATATATATGAAAACAAACAAAATAATGAATGATGGGACGAATATTACCAAAATGTCGTGTCCTCGATTCTTGACGATAGCAGGAGCAGGATTGTAATCCCTTCTAAGTTTTCCAAGCTTAGGAAGAACTTGAACATCTTCTTCAACAATATTAATGGGAGACTGATACTTCCCTTTCTCACAGGATTTCCAATCTGCTTTTAGCTTTCCCCATTCTTTTGGTCCATTTCCATTTCCCTCATTGTAACTGAATGGAGATTCATCACCTGTATTTCCAATCATTTTTCATAGGGGAAAAAATAACATAATACTATTATGATAATGATATTGTTTTTATTACTTATTGACCTAAAAGTTTAAGTTGGTAAAATGAAAGAAATTTAGTATTATATCACTTAATTGTACTTCCTTCACTTGTGGACTTGAAATATATAAAAGATCCAATAGGTAGTAATTAATTTTGGATTGACTCAAAGTTTTTGAAAGTTGATGGATGAAGGTAAATTTAAAGAGGATAATTATAATAGACAATAAATTTAGAGATAAGTATAACATAATTTTGAAAAGTTTTGTAAATATAGCAAAACCTATCGACAATAGACTTTGTCTCCAATAGACGTTTATGATCTAATAATGATATACCAATGTTTTCGATATAGTCTATCAGTGATAGACTCTAACAAATTTTATTGTATTTGCAACGTTTTTAAAATGTTGTCATATATGTTACTACTTAGACCTAATTGGCTCTAATCGTTGTATTTGCAATTGTTCTAATTATTATATCACCATCTGTTTTCAAATTTTTGAAATTTTTATTTCTTTCCTCACAACTTCTCTTGCTGTTGTTTTCAACTTTTACAAGGAAATATTTTAACTTTTAGTAAAATTTCAAAGGGTAAATTATAAGAACGAAATACCATTCAACTTTGTTATTTATTGGAAGAAATTTTTTTATACATCATTCAAGTTCATAAATGCTTCAAAAATATTATGAGAGCCTTTAAAACTTGACATGATTTTTTAAAAAAACATTGGTAAATAGCCACTACGATAAAATAAAAAATAAAAATTTCAAAATTAAATTTATAAATGAAAGATTAAATAGTCATCAAATAAATTATTAACTAGAAAATCCAGTTTCTAGACATGATTTTCTAGTCAAACTAAACCATCTATTTTGGTCGTTGCTTATCAATAATCTGGGTATCTTAACCAAATAAATAAAAACTAATATATATAATATACTAAGAATTTAGTCTACAAAGATATTTGGGGGAACATAAAAAAAATTAACAAAATGTGGTGTAGAAAATCAAAACTTTTATCTTTAAAAGGGGGAATTTTGAAGCATATGTAATTAATTAAACTAATTGATATCAAAGTCATGAGCATCAGAAGAATAAAGAAACAAAATTTCATTTTCTTAGATTAAATTATCAAAAATATCATTCGATTTAGTTTCAATTATACCTGACTTTATTTTAACCCTTAAATTTGATTTTCTTAAGATAATATCTTAAAGCTTTCGTGGTTAACTTCAAGGACAAAAGAGTAAATTAGGAGGCTATGATTTTTAAAAAAAATGATAAACTAAAAGACAACATTATGTCTTTATTTATTTTCCTTTTTTCAAGTATGTGATTAATTAAATTCGTTCACACAAACAAATACAAACTCCGTCTCTGAAAATTTAGCATCAAAGACCTATTTGACCACAAAATATAATAAATTTCAAAACAAACAGGTTAAAGATTTGATTTCAAACCAAATATAAGTCAACACAATATAAGTAAAAAAAAAAAAAAAAAAAATTGAGTTCGCGAATTTTATTTTATACTTCACGATTTCTATTTTTTACAATTTTTTATCTAAAAAAATTGTAACATTTTTAAAAAATATTAAGAGGATTAGACTATTAATTAATCCCATTTCATTTCATTGCCTAAGAAATATACAACAGACTAAAAACTAAATCTTAATTCGTTTTTTTTCTTTAAAAAAAAAACAAATCTCACTCAAACACAATGCTTTCTCCATTCCCCAAGGGAGAGCTTTAAAGATAAAAGAACAAAACAAGAAGAATTCTTCTATAACAAAAAAAAAAAAAGACTAAAACAGACAAAAGAAAAATAGAAATGAAATAATGAAAAAGCAACATATTTTTCACACACAATAAATTAAAATGTCCATTCTCATAGGAACCAAATTTCCAAACCAAATTACAATATTACAAAATTCAAAATATAAAATTAAAAGTAAAGAGAACGAGAATCCGCCACAATATTTGTAACTTATAGTTTTACACTGTTCATAACGGAAAAAACTACCAAACTATTTAAAATGTATACTGAAAAATTACATCAAAACGTGTAAATTTGAGATGTATATATATATTGAAATGTTATCATGACAATTCTTACCTTGGATAATTTTTCCAATTCTAAAGAATGAAAGTAAAGCATACCTACTTCAGATTCAGATGCCACGGAAGAGAGAGAAAATGAAGAAAGAACGAACAAAATAGGAAAGAGAAAAAGGAAATTGGGTTTGTAATTTTTGGAGAAGAAGAAGATAAACAAGGCCATGGTAATTGACTTTGCAACTCCAAGGCTATTCCCCAAATTCAATCTTTTTCTTTTCTATTTACTTCGTATATATTTATATTATACCCATTTCATTTTTAGACAACATAGGGGCAATCTTTATATAGCAGAATAATTAATATCTTTTTTCTACAGAAAAGAATCATTAATTTTTTTTTGTTATAATTAATATAATTTTGGTTCTTTTACCTGGAAAAATATATCTTAATTTAGATTTTAAATTTAGTCTTTCGATCGACGTTTGCAAAAATAGCAACAAAATTTATAATAATAAAACTCATGTCATTATATTTTCTAAATTGTAAAAGTAGCAAATTTAAAAACGGATAGTCATTCGATAGCTGTTTGATAGTCGTTCGATATGTATCTAATTATTGTCATATTTTCAATATATAAAAAATATGTGTTATGGACGGCTTTTTTCTAATTTTTTTTGTTTATCTGATGTAATTTTTTTAGATTTATTTCAATAATCACATAATTAAATTTGAGATTTATTAAAATTACAGACCCAACATCTTAAAATGTAAATATTATAATAGAACAAATATGGAAATATAAGATAGAAAATTATTTATACCAAAATACTATATATATATATATATATATATATATATATATACACGTATAAATATGAAAGAGGAATTTTAACAAACGGCAAAGTGAAGAAAAACTGAAAATATTGAATTACACGTTGACATGTGGTGTTTAGATTCTTAAAATTTTGCTTTTATTGAAACGTTACAAATTGATTAATGCTCGGGAGAAGAAAAAGGAAAAAACAACATTTTATTATTCAAAAGTTTAATGCGTTTCTTCATTAGTTGTTATTTAGATAATTGAAATTTACATTACTTAAAATAATATATACATACAATAAAATAGAGGGTTTATTTTTTTATAAAAAAACAAAACAAAACGCAAAAATATTGAACAATTTTGAAAATAGAAAAAGCTCGGAAGTCCACAACGTGAAATAACAAAAATACCACACGCACAATTAATCGGCCACACACATGAAAAGCTTGGTATATGATCATTCAGATATTGATACACGATCGTTCAGATCTTGCTAAACGATCTTGGTAGAAGATTTGTACAACATCTAAACAAGCTCCTGTACCAGATCTAAACGATTTTAGTACACAATCTTGGTAGATCTTGTACCAAGATCGTTTTGATATTGGTAAACAATCGTATAATATAATTTAAACAATCGTAAACGATCGTGTAATATAGTCTAACACGATTATTTAATTATTAAGATATATTACAAGGATAGACGACCGTGCAGTGAAATAATATATTTTAAAAGATAGTGTTGATCATGTTTAACGATCGTGTTTATCATTGTAAACAATTGTGTTGATCATGGTGAACGATCGTGTTGATTAGGTAAGCGATCGTATTGGTTATGATAAGCTATCGTGTAGTCCAATGTAAATGATCGTGAAAAACTTCAAATCTAACGATCGTGTTGATTATTTAAAACGATCTCGATATTTTTGAATGTGAGAAAAATGAAAAAGAATATTGAAATAATTGTGAAATATCTACAAAGCATCTTACTGAAAATGATGAAGATGAAATACGAGATTTAAACAAAAGAATAAATCGTTTAAAAATAGAAGAAAAAAAGTTTGAAAGATGACATAAATCGCAAAGAGATGAATAAACCGCAAAGAAGAGGAAGAAAAAGAAGTGACGAATTGGCTCGCAATATTCAAGAGAAAATATGAAATTTATGAAAATATAATTCTGGCTTCATGGACTTTTATTTTTTGTTACACGGATCGTAAATATTTTTTTAGTTTTGTTACATTTATGTAAATTATCCATAAAATAGGTAAAATACCATTTTCATCATATCAATTTATGAACTTCAAAAAATGAAAGAACAAAAACTTAAAACTAAAATATGTTATTACTCACATTTGATATATAAAAAGTGGGATTTTTAAAAATAGAAGAATTGACAAACTATTTACGACCCATAGCAAAATTTTAATTCAAGCCCAAAATGGATAACCAAAATTTTAACCTAAGCCCAAAGTATTTTTTTTTTTTTTTTTTTTTGCTATAGGACGTAAACACTTTCCATTTTCTTCTATTTATGTAAATTCTCCATATAAATATATAATTCCAATTTTGGTAATAAAATAGAAATAAAATATCACTTACATGGCAATGAAATAACAAAGTAGTAATATCTAATGAAAATCACATCATAATCAAATAATAATCATGTGACAAACAAATAGGCATTATAAAGTACTTAATATATATATAATAACGAAAATTACATGACAATCAGATATATCAATTAGAAAGTAATTAGATAGCAACTACGTGACCGCAATCAAATAGAAATCACAAAGTGCTTCATATATGATGAAAATTACATGACAATTTCATTCATTATGGTTACCTTTACATCAATAAATAAGTATATAATACTGAAGATGGTAATTAGGAGTTCATTTTGGATCGTAGAGCTGAAGATGATGTCATGAAAATATTAATTCTCATTGTTAGTAAAGTTGGAAGACCTAGAAAACAAAAAATTTCATCTGTGAGTGAATCTAAAAGTTCACAAAAATGTACTCTTTATTGTAAAAGTCACAATAAGCTTGCAAACTTGACCTAATAAACGAAATGATGTATTCATTATTTTTGCATTGTAATACATACATAGATAAATGGATTGATATTTCAGTTTATGAATGATATTTTCTGCTCTATTATCTTCTCGAGTTGCAAATATTTTCTAATCGATAAAGTTTCTTTCTAATAAGAATTTGACCCTCTCGGGTAGTTGGCAACTTACGCTAGCCAAGCAATGAGATTAGCTCCACTAACGCAATGCGATTTATT
The DNA here is from genome assembly GCA_025688845.1 of Cucumis hystrix. Lineage (NCBI taxonomy): Eukaryota > Viridiplantae > Streptophyta > Magnoliopsida > Cucurbitales > Cucurbitaceae > Cucumis > Cucumis hystrix. The sequence goes on from CM046890.1 coordinate 3,011,508, forward strand.
AAGTTAAACCTCTTATCAAGAGCTTATCACAAACCTAACTACTAATAACACATTGACAAATGAAAAGCCTAAAAACGATGGATTGAAAAGGTATAAACATGTAATATATATTAAAGAATGTAGGCCTTTGACCATTGTACAATATGAACAACATATATTACAAAGAAATACAAAAATTGAAGACAAAGAAGATGGAGAATGATATAAGTTAGGGAGAATGGGAGAATGGGAGAATGGAACCTTCACCACTCAGACTCTAAGATCTCACTTACAGTATGATTGGAGAGGAAGGAGAAAACCTTTACAACTAGTGGAAAGGCACTAGACGTTGGCCCCTTCAGGCCTCTCTTTGGCTCATACAAGCCTCTACTTGGCCCATACATGCCTCCTTTCTTTGGTGAAGAAGGAGACTTTTTATAGGCAGCTTTCTACGATAAATTATTATTATTCTAATCATTTTAGCCCTGATAGCAGCCTTGTCTCGTTACATCAACTTCAACTACCATCCTTTTCGTCTAGTGAATCTTCCTCACGTGATGATGTAGTTCCTCGTCTAGAGGTGTTAGTCACCAAACGAGTTCTCATCACGTAGCCCTTGCGTGAGATGTCCCCTATGATTCACTAGTTGATTCCTTACTAATCATCCTACGTTAAGACATGGAAATCGGGTAAAACATACCTAATGTTTATGTAAGATGTATTTATAAATACTTATGAATTTACAAGATAAGTTACGTGTTTTGATCATCTTCTTATGCATTTTGGCCTCATTATTTTGATAAAAGAGGCTAAAAACGGGTATTTATACACGTTATCAATTATCCATAAAATAATTAATAAATTTTAATTAATCAATGATAAACTAATTATAAAATTATTAAGAAATAAATTCATATTATATTAATCATAATCATCATTCACTAATTACAAATATAATTAGTTAATTAATATTTTTATTGCATCAGTTCTTTACCTTTTATTTAAAAATAAGAATGAGTATATATGCGTATATATAAATTAATTTATTAAATTAAAATAAAAAGTAAGTATATATTAAAGGGGCTCTTGCAAATATAGCAAAATTAGTTTGATAAATTAAGCCCATGACACACCACTTTTGGATTTGCAAAAATGACAAAATTCAACCCTAGCTCACATTTGAAAAATGCAAAATTACAAGTCTGCCCTCTAGAATTACAAATATTTTCACACATCATTTGATATGTTGTTGATATACTTGATGTGTTTTTGATACACTTGTTATGCTTTGTTGATACACTCAATGAATTAAATAACACTTGATACACATCATCGATTTGATACACTTGATATGTTGTTGATACATTTGTTAAACTTTGCAAATACACTCAATCAATTTAATATATTGATACACTAAGCATAATATGTTTGTTGTATGGTCGATACTTTTGTTACGATTTGTTCATACACTTGTTGTGTTTTGTTCATACACTTGATGTGTTTAATACACTTAATAAGTTTGATACACTAAATACACTTAATAAGTTTGATACACTAAATACACTAGTGATAAACCTTTTATACTTCATCGATACATTCGATAAATTTAATACTCTTGATATAGTTTATATGTTTGATATCCTTGATGTACTGTTGGTACACTTTCTATGTTTACTGATACACTCGACTGATTAAAATATATAGTTTATATGTTTGATATCCTTGATGTACTGTTGGTACACTTTCTATGTTTACTGATACACTCGACTGATTAAAATATACTTGATACACTTGAGGTTTTGTTGATACACTTAATTACTTCACTAATACACTTTGATACATATTATATGTTTGATACACTAATTGATATCATTCATATACTTAATAATACTAAAATGAAATGCATAAAATTTGAAAAAATGAAAAATCATATAGTAAGTATATCAACCAACTAATACATATAATATAAGTACATCACAACATTGATATACAAAACTAACACATATAACGTGATGTTGTAACAATCCAAAGACAACCATTTTCATTACATTCGAACTCAATAGATCTTGAATTAGATCTTAATGTCTTAAACTTAAAACTAGTCTTGACATCTATAAAGCGGAATGACTTCAACACAATTTCTTTACTACAAAACAAATCTTTCTCCTTAAAAGTCAACTCATTCTTAATATTAAAAATATCAACATCTCTAAAAATTGCTAATTCATCTCCCAAATCATCCTCAACTATGGAAGAAGAAGAATCAATTAAACATCTAAAACTGTATCTATAAAATGAGCAACTAAAGGATATTGGATAAATTGATCCTTAACCAATGTCAAGAACTAAGTCACATCTTTATCTTCAACAATCTTAAGAATATGATGAACACCATTGCTACCTATAGGCAACAAAACTGAAAGTTCAATACATGACTCAACCTGAATTTCATTACGTATCAAGTTCACAAAAGAATCAAACGATGATATCACTCCATCAACCAAAACACAATTTCTTTTGTAATCCACATAGCACTGTCGCCCATCCCATTGACCAATATGAAAAACAATTACAGCAAGCTTAACCATAACTATAATGAAGTGCAACAATTTTGGAAAAATAAAAAATAAGTAGTAAGTGTATTAGTCAATTAATACATATAATATAAGTACATCATATCATTGATATAAAAACTGATACAAATTAAAAAAAAAACAGAACCAAACATAATAAATAAAACAAAACTCTACAAAGCCCTTTTTGATAAAAGAGATAGGGAACAAATAAAAGAAATGAGGAAGAACAAATCATAGGGGACGATCAGGCTTTTACCGTCAGATCCACCTCCCTAGTACGAGTGATCGGGCATTTTTGGCGTCAGCAATCCAACTTCTTCTAGGGGACGATTGAGCTTTTGCTGTCAGATCCACCTCCCTAGTAGGAGCGATCGGACTTCCTCGTCGTCAGCAATCAAACTTCTTCTAAGAAACGATCAAACTTTTGCCGTCAGATCCACCTTCCTAGTAGGAGCGATCGGGCATTTTTGCCGTCAACAATTCAACTTCTTTTAGGGAACGATCAAGCTTTTGACGTCACATCCACCTCTCTAGCAGGAGTGATCGGGTCTTTTCGCCATCAGCGATCCAACTTCTTCTAGGGAATGATCGAGCTTTTGCCCTTAGATCCACCTTCCTAGTAGGAGCGATCGGGCATTTTTGTCATCAACGATTCAACTTCTTCATGGGGACAATTCGGCTTTTGTCGTCAGATCCACCTTCCTAGTAGGAGCGATCGGGCCTTTTTGCCATCAGCGATCCAACTTCTTCTAGGGGACGATCGGGCTTTGCCATCAAATCCACCTCCTTAATAGGAGCGATCGGGCATCTTGGTTCTGCTTCGCCGTCAGCGATCTAACTTCTTCTAGGGGACGATCGAGCTTTTTCCGTCAGATCCACCTCCATAGTAGAAGCGATCGGGCATCTCATTTTGCTTTGCTGTCAGCGATTGAGCTTCTTCATTCTTTTTTTTTTTTTTTTTCTTTTTTCTTTCTTCCTCTTTTTTACTTCTTTTTCTTTCTTTCTTTTTTCTTTTCTTTTCATTCTTTTTTTCTCTTCAATTTTCTTTTTTTTTTTGTTTTCTTTTTTTTGTTTTCAATTTTTTTATTATTCTTTTCAACTTTCTTTCTTCTTCTTCTTTTTTCTTTCTTTTTTTGTTTCTTGTTTTCTTCTTCTTTCTTCTTTCTTCTTCTTTGTTGTTATTGTTCTTGTTCTTCTTTCTTCTTCTTCTTCTTCTTTCTTCTTCTTCTTTCTTCTTCTTTCTTTCTTCTTCTTCTTCTTCTTCTTTGTCTTCTTTCTTCTTCTTATTTCTTCTTTCTCCTTGGTTACGACACATGGGAGAATGAAGATGAATCCTCTTGGCTGCGACACCTGAGAGAAGATGAAGATGATGATCCTCTCAGGTGCGACACAAGGAAGAAGATGAAGATGAATCCTTTCGACTACGAAACATGGGAGAAGATAAAGATGAATCCTCTCGGCTGTAACATCTGGGAGAAGATGAAGATGAATCCTCTCGGTTGTAGCACCTAAGAGAATATGAAGATGAATCCTCTCGGTTGCGACACCTAAGAGAAGATGAAGATGAATTCTCTCAGCTGCAACATATGGAAGAAGATGAAGATGAATCTTATCGGTTGTAGTACTTGGGAGAAGATAAAGATGAATCCTCTCAGCTGCGACACTTGGGAGAAGATGAAGATGATGATCCTCTCAGCTGCGGCACAAGAAAGAAGATGAAGATGAATCCTTTCGTTGTGGCACATGAGAGAAGATAAAAATGAATCCTCTTGACTGCAGCATCTAGGAGAAGTTGAAGATGAATCCTCTCGGCTGTAGCACCTGGAAGAAGATGAAGATGATGATCCTCTCAGCTATGGCACATGAAAGAAGATGAAGATGAATCCTTTTGGCTACAACACTTGGGAGAAAATAAAGATGAATCCTCTTGGCTACAACATTTGGGAGAAGATGAAGATGAATCCTCTTTGGTTGCGGCACCTGAGAGAAGATGAAGATGAACCGTCTCGGTTATGGCACATGGGAGAAGATGAAGATGAATCCTCTCGGCCGCAACACATGAGAGAAGATGAAGATGAATCCTCTTCGGTTGCGGCACATGGGAGAAGATGAAGATAAATCCTCTCGGCTGCAACATATGAGAGAAGATGAACATGGAAGATAAAGATGATGATCCTTTCAGCTGCGGCACACAGAAGAAGATGAAGATGAATCCTCTCGGCTGCAACACATTGAAGATGAGACAGAGGTGGAGCTTTAACATTGTAGGCATTTTCTTGGAGAGGCAGAGGTGGTGCTACACCGTTGTCATCATCTTTGAGAGGCAAAGGTATAGCTGCACGATCGTCGTCCTCTTGGAGTTGTTATCCTCTCGGAGAGGTGGAGCTGCAACATCGACGAAGCCTTCAAGCTTGAATATAAGGAATCGGTGATGAAGCCTCTGAGCTTGATTTTGAGGCTCCCTTTTTTTGCATGCACTCAACTTGTATGTAGTCTTGCACAAATTAGTGTACATCTTCAATTTATTGCATCACGTTACTACTAGGGATGAACATCTTGGATTTTCGGCTTTGCCCCCAATTTGTTATGGTTTCCTAGTAGAGATGAACATCTTTTGAATAAAAGAATCAAGCCATAACGGAGTTCAAGTTTTTTTTTTTACTAGACTGAACTTAAAGTTTCCTTTAAGTTGCCTACGTACCATTTATAATATAGAGATCAAGTCAGAACGTAGTTCAAGTTTTTTATTTTAATTTTTTTATTGGACTGAACTTAAGGTTTTCCTTAAGCTGCCTACGTACCCCTTATAATATAGGGATCAAGTCATAACGTAGTTCAACTTTTTTTTTTTTTACGGGACTGAACTTAAAGTTTCCTACGTACCCTTTATAATATAGGGATCAAGTCAGAGCTTAATTCAAGTTTTTTTTTTTTTTTTGCCATTCACCTTTTAAGCTCTTATGGGTTAGGAGGACCATGCAGTTTAGACTCTTGCAATAAGGAGCTTCGCATATTTAGCAGCTCATATTCCCATCAAGAATTTGTTCACCTTCTTTATTTGTAGAATTGGTAAATATAATAACTCTTGGCTTTACTATCAAGGAACCTTTTGTATTTATGTCAACAGAAAACTTCCTCATCTTGCATGATGGGAAACAACTGTGAATCTCATTGTTCTTGTTTTTTTCATGAAATGGTTTTGCCTTCAAAGTTTTCATCTCTATTTTGTGTTGATCGCTTGACATCTTTAGACGATTAAAAGAAGATGTTGAAGGTCGATCTTTCTTCGATGTGAAGATACTTAGACTTTTGAAAGCTGAAGTTCGAGTGGAAGTAGACATTTGACATTGGTTTCCTTCTCCTTTTAGTGGCCATACTCAATCTTTGAAATACTGAAGATCGAGTAGTTGAAGACTTGATACGATCAAAGACGGAAGCCTTTGCTTAATTTCATTTGAATTGTCGATTTCTTCAGAAGATGCATAATTGTTGTCGACTTCTTCTACGCTGATAGCACGCCATGCAATGACTTCTAATACTTCCTATGGATGATCATCAAGGAAGCTTCTTGGGAGAAATTCTGTCAAAGTTATCCATCGTTGAGGTTGGAAGAAGTCATCGTCTTTCCTTTTATAGGCCTAGGCTTCCACATCTTCTTGTTTTTTTCTCCTTTTTATGAGAGTTGTTTCATTTTCCATGCTTCTGATAAAAGTGCGACTTCGTTTGAATGGAATTTGGTTGTCTCTCTTTTTTACGAATCGCGACTAACCATCCTTTGCAATCATCTTCAACATGCTTTTCTTTGTTTTAAGAGTCCGTCGTTACGATCTTTTGTTGGAATCGAATAAGTATAGGTTCGAAAGTCCCAAACTGAATCAAACTTTTCATTTGATCATAAGGCAACATTGATGGCGGAACACTTGAAGTCATCTCAACTGCAACATGATTCGTCTGAGCTACTTCATTTATATCCAACTCGATCTTTTTTTCACAAGCCAACTTTAGAATCAGCTCCTTCAACACAAAACATTTTCCAACAGGATGACTAATGACTCAATGGTACTTACAATAGTTATGATCATATACTTTTCCTGCTTGTTTCGATCATTTACATTCTGACAGCTGAATAAGTTGTTTGTCTAGCAGCTGCTATAACATGTCTGCACCATCAAAGTCGGGAAATGGATAAACTTTTTCCTGCCTTTCTTTAAGAGTTGGACAATGCTTCTCTTCATCATCATGCTTTCTTTCAATTTTTGTTTCTTTTCTTTTGGAGAAAGATTTCAATGGAGACTCATGAACAACCAAAGATTCGTTAATGACACTATTTGTGATCTTTCTAGTGTCATTGATTTGATTCTTCCCCTTTTTTACTTCAGAGATTAAGAAATCTTTAGTTCCCCAATTAGCGATACTGAACTCCATGTCGTGGGCACGAGTTGCTAGTTTTTCAAATGTATGAGGTTTTATTCCCTACAAAATATAGAGAAATTCCTAGTGCATGCCTTGGGTGCACATCTCCACTACAAACAGTTATGTGAGCTTGTCTTTGCAATCCAAGCTTAGAGTTGTCCATCGGTTTATGTAGCTAATGACTGTCTCTTCCTTTCGTTATCTCGTGCTTGTAAGCTCCATCATGCTTACAGTGCGTTTGGTGCTGTAGAAGCTGTTGAGAAACTCCTTTTTCAGTTGTTCCCAACTGTCAATGACTTCTAGCTCCAGATCAATATACCACTTGAAAGCATTTTCTTTCAAGCTTCGAACGAATTGCCTGACTAGTTGATCTCCTCTTGATCATGCGTTCTCACATGTTTCAACAAAGTGAGCAATGTGTTGCTTTGGTTGCCCTTTCTGTCGAATTGTTGAAACTTTGGAGGTTGATAACCAATAGGCATTAGCAGGTCATTGATTCTCTTGGTATATGGCTTGGAGTACATAAAAGAAGTTTGTGGCGGTCCTCCGTACTGAGCTCTTATAGAGCTTGTGATCATATCCTGCAATTGTCGGACTGACATGGAGGTGACAAAGATGGACTGTTGCGTCTTATTTTCCTTCAACACATCTTTTCCTTTATCGTCAGTTTTTTCAGCAGGAGTTTTGCTCGACTCAGCAGTTTCACAAGCTTTTATTTGGTCTTTCAAGGCAACAATTTCATGTTCTCGCTCCTTAACAGCTTTCATTATGAAATTTATTTTCCTCTCCATCTCCGCCATGACGGCTTCAATAGTTACATCAGTTTCATGATAGACAGTACTTCAAGGTCCGATTCTTGCTCTGATAGATAAGAAGCAAGAGTAGAGTTGTCGAACAAAGGATTTTCTCTGATGATGATCCCGCCTTTAGAAGATTCCACCAGTTGCTTAAGAATGCTCTGCGCGATGACAGAATCTTGATCCTGCTCTTGGATGATCCCCTTTGAATGACTGCGGATGACAGATCTCATGTAAGCGTCGCTTGAAACAGAAGATTTGGATGCAACTTTCTTTGATGCCATTGGTTTGCTTGTAGATCTAGATGACGAGAGAGAGATCAGAGGTAGAGATGTCTCATTGGACGTGCCAATTTGTTCGCACGAGATTTCCAGAGAAATTTGATTCGTGGAGTTGAACTTGAGTTGGTGTTGTATTTTTGTTGATTTGATGCGAAGTGGTTCGATCTTTAGAATTTGATCCTCTGATTCTCTCTCGATTGAATGCTTACACTTGATTTGGAGGAAGCGGAACACGTGATGTTCTTGAAGTTGAAGTCTTGGAAGAAAGTTTGTATCTTCAAAAGAGCTTCAATCTTCGAAGATGGTCGACTTTAGGAGTTAAAGAGTCTTCTAGCTTTTGGGAGAATTCTCTCTAGACCTTCTGGAGTAAAAAATTTCCAACCCTTACAAATGAAGTAGAGTTCCCTGGTAGACTTTATGGACTTGATCCTGGTTGGTCCATGGACCAGACCCATGGGTTCAACCACATATATTTGGGTCATATTTAGCATTTAGGCTCAATTAAGCTTATTTTTGGGCTCAATTGAACTTAACTCAAGTAAATAATATTTAGGGTCTTTAACTTATATAGACTAAAATTATATACTATATTACAAGATTGACCTAAACTTTCAAATCTTTCATAAATGTCCTAAATTGACTAATATTTTACACAAATATAAGGCTCAAATGACTAATTTACTCATATTTATTATTAATAATATATTAAAAAATAGAAAAAAGAAAAAGGAAAGTGGACTATGATTAATATTTGTATTTATTAGATATTCTATGTAAATATGGTAAGTGAATAATTTTATTATGGTAATATTATAATAAAAAAATTTCTTAATTATTTTTATTTTGTTCGAAAAATCTTCCCTAGATCTCTCTCACTTTCTAATCTTTCACTCCGTCCATTCTTTCTTTCAATTTGCATTGTTTTTCATATATTCTACCTAAGTATAGTATATATTGAATAATACATTACATATTTTATAAATGAAAGGTTCTTATAGAAGGTGGACCAACAAGAAGAGCAATCAGGGATGTGGGTGACAGTTTAGAATTCTTTTTTTTTAAAAAAGGTAAAAGTTCTATTCTTCGAATACGTTGAATATTGATTCCATTTTCTTTATAAAAGACGTTGAATAATAGAAGATTGGTGAAAGTATAAGCGGTGAATAATAAGAACATTGGTGGCTGACTGGTATAGTGATCTTTCGAAAAAATTTGCCAAAAATTTAAGGTTAGTAAGAATTTATATTTCGTATTCGAAATACATTAGGGTATATTGAAGATAACATCATTTATGTATTATTGAATATATGAAGTAGTATATATGTAACAAATTACAGAAAATATATGTATTATGCAGTAGTATATATGTAAGAATTAAAAAAAAAATATCGATCATATACATAATCTATATATACAGTGGTATATAAGTGTAGTAAGAAAAAATCACAAACATGAAAAAAAGTGTGTATGTATTATTGAATATATTTAATAGTATATACGTAAAAAATCACAAAACATAAATGAATTATTCAATAGCATATATGTAAGAAATAGAAAAAAACCGAACGGATATATAATATGTGTATATATTGGTATATATGCGCAATAAGAAAAAATCACAAAACATAAAAAAGAATATGTGTATGTATTATTGATATATACAACAGTATATATGTGACAAATCACAAAAGAAAGGATGAAGAACTCCTTGCCGGCGCGGAAGAAATTTCTAAGGTTCTTAATAAGGTGAGGAAAATAGTTATATAAGTTTATATTTAATTATTACATTATTTCATATTAGAAAAGATTTTATTTTATATTAAAAAATAAATTATTTCCATAATAAAATCATACATTAATTAGTAGCATAAATAAAGAAGTTATCATTTACCTAATAAATTTGTGCTTAACATGAATAAAGAAATAATTTGAAATTAATTTCGAAAATCGTATATAATAAATAATGAAAATAAGGTTAAAATTGTCCTAAAAATATAGGAAATCCTAATTAAGAAAATAAATTTTATTTTAGGACATTTGTAAACTTTCGTATTAAATTTAGGTCTTTTTTCTAGATCTTTCTAATATTTAATTGAACCAAAATAATTAATTTGATCCAACGTTATGATGAAAATATATAGCATTATCAGAATTGACCAATTTATGTTTTCAATTTTAATTTGGGACACATATCAATTATTTTAATTAGTCCCAAATTTAATTATTTGTAGTTTTCATTGTTAATTTAGGATCCGTTTGGATTGAATTAAGAAAAAAATGTTTTTCAATAATACATTTTCTTTTAAACATTTATTTGGAAATGATTTTAAAATTTAAACACTTAATGTTTAGTTAGACTTTTTTCTAAGTGTTCATATGTGAATTTGGTTTTTAAAGTTTTGTCCAAAATAGATTATTTTATAAATGAATTTTTAAAAAATGCATTATTTTAATTTGCCAAACACTACCATTTTTTTTCAAAATAGTTTTTTGGCAAAATTAAACACTTAGTAAATAATGTGATAATTTGTGATTAGTCTAAAAAATTTCTATTCAACAACTCTATAGTCCAATTATATTTGTTGCTATATTTTGTAAATAACTTTATTGTGTGTGGTATCCATAACAATTCCATTTTTAATAGTATATAAAATAAAAAAATGAATGAAAAGAGAAAAAAGTGAGGACAAGAAGAAAACCCATCATTTTAGATGAGTATAATTCATGGGTATAAATAATGCATGAGAATAGTTTATTCCCATGTCTAAACTACAAAACCTTATACCAATCAAGGGCATGTTTATCCCATAATACACATTCCCACTCCTATTTCCATCACAATTTTCTAATTCAAATGACTCCTTAAGTCCTACAAATAATGAAGGGCATTCATTCAAATTTAAGAGAAAACAAATTTATGTACGACTCAATTTTGTAATGACCATTAACATGACACAAATAATAAAAAAAGATGAATGTTAAATAGTAAAATGATAGTAAATTGTAAATACGGTAGCAAATAAGAGTTTTGAAATTGTAGCTAGTTAGGACCTATTTTAAGAATTTTGAAAGTGTTGTTGTAGCAAATTAAGAGCTACAAAATAATATTTAAGGTAACAATAGACGGTTATTATAATTTTAAGATAGACCCGGTGAATGAGTCGAAAAAGAATTACAAATTGAGATAGGGGCCAAAATAGTATTTTCAAATGCCCCTTCGTTAAAAAAATTATTACAAATTGAGATAGGGGTCAAAATAGCATTTCTAAAAATTGTGAGGGTAATATGGGTATTAGGAAAAAGAATAATCCCCAAAACCTAAAAACATAGACAGCCTTCTTCGTGTAGCCGTTTAGGGTTTTTATCCTCCTTCCTTCTCAAAGCACTCTTCTCTCTGTGTCCACAATATTCAAGCACAAGCTATACTACAATGGCGGATTACGATTTAACTCCACGAATCGCGCCAAATCTGGACCGTCATCTTGTCTTCCCTCTCCTTGAGTTCCTTCAAGAGAGACAGCTTTACCCCGATGAGCAGATCCTCAAGGCCAAAATCGAGCTTCTCAATAAGACAAACATGGTTGATTACGCCATGGACATCCACAAGTCACTCTACCACACTGAAGACGTTCCTCAAGGCATGGGCAGTTCTTTGTTTTGATTTTTTATTGCAGGGTTTTGATATTCGTGTATTTTGGGTCTAAGTTTGTGATGGAATTGATCTAGATATGGTGGACAGAAGGGCGGAAGTGGTGGCGAGGCTAAAGGCTTTGGAGGAGTCTGCAGCACCACTTGTTGCTTTTTTGCAGAATCCGGCTGCGGTTCAGGAACTGAGGGCTGATAAGCAGTACAATCTTCAGATGCTTGATGATCGTTATCAGGTTGAGTTTATGGTCTTAGATTTGCATTTGAAATTGCCAATTGTTGTAGACTTTTATCTCCCACAAACAACTCTACTTTCTTGGTTTGAACAGTTTTTTTTTTTCAATAGTTTCCTTGCTCCTTTTACATGAAATCCTTATTATGTTTGATTCATTTGGGGTTTCTTTTATTTTCCATCTAATATTGACCGTAATTATCGATTTAACTTGTTGGCACGAAACACCAATTTCAGATTGGTCCAGATCAAATAGAAGCATTGTATCAATATGCCAAATTTCAGTTCGAGTGTGGGAACTACTCTGGTGCTGCTGACTATCTCTATCAGTACAGAGCCTTATGCACAAACAGTGAAAGGAGCCTCAGTGCTCTTTGGGGAAAATTGGCAGCTGAAGTATTAATGCAGAACTGGGATATTGCTGTTGAAGAGCTTAATCGTTTGAAGGAAATTATTGACTCTAAGGTGGTGTGACCTAACACTAGCTTCTTCCCTTTTTGAATACAGTAATATGCCATCACCCTGCTGACATTTTTCTTGTAATGTCTATTTAAGAATTTTTCATCACCTATGAATCAAGTGCAAAGCAGAATATGGTTGATGCATTGGAGTCTCTTCATCTTTTTCAATCACGACAATGGGAGAACACAGATCATTGATCTATTTAATCAAGATAAGTAAGTTTACTAAACCTTGCTTGTTTTCACTATGTTTGTATATAATGATATTATATGGAGATGTGTGTTAGGTACGTCAGCACCTTGGAGAACCACACACCGAAAGCCAACTATTGAGGTGTGGGAGAGCCAAGGCACATAAGTACTACATTGGTCATCCCAAAAAAAGGCATCCCATAACTACATCGGTTTCTAACAATGTGGTCTTCCAAGTTTCACGTGTTTGAAGCTAATTCTCAGTTGTTCAATTATGTTGAATCATTTCAATAAGAACAATGTGGGCCTTATGTCCTCCATCATCTTGTTTTCCTGTTGTTTTAACGAGAAGGCAGTGTTCTATGTTGTTTTTAGTAAAGGTATTTTCTAGGCATGTGGAGAAGAGTTAAATCCTGTTAGCAGGAAAACATGAAAAGAAAGTTGTGAGATGAGTTAAGAATAGAGGATCAATGATGATTCAGTTAGCAACCAATGTAGTATCTACTGCTTTTTCCCACATCAGTTAGAATGGGATGACCAATGCAGTACTTAAGTGGCTTGGCTCTCTCACCTCCATAGCTGGCTTTTGGGATGTAGTTCTCCAAAGCACCTAATAATGGTATTAGAGCTGGTGGAGGGTTCTGACCATGTGTTTTTGGGTGAAGTATTGTCAGTCTCTCACCTCAATAGATGAGTTAATTCAGATTTGTCCATGTTATATTGAGGTTGTATTTACTATTCTGCAGGTATTTAAATGCCATTCAAACCAATGCTCCACATCTTTTACGCTATTTGGCTACTGCCTTCATTGTGAACAAAAGGCGGAGGCCACAATTCAAAGATTTTATCAAGGTTATTCAGCAAGAACAGAATTCCTATAAGGATCCCATCACAGAGTTCTTGACTTGTGTCTATGTCAATTATGATTTTGACGGGGCACAAAAGAAGATGAGAGAGTGTGAAGAAGTAAGTTGCCTGCCTCTCTTTTTTTCACTAGGAATTGCTATTCAGACAGTTAGCTCATTTCCAATGGTGCTTTTTTTTCATTGTTTTCAATGTTGGGATTGACGTCTGTTTGAATGGTTTGGTTATTCAGATGCATTTTAGCTGGCAGAGAACAATAGATGCAGCAGTTTTTGGATTCTGTTGTGCTTGCAAGTCATAATTAACAACTTTTCCTCCATTTAGGTTATATTGAATGACCCTTTCCTAGGAAAGAGGCTTGAAGAAGGCAACCTTTCTACCGTTCCTTTGAGAGACGAGTTTTTGGAAAATGCTCGCCTTTTCATCTTTGAGACTTACTGCAGAATACATCAGCGCATTGATATGAAGTACATACTTACACATTCTCTCATTAAATTTATTATATATACTCATTTTTCTATCTTTTATTGGGTGCATTATGCAACTGTTTGCTTATGTATGTTGAGAAAAGTATATCATGCAAGATTTTGAAGGGTAAAGAGTCTGGTTGCTTTGACGTTGCCATTGGGCAAAGAACATGCTAGTATATCTATATACCTTTTTGAGACCTTTATGATAATTATCAAATGACGATGCTAGCTGTGTGATCAAGAGAAGATTCCTAGCCTACCTCTTAGCTCTTTTAAAAATTGTGGTAGTTTCAACTTTTGAATGAGTTTAAAATCGTTTTTGACTTTTTTTCCCAATGGAGGAGCTAAAGAGAAGTATGCACTTGGCGTTGCAAATTTATATTATACAAGTTGTATTGACTAGAACCACAGAAAAATTTAATATTTCTAATTATGAGAAGCTCCTCTATGTTTCTTGGTTGTGTTCATTTCTTCCGTTCTCCATTTGTTACCCCTTGAAAAGGGGGGCTGGGTGGCAGCAAACGTGGAAGAAGAAGAGTTGTTTACTCTATGCTTGTACCGTTGGATTTCCACTTGGGATAATTGGCTATCCTGGACTTGACATTGGACTTCAGTTATCTCTTGATTTTATTGTCATTATGTTTATCTTTTTTTCATATTGTTATTGTAAATGATGTGGCGGTAACTTGTGGCAGTGTTCTTGCTGAGAAGCTGAACTTAAATTACGAGGAAGCTGAGAGGTGGATTGTTAATCTTGTTCGGACCTCAAAGCTCGATGCAAAGATTGATTCTAAGACAGGAACGGTTATAATGGAACCAATCCAGCCGAACGTGTAAGTTTATTTACATCATGTAGATTTTTACATCAACAAAATGGTTTCTCAACCTTTACAGTGCTTTGTGCATGAAATGTTTACAAGTTGGGTCCATGGACACGTTGTCTTGTTCCAGAGGGAGTTCTTAAACTTTAAAACTGTCTACTAGATTCATACACTTTTCATTGATTAAAAGAAAAAAAATCTCAAGTAACCTTAAAATTCCATAAAGTTAGAGGTAGTGTGCATTTTCTTGAAACGACTGCTCTGTTTAAATGAATGGTGGTGTATTTGGTTTCAGATATGAGGAACTGATAGATCACACCAAATCATTATCCGGGCGCACATACAAGTTAGTCACTCAACTTCTAGAGCATGCACAGGCTCAGGCAACTAGATAAATTTTAGGTGTTCGGCCATTTTTTGTTATATCTATATTTTATGAACCACTCATCTCACAACAAAACAGCAGAGAATCAGAGCAAGATATCCATAGTTGTTAAGGAAAATGATATGCAACGCTCCATAATTTTTGGTAATTTTGTTTGAATGTAGAATTATGAATTGATTATGATGTTCCTTCCTAACTTGTCGAATTAATTTTAGTTTGCCCTTTCCCTTATTTTTTTTTTCGTTCTTTTTCTTTTCTGTAATGGTAATCTGTACACTAAACCAAAATTCTTTTTAAAATTATTTTCTGGCTAAATTCATGATTACCACGTCTACTCGGATTAATTTTGTATAAAAAACTGATAATTTGTATATTTTTTACTTTGAAAATTGATAATTCTTTTCATATTTTTAGTCAACTCATTTATAAATATAAAGATTAACCATGGTAAAGTTGAGGGTTTGTTTGAATGGAGTAAACAACATTTTTATTTGACGAGTGCTTTATTAAAATATAATTCAAAAATTATTTTTAGGCACTTTAATTTTTTTAATTTTTAATAAATTATACCCTTGAAACGTATATGGTCAAACAGATATTTTTAAACACTTAATTTTTTTTTAATATATAAATCATGCACTAGTTTGAAATTAGATATTTATTAAACAAAATTATTTTTAAATATGTTCACGTGGTATAGAACTTCTATGACTTTTTTTAATTAGTTACATTGGACCAGTTTAAGATTTTCAATTCTGCAGTATTAGTTATACACAAATCTATAGTCTTACATCACAGTTTCTTTGTTAACAAAGGATGAAACTTTTCTATTACTTTTTCTATTATTGTTGGTAATGACAATCATTGCAGTGAATGTTACAATTGAAAATATGTTAATAATAATAATATTGATAATTATCTTTTGATGGTTGGAAATGTAGTTTTATTGTTTTATTGTTATAATGTTATGTTTTTAATATTCTAGCAGTTATAGATCTAAAATTAAATTCAGATTTAAAACTGTTTTTCCTCTTTTATAAATTTGAGATTTTTTTCTGTGTGGTTTCTATAAATTTGAGATCAAGATTTAGGTGTGTGATTCTCCTTCTTTTCTTAATTTTTGATTTTTAGGAATATTTTCTTTGATTCCAATTTTTACTCTCAAGTGTATGAAAGCAATGTGTGATTTTGGCACTGAAGTCACACCAATTTTGCTTTCAAGATAGTGGTTTCCACAACAGTACAACAACTATCGACATTTGAAAGCAAAAATTATACAACAATTTGAATACAAAAACGTAAATGATGAAGTTTGAGGAGGTCTCAATATTGCGAAAAAATTCCCTGAGAACTTTGGGGTTGGAGATGATATAGATCAATCAGACTCTTCTTGGGATGAATTTGCTTAAGTAATTAATCAACTAAAACTTGGATTTCGGTAGTGACGAATTTTAGTAAAACTTTGGAATTTGCTTATGATGTAACTGACTCTATCACCTATGTGGTGCTCACTTCCATTCCCTTCAAAATTTATGTATCTGTAAGGATTTTGCCTATGAAATTCACTCATTTTCAAGATATAGGAATTAGTTGATTACTATGCCACCGTCTTTTTGGTGAATGTGAATTAGTAACAAGTAACTTATACGAAAAGTTTAAAGACTCTTTTTCTTCTTAAAAGTGATGTTGATCATATCATCGAGGAAAAGCAATTTACCTTGAACAGAGTAAATAGAAAAGATTAAAGTTTTCCGTTGCTGTTATTTGATATCCAACCAAGCTAAATCATTCTAAGTTTTATTTTTTTAAGTAAAGAAGTTAAATAATCTAAAATGTATAGTATATATAAAATTATGGATGATGATAAACTTTTTTTTCTTTCAATTTTGTCATTTTCTGAGTATATTTGTTTGTTTCCTATTTTGGTTTTATTGTAATTTATTATTTATTTATTGTTTAAATTAAAAAATTAATTATTAATTAAATACTTAGGTATTAATATTTTGAACTATTTCTCTCCCATTAATTATATCATTAAAATTTTTCTAAAACTATTCACATCTCATTTATCTCCCACCTATTCACTTTTCTTTTTCTCATATTAACTATTTTGTATTTATTTCAACTTTTCAAAAAAAATTTCCTCTCCAATTCTTTAGGTGTAAATATCTCCCATTCTTTTTCTTTTCTATTCATGTTCACAACAAACGTTAAGGGTGTAAAGAAATTAGTCTTCCAACAAGTTTAAATGAAAACTTGGAGCCAAGGCTACTACAAAAGCTCATGAACCTTCATCATATTTTTGTGATGCCTAGGAGCAAGTAATCAACACAATAAAAAAGATGCAGAGAAATTGATGAAGATTCAAAGATGAAGAATGTAAAAGTGGGAGACTAAAGAGAGAATGACTTCCAAAAAATAACAAAGGGACATGAAAATGTCAAAGAACTCTAGGTTTTTTAGTTTTTAATTATTGCTTTGTAATTAAACATGCTTTTGATGTAAAAATGTAGAATGTGCTTATCACAATAGTATATCATGTATCTTATGATTGAGGGATCGAAGGGAAAAAATTGTCCTCTATTTGTATTATTTCAGTGATATATTTTTATTTAAATTTAATTATTCATTTTTAAAAAATAACTAATTATAATTCTTGAAAATTTTGTTAAATAATTATACTTCTTGAATATGTTAGAAATACATAAAATATATAGAATTAACACAAATGTCCAAATAATAATAAGCCATTACTTATGTCCAAAATTTCAATCCATTTAACATTCAATATGTAATTGATACATATAAAAAAACCTACTTATCTATCTAAAGTTTGATTGAATGGATTGTTTCATAGTCATACTATCAAATTCTTTATATCTTTTAGTTCATTCGATTTATACACATTAACAAGTCTTGAGTAAGAGATCAAAAGAAAGGAAGGTGAAAAATGTTTTTCCAAAAATCACGAGTAAATAAATGTAGTTTCATACTATTTGTGTAATTAATTACTTTATTTTTATTTAGTTAAATAAAATAAAAAATTAACGTGATATGCACATGTTACCAACTAGTCTATACTATATATAAAAGCTCCTATACGAAGAAATTGTTCATTTCTATTTTACCCTTCCTTTATAACCATTTAAAAATGAATTTAATGAATAGTTTTGTCATTTATTAAATTAAATGAAACATTGCTAATAAATAAAAATAATTTCTAATTATTAATTATAATTAAATATAATAACAATAATGTAGAATATGAAATGTTTTTATTTATTTATTTCTAAAAAAAACCACTCTAATATTTATGACTACATGGTTTCAAAAGTTTTGAAATTTTAGTTGTTTTGCAATATCATTTTTGTTACTATAAAATGAGTCTTTTTCACTACATTTTCTAAAATTTGTCTTCTCTTGGTTTGGTGATTTAGTAGCTTGAAGATGAAATTTTATTAATTTTGGTTTGAAGATGTAAGGTTACAAATGAGGTTTTAGTGGCTTTATGATAAAATTTATGTTTGAAAATTGAGATATTGGGGTTTGCAAACTGCTTAAAGATGAAGGAACAAATTTTTTGTTATGTGAGTTTGTGAAGAACGACTGTATATTGAGCTTGAAGATGGAAGATGGAGGCTTGGAGATCACGTGCTTGAAGATGAAGGGTATGCGGGTTGTTAATGTTTTTATGATATTTTCATTATTGACTTGATTCCTTTTTTTTTTTTTACTAAAAAAGGCAACTTGCAAATATGTTTTTTATGTTTTTCATTTTTTTTAATTGATATGATCTTCTTCTCTTGCTACAATAATAATAAATAATGTGAAGTAGTCATTTATTTTATTATGTATTTTAAAATCAAAGTAACCTATTTTTAAACAAAAATATTTGTTATAATTTAAGAAATTTTATATTAATTACGACCTCTATTTTCTTAAATATTTTGTTTTACATAACTCATTAAACTTGAATATCTTAGCTTTCTAATACAAAAATCTTAACATCCTCACATTTTTCCTTTTTTTTAGGTATTTTTTTTATTTATACAAAATTCATATTAAGCTATTCTTCTTCTCCCGTACGCAGCCCCCCCACCCCCTCCATTTTTCTTCTTTTTTTTTTTCCCCTCTCCCCCCCCAGCTCCCCACCCCCCCCCCCCCCCCCCCTCCAGCACCCCCCCCCCCCCCCCCGTCGCGCCGTTCAGAGCTGCGGAAGACGACGCCGCAACCGTTCGTCCGCGCCGCGAAACCTAGCCGTCCGTCGCAGCCGCGAAGTTCGGCCGCCGCCCAGATCTGCCCTCCCTTCTTCTTCCCTTTCCGTTTCTCCTTCCGTCCGGCGAAGCCGCCGCGTCCCACAGCCTCACCGTCGGCCGAAACCCCCATTTCTCCTCGGATATGTCCTCCCCGCGCCGCCGTGACTCTCCGCCCAGCCGCGTCTCTCTCCGCCTAGCCGCATCTCCACCTTCCAGCCCGCGTCACCCATTTTCCAGCCGCGGATTTGAAACCGACCGTCGACCGACCCATACGTAAGGTTTCCGCGAACTGGCGGCCGTGTGCCGTGGAGTGTCGTTGCAATTGTTTTACAGTAAATCGTCGAAGTGGTGCCTTGGGTAACAAATTTAAGTTATGAATTTTAGTTGTTTCAAAGCAAATTCGAGTTGTTGGTTGGATTAATTGTTAACTGTTGTTCGGGTGTTGTTTGATTAAGGTGGTGCTTGGATATCCAAGTTTCGAAGCAAGCTTCATTGGAAGTTTTGTTTCATTCGAGTTGGGTAAGTGTGAATAATCGCATTGATTGGCTTTAAAGGAATGATGTGCTGGAGATAGATATTGAATATTTATCTAAATGTTTAGGTACGTTTTCGCAGATCTTGGTGCGGTTAAGGAGCTTACCTAACGCCAAGGTAAGGGACTTTCTACTGGACTCAATAAATATTATTTGGATGTATTGGCTGTATGATTTGTACTGATATACTGAGGAGGAATAATGATCATGAGGTGTATGTTTGAATGTGGACTGAAGGTTAATGTATATTGTGTTGACTGAATACAATTTTATATAAATGTTTGGATTGATGCGAACTTGTTGTCTAACGTATGTCGTGATTGCTGGACTATTTATGTGGCTGACTGATGTAGCGATATGTGTCGACTGTCCTTGGGTTAAATTGGAATAAAAATGGTTGTTTGAGGTTAAGGGGAAAGTTCACGTGATGAGGACGTTTGATTGAGTTGTAAATTGACTGTTAAGATGTATAGAATGGACTGAGGGGATAAATTATTAGTTTTCCTAGTGGATAGTTACCCTGCGGGTGTCCTTCGGGATCACCCCCTATATGTGCATCTTTCGGGAGCACTAGACTGATATGTGCATCCTTCGGGAGCACTAGACTGATATGTGCATCCTTCGGGAGCACTAGACTGACATGTGCATCCTGCGGCGAATGCTTGTCAAAAGGCATTTGTAACTAATCGCATAGGGGATTTTGGTTTATTATTAGGAATTTTAGGTCTTTATTGGACAACGGGAAGTTTTGAATTTCGGGATTTATTTCAAATATTCAATAACTTGATTGATAATAATGAGGTAAATTTATTATTTCTTACTTTGTGCGCCGTCCTATTATTTGCAGGTGTTGTTGCTAAATCTGCTCAATTTCCTCTTCATGTATGGTTACCCGATGCTATGGAGGGTCCTACCCCCATTTCGGCTCTTATCCCACTGCTACCAGACTTTTCAAAATAGATGTTTTCGATTTTGACACTTTAGTTTACAGTTTTTCATTAATTTAATTGACGTAAGAGCCTGTTGTTTTGGGCATTTTAATTCTGTAATCGAGTTTGTAAGTCAGTGTCAATCGATGGCAAGAATTGTTGTGAATATGTGTTTGATTTTAAAAAAAGGAAAACAAAAAACAAACATATATAATTTGTGTGTGAAAAATTATTGTGAATGAATTTTTGCTTCAGTGGCTATTCATCCACCCTTGAAGCCCACCCTTGAAGCATGGGGTTACTGGTTATGAACTGGTTCTTGCAATTTTAAGTTTTTTTTTTTGTTTTAATTAACTAAATTAATATTATATGATTATATTAATTTGATTATTTTTTTTAGGGCTCTCAAATTCAGCCTATTTGGTTATTTAATCTATTATAACATGTGATGTTTGATTAAATTAATTATATACATAATGTATGTCATATAATTTAAAATTCCATCTCAGGACTATAATTATCATGGACCATTCTTAAATATAAGTGTTATATTTTAGTTGCATGATTTTCTAAGCATGTTCATGCATTTTTATATATTATAAATGTTATAATATATGGCTTTAATGCATGATTTTGAATTTCATGAGTTATTTAAAGTATGTTGATATTTTAAATATATGAAATTGGATAAGCATGATGCATGACATTACTTAATTAACTAGAATTTGATATATTCAAATTAATGTCTTGTGCATGCTTGATTGATTTTCATGTATTTTTTTAATCTAAGTATTATATTAATTAAGATGAAAATCAATTTGCATTGAGCATATTACATGTAACACCCCAAATCCTAAGGTATTATGTTTTATTTTATAGATATATATATATATATATATATATATTTTTTTTTTAATCAAAAATTGCCTTTTTATTTGGAAATTTTAAATTTTGGGTGTTATATATTTTTCTTAGTATGGAAAGGAAAAATTTTCTAGAAAGAAAGAACAGAATGTAAGAAGGGAGATGGAATTGGAAAGATAATAATAATAATCAAATATATTATTATTATTATTTTTAATAAATAAAATAATAATAATAATATAATTAACTTTTTTTTTCGTTCTTTTTCTTTTCTTTTTTCTTTTTTTTTCTTTTCTTTTTTCCTTTCTCCTTCTTCCCGTACGCAGCCCTCCCCCCTCCATTTTTCCTTCTCTTCCTCTTCCCCCCAGCCGACCGCCCCACCAAACTTCCCCTCCCTCTCTTCTTCTCCGATCGTCCGTCTCCACTTCGTCGCGCACAGCCGTCCGCATCGCCTAGCCGCCCAGCCGTGTCTTCCCTTCTCTATTCACCTTAAGCCGAAAACCCCACCTCTTCCTCTCCTCTCCTTCCGTCCGACCGGTGAAGCCGTCGTCCGTCCCAGCCGCACGCAGACGTCCAGATCTGCACGTCCCGCCGTCGCGCCGTTCCCCAGCCGCACGCTGACGCCCGGATCTGCACGTTCTGCCGCCCGCTGCCATCTGCACGCCGCCGCCTGACTCCATACGCGAAGCCCAGCCGCCGTCGCCTGCCTCCGTCTCAGATCTGTCCGCGCGTCCTTCTCCATCCAGCCGCGGATCCGACATCCATATTGTAACTTCATTGGTAAGGATGAAATTGATGAATTTGGGGATCTCCATTGAAAAATTCGATTTGTGGATGTTGTTAAATTGATTGCTTGGATGTTCGATCTTAGGTTGGGGGTAACGCTTGAAGTCGTTGGGTTCACAACGAACAAGTTGTTAATTGAAGCTCGTTTCGTGAATTTGAGTTGTTGGCAAACGTGGGATTCAATCAAGGGGTTAGAATAACGCTAAGGTAAGGGATTTCCTACTGGACTCACCTATAGCTTTGAGATGTGTTGGGCTGCATAATTATATTGGAATTGAGTAGAAATAATGGATATGCTACATGTGTTTGACTGTGGACTGAATGTTTAGTTGAGATTTTATTTCGACGAGAATATATATATTTTTGTATGGATTTATGTGGTGACTGACTGGCTATGTAAACATGCACATGTGGTTGTTGAATGACTGAAAACAGTAAATGTATTTTTATAGGGGATGGGTTAAGACTGACGGATAGTTGTTTAGGCGGAGTGTAGGATACACTGTCGTGGTTGCGTTCTTATGACGGAGCGGACTAACTAGTCATGCCCCTTGTGTTTGAAGGAGAATATTATAAGTTTTTAGTTCGTTGACCGATAGACTGATATGTTTTGACTGACCTTAGGTTAAAAAAATTGGAAAATGAATGGTTGTTGGAGGTTAGATGGAAAGTACGTGATGAGGACGTTTGACTGGGTTGTAAATGACTGTTAAGATGTATAGAATGGACTGAGGGGATAAATTATTAGTTTCCTAGTGGATAGTTACCCTGCGGGTGTCCTTCGGGATCATCCCTTTATGTGCATCCTTCGGGAGCACTAGACTGATATGTGCATCCTTCGGG
>CM046890.1:3034844-3073704 GCA_025688845.1 Cucumis hystrix
ATGTGCATCCTTTGGGACCACTAGACTGATATGTGCATCCTTCGGGACCACTAGACTGTGACTGTGCAGGGTACACCATAGGATGCTAATAATTTATTGTTCCCCTAACGGGACCAGTAGCGGGTCTCTTACTGAGTATATTAATACTCACCCTTTTTATGTTTAACTTTTCAGGCAAAGGTAACATGAGGGGCAGACCGACGAGGGACAAGAAGGACTCGTGAATTTTGCCATAGGGGTCTGTCTTTAAACTGCTTCCGCTGACGGTTTGAAAAATATTTTGATTTAACTAAGTCTACAATAGTTAAATTTTTTTGTAAACAGCACATTGTAAATTTTGTATTTTGGAAATAGGGCCCGATTAAATTTTCCTTCGTTTTCTTACGGTTTCAACTGAATATTCTTATGTCTTTTGTCAACAAACGATTTTGGGTCAAATTGACGACTTAGACGGTCAGTCCGAAAAGTCCGGGTCGTCACAGTTGGTATCAGAGCCTAAGTTTTAGGTTCTGTAGACTGACTTATGATTTAAGTCCATGTTTTTCTGTCCCTATGGCTAACACGATCCTTCGTCACTCGTCAGGTATGCTTTTATGTTTAATAAGTATGGTATTATTAATATAACCTTGCCTAAGTTAAACTAGACTGTCTGAGGTTCTTTGATGTTTAAGACTAAAAGAAAATTTTTGGTGGATGTTAGGAAACCATGCCGCCAAGGAGAGGTGCACGTAGGGGTGGTTTTAGAGGCCGAGGTAGAGGAGCAGGGCGTAGTCAGCTTGCTGTAGGCCAAACTGACCCGCGTGTCCCTGCTGCACCTGTTACTCAAACGGATTTGGCAGCCTTTATCAATCTTTTGATCCTATAGAGATTAATGTGACCTAATCTTAAATGCCAAAGATAGGTATTGTTATTAGGAGAATTTCTTTGCCTTTTATTTTGAGTATTAGCAGTTTTAAACATCTCATGATTTAAAATTGCTTTCTCTTCGTTAGGTCTTAATGCATACAAGTTGTCTTTAAGCTTAGCAAAACAAATATGTACACCATTCTTAGAAATGAACGCTTCATTGAAAGAGAATGTTACATTATATGATTGTTCAATAAGATAAGAAAAAGAATCTATGACATACAGTGACCATAGTCTCGTGTTTCTTTCTGAGTATATCAGACATACTGGACAAGAGATAGACGTGGGCCTTGTCATTGGTCTTTGTCTAACGGTTATATGCATCTCTGAAATTCTGAGATGCATTTCGAGAAGGGAAAGGAGGACATTCCTCTATTAAGACGAAGCGTAGATCATCATTAATCAGAGTCATATTCAGGTTTGACTTTCACGTTGCATAATTTTCACCCATTAATTTTTTGTTTTTAAGCAGTTGAATGGTTGAAGAAGACATGCTTTAACAATCAATTGACCGTATTAGTTATCTTTGCTTAACCCATCACATAAAATAATCCAATCAACTCAGCAAAAACAAGCAATCAAAGAACCCTAATCAAACAAATGATTTAATTTTTGCAACGATACTTCAGAAGTTTAGAGCAACAGGCACCGAAGGGTGAACAACTACTCCTTTCCTGAATTGAGACAATCTCAACTAATAACTAATACCAAAATAACTCATATTCCTATAGTCCTTAGCTAATGATAGCGTTTATAAATACCCATTATTATAGCTCTTTGTATTAGAATAATGAGGTTAAAACACACATAAAGATGATTAGAACGCGTAACTTGCGTTGTAAATGCATAAGTACTTGGAAATATACTTTACATAAGCGTTATGCCCGTTTCACACGATTTGAATGTCAAAACACAAGATATTGAATGAAGGAAGAAACTAGTGAACCGCAAGACACATCTCACTAAAGGACTACAACCAGGAAGTGTAACAATTGTCCATAATTCTTAAAATATCAATAACTCACCATACAAATGTATTATGATCATTCGATAACATACCATTTTCATTTTGCCTTCTTCTTTTTTCTTGAATTCATCATATATAGTTTTCTCATCAATTGATATGATCATCCGGTTTATTTCTTCATCAGCATCCTCTGTGGCCTATTAATGTTATGTACACATTTTAGTTTCAAATATGTATTGTAAACAGTTTCAACAGGCTGTAGTACAATCGATTTTTTAATTTATCTTATCAGGTGATCGCTCTACATCTTGTCTTTGGGTAGGAGGTTTTGTTTCTGGTTTGGTCAATGTCGTTCGTCTACCATCTGCCCTTCCTGAAATTTTGGTCCCACCTCCAGCCATGCCTCCCTGTCCTTCACCATCTTAATGGTCATCTTTTTTTTTTCAAGGCCTTTCTGATTGATCGATATCATGTTTAGGTCTGCATCTTCATCTTCTTCTTATTCTTCCTCTTATTCTTTACCTTATTCATCCTTATCTAGGTGATCCTCAAAAGATCTTGCTCCCTGCATAAAAAATACAATATATTTTGATAGTATATTACTCGTACACATAGTCAGAAAAGGAAATTTTCATTTAAATCTCATGCGTACCATATATTTGTTTGTATCTTGAGCACCTGAAGAACTAGGTTCCTGCCTTTTGATGTCTTCAATAATGTTGTTTAGTTTGTTATCTAGTTCTTCAAACTTTTTATGCATTTTGACCTCTACAAACTTAAAGAATTGAATAATATCCTCAATACTTTTTTCTAGTGTCTTTTAACTTTGTTGAATCTTCTCCACAGTCTTTGTTAGCCCATCAAGCTAATTTGTAGGAGGCATGCCTCTATTTAGCGACACATGAGCTACACGGTCAGCTTGTTGGAACTTTCTAAACTCATTTTTTGCTTCTTTAATAATTGTTTTCTCTACCTCAAGAAATGGCGCAAAGTATGGCTTGCTCACTTTGTCAGGTGTAGCGAGCATAGAGGACATTTCAACCTGTTTCAAGAAGAAAAAAACTATTTTATAACTATAAAATTTGTTATAAGTATTAAAACTAGTATAAAACGATTTGAATACCGTTGGTGAATAGAAAACCTTTTGTTTTAGATCCTTCCATTTAGGTTGAGTGTCTACTACCCAATTAATGATACGAGGGACTTTAGTTGAAATTCTTGTTGCAAAGAAGTTCGGTGGTGTACTCAATGTTGGGATTACCTTGTAAGCCCAAGCAAGGATGGGAAAAATGAAGCCCCCTATTGATATCCCTGTCTGCCCCTTGCTAGAGACAACCTTATTCATGAAAACTACTAGGAGGTCAAAAGAAACCCTCCCCCAAGGATACCCATCAAACATTTCGTCGTCGTCTACCATCAGAATATGATACCACTCTATACTTAAGAATTCTTACTGTGGGATTAGGAAACTCTCGAGGAAGTATAATTTTGCCATTCTTATCTGGCCATCATCTGTTCCAGCAGTATTTACATTGAACATAATGTTCAAATACTGCCTTGTTACAAATTTTAGGGTTTTGAATTAAAACAATTTCAACTGCCCCTTACCTTTTATATCCTCTTTGTTAATATTCGGTATTTCGTGGCAGTTTAGACCGGTGATTAATGCAAATTCTCTCAACCCAAATTTGAGCACCTTCCCTCCTATTAGAAATTGTAGTTGGGTGGTCGACTTAGATTTACACATTCGTTGAATGAGGTGTAGCAACAATTGGGATGACTGGTTTGTTATGGAGAAATTAAGAAACTGACCGAATATTCCTTCTCTAAATATATTTATCAACCTTTCCCCATGGTTCTCTTTTATCTTCTCTATTATGTTGCTCTTTGTTTGGAGATTTATTTTTAGGGGTTCATTCCTTCGTTCATATGACATCAAATACACCGAATCCTAATATTGATGAGTAAGAATCTATAAGTTAAGTAGAATCACTACAATAAATCACTATCTCTAAGTTAGCATGTTCCAGAATCTATAAGTCAATTAACTTATAATGCAAATCTATCAGGCATTAATTGAACAAAACAATATGTAAAAGTATCGTAACCAATAATGCATAATACTCAAATCACAACACACAAATACACTGTAATTCTGACAAATGTTTCACTATATTGCTATAATCGATTGAATAATATACAACATACTAAAACAATTACAGTGTATTTTATAATCTAAATCAACATATTGTTAAAGCTCAATGTATCATCATCCATAATTCATCACACTATTAAACATAATACAAGTACACTGTATTTATATTACACTAGTTTCAGACCATTCCATCAGAAATACAATAGAAACCACAAATACACCATATACAGCAGACATACAATATTAACCATAAAACACAATGTTATTATCCTAATTTAATATAAAGGACAGTACAATATCACACATACCTCAACCTTCTCTTCTTTCTTCGGCGCTTTGCCTTTCCGTCGTCTGTCTTTTTTTGCCTTTGCTTCCTTTTTTGTAGTCTTCACCTATTTTATAAGATTGTTATAGGTATAGCAAAAAATCCCTTAAAATGATACGGCTACAGTTATCGAATGTTGACATAACATTTACCTTCTTTTCCTTTTCTATACTCTTTTTACTCTTTTTATTATCCATGGATCTCTCATGTTGGGATTTATGTCCTAAACCTCGTAAATTGTAAATATAATTCATTGACCGTTATTAATAAAATATTATTATTGTAATAATTGTTATTGATTAAATTATTAGTTTTGTCTTAATAACCCAAATCCAATAAACTAACATTCCAAGCTGTTTAATGAGTTTTGAACAGTATGTAGAGACATACAGGGATCAATGTTCAAGATCAGCTTAAAGGGTCTATAGTATAGGGATAAGGTTGGGTACCTTATCTTGGTAACACTATTGATACGGCTCACTTTGTATTTGATACAAACACAATGATCCAACGCGTTCGTGTAGTTGACATGTGAGTGAGGGTATCCTATGCAATGACTTTGCATAAGGTCGGACCACGAAATAGTAATCACTAGATGTAACTCTGTTTCACCAGGATGACCTAGGTAACTTAGTTTTAATCCTGAGTGTGTTATGAACTCCTGTTCGCGAGGGATTGTCCTTTAATTTGTCTGGGTGAGAGTGGCCAAATCGCCGACTCAATAAGCTTATCATTTTGGGAACAAGACCGAGTAGGGAGCTGGGAACATAATTACACAAGATGAAATTCACTCATTCCCTACTTTAGGGTAAGTAGATAAGTGTTTCCTTAAATGGTGTCTCCAGGTCCTGAACAAAGGGCCCTACCCTCTCCATGACACGAGAGAGGTTTTTGTTTATTGGTAGGACCATAAACAGGTTGTTCATTGGAGGAGCACTGATATTTAAGGATTTGAGGTAACGCAGGGGTAAAACAGTAAATTGACCCAGCTGGTGTTACGAACACTCGTGAAGGACTAACTTACTGTTATTGGTCTATATCCGTGGACACAGAAATATATCTACAGTGAGAGGAGTTCAGCTGTGAGTCTTTGGTGGAGTGTACACACAGTTAACGAATATTGATTAATGTGGTTAATGAGTTTAGCCAAATAATCTCATATCGTTGTAGCTTCTGATCTGTACGTCCATTAGGTCCCCTTCTTAGCTCGTAAAGGATAATGAGATTTATTTATATTGGTTGTAATTTGAAATGTTCAAAATTACTTTGGAAATTAGTTTAATGTATAGTGTTACATTATAATATAAAGTTTGTGAAACTTTATTATATAAATTTAATTTTGGATATGATTAAAAATTAATTTATGAGAGATAAAACATTTGAATAAATTTAAATATTAATTTAATGTGAATTGGATTCATATTAAAATTATTGGTTATGAGAGAAACTTGTATTTGAATATGATTTAAATTTAATTTAAGTTAAATATAAGATATTTAATTTAGCTATTAATTAATTGGAGAATTAATTAATAATTTAGTTTTATTTAATTAAATTTATAAAATATTGCAGAGATATTTATTCAAATAAGATTTGAATGAAATATTAATTAAATATGATTTAATTAATTATTAACTAATTGATTAATTGTTAATTAATTAGTAGATTTGATAATAGAATCTCATGATTCTCTCCTACTCCTTTTCCTATTCCAAGAAGGAAAGAGAGTAATAAATATGTAAAAGAAAACAGTTTTCTTTAACGAAATTGATCAAGGCTTTTTTTTCTCTCTGCAAAAAGAAAAAAGTTTCTCTAAACCTTTTTTCCCATCCCAATTGGTTCCCACAAACCAATCTCATCCCAGAGGATAAGAAGGTCTCCGACGGGTGGTGTCCCCAATTCGGTGATTTGTAGATTCAAAGACGTCATCGAAAGTAAGTTCTCTGTACTTTTAATTTAAAGGCATGCTTAGTTTTAAATTTAGAATTTTGATTCTAAAATTTTGCCAATGTACTGGTATTTTAAGATTCTCAAATTAATTTGAGTAACAGTTCTTTAAATTATTCCCCTGCCATAGAGCTTTTATCCCTTCATCTCTCATTTTGTTCACTTGTCTCTTTTGTCGATGAGCTTGATTCTTCATTTTATGCGATCTCCCTTTGCTATTCTTCATCTATATCTTCTTCTCCTTTATCTTCGTTTTCTTCACTTTCAGTTTGTTCTTATGCATCAAGTTTTTTATATGAATTCAAACAATATGATTCATTTTTTTGAATTGAACTACAAAAATGTGTAGCACTTACCTTTTCTTCAATTTCTTCTTCACGTTTACTTCTCATTACTTGCCTTCTTGAAATCTACAGAGGCCATAACATAAAAAAAAATGGCAACAAATTCATTACAAAATAAAGGTTAATACACACTTTTACCATCCTTTTAATTCTCTGTTTCTTCTATACAGGTGGATCTTCCTTTGGAGTTTCATTCCTCTGCCTTTTTTTATGCTTCAAGAATTTCGTTCTTTCTTCCTTACCCTTTAGCCATTGTATGATTCGTCCTATCCTGTAATTATGCATACAATAAGTTATAAGAATGTAAAAGTTGTTTGTAATTGAAAAAATATTCATTAAAATCTCCTCCGAAGAACTTGACAGAGTTTGAATTTCGGTTGATAATGGTTTTTTCAAACCAGTGTAACTAGCAGATCTTAGTTTGTCACTCCTTCGTGTTCTTACTTCACCTTTCTTCGTTTTCATCTTTAAATTGGCTACAATTTATAAAAACTATAAACATTCAAAAAATAAAAAACAATAGGAATCGAACCGTTTATTCCTCTTAAAATTGAGGGCATTTCTATTTATATTTTATTCATATATTTTTATTAAGATAATTAAATAAAAAAATTTCAAAAAGACAAATTTTATCTCTATATATATCATATAGAAAAAGAGAAAATAATTATTCAAATTACGTTACTCTTTCTGACCTTCTAACATAGCGCAGATGACAACAATTGCAACTTTTCAAAATTCAAATGAGTTGAAGTTGTAGTTGCTGTGCATGCCAAGATACAAAGAAGAAATCTGAGACAACATAGCAAATATAGAACTATAATGGTGTCAATATTAAACATTGAAAGAACCTGATTATCAAGTGAATGAATGTGAAACTGTGTGAAATTGTGTGCGAAAGCCGTGCAAAAGAAGATGAAGAGATGGGAAACATACGCAAAATTGGTGAAGAAATATACGAAGAAGATGAATAGAAATGCCATGCGAAAGCCATGTAAAACTTAAATGGCTTGTGTATCTTAGGGTTTCAAATGCGAAGAAGATGAAGATATGGATAACAAACGTGAAATCAGTAAAGAAATAGTCGAAGAAGCTGAACAGAAATGTCGTGCGAAAGCAATGAGAAAGTGAATGACTGGTGTATCTTAGGGTTTCAAATGCAAAGAAGATAAAGGGATGGGTTTCAAATTTTAATTGATTTGGAATATAATTTAATTGATTCAAATAGGGAAAATGCATCAAATGATAAAAACATTTAGAAAAAAACAGCTCATGATACCAATTTTTTGCATATTGTGAATATGGTAAAAATAGTAATATCAGACGCTATTCATAGGACTACCAGAGGGCTATCAGACGGTAATCATAGGGCTATCAGAGGGTCATTACTTTTAAATTTGCTACATTTGCAAATTTAGAAAATGTTGTGACATGAGTTTTATTGTCATAATTTTTTTTACTATTTTTGCAAAAGCCCCAATTAAATATTTTATATTTAATTTAATCCAAATTTGAATCATATTCAAATATAAATTTCTCTCATAACCTATAGTTTTAAATGTGTATCATATACATATTAAATTTTAACCTATAGTTTTAATATGAATCTAATTCACATTAAATTAATATTTGAACTCATTTAAATATTTTCTCTCTCATAAATTAATTTTGAACTATATCCAAAATTAAATTTATATAATAAAGTTAATTCAATTATAAACTTTGTATTATAATGTATCACCACACATTATATTAATTCCTAGAGTAAATTTGAACATTTTAAATTACAACCAATACAAAAAAATCTCATTACCCTTTACAAGCTAGGAAAAGGAACTAATGGACCTATAGATCGGAACATTTTAAAGCTAGAACGATATGAGATTAATTGGCTAAACTCATTAACCACATTAATAAATATTCATTAACTGTGTGTACACTCCACTAAAAACTCAATGTTGAACTCTTCTCACTGTAGACATATTTCTGTGTCCACGGATATAGACCAATAACAGTAAGTTAGTCCTTCACGAGTGTTCGTAACACCAGTTGGGTCAAATTATCGTTTTACCCTTAGGTTACTCTAGTCCTTAAATACTAGTGCTCCTCGAATGAATAACCTGTTTATGTGGCCCCACTACTAAACAGAAATCTCTCTCGTGCCATAGCATGACCTTTTGTTTAAGTCCCAGAGACACCATATAAGAGAACACTCATCTACTTATCCTAAAGTCGAGAAAAAGTGAATTCCATCTTGTGTGATTATGTTTTCAGCTCTCCACACGGTCTTGTCCCCAAAATGATAAGCATATTGAGTCGGCAATCTGGTCACTCTCACTCGTACAAATCAAAAGACAATTCCTCGTGAACAAGAGTTCATAATACACTCAGGATTAAGACTAAGTTACCTAGGTCATCCTGATGAAATAGAAACCCAACTAGTTAACGAAGTTACATCTAGTGGCTACTATTTTGTGGTTCGGTCTTATGAAAATTCATTGCATAGGATATCCTCACTCTCATGTAACCTACACGAACGTGTTGGATCATTGCATTTGTATCAAATACAAAGCGAGTCGAATCCATAGTTTTACCAGGATAAGGTATCCAACCTTATTCCTATACTATAGACCGTTTAAGCTTATCTTGAACGTTGATCCCTGTATGTCTCTACATAATGATAGTTTATTGGATTAAGGTTATTAAGACAAAACTAATATTATAATCAATAACACTCATTGAAATTATAATAATAACACTTAACAACGATCAATGAATTACATTTACTATCTATGAGTTTTAGAACATAAAACCCAATAAACTCCCAATTGAATTAAAACTCTAGTCTCTATGCAATGTACATAATAAAGTAATCCTCAAACTTTGGAAATGCTAAAATGTAAAAATATATTACGTAAAATGTATATATACAAATACAATAAACTAGGGCATCCTCATACCCATTACACATCTCCCACTTGCCTTAGATTACCTAATGTACATATCTCGCAAACCTAGACTTTTTAGATGACCCTTGAACACTTTAGTTATGAGAGTTTTTGTAAATGGATCAACAATGTTGTGCTCCGAAGCAATTGTGGTGACGATCACATCTCCTTGCTGCACAATCTCCCGTATCAGATGATACTTCCCCTCTATGTGTTTTCCTCGTTTGTGGCTACGAGGTTCTTTATAATTGGCTACTGCCCACTATTATTACAATATAAAGTGATGGACATGTTCATGTTTGGAACAACTTCCAGATCATGCAGGAACTTCCTAAGACAAACTAATTCTTTTGCTGCTTCATAAGCAGCGACGTACTCAACCTCCATAGTAGAGTCTGCAATGCATCCTTGCTTGATGCTATGCCATACCGCAGCTCCCCTATTCAGGGAGAACACTCATTTTGACAAAGGCGAATTTGGAATGCAAAAAGTAAAGAATTAGCAAAGTATGTAGGCAATGTCGTTATTAAACACAAGTATGTTCGAAAATGAGAATTATTGTAAAGGGGTACTTACATAGTTTTGCTTTGACAAAAATATTTGTAGTTTACCATTTACTCTTACCCGTAGATAGGTGCAAGCACAAGTGTCGAACCTAAGAGAGTGTAAACTAGGATGTTTTCTTCAATAAATGCTTAAAACAATTGAGATTAGTAACAAAAAGAAAAGAAAAGCATAATTAAAAACAATTTGAGAGAAATTAAGAGAGACCAAGTATTCAAGAAAAATTTACATTGCAACTCAATTCACAAGAAAAAGAAATTAAAGATTGAAATTCAATAAGAAAAGTGAGAAATGAGCTTAGGCTATTAATCTATTCTTATCATTGAATCAAAGATGATTAAGAATTGAATCATGCTTAATTAAGAGGGGTTCTTTGATTCAAGATTCTTCACACGATCAACTTGCTTGATCTTGGAAGAATTTTGATCAAAGTTCAAGAAAAGAGATGATTTCCATAGGGGGTTAGTTTAATTCGTGCAATATTAACTAAAGCCCTAACTTGCTCTTCAAAGAAAATTACAAGTTCATTCATAATTTTGCAATCAAGGAATTAATTGTGGCAAAAAAATATGCAATTAATTTTCAAGAATCTGGCAAGAAGGAATTCATCAAGCAACATTCAATTTCAAGAATTGGTGAGAAACAATCAAGAATCAAGTAAATTTTTGTGTAAAGTTAAGTAATCCAATTAATCTTGCATTAATTGTGATACTTAAGTATTTTGCATACAAAGATTGAATCTAAATCTAAAATCACAAAAGAAATTGACTAAAATTATAACAACTGATACAAGGGTTTATTTCTTGATACAAAAATTGTTGATTGCAACAAAAATTCACATTAAAATCAAGATTGACTCAAACCCTAATTACACGAGAAATTAAAGAAGACAAATCCTCAAAGAATGAATAAACCTAAGCTCACTCACCTCAAGAATTTTAGCCCTCCATCATGAAGATTGCTGAAATTTTAATTGATGATGAAAACATCGCAGAATTAGGCTAAAGATTCTGGAAATTGAGAGAAATTTGGTGAATTGGGGGTAATTTTTAAGAGAATAGTGAATTGATTGTGTAATTAGGGATATTTATAGAAAATAATTGATATAACTACCTCTTGGGCTCGAACTCATCACCTCAAGGCCCAAAAACGCGTGCATTTGATGAAATTTTGGCAAATTTTTAGATTTTTGGGTTTTTATTACAATTTTGCCATTGGAAATTTGAAGAAAAAATTAAATCAACACAGTTGGGATTCGAAGACAGGTGGAAGAGGATGCACACGTAGACGAGGAGGCGACACATGTCACACACGGAGAGGGCGAGACGGATGAAGAAGACGTGCAGGATGAAGAGTTTAAAAAAATCGGATTTATTTTGCTTCAGTTGGGGTTTGAACTCGTGACCGAAAGGACGCGCGCGTGAGTCATGGCTAACCTCCTTGGCCTTACTCACATCAATTCTTGGCCGCATAGCCTTTCCTCGCCTAGCTAACTTCTCACACTTGGCTGCGAGCCTTCTTCGTGTGACACCCTTCCTTCGGCCAACTAACCTCTAAACACTTTCTCATGTGACCATGAACCTTCGCCCAATGAGTTAAATCCTTCCTCGCTTGTCCTTCCTGGCCTACAAGCTTGCTTATTCGGCTCGCCCAAACCTAGATAACCTCTTTAGAGGTTATCTTGCCTAGCTTCAAGCCCAACGCCCAACAACTCCATGCATCACTTGTCTTTGGAGGTTCTTCATGGCCACCACCCTCTTCTCACCTAGATATCCAAATCGCGTAGACACAATCCTTTAGAGGTTAGTTTCACTACTTTGGCCGCTTGCTCCACATCTAATGCCTAGCCTTAGAGGTTTCCAGGCCACTTCTTGTCGCCTAGTGACACTTTCGGAGGTTCTTTGACCTTCCTTTGCTACCCACATAACATCTAAACATAAAAAACCAACCTTTTGACATTTAGCCAAAATTTTCCCAACTTTTCTCTTTTCCTCAAGTTAAAAATTCAAATTCCAAGTTTTTTTATTCCTTTTCCTAAAAATTTTATTTTCTCTTGTACTTGACTAATCTTAGCAAATTCCAAAGGTTTAAAGAAATTTTGGGTTTCACAATTAGAATTCTGCATCGAATATCAAACCAACATTTGGTCGATATAGGTTTTCTGAGACAATGCTAGCATTTTGTTCTTACGATCCCTTATGATTGGAGCCCAAGAACATATTGTGCTTCTCCCAAATCTTTCATTTGGAATTGGACTTCTAGCCAAGTTTTAATGTCAGTTATGTATCCTACATTATTCCCAATGAGAAGGATATCGTCACTACTACAAAACTGGTAATACTTGAGCCCTGCAGTTTTGATATTCTTGACAGTTTTTATTAAAACTGTCAAGTAGAAAATAAAAACGTCAAGAATAACCAAAAGTGAAAAAAATGCATAATTTTTTATTTTTTATTTAAAATACTTGACAGGTTAAAACGTTAAGATTAATTTTAATTACAAAAAATGTCATGTAATATATTTCTCTCTCCATTTTCTAAAAACAAAACTTTTTTCTCTTTTTTTCCTCTTTTTTTTCTATTTTACTCCAATTTCTAAAATAAAACTTGTCCCTCTTTTTTTCTTCCCCAAATTCTAAAAAAAAGCCTAACTTTTCCCCAAATTTTTCTCATCCTTTCTCCCATCCATGGTTTGAAAAGTTATTAGACTTACACGTGGATTACTTTGAGTAGAAGCTGCCAAGTTTAAAGGAAATTAGTGATGACTAATCCAAGTTAGGATTAGTATAAATAGGAAGAAAGGTCAGTGGTAAAGAGGGTTTTTGCTGAAGTATTTTAACTTATTCTGCTAAGAGAAGACCCACTAGACGTGAAGGTCTTTGGGAGCCTAGGCGATCTAAAGACAGAATTTGTGTTGTGAGTGATTTTCAAAATGTTTAGAGATTTTGGCGTGAAGAAGCTTTCTTCCAAATTTTGTTGATTTGTAATGTTGTTCTTACATTAATAGTTATAAAAGGAATGATTTCGAAAGAAAGCTTGTATTTTGTTTAACTATTGTTTTGCATGCTATGTTTGCTTGTAAATCATTAGGTCTTATTTCTATTAATGAGTTAACTATTATGTGCACATTAGGAGTAAAGGCAACCATGTAGAAAAGGACTGCATGGTGAAGTGAAGCTGGTCAATGCGTAAAATGAGCGTACTAAACACTAATCGTAGAGCAATATGCTGTTGTATAGTCGACTATTATATTAACTTCTTCATCTTCCTCAAGAAGGCCAAGGCTACAAGTAGGTGGTTTATTTTTTTCCACAACTCGTCGATACCCACTTTCTTTCTCTATCTATTGTTGTGGATGTTTTTTCTTATGGTAGCCCAACATTCAAGCTTCTCATAACTCGTGTCAATTTTTTTTTATTTCACTTATTTCATTAAAGATTTTGTTTGTTTGTATTATTTTTATGTTTGTTTTCATTTCTTTTTTTTTTTTTCTATTTCTCTTCCTGTTCTTTTTTCTTCTTTCTTCTGCGTCTCTATCTCTTTGAAATATTTCAAAATTGTTTAAGACTTTTTTCTGTTGAGTCTAGCGGCGCTACAAGTAAAATGATGTTAGATGATTAAACTACAAGTAAACTAAAAGTAAAATGATGTGAAAGGCCCGGTTTTTCTTTCTTTTTTTTCACTTTTTTCTTTCTTTTTTTTCTTTTTGTTCTTCTTTTTTTTCTCTTTCGCGATAGTATAATAGGTGTGAGAGGATAAATCCTCTCACCCCTCTAAGCACTCCTCTGCCAGGTTGGTATTGTTAATTTAATTTAAAAAAGCAAATAGGCAAATAGGCAAATTTATATTTATTTGATTTGAATTAAATAATTCAAATATTTAATTTAATATTTGAATCATATTCAAAATACACTTCTCATTTATTTCATTAATGTGAAACAAAGGTTAATAGCAGTAGAAGACTTCCTTAATGTGTCCTCGTTCTCGTATTGGTGGTTAACATCGTTACATCCCCTTCAAGTTTATATAAAACTAAAGTAGTTATATCTCACAAGACCAAATGATTATTTTAAAACCATATCCAATTCTTTTGTGTATCTTTAGTTTTGGTCCTTTTGCTTTCTTTTTTTGTTTGTTGTTTGTTGTCTGTTTCTTTTTTCTTTTCTCTTCTCTTTTTTTTTTCCGGTGTATTTCTGTGTAGTTTGTTTGGCAGTTTGGTTGGGGGTGGTTTTGCACACTATTTTGAGGGGGCAGTAGACTCAAGCTTGATTTGAATTGCATCTGTCACAGTGAAACAAATTTTAGAATCACTCTCATTACAAACTTTTCAACGTCCAACGTCACCTTCATCCTCCGTGAAACTGTCGATGGGACAATTAACTACAACTACTTCATTGTTTTCATGGCCATTGCTCTATTAACCTGGCCTGTCTTCTAGTTGAACTTAAAATCACATAACTTGTTGAGTTTAGGGTTCAAAAAATTATTTTTTTTTAATTTGAAAGTAATTTAGATAGATCATTATACATGAACTTCAGCAAAGATGTCATATGGTTAGGATTCTCTAATAATTTTTTCTACTTGCGAAAGAAAATCTGAAATAAACCCTAAATCAACTTAAATTTTAGAAACAAAATTGTTATAATACCCAAACTCAATGGGAAAGTCTGCCAATAGAATGCAATATTGAACTAAAGAAAAGAAAAGTAATACATTACAATCTCGGTTAAACTAATTCTCCTAATGTGTTGAAATGAAGAAAAAATATTTCATCTGTGATTAGCTTATGTTGAACTTTCCAGCACAGCTTGTCTCATCAACATTGGCCTTTCTTGCAAAAACTCACAACTCTATCTTCTCCCTTTTATTCTTTCTTTTTCATGATGATGAAGGTTCTACAAACATGACCTTTGTTCGGATTATGGCAATGGCGGTAGAAACTGTAGCCAAGTTCTGACGTATTATTTAACTACTTCACACTGAACCTTCAATTGTGTTGGAAACAAAAGCTAGCTATTACTTAACCTTCTTTCCTTTTCTCCTCTCTTTCCTTTGTCTTAGCAGAAAATCCGTGGGAGAAGCATGCAGTTGAACCCGGAAAGGCATAGGAATGGCAAGAACAAGTAGCAGTTGTAAAATATGATGGCTACATGCTTCTTTTTAATACAGACTGAAGCTCAGGAGGAAGGAGTTTGTCGTCTCTCTCTCTCTTTCTTTCTTTTCTTTTTTTATTAAAAAAAGAATTGCAAATTATCTTACAAGTTTGCATATTGATGCTGGTCGATTCCTTTTACCATCGAGAATGTGAACTTCCCCACGACTTCCAATTATCCCGGTAGTTTTGTCCATTGGCACTTCTCTCAAATGGAGAGCCATAGACATTGGAAGATCTTCTATTGTTGCTGCCTCTGTTGCTTTCCTTTGGAACTTTTCTCATTTCCTCTTCAAGATCGTAATGCGATCTCTGTAAAGAGAAAAAAGAGTATTAGTCCAGATTAAATGTATTTATAACGAGCTTTGTTTACATGATTTTTAATCGAACATTTCCTTGGAGGTGGAATTAATAAGGAATCAACAACAAAGCCAATGATCAAAATTCAGAAGTTACATCAAAGTTAAACTAGCTGCACCATAAGAATGAAAGTATCAACACCTCGTCTTTCATTAAAAGGCATAATAAGATCAATAGATGCAATGTAGATCCAAACCCTCCTGAGTCGGTACATCTGAAACTAAATGGATATTCAAATTGCAAATTTTAGGCAGTTGCTACTTCCTCATAGGGAAGCTCAAGGGCTATGTGAAATCCCCCAAAACCTTAATAGGAAACAATGATTACCACTCCAATAAAAGCGGCACAAGATGATTTATTTTTGGAAGATTATTACTCGAGGATACATCATCACAATACTTTGTAAATATATTGAGTAAAGAAAAACAAAGAGACTGCTCATTGTATTGGTTGCTCATCAAAATTCAACAAAGTTAAATTGAATGACTGTACATAAAATTACTCAAGTTTTAGATATGAAGTTACAAACCTTGCTGGAGTCTGAGAGAACAGCATAAGCCTCACCAATGAGCTTAAAAAGCCTGTCAGAATCCCTATAAACATCCCGCGAGATCTCCCTCCAGAGTCGTCCATCATGACTGCTGTCACCTCTTAAGAACTGACCAGCCTGAGCTCAACAAACAATGGGTTCCATAGTGGTATTATGCATCGAATTAGAAGGCTTATAGTGTATCAACAAAGACAAATTACAGGCATAAAACACTTCCAAACCTTGTCAGGGTGATGCTTGAGGGCTGCTTTACGATATGCCTTTTTAATATCAGATGCAGTGTCAGTAGCTTTAACTCCCCTGACATTAAAAAGAAATTGCAATTGTAAATTTTAAGGTTTCCAACCATTGGGTGATCATCAAAGGGAATACAAGCTAAATAAAAATTCTTGAAAAGAGAGAACAAAACTCTGTTATAGAAGAGACGGACGAGATAAAACACAAAAACTGTCTGATTGTTATTAAAGCATTGACCCTTCAGACAATTGGATCAGATGCTAACATTCACTTAAGGAAAATGACGTCGAATAAGGCTAAAGGAAGTCTATAAATACTATGAACCAGGAAATAGAAGAATCGACGGAAAAGCGAAAACCCACAAGATAAGGTAAAAATCCAAGGAAATTTCCTTCTTGGCGGCTTCTTCCATCAAAGGCTTGTTCCTACGAGCTTTCTTTAATTCTACACTGCCAGCAGATCTACTAAGTGTGACCTTGTCATCCGATTGATTTTCAACAATGAACATATATTTCTTGAGATCACTAGCTGCTTGACCATAATCTCTGATCATCTCATGTAAATTTGCTCTTCTAGAAAATGCCTGCACAAGAAAGCATCAGGAAAAAAAATTCAAAATCAAAAGAGATGTATAAAATGGAGGAAGCGGAAGCCTAAACCAACTAGGCCCACAACCGAGCATTGGTAAGGCAACAGAGTTAACATTATCTCCTTCAAAATGAAAATTTTATTGCACATCGCATTAAATATCATGATAGGTTAGAGAGAGACATCACAACATAACTAACGATTTGGTCATGTATTCCTATAACTACTAACCAACCAGGTGTCACAGACAGATCTCTGGAACACCTTTCAATCTATACCACCCAACTTATTGATTCCATTCTTTTTCTTTTATTGAAACAACTTTCATGTTGAAAAAAAATGAAGGAATACAAGGGCGTATGAAAAAACAAACCTATAAAAACCCCACTAAAGAAAGGGTTTCCAACTAGGTCCGATGTTTTCAAGAGTAATTATAGAAAGCCTTCAAAATCAAAGCCCAAAAGGAAACATGAAACCGTCCCAAAGATCAAACCTCACTAGGGTCCCTCTCTGCACCGGGGAACACTATTGTTCCTCTCCCATAAAGATCCCACAATAATGCCCACACCCCTGGAAACCAAAGAAAATGGCCTTTATCTTTGAGAGGTGGATGAAGGAGCCCATCCAATGATCCTCCCAAAAGTATCTAGGATTACCAAAGTACAGTACTTGATAATCCTAAATCACATGACACACTATTAAATGTTAACAGTCAACCAATCTCTTCAACCAATTAGTAAGTTTAAGTAAAGAAGAAGCGGTTCAAATTGAAAAATCAAGCTCCACGGTAGACAATGCATATTCCACCAGCATGTATGTTGAACATAAAAGCCTACCTTTGAGTAATTTTCAGCAAGGGCAATGGCCAGATTACAATCTGCTATGGCATCAGCAATCTGACCCAAACCTTGGTATGCTGCAGCACGATTACATAAACAAACTGCAGTGAAAGATCTGGATTCAACATTTATAGATAATGCATCTGTATAATGCTCTATTGCTTCAGCATATTTCCCTGATCGAAATGCTTCATTCCCTGCACTCTGTTATTTAAGACCATGCATTGGTCAAGTGGAAGATTGTAATTCATAAACCCATGCATACACAACATATTACAGAGATATGGTGCACCAAAGACATTAACTCTGGTTTAATTTGAAAGTTTCAGATTATTTATATCAAATGCTCTAGATGTCAATTTGAAGAAAGGTTGAAGCTATAAGAGTTATATTGACAATGGGAACAATCTTAAAGATGGGTTTTAGAAAGTACGTGATCAAGTACATATTCAGATTGGGTGTTCATGAGCACTATAAAAGAACCCCCGCATACACATCATACTTGAATAACTTAGTCCACCTCACACCCTCGCACCCACACAGCTCTCTCTTGAAAGCGTGGAAAAATTCAAGCCAAAGAAGTTACGAACCTCCTTAGTACTCAACATATCTATAGCAAGGTACATGATAGTATAGTAGATACACAGCATATCTGGATCATGTAAAGGGAGCATAAAAGCCCAACTTCTTAACTCAGATACCATGGAATTGTACCACATTTCAGTAGTTCCATTCAAAAACCCCAAGACAAAATCTCAAGATTGGTTTGGTAAATACAGTTCAGTTCACGTCATGAATTTAAAAATGCTAATTAAACATTCAAATTCGCTTGATGAAACTACTAAAAACAAAATTAGAAAAGAGATATATCTCAAAAACATAAAAAGAAGAGAAAAGAAATATAATAGAGTAGTGTCAAATAAAGCTAATCAAACGCTCAAAGTTGCATACCTTACAACGGAGAAGCCCCTGTATCGTGTCTGCTAATGCAAAGGATAATTCCAAACTTTTAATTCTGGACCTGAATGATAAACATTAGCACCAAGATCAAAGAACTAAAAGAAAGGAAGATCTTAATTGATTTAGAAGTACCCAGGAAGGTTATATCTCACTTTTCTTGATTAAACTTTTCTTGCTTAATTTTCCCAACTGTTTCAAGAGCAGCCTCAAATTTTCCAAGATAGAAAAGAGATTTGGTTATCAAGCACCGTCTCCATAACCTAGCGACTAATTGACTTTGATATCCAGAAAAATCTCTTTCTGGAATACAATTTTTCTCGGCAAGACAAAGACTCTGCTCACACAGCGTAATTGCCTCTTCATACCTTTGAAGCTGCAGGAAAAGATACCAATACCATGAAAGATATAAATAACAAATCATGAGATCAAGGCAGAAGAATAAAAGACCACAATTGTCTAGTAAAGGCAGAACCATCCATAACATAAATGATGACATTTTCAAAAGGGAAAAGATCAGACTGGATTGTAAATAAAAATTAAGTAGAAATAATACAGACCAAAAAGAGAGCTTCGGCTTTTGTTTCAAGTAATTTTTCTGAATACACACTGATGGATATAGCCTCAGCAATCAACTCCAGGGCACTGAGAGCTGCATTGTCAGTTTTCTGCTCCAAAAGTTCAGAAGAACATCTTGTATATTCAGCTACTTTCTGCAATAAAAGGTGCCCCACAATCATCAGAATACAGTGAGAACGCTGTTAACATGAACCCAGGAGCAAACTGAGAAGGAGGGTAGTTCAAAGGTTGAGGGGGAAAAACTCTACACACTACCCGTGATGATGTAAGAAGATACTAACCTAACCAAAAAATGCACTGGATTTCTAAAGCTAAAATGTTGGATTAGGGTCACTTTTGTGTCTCTCAACTCTCCTTTTATACATATACACAGCCCACAGCCCACAGCGCAGTACCACAAAAATACAGAAACTGGAGAGAGAATCAAACTATGGCCTTGAATAAGGGGGAAACAAACCAGCCAATGGACCAATTCAGTTTTTCAAAATAACAAAATGCATGATGACAAAAGAACATTTAAGAATAAAAAAGAATAGAATTAGAAAGATTGCCATAAAATTATAGAACATAAGGACATCAATCAGGTAGCAAATATTGTAGTTGACAGTTGCGATGTACACAATTTAAATTGCAGTTGTAAATGATGTCACAATATTTATATTGGTATATCATAGAAAATTAATATTACAAAGAAAAGAACAAAAAAAAAAGAAAAAAATACATCAACTTCTTTCTCGTCTACATTTCCCACCTACCCACCCCCCAAAAAAAAGTCTGTACCTGAGCCTTCTGGAGGCCATCAGCAGCTTCAATTATCATCCTCCGGTCTAAACATATACCATCTCTAGATTCTAAGCACTTGCTAAAATATTGTAGTGCACTTTCAGTTTCCCCAAGAAGAAGATGACAACTGTGAAGGAAGGAAAAATCTTTAGAACATAAATATAGATAAGTTGAAATGGACCAAGCAGTGCAGATTGTACTGTATCGATACATAAATAATGGAATCGATGATCATTGATTAGATAAAGTACATTTCATGTGATATAATGGATAAGAATTTTCTCTGGCTAGGTGCTCAAATAAATATATCTAGATGAAACAGGAAGTATATTACAACAACTTTGTAATCAAGTTTGTAGAGATAATTAGTTTCAACAACCAAGGCTAATATCCCACTCACTAGGTTGGTGCGGAAAAGTAAGTGCCCTAAAGTAAGTTCACTTGGCTCT
The DNA here is from genome assembly GCA_025688845.1 of Cucumis hystrix. Lineage (NCBI taxonomy): Eukaryota > Viridiplantae > Streptophyta > Magnoliopsida > Cucurbitales > Cucurbitaceae > Cucumis > Cucumis hystrix. Next base: position 3,055,494 of record CM046890.1, read on the forward strand.
GTTTCCTATTTTAAAGAAAAAGAAGAGCAAAAGAAAAGAAAGTTAAAGGCCATATATGGTCTATGGTTTTTAGAAGCCTCAATACTGATGATGTGATCCAAAATTAGTTTAAAAAAGTGCTCCTTGAAGGTCTTAGTGGTTGAAATTTAATGGGCAAAGCTAGAATTTTGGATACCTGTGCTACTAGAGCGTTGGATAACTGTGCCACTTGACTGCTGCTGTGCCATTTATGAACTGAACAAATCGCCAGATGTCTTTAAGATAAGTGGCTTGTGTTTAAAAATATGGCATCTTGATGATTATCAATGACTAAAAAGTGCTTGTCATATAGTTAGGTTTTCAAGTGGGGGTCTTTTCTCTACCACAACCCCTAGTTTTGTGAATTAATTTCCATCCCAATAATTATAAAAAGACCGCGACCACTTTGGAACCCGAAAGATAATTAACGGCCATAAGAAGACATACTGGTAAAAGCAGATACACATTGATTAATTGGAGCATACCATCATGTACTTAGGCAAAGTTGAGATTGCTTGTCTACTTTAAACAGAAACATACAAGGAAAATATACCATAATAAATAGCTTGTTCTGCATAAATTGTTAGAATAAATTATAAATAGAACCTCAAATTGCACAATAAAACCCTTACTTTGCAGCCCTCACTTGAACTTTAAGGAAGTTTGGATCTAATTCAGTAGCCACTCCACAATCTTCCAAAGCTTTCCTAATCTTTCCAAGAGACATTCGTGTGGCTGCACGATTGCTGTAGCAGAGCATGAGAGAGTTCAGGCAAGATGCCAATTCTTCATTACGTGGAACAGAATCTATCCCCTGCGTATAAAGGTCCTCTGCCTTTAAAAGTTCCCCATTTTTGTACGCCTGGTTTCCTCTATTACAGGGTTAAAAGAAAATTTGTTCAACATCAACTATATAAATGGAGCTAATGATGTGATTAAAATCAGTGAGAAAAGCCATGCTAAAACTGGTCTGTCAGGAAAGTACCTAAGTCGCCGCTTCTCACATGTCTCTTGAATTGCGGTTGAGAAAGGATGCCCTTGCTTAAGCTTTCCTTCTGCTTGCAATTTACTTGAAGCCTTCGCATGCAATGATGAACTGGCAATGGATGAAAACTCAAAAGATGGTCCAAACTTAATATCTGGACTTGGGGAGATGACAAAAGTATTGTGATTAGATTTCTTCTTATTTTTCTTTCTTTGTCTACTCTTTGTTCCTGAAACACTAGCTTGGGTGGAAGAAGAAGCGGAAAATGTAAAACTTTTGCTGCATGTTTCTCCTGAATCTGCAGTCTTTCTGCAATTAGCTGTAGGTCCTGTAGAAACCCCACCAGCAAAGCCACTGCTACAACATTGCTCGGTTTTGAGACCAGAGCAGACTCTTTCATTTCTAGAATCAAAACCTTCAAAACTGTGAACGGAAATCCCATCTCCATGGTGTCCAAAACTTCCCTCGCTAGGCTCACTATATTTCCAGATGCCATCATGTGCATCCACAACTTTTCTTCCAGTTAAAAGAACATCATTTTCATTGGTACAGACTGTAGGATTGGTCGTGCAAGGTACAGAACTAATGACCAGGGGGGAGGATTCACCAGGCATAACTCTTGGATGTTGGTTAACGGAAATAGTTTCTTGATAGGGGGAGAAATCCATAGGGGTGCAAGATCCAGGAGAGTCCAAATTAATTTCGGAACTTCCATTGTCCTTTGACAATTTATCTTGCAATTTAGTTTGCCTCAGACTTCCCCTTACTTTCTTTTTCTTAGTTTTGTTCTGTTTACTCTTAACACCAGATACTGAATTTTGATTAAGATCTAAGAACAGATTTTCTTTGAAAGACAAAGGGTCCCACTGAGGAAGTCTAAACTTGCCGGAAGTACTTAAATTATTTGAAGCGTCAAAAGGACCATGTTCATCATTTTTTCCTACTTCATCCATATGAACTTGTGGATTATCATTTGATTGACATTGAATGTCAGCTGATGAGAATGATGATGATGTTGAGGCTTTTTGTACATGCAAAGTATCACTTACACAGGGTTGAGGAGACTGACACCCATTACAACTTACAAAGCATCCTGGCATAAAATTAAATGGCTCGGCACTAGAACGGCCCTCAAAACCACTTTGAAATTCATTTTTGCTCTTGCTACTACTTTCAGGATTATCCTCAAAAATTCTACCAGTAAAACCTGCCGGAACTTCAGAAGAGATGGAGGTATCATTTCCAAGACATCCCTTAGAAGAAACAGATGGCTTGTCACAACGGTTAAAGCTGGAAGAGGTCTCAGGAAAGGTAGCATTTGAACACTCAGGTTTTTCACATGCCTTAATATTCCCAAAATCATTGATGTCCAGATTATCCATCTCATCCAGAAGAGTAAATAATGTCTTTGGCCTCCCATTCAGATGCCTTCCTTTCTTTACTTCGTTTAAGCTGGAACTTCCGAATACAAATACATCTATACCCTCTTCACAACTAAAGTTAACATTACTAGATTCTACCTTCTGAACCTCTGCTATGCTTTCAGTTTTCATCTTCACTCCAAAATCAGAAACAGAACTTCCTACATTAGTTTTTGGATCAAACCAACTGTCACCAAAAACAAACGTTGAATCAAAAGATTTCTTTAGATAATCATAATTTTCAGTTTTAAGATTGCTACAACTATCAGCACCCGCCTTCCCCACAGATTCATCAAGTTCTCCCTCTTCTGCATTTACCGTGGATGCCAGATCAATCGTTTCAGCAGCTGATACAGACTCCGCATTGTTATTCATAGCATCAGTTGTTACAGAATCTATTTTCATTTCACCACCACCGGAGTTGAGCTTTTCAACATTCATACAATTCTCCCATTTCCACTCTGCTTTCTTCTTCCCACCATCATCCACTAACAGGTTTTCACAATTTACACTAGATTGTTCATATTTACTGTCTGAATTTTCTAAGTTGCTCAGTTTAGCACCAAATACGAACACTTCATTCTCAACCTTCCTACAATCCAATTTCTGATGCACATTGTTACTGGACACTCTATTCCCAAAATTCAAATTTTCATCCTGATTCCCCCCAAACACAAAACCGCTATCAAACTTCAAGGGATTGCCAAAAGACAAAAACTCGTCATTCGAACTAACCTCGCAAGAACCAACTTTCGATCTGGCATGCTGCGACGCGACCCGTTTCCTGACCTTCGTAAGTCTCGGCCGCGATCGAGCCGGTCGTTGAGAATTGAAAGTGGACTTCAAATCATGTTCACTCGGATCACTAGGGGGGAAGGTGCTCACTCCCTGCTGTGAATCACGGGCACCATAAGCGGGGAAACTAAACGACGAATCGAATTGATGGGGTTTAAGCTCAGTGTTTAAGAGTGTGGCAGATGAGCATTCGAGTGGTGGGGATATCACCGGAGATCGTAGTTCTACCGCCGGCGGCGACATTAAAGGAAGAAAAGCAATCACCTGATAAAAAATGAAAAGGAAGGTTTTAGATGAAAATTAGGGTTTAAAGGGTTGTGAATATTTGGAAATCAATCTTGTAAAGATTGGGATCGCGTGGTTTAGGGTTTATTGGTTAAGAACTGAAAGGAAAGAAAGCAGAGAGAGAGAGAGAGAGAAGAAGAAGTTGAAAATGTGAAAGCCTTACGAGTTTTGATTTCTTGATTTCTTCGATACAGTGAAAGAAGAGACGCGAAATTCGGACACGTGAAACGAAGAAAATTAAAAATTAAAAAAAAAATTGAAGAAAAGTTCAAAGATTTGAAGGTGTTGCTTAAACGGCTACTTTTGTGTCTTTAAACATATTTTTTCGGTGGCTAAGTTATAGTTTAGTTTAGAAACTCGCCTTTTGAAATTAATTAATGTATTTGAGCATTAAGATACTAATACTAACTCAAATTTATGGGAATGGATAACCAACAATCCTCCATTTGAAGTGAACTTAGACGCACTTCAATCAAATAACCAGTTCTCATTTCCTATTTCTACTTTTCTTTTGTTTCTTCTTTAAACCATCCATTTATTTGATAATTATTCTCATTTTGTTTAACAAAGAAACAGCAATAGAAATTTGTTTGATAATCATTTGTTGTTTCTCATTCCTTATATTTATTCACACGAGATTTCTGGAGAAATTTGATTCGTGAAATTGAACTTGAGTTGATGTTGTATTTTGTTGATTTGATGTGATGTGGTTCGATCTCTAGAATTTGATCCTCTGGAAGCGAAGCATGTGATGTTCTTCAAGTTGGTTGAATGCCTACGCTTGATTTGAGGAAGCAAAGCACGTGATGTTCTTGAAGTTGGAGTCTTGAAAAAAAGTTTGTATCTTCAAAGGGAAGTTGGAGTCTTAGAAGAAGTCTTATATCTTCAAATGAGCTTAAATCTTCTAGCTCTTGGAAGAATTCTCTTTAGACCTTCTAGAGTCAAAAATTTCCAACCCCTTACAAATGAGGAGAACTTCTCTATTAATAGAGTTATCTGGTGGGCTTTATGGGCTTGAGCCTGGTTAGTCCATGGACCAGACCCATAGGCTCAACCACATGGATTTGGGTTATATTTAGCCTTTGGACTCAATTAACTTATTTTTAGGCTTAATTGAACTTAGTTCAAGTAAATAATATTTAATTTAACTAAAATAATTAACTTGATCCAACGGTTAGGATGAAAACATGTGTCATTATTAGAATTGGCCAATTTATGTTTTCAATTTTTAATCTGGGACACATGTCAATTTTAATTAGTCTCAAATTCAATTATCTCCACTTTGCATCATTAATTTAATAAATGATGTGACAATTTGTGATTGGTCTCAAAATTTCCTATTCAACAATATTATTTTTCTAACATTTTTACTTATTTTTTTTATTTTAAATATAATTTAATTATGTAAAATAAAAAATATATATAGAATTCATTACAATATGAAAAAAAATAATTATAAAATATAGGTCTTTTAAAAATATAACAATACTACAAAATATTTAGAACAATTTCGAAAACAAAAAAAACTCACAGACCCACATAGGAAATATAAAAAATGTCATGATTAATTGGCATCATGCGCGTAATATATTTGGTAAACGATAATTTAGATTTGATATTTTTTTTCCTGTATGATCGATTAGATTTGGGTAGATTCTTTGGTTTGATTCGGCTATTTTTAGTTACATCATTTAAATTTGGATAGTCAAATCTAAACGATTTTTTCAAGATGTTTTGGTACACTATCGTTTAGAGTTGATCGTTTAAATTTGGGTAACCAAATCTTTAGATTTGGCTATCAATATTCTAACGATTTTTTTTCTCGATCTTTTATATTTGGCACACGATCTAAAACAACCAAATAACAATTTGATAGAAATTTTAAAAATAGATATTTAATATTTGGTACACAATCTTGAACCAAATAACTATTTGAAAAAAAATAAAAGAAAAAATTGTAGAAGAAGAAGAGAAAAAGACAATGGAAAGAAAATGGAAAGGAATGGCAAATGAAAATATTTAAAAAAGTTGCATAAGAAGAGAAAAAGACGATGGAAAAAAAATTCCGCAGAAGAAGAAGAGAAGAAAGACGATGAAAAGGAAGAGCAATCTGAAATATTTAAGAAGATGGCCAACGATTTTTTCATTTTGTTACACAGGTTGTAAAGTTTTTATTGATTTGTTATATTTATGAAAATTAACCTATAAAATATTAACATTATCAAATACACATAAATCTCATTGCAAAATTAATAACTATAATATAATAATTTTAGTTAATCATATGCTGTTAAAATTTGGGTTGAAATATTATTTCTCATTCAATTCATTTCTCTTAAATGATGTTGATTCAAATTCAACACAATTGTATTATTATGTAAATGTCGTTGTTGGAAAATATTAAAGATAACCTAAAAAAGTATCTTAGTAAAATAAATCATATGATCTAAAATTTTAACTAATTTCGATGATAATAAAATAATAAAGTTGTGTTTAAAGTAACATATAAACATGCATATTGCAAAATTTAAATTTTGAAATTTGAAATTTAGAAAATATTTAAATAAATGTCAATTTTCGTAAATATAACAAAACATCAAAATATTTACAGCCCGTGCAACAAAATCAAAAAGTCCATGAAGTCGGCCATTTTTTAAAAATATACTATTTTTGCCCTATCTTCTTTCTTTTCTTATGTAATTTTTCTTTTCCTTTCTATCATCTTTTTTTCTCTTCTACAAATTTTATTTCTTTTATATTTTTTTGAAATCATGATTTTGTTTTCAATCAATCATAAATCTTGTATTTTTTTTTTCAAATTGTTATTTGGTTCAAGATCATGTATCAGATATAAATTGGTACATGATATGAAGAAAAACGGTTGGATATTGGTTTAGATTTGGTACCAAATCTAACAAATATAAAAGATCTTGAAAAAAAATCGTTGGAATATTAGTTCACGATCGTTTAGATTTAGATAACCAAATTTAAACTATCGTGTACCAAAAAATCTTGAAAAAAAACCGTTTAGATTTGTGTAGCAAAATATAAACGATCATGTGGAAAAATCTAAACAATCGTGTAGCTAAATGTAAACGATCAATTAATATTGAAAAAAATTGTTTAGATTTGAGTAGCCAAATCTAAACGATCGTGGTACAAGATCGTGTACCAAATATATTTTGCACGTGAGTGGACAATTAACTGCATGTTAACGAAGACGTTTTTGGTATTTTTTATTATGAGCTTGTGGACTTTTTCCGTTTTGGAAATTGTTCTATCTGCTATAAATATTATGTCATTTGTTAAATTTTTGAAAAAATCCATTGAATAAATATATACACGTTTAAATTTGGAAGACAAAAATAATATATGAATTTAAATATTGAATAAATCAAAATTCAAAATTAAATTAAACATATAAATATAAAATATAAAATAAATATAGCTAAATTGAAAAAAAAAATTAATTAGATCTAATATTTGGGCTTGTTAATACTTGGAAGTTATATTCTTAAGATCTAACCTTCAATTTAAGAGCTTTAGAGCCTCAACCTTCATAATTTGGGAGCTTTAGGAGGGGTTTGAGGCTGGGAGTGACTAATAATAGTTTGAAAATTATAATAGTCTGCATTTAGGGTGCAGACTATTATAGTATTTGTTATTATAGTCTGCGTTTGGGATGCAGACTATCATAGTCAATTTTCATAGTCTACGTTTAGGGTGTAGATCATTATTGTCTGTGTTTGGGATGAAGACTATTATAGTTTATGTCATTATAAGTTGTGTTTGGGGTATAGATTATGATTATCCGTGTTATTATAAGATGGGTTTAGGGTTAAGGCTATTGTAATCTAAGTTTTTCACTATTTTTTTTCGACATATATATTGTACATGAAATACACATTTTTCTTAAATTGATCATTTTTATTAAATCTTTTTAACGTTGATATTCATTTAATAAGTTTAGCCTAAATTTTTAGTTTTCACTACTCTTTTTTTTCCTGCATATATAGTGTATGAAATACCATTTTTCTTAAAATGATTTTATTAAAAAAATTAACTATTATATTTATTTAATAAATTTAGTCTCAATCTTAAATTTTCACTATTTTTTTTCATATATATATATATGGTACATTAAATAATTTTTTTCTTCAAATGTTTTATTTAATCTTGTTAATTAGGATGTTCATTCATAAATTTAGCTTCAATCTTGCTTTTTAATTACTATTGTTTTTTACATGCATATATATGTTACATCAAATAATTTTTTTAAATGCTTTTATTTAATCTTGATAATTATGATGTCAATTTCATAAATTTAGCTTCAATCTTGTTCTTTCTTTGCATGCATATATATGGTAAATGAAATAAAAAAAATTCTTCAAATGATTTTATTTAATCTTCTTAATTACGAAGTTCATTTTGTAAATTTAGTTTGAATCTTACTTTTTTATTACTCTTTTTTGCCCTACACATATAATAAAAAATGCATAATTTCAAATTAACACTATTAAATCTTCTTAATTAAGATCCTCATTCGATTAATTTAGGGTTAATCTCCACAACTCCATTTTCTCATTGCTTTAGGTTATTATGTTCAATATCAGTTTAAGCATACATCATTTATGTTGTAGACATGATATCACCTGTTGGTGAAATTGTAGATATCACATGTTCAATTCACTCTCATATTCTAAAAATTTTCTACTTTCCATAATTAATGAAATATTATATGTTTGTGTGTGTATGTTTATATATATATATATATTATGTATAAACATATATCACTACTACAAAAACAAACTTTCTTGGTGTTTTTGAACCGTCGGGAATTATTATTCTTAGATGGTTTTAAAACCGTCCTTGAAGCCAGCATCAAGAAAGTTGAAGTTCATGACAGTTAAAAAACATCAATAATAGTGAACATTGATGTTTTATAAACGTCAAGTATACAAATATTCATGACAGTTAAAAATCGTTAAGAAATGTTCTTTACTTGATACGAAAAACTGTCAAGAAATTGATTGTTTGTGACATTTAAAAAACATCAAGAATGTACTTTTTATTACATTGTAAAACCGTCAAGAATGTATTCATTATGACATTTTAAAAATGTCATGCAGGCAAAGCACAACCAACAACACTAGGTTGAAATGTCGCGAGACTGTCTCATTGAACCATACAAACTCCCATTGTATCTGGCAGTTCTTCACATCGTGCGCCAGCACATGGAGGAACATAGCAGCCATCTCCTCCACGTCGATGATTTCCATCGGTGCTAATCTGATTGTTGTTCTAAGTAGATGGCACAGAATTATGAAACATCGTCTGCCCATTCTCGTACTTTGCTGACATATAAGGTCGTTGCGTGGATCATTCGAAAGTATGCTAGGTGCCTAATCCTATTACTAGTGTCGCAAGGTATTTGAGTTAGCCTCTTGTGGTCATTCAACAATGCATCCCAACGTCATTAGTAACTGACGTTGGTAGACTGTGAAGGCACACAAAACTGCAGCAAGTTGGATGGATCCATTTGATGCTATGGAAAGGGAGAACCTGCTAAAGACGGTTTCATTAGAAAGATCTCAAAACAATGGAAAGGGAGCAAACGGTCAATGAGAATGTATATAGATTTAAAAACATGTGTGTTCGAGAGACGATGATGTAGTTTGAGTTTTGTGGTTTAAAAAAACGGTGGGTTAGTGGAAAACCAATATCATGTTCCATCAATTTTTTGTAACCACGTTTTCGTTTAAAAAATTGGAGTTTGAGAACATACGTAAAAACTTACTTCTCATTAGCCATTCATTGAAATATATTGTTGGGTTTTCGCTTGCCAGTCAGTTGCTTCCTTTTTAAGACATCCTACTTATAACTTAATTAAACTACTTTAAAAACATTTGGCAAAAATAATAACACACGGTACGGAGGAGACAAAAAAAAACCTCTTCAAAATTGCAAATGTTTTTTTTTCCCCTTAAAGAAATAATTTCGAAAGTGAGCTATTTGGCCAATATTTTGTGTAAAGAACATTCAATTTGAAAATATAATCCTTTAATTACCAAAGTGTAACTACTCGTCGTAGTTGTGCATTTGCTAAAAAACGCATACTTTGGGAATGCCTAAAAAAAGGAAATACGAATGGGAACACGTGGAACATGCATCAAATATTTGAAAGAAAAAAAAACTTGCCAATATTATAGAAATTTATGAAAGTTCACGCGAAAGTCCAAATACATAGTGTTTTGGTAAAATGTTCATACATATTACAATGTTTAAAAGACAATAAAACACAAAGACATGCGGCACAAATTAACTTATGTTAGTGGAATGATGTAGAAATCCTAGTACCTCGAAAGTTCAATCTACGTACTCGGGAGCACTGCAAAAGAGAAGGAAGAAACATACACCAGGGGACACAAATTCTTGGTATGGATGGAGGATAAAAACAAAAGAAAAAGGATGTGAGTTCATACCTTTCACTATGAACCTAACAACACATACAAGTGACAAATGAAAAAACGCTTAACAGTTACTTGGAAAGAAAAACATGAACAATGTGGAAAATTTTGTTGTGCCTCAGAGGAAGGAGGTTCGTTCAATAATTTGAAACCGAACTTCATGCAGTGAAACAAATGTCTTCCCATATGCAGTGCTATCAAATGTGGAGATATGAAAGCCATGCACATGAACAAAGAAAATGTAGAAAAGGCTAGAAAAATGAAACCTTATCAAATGCAGTGATATGAAAGACATGAAAATAAACAAGAACAAGTGCCATAGCATGGATCGCAAGTTGAATGAATGAGAAGTGCATAGGTAGATTGTGAAGACCAAACACACAATGGAACACAAACGACATGGATGCATATATGTACCAAATAAAGAGGGAACCGAGAGTTGCTATGCAAATGAAATACGAATAAAACACACATAAGGCAAAATGGCGTAGCAAGTATATATAGATGGGAAATGAAAGAAGTAATTATGCATTAAAGACCCCTAAACAAGCAACACTGTCCAAGGACTGATGACAGTGGAAAAGACAACACACAACAGATGGGAGAAGAAAAGTTAGGTAACCAAAAAAGTTGGTCAAAGATAAAATGCAGCAGACCTACAACAATGCACATGGTATACATTTACATAGAAGAAGGGATAGAAGCATCAGAAGGTTAGGGAAAAAAAATAAAAACATACTGCAATGGAAAGTACACAAGACAGTAGGAGAATTAGCATAAGCTATGCATAGGCAAATATGACATAGACAATAACATCAAACATGTTCCAAATAGCAAAATGGGGACTTCAGCATCAGATATATATACATTCACAAAAGATCTCAGCATCAGATATAGGCAAAATAACATAAAATCTCAACATTAGATATATATAGATTCACACAAAATTTCAGCATCGGATATAGTCAAAATCACAAAAACTCTCAACATTAGATACATATTCATAAAAATTAAAAAGAAACATATGTTAAATGCATAATGTATGATCGTGAATCAGAGAACCATGAAAATGGGACCTCATCCTCAGTAATGGGAAAAAAAATAGAGAAAACATTTGTAACGCCCCAAAATTGAGGTAATTATTCTTAATCTAACTATCTTATGTTAGTAGGATTTTAAATTTTGGGTGTTATGTTGGAGTTTGGTAAAAAAAAAAAAAAAAGATTTTGTTATAAAGGAAAAGAAAAGGAAAAGGAAAATGAAATAATAATTTTAGTAATAAGATAATATTTATATTTTGATATTATTATTATTATTATTATTATTAAAAAACTTTGATTCGGGTGCCCCTCCATCTTCTCCCCCATTCCTCATTTCTTCTTTTTCTTTGTGAACTAGTCGTCCATCTTCCCTTCCTCTTCTTCTTCTTCGTTTCAGTTGTCCACCGCCTTTAGGAGTTCTCCATCTCAGTCTCGTTTCATCGTCTCTCCCCTTCAGTTCAGCATCGTCGTCGCGCATCGTTAGTCGAAGCATCTCTGTTTCTACATGTCGTTAAGCAAGGCCGATCGACTAGATCTGTCTCTGTCAGCCGCACTTCATTCTATAGGAAACGAAGCCATCGGTCGCCGTTCAGCCATTTTTGCTAATCTTCTCTCTCTGATTGTCAATTACCCAGACCTGAGCTGCCACCTCTCTCGCTGTGACTTGTTAAGAGTTTGTTTCGTAAGGGTGAAATTATGGGTTTTGTAGCTGTTTCATAACTATTTTAAGTGTTATTGTTGGATTAATTGTTTGGGTTGTCATTTGACCCTTGAAGGTGATATTGAGGAATTTGTGCTTGAATCCTTCAATTTCACAGCAAGCTTCGTTGGAAGTTTAATCTTCATTTACGTGGGTAAGTTTGGAATTCACATTTGGATGAATTGAATGGGTGAAGGTAATTGTGAAAGTGTTTGATTTCTGTTCAATTATGTTTATGTTGGTTCGTTAGACTTTAGTTTGATAAAGGAGCTTAAGTAAAGTTAAGGCAAGGTACTTATACTACTGGACTCTATGTTGAAGTTGCAATGTTTTGACTGAAAATATTTGATTGTTATATGTAATAGAATGTATTGATAGTTTACATTGTTGACTGAATTGGGAAGGTTTGGATGCTATGCATTAGAACGTATTGATGGTTTATTGTTGACTGAACTAAGGAGGTGTGTTGTTATGCGTAAGTTTGATTGTTTTGATGACTTGCTATGTCGATGATTGACAATGTACTAGTATGGTTATTTTGACTGTTTGTGTGCTGAACTAAAATGTTGATGATAGATTGGATTGTATTTTGAGTTGATTATTTGAATTGCTAGAATGGATTGAGGGAAACTGTTAGCTTTATCTATGGCGTAGTGTATCTTACAGGTGTCCTCCAGGATCACCACTTGTTGTGCATCCTTCGGGAGCACTAGACTAATTTGTGCATCCTTCGGGGTCACTAGACTAATTATATGCATCCTACGGGATCACAAGATAGTGATGATGCAAGGTACCTCTCAATAGGAAGTTAACTGTTTTTACCCCTAACGGGACTAGCATTGAGTTTCTCTTACTGGGTATATTTTATACTCACCCTTTCATGTTTAACCTTTTCAGCCAAAGGTAATACGAGAGGTAGACTGACTAGGGACAAAAAGGACACGTGATCACCATGGAACATTCTTTCAAAATTTGCTTCTTCTTAATGTCTTTACTATTTTTAAGTTTTTATTATTAAAATGAGTTTTGTGTTTTAGAACAACTATTTTTTTGTTAGTGACTTTATAAACTATACTTTTGTACTTTTATTTTGTTTGAAATAGGGTCTGAGTTGAACTTTTATTTGACGATTGTTCTTTAAACATTTTGCAAAATGTTTTATGTTTAGATGATTTCTTTTGGGTGAATTAGTAGAGAGTCTTTAGGTCGAAGTAATGATCATAGCTTGAAAAGTTGGGTTGTTACTGTTGGGATTTATGTCCTAAAACTCATAGATTGTGAATATAATCCATTGACCGTTATTAATAAAGTGTTATTATTGTAATAATTGTTATTGATTAAATTATTAGTTTTGTCTTAATAACCCAAATCCAATAAACTAACATCTTAAGTTGTTTAACGAGTCTTGAACAGTATGTAGAGACATACAGGGATCAATGTTCAAGATCAACTTAAAGGGTCTATAGTATAGGGATAAGGCTGGGTACCTTATCCTGGTAACACTATTGATACGGCTCACTTTGTATTTGATACAAACGCAATGATCCAACGCGTTCATGTAGTTGACATACGAGTGACGGTGTCCTATGCAATGAGTTTGCATAAGACCGGACCACGAAATAGTAACCACTAGATGTAACTCCGTTAACTAGTTAGGTTTCTATTTCACTAGGATGACCTAGGTAACTTAATCTTAATCCTGACTGTGTTATGAACTCCTGTTCATGAGGGATTGTCCTTTGATTTGTACGGGTGAGAGTGGCCAGATCGCCGACTCAATAAGCTTATCATTTTGGGGACAAGACCGAGTGGAGAGCTGGGAACATAATTACACAAGATGGAATTCACTCCTTCCCTACTTTAGGGTAAGTAGATGAGTGTTCTCTTAAATGGTGTTTCTAGGTCTTGAACAAAGGGCCCTACCCTCTCTATGACACGAGAGGGGTTTCTGTTTATTGGTAGGACCATAAACAGGTTGTTCATTGGAGAAGCACTGGTATTTAAGGATTTGAGGTAACCCAAGGGTAAAATGGTAAATTGACCCAGTTGGTGTTACGAACACTCGTGAAGGACTAACTTACTGTTATTGGTCTTTATCCGTGGACACAGAAATATATCTACACTGAGAAGAGTTCAGCTGTGAGTCTTTAGTGGAGTGTACACACAGTTAACGAATATTGATTAATGTGGTTAATAAGTTTAGCCAATTAATCCCAGATCGTTGTAGCTTCTGATCTGTAGATCCATTAGGTCCCCTTCCTAGCTCGTAAAGGGCAAGGAGATTTATTTATATTGGTTGTAATTTGAAATGTTCAAATTTACTTTGGGATTAGTTTAATGTATCATACATTATAATATAAAGTTTGTGAAACTTTATTATATAAATTTAATTTTGGATATGATTCAAAATTAATTTATGAGATATAAAATATTTGAATGAGTTCACATATTAATTTAATGTGAATTGGATTCATATTAAAATTATTAATTATGATAGAAGCTTATATTTGAATATGATTCACATTTAATTTAAGTTAAATATAATATATTTAACTTAGTTATTAATTAATTGGAGAATTAATTAATAATTTAGTTTTATTTAATTAAATGTGTAAAATAATATTGAATAGATATTCATTCAAATAAGATTTGAATGAAATATTAATTAAATATGATTTAATTAATTATATAAACCTATAAGATATTGGAGAGATATTTATTCAAATAAGATTTGAATGTAATATTAATTAAATATGATTTAATTAATTATTAACTAATTGATTAATTGTTAATTAATTAGTAGATTTGATAATAGAATCTCGTGATTCTCTCCTATTCCTTTTCCTGTTCCAAGAAGGAAAGAGAGCTATAAATATCTAGAAGAAAACAGTTTTCTTTAAGCCAAGTTGATTAAGGAAAAAAAAGGCTAAGGCTTTTTCTCTTTGCAAAAGAGTTTCTCTCAAATATCTCTAAATCTTTTCCCTTCTCAATTGGTTCCCACAAACCAATCTCATCCTAGAAGATAGAAAGGTCTCCGACGGGTGGTGTCCCCAATTCAGTGATTTGTAGATTCAGAGACGTCATTGAAAGTAAGTTCTCGTATTTTATCTTTAAAAGCATGCTTAGAATTTATTTAGAATTTTGATTCTAAAATTTTGCCAATGTACCGATATTTTAAGATTTCCAAATTAAATTGAGTAATGGTTCTTTAAATTCTTCCGATGCCATAGGGCTTTTATCCCTTCAGTTACAACATCACCTCCTTCCTTCCCTTGCTTGGCCCAGACACTACCAATATGGAAAAAACATAGCACCTATTCTTATCAGTATTCCGAAACACCGATCGGCAATGGAAAGGGCGAGCGATAAGGGGAAGTTCATGCATGAAGGGGCTGTCCAAGCGCCTCACCAAATGAGGCAGCCATGTCAACCCAAATAGGCCATAGTGAGGGTTCAGAGGCTTCAATCTTCAAAATCGAAGCTGATCAACGAAACCCAAAATAAGATGGACGATGAAGCATTTCGGAGGCAATGCGTTTGAAGGCTTCCATCAATGAAATGCTTCATTGATACCAGATTTGCGGTTGGAGGTAAAAAAATATGTTGGGTTCTAAAAGCTAAAACAAACCTCCGACCGGTGGAAGAAGGAGCAAAAAATGACGAGGGGAGGTCGAAATCGTCATTGTGAGGGATGAAAGAAGAAGCAAAAAATGAAGGTCGAAATCGTCACTATGAGGGACGAAAGAAGGAGAGAAAAATGGAGGCCAAAATTGTCACTGTGAGGGATGGAAGAAGGATAAAAAAATATAAAGGCCAAAATCATCACTATGAGGGATGAAAGAAGAAGCAAAAAATGATGAGAAATAAGAAGGAATGAGAAGTTAAGAGGGATTGAGGAGGGACTTTCGGAGGGTGAGAGGGAAAGAGGAAGGAATGAGAAGGGAAGGAATGGGAAGGAATGAGATGGAAAGAAGAAGGAATGAGACGGATTTAGAAGGAAAAGGGAGGGATTAAAACCCTAGCCCTTTCCTTCCCCAAACAAGGAAAGGATCTATCCTTTCCTTTCCTTTCCTTCCCCCAAACAGGCTCTAAGGTAGCAACGTGAAGAACTTTATGAAAATTTGTTCCACCTCCTCTTTTTCATAAAAAGTCTTGATGTTTCAAAAACGTCAAGTAATATCTTTTTTGTTACGTTTTTTTCCCATAAAACGTTGAGTATTTAAAATGACAAACGTCAAAAGAGTCCTTTTTTCTAGTAGTGTATATATATTTATACTTTTTTATAAATCCCCATGAGGTATCCCCGCCTTATTCTCCATGGAAAATTCGTAGGGATGGGGAGTGGCATCTCTGTCCTCTTCTCGTCTCGTGGACATCTCTAACCCTAAGCCTTCTTGCCTAGGTGTCCCTTGGTCGCCTAGGACATGTCTAAAGAGGTTCTCAAGATAACTTTTAGCCGCCTAGCAATGTCCAAAACACGTAGTCTTTCTAGCCAAAATCCACATAGTCTTCCTTTCCCTCCTTCACTTTGTCAAAAATCTATCAAATCCTCAACATTGGACAAAATTTAATTTCAACTCTTCCTTCAACAAGGAAACCTAAGCAACAAAACAACAACTCTAAACTTTGGCTTTCTTTTAAACTTAGAAATTCTTAAGAAAGTTTAAGTTTAGGGTTTATAAAATTAGTTGCGGCAGCCATGAGAATCGAAAGGTGTTTGGCCGAAGTGGAGAGTGCTAAAGGTGAAGGACAAAGTGGCCAACACTATGGCACTACACAAGGAAGTGAATGATGTAACGAGAATATGCGTTTAGCAGAAGGGTGGCTTGAAGCCTTGACTCAATGCTTCTTCTGGATCTAGAATGAGTTATAGTTGAGGTTTCTAGAGCCAAAACCAAAGCTAGGGGAGAGGAAATGCCCTAGTTTGACATGAGGAGTTTCAGAAATAAGGCAAGCGAGTGGAAGTACCTTGAACCTTGAAGGACTATCTATGGGTCCAAATGTGTGTTACAATTGTGAGCAACCAAGGCACTTCATCAGAAATTGTCCTAATTTAGTAGTCCAAAATGATTAAGGGGTAGTGTCCCAATCTGTGAATGAATCATACCCCATTGATGAAAGTAAAGAAAGGTCTTTCCTTTAATTTGCAATTCTTGTGATAGAATGCATGCCAATCTAACCTTGATCAAGTTTGATTATGAAGTGACTCAATTTAGAACAAGATTTCCAAATCTTGCTTCTAGATCTTTGATCTAAGAGGTAATCTAATCCCAACTTTCTCTTGGTTGATCTAAATTTGTATAAGGAGGTGTTAATTTCTTATTTCAAATGCTCTTGCTATGTTAATATTGCTTGGATCTTTAAATTGAGGATTAGGATTGTCTTATCATTTGGTATCATAGCACGGGTTACATCTTTGTGGCCTACTAAGATTGATTCTATCTTTCTTTCTTGCAAATTTTTAATTGTAGTTTTTAATTTCATCTTATCATTTCTTGTCATTTCATCAATCGTTCTTCATATCTTTATCTTACTTCAATTTTATTATGTTTTACATTTTGAAAAAAAATTGCGAAAAAAAGAAAAAAAGTTAAAATTGTGTGAATAATCTTGAGTTTGTAATCAAATTTTGCATAATTGAGTTATTACATTAACTCTTTCTATGTTTCTACCATTCCCTACGTTAATTGAATGATCATTTGAATATCTTTTCATCTTTCTATCATTAATTGTTGAAGACTTTCAAATCGTGACTTTCAAACTTCCTCCTTATCTTTCATTTTCTTTCTTCTTGCCAATGACCGAATTTCACTTTGTGCCCTTCATCAAACTTTTATATCAAAGTCTTATCTTCAACATCTAAGAAGGGTAGTTTGTCAAATTCATTTCTTAAAACTTTTCTATTTGCAAATCAAAGTATGTGCTCTATTAATATGAAAATTGTATTTTCCCAATGTTTGAACCTTTCATTTTTTTTGTTCTTTTTGTGGTTGCCTTCATAATTATTGTAACACCCCAAAAATTAAGGTAATTTGAAATTTCATTGGTGAGATTGTAGATTTTGTGAAATTTGGATTGATTAAATATTTATGGATAATTATTGTTTATGTGGAAAATTAAGATTTACTAAATATTCATTGGAAGAATATGTAATTAATTTGAACATTTAGATGTTTTTGGTTTGTTAAAGTTTTGATTTTAGATTGATTAAGTTGATGAGATTTGAGAGAATTAAGAATAATTATATATATGTATGTATATATGTAGGTATATATATATATGTATATGTATGTATATATGAATATATATGTATATGTATGTATGTATATATATGTGTGTATATGTATGTATGTATATATGTATATGTATATATATATATGTATGTATGTATGTATATAGATATATGTATATATATAGATATATGTATGTATATAGATATATGTATGTATATAGATATATGTATGTATATATATATGTATGTATATATATATGTATGTATA
>CM046890.1:3073714-3092846 GCA_025688845.1 Cucumis hystrix
TGTATGTATATATATATGTATGTATATATATATGTATGTATATATATGTATGTGTGTGTGTATATATATATATATACATGTACGTTGATTTTTGGATTAAAAATAATTATATTAAAAAAATATAATAATTCAAGAAGTATTTATTTTTGGAAAGATAAAAAGAGATGATTGGATAGTGAAGTTAGTGAAGAGAGAGAAGGGGTTAGTTTGTTTTTTGGAAAATGAAAAGGAAAAGGAAAAGAAAAACGATAATAATAATAATAATAATAATAATTTTTTATTATTATATAATAAACACACTTCGTGAAACGTGTCAAGAACTATTCACTTTCTTCTCCATTCAAAGAACCCTAGTCGTTGCTGCTCTAGTTGTTCCGTCTCCGTTTGTCCTTCGTTGACAACCGTCGACAACTCGTCGTTCTTCATAGACGCCTCTCTGTTCGCCTCACCCAAGCCCAAGCACCGTTCGTTGAAGTCGAGTGTCACCCCTTCTAACATTTTGCGAGCAATCCAATCTCATCTCCTCCTCGTCCATGGCCACCAACTCGTTGTCATCGTTCTCTCGACCATCCACCTTCGTCTCAGTCCGAATTGCAACCTCTCCACTTTGCAAGCCGATTAGTTCGTGAGCCACCCACGAGCTGTCCCCCTTTATGTCCGAGTCGATCTCCTCTTTAAAGTGAGTCAAGGCTCCCTTGTGCAAGCCATCTCCATTCCCAGCCATTTAGCAAGTCAAGCCTCATATTCCTTAAGCCATTGGAGCCATCTAGTATTTTTGTAAGTTTTGTTGGGTTTTGTATGCCCAAATAATTATCCTTTGGATCTTAAATAAATTTAAAATTGGAATGAGTTGGATTATTTTTACTTGAAGATTTGGCTAAATTTAATTGAAGGATTTGATCTGTGTATTTTTTCCAACTAAGGTTGAATTGGTTTTAACCTCCTTCGTTGCTAAGTTTATAAACCTAAGAAATTAATTGTTTGATGTATGTATCAAACTATTAATTTAAATCTTATTTATGTTTAGAATTTGCTTGCTGGAAAGCTTGACTGTCAGTTAGGATTTAACTATTAGCTAATCTCTGAGGTAAGATTCTACTATTAGAACCTCGACATTAGATTAAAGGGCTTGCATGTATCTTTTCCCTTATTATGCATTAATGTAGATATGATGCATTGACTGTTAAGGATGACTGATATTGATGGCTAGATAGACAACCATTATGTATGACTGAGATATGTGATGACCATGATATGTTATGAATAAGATATATTGTGAATGAGATATACTATGATTGAGATATTTATGATATGATACATGTATAGGCTATGGTGTTCTGTTAGCTTTGTCTGTTAGAGCCGTACCATATGGGTGTCCCTCGGGATCACCGACTATTTATGCCTATGTGGCTAACTTTTACGAGTGATTCAACGGAGTCACTGTCAGCCATACTCTCTTAAGGCGTTTCCTTCGTATTCACCAATAGCCTAGATGTGTCCCATCACTAGATAGCGTGCGTTTGGGAGCACGATAGTTATGCGGTACTTTTTTAAAGGACTCTAACGGAAAGTGAACAGACACCTAGAGGACTAGTAGTGGGTCTCTTAATGAGTATATGTTTATACTCACTTTTTTTATGTTTAATTTTTCAGATAAAGCTAGAGGTAGATAAAAGCTAGCGAATGACAAGAAGCGACCTTGGTTCACCACAGGGGAAAGTTTATGATTTCTTTCGCATTTATGTTTTAGTATTTTATTTCAGAACTCATGAGTATTCTTATGATATTTTCTTTTTATTTTAAATAGGGCCTGAACTATTTTTTTTTCTTTATATACTTTATTTAGAATTTATAAATAAATATTTGAAGCATTTCCTTTGAAATTTAGTATTTTCTTTTATTTAAAATAAAAATATTTATATTTATTTTAGTGGTAATGGCCTCAACTTAGTATAAAGAGTTGGGTCATTACAATTATCTTGTCTTACTTATACTAATCGCTCACTACTTCAAGAATTGCATAGGCCTACCCTGAAGGGATAAAAGCCCTATGACAGCGGAAGATTTTACAGAATCATTCCTCAATTTAATTTGAAAATTTCAAAATACCAATACATTGGCAAAAATAATTAAGAAATTTGTTTTCTTATTAAGACTTAAAAGCTAAGTATGCTTTCTAATTATGGATTAGAGAAAGAAAAACTTATTTGTCTATGTAATTTACATAGTAAATCTCCAAATTACCACCTGTCAGAGACCTTCCTATCCTATAGCATGAGATTTTTTTGTGGGAACTAATTGAGATGGAAAAATGCTTAGAGAGAAACTATTTTCTTTTTGCAGGGAGCAAAAACATTGGTTTTTTTTTTCTTGATTGAATTTGTTTAAGAAAACTATTTTCTTCTAGATAACTCTCTTTCTTTCTTGGAGTAGAAAAACTAGTAAAAGAGGATCATGAGATTTTTTTAATTTAAAAATATTAAATTAATAGAAATTTCAAATCTACTAATTAATTAACCATTAATCAATTAGTTAATAATTAATTAATCATATTTAATTAATATTTCATTTAAATCTTATTTGAATGAATATCTCTCCAAAATCTTATCGATTTAATTAAATTAAATTTAATTAAAAAAAACTAAACTATTAATTAATTCTCCAATTAATTAATAGCTAAATTAAATATCTTATATTTAATTTAAATTAAATTTCAATCATATTTAAATATAAGTTTATCTCATAACCAATAATTTTAATATGAATCCAATTCACATTAAATTAATATTTGAACTCATTCAAATATTTTATCTCTCATAAATTAATTTTGAATCATATCCAAAATTAAATTTATATAATAAAGTTTGATAAACTTTATTATAATGTATCACTATACATTAAACTAATTTCCAAAGTAATTTTGAACATTTCAAATTACAACAAATATAAATAAATTTCATTACCCTTTATGAGCTAGGAAGGGGGCCTAATGGAGCTATAGATCAGAAGCTACAACGATTTGAGATTAATTGGCTAAACTCATTAACCACATTAATCAGTATTCAATAATTGTGTGTACACTCCACTAAAGACTCACATCTGAACTCTTCTCACTGTAGTTATATTTTTGTATCCACGGATATAGACCAATAACAGTAAGTTAGTCCTTCACGAGTGTTCGTAACACCAGCTGGGTCAAATTATCGTTTTACCCCTAAGTTACCTCTAATTCTTAAATATCAGTGTTCCTCTAATGAACAAACTGTTTATGCTCCTACCAAGAAACATAAACCCCTCTCGTGCCATAGAGAGGGTAGGACCCTTTGTTCAAGTCCTGGAGACACCATTTAAGGGAACACTCATCTACTTACCCTAAAGTAGGGAAGAAGTGAATTCCATCTTATGTAATTATGTTCCCAACTCTCCACTCTGTCTTGTCTCCAAAATGATAAGCTTATTGAGTCGGCGATCTAGCCTCTCTAACCTATACAAATCAAAGGACAATCCTTCGCGAACAGGAGTTCATAATACACTCAGGATTAAGATTAAGTTATCTAGGTCATCTTAAGGAAATATAAACCTAATTAGTTAACGGAGTTACATTTAGTGGTTACGATTTCATGATCCGATCTTATGCAAACTCATTGGATAGGATACCCTCAATCACATCTCAACTACACGAACACGTTGGATCATTGCGTTTGTATCAAATACAAAGTGAGGCGTATCCATAGTGTTACCAGGATAAGGTACCCAACCTTATCCCTATACTATAGACCATTTAAGTTGTTCTCGAACATTCATCCTTTTATGTTTCTACATACTATTCAAGATTCATTAAACAACTTAGGATGTTAGTTTATTGGATTTGGGTTATTAAGACTAAACTAATAATATAAGTAATAACAACTATTACAATAATAACACTATTAACAACGGTCAATGGATTATATTTACAATCTACGAGGTTTAGGACATAAATCCCAGCATACCCAATAGCATAGATTAGCTACCTTCCCAAATAGCCTACCTTTTGTGTGCAAACATGAGTGTTCCCCAATGAACAAATAGTGAGTTGAGTGTGTGAGATCCTTTTTAGTTAGAAAGAATGTTCTATCAAGAAAAAAATTGTTGTGTTGCCTACAACTATGATGCTCAATTTTGGAACACTTTAGGAAGTGAATTGGTAGACATATGACAATCCATTTACATGCCTAAGGAAGAAGTTTCAAAAGTCACCAGTGCAAAATCTATTCGAAAAAGTTTGGTTGAATTAAATCAATCAGCTAAGTACTTATACACATTGACTCAAAAGTTGAATTTACGAGACCAAAATTTGAAGAAGGTTAGTGTACCTACAAAAATTACGCCTATTGTTGTGGTAAAGAATGACAAAGTTGAAGACGACATACTTTGTCAAAAATCCTTTGATTTTATTGTAACATCTAATGTTGAAGTTCATGTTGATATGGGTGAGTTAGAGAAAAAAGAGGTCAAAACAAAAGCATGTAGTTTGATTAAAAATGACTCTTACAAGAAAAAGTGTGAGAATAAAAAACATGACGATAGTTCATGGCCTAGAGAGAAAAATGAAAGAAAAGTCAAAAAACAAAGCTATTCCGAGAGAGTTAGTGAGGTTAAATCTATTTTGTTTTCAAAACAAAATATTTTTTATCTTATATACAAAAGAACTTGTTTCTTAAGGGTGAGCTCAATCCATGTTTTTCTATTGCTTCTTTTGAGTTTTTACAGGAGGCCAAGACACTCATAAAGGTTGCTTATAAAATCAACAATGTCATACATCATATGTCTTTCAAGGCCAAATCCAAGAAGAACCACGCAAAATTCGCATCAAAATTAAAATATGGCAGCAAGCATACGATATATTTTCAAAACAAGAAAATGGGAATGGAGACACTTTTGGAGGAATCGTTGTTGGTTTTCAAAGAATCTCAAGCAAAGTTCCATGAATGACATATATGAAATTCCATTACTACAAAATTACTTTGCAAGGCGAGGGAGATGAGAATTGTTGTTTCAATGTCGGTGAATTTCGTCCTTTTGATGTTGGTGATGAATTTCTTGATTCGAAGGTGAATCCTTTTGAAGAGGGGGAAAATGATTAGAAACCCGTAGGCATTGGATCTAAGAATCATGTTAAACAACAAGACTAAAAAGAACACAACCCGAACAACCTTAAAACCAATTTGGTTTCAACCCCTAAGATAAGCTAGATACAGATTGCTTAGATGATCTAAGAAACCAAGGATCAAACAAAATTAGAAACTCCCATCAACCCTCGATCTTCAAAGCACTCCACAAGTACGGTAGATCAATTCTCACTTGAATGCTCCAAATATTTGTGCATTCTATCACAAGAACACACAAGAACAAAATTCTACATTCTAGAATTTTCAGATTTCATTCATTCCAAATTCTTCTTTTTAAATGTGGAAACACAACCCTATTTATACTAATTAAAATATTACATGAAAAGTCACAACATTTAATTTTATGCCCTTTCAACTACTATAATAAATGACAACAAATATTAAATAAATACATAATTCCTTAAATATTTAATTTTGTGACTTTTGGGTTGTCCAAATAACTTTTCAACTTTCAAGCATTGCATCTCTTCAACTTCTTTTGATTCATTTCTGGTTTCTTAATTTGTATCACAAGTGAAGTCAAGGGTAAGGGGCTTGGAAGGCCAAGGAAACAAGGAAAGGTTTGTGCGATGAATTGAAGAGAGGCCAAAGACACTTATAACGTGATTACAGGTTTGTTATTAATTTGCAATTCTTCTACCTATGTGTTGATTGATGTAGGAGCCACATATTCTTTTGTTTCTGTTTTGCATTCTAAGTTTTTTAATCGCAAAATAGAACCTTTAGAGGGTCGAATGTTGATTAGCACATCGACAAGTGAAGTGTTTGTAGTTTGCCTTGTGTGTAAAGATTGTAAAATAAGAGTTGAGAACACTTCTATGTATTGGACTTGATCTCACTAGATCTTGATGAGCTAGACATAATCTTGGGAATGGACTTCCTAACCAAGTATTATGCTACCCTGAATTGGTCTAATAAGGAGGTATTATTTAGGAAAGCAGGTGAGTTTGAAATTAAGTTTGTAGGTGACAAAAAGGTGAACTTGGAAAATATGATCTCAACAGTCAAGGAGAGGATGTTGATAAGTAAGGATTGTAATGGCTACCTAGCTCATATAGTGGACATGAAAATGGCGAAAAAATATTCCAAGAGTTTGCCAGTTGTTTGTGAATGCTTGGAAGTGTTTTCGAAGGAATTAAGTGAGTTTCCATCTGATAGGGAGATTGAGTTTACTATTGAGGTTGCACCAAGAACAACGCCAACTTCTCAAGCTTCTTATTGCACAACACCAATGGATTAAAAGGAATTGAAGAATTAGTTGCAAGAGTCATTGGATAAGGGTTATATAAGACCTACTACTTCACCTCAGGGAGCACCAATATTGTTCATGAAAAAGAAAAATTGCCCCATGAGGCTATGTATTGACTACCGACAAATGACCAAAGTGACCATTAGAAATAAGTATCATTTGCTGTTTATAGACGACTTATTTGACCAATTGAAAGGAGTCTCGGTAATCTTAAAAATAGACTTCGGTTCAAGCTATCATCAATTTAAGGTTAGAGAGTCAAATGTGTCTAAGACTGCCTTTGGAACGTGTTATGGGCAGTATGAGTTTCTAGTAATGTCTTTTGGTTTGACTAATGCACGAACTACTTTTATGGGCTTGATGAATAGGGTGTTTCATCTCTATCTGGATCCATTTGTCATTGAGTTCATTGATAACATTTTGATTCTAAAAAAATGCGATAAAAGATGATGAGCATTTGAGAATTGTACTACAAACTCTACAAGAAGAGAAGTTGTTCACCAAGTTTAGCAAATGTGACTTTTTGTTGAATCAAGTCATGTTTCTTAGACGTGTGACTTTTTGTTGAAGGGCTAAAGGTTGATCCACAAAAGGTTTAGGCGATAGAAAGTTGGGAACATTCTAAGATAGTATATGAAATGCGAAGTTTTCTTGGTTTGACAGATTATTGCAGATGTTTTGTTGACAGATTTTCTAAGTTGGCACTTCCTTTAACATAATTAACAAAGAAGGTGAGTAGTTTGAGTGAATAGATAAGTGTAAAAAGAGTTTTCAAGAGTTAAAGCATAGACTCACTACCACACCCATTCTCGTGTTACTTATGCTTGAAAAGGAATTAATTGAAGTGTTTTGCGACGCTTCACTTTAGGGCTTAGGTTGTGTGCTAATGCAAGAAGGAAAAGTAATAGCCTATGCATCAATACAGTTGAAAGATCATGAACAAAATTACCTAACACATGGTAGCCATAGTACACGCATTGAAAATTTGGAGATACTACTTGTAACATTTTTACTGATCGTAAAAGTTTGAAGTACAATTTTTACTAGAAAAAGTTGAATTTATGACAGAGGCAATGGGTGGAACTAATCAAGGATTATGATTGCACTATCGCTTATCACCCTGAAAAAGTCAATGTTGTGGCCGACGCATTGAGTAGGAAGTTAGCTCTAGTAAGGCAAGTGAAGGAAGAGTGGCCTTCTTGAAAAAACTGAGAAGTTGCAAGGTGACTATGGTCGCAGGTGTTGGGAACTTGATAGCATGTTTCCAAGTTAAGCCTACACTTTAAGAGATTATTAAGAAGCAAATTGAAGATCCTGAATTAAGAAAGTTGGCTGAAGAAGTCAGATGTGAGAGGAATTCAGATTATGCGTTTGGAAAGGATGACATGTTGGTTAAAGAGAAAAGGTTGTATGTTCCAAAAGACAACGCGTTGAAAAAAGTATTTTTGATTAGGAAGCACATAGTTCAACCGTTATGCATCGTGGTAGTACAAAGTGTACAGAACCTTGAGGCTTGCTATTGGTGGCTAGGTATGCAACGAGAGATAGCTGAATTTATGGCTAAGTGATATGCTAACAAGTTAAACTGCAACGCCAAAAGATTGAAGGGTTGTTATGTCCATTGCCTAATCCGGAGTGGAAATGGGAACATTTCATGATGGATTTCTTATTTGGACTACCCAGAATGACTAGTGGTTTTGATTGAATTTGGGTCATTGTGGACAGATTTAACAAGAACATTTTATTCCCATTAAGACAACCTTTTCATTTTGGAAACATTGGCCAAGCTTTATGTGGATAATATTGTAAGTTATTGTGGAGCCCCAATGCCTATAGTATCTAACAGAGATTCATAGTTTACTTTGAAGTTCCGTCTACATTTACAAGAAGCGTTAAGAACCAAGTTGCATTTTAGCATTGTATTTCATCCTTAGATAGATAGCCAATCTGAATAAACTATTCAGATATTAGAGGATATGCTTTTTGTTGGGATTTATGTCCTAAAACTCGTAGATTGTAAAGATAATCCATTGACCGTTGTTAAAAAAGTGTTGTTATTGTAATAATTATTATTGATTATATTATTAGTTTTGTCTTAATAACCCAAATCTAATAAACTAACATCCTAAACTATTTAACGAGTCTTGAACAGTATGTAGAGACATACATGGATCAATGTTTGAGATCAGCTTAAAGGGTCTATAGTATAGGGATAAGGTTGGGTATATTATCGTGGTAACACTATGGATACGACTCACTTTGTATTTGATACAAACACAATAATCCAATGCGTTCGTGTAGGTGACATGTCTATGCAATGAGTTTGCATAAGATCGAACCACGAAATAGTAACCACTAGATGTAACTCCATTAACTAGTTAAGTTTTTATTTCACTAGGTAACTTAGTCTTAATCCTGAGTCTATTAAGAACTCCTATTCTCAAGGGATTGTCCTTTGATTTGTACGGGTGAGAGTTGTTAGATCGCCGACTCAATATGCTTATCATTTTAGGGACAAGACCGAGTGGGGAGCTGGAAACATAATTACACAAAATGAAATCAACTCCTTCCCTACATTAGGGTAAGTAGATGAGTATTCCCTTAAATAGTGTCTCCAAGACTTGAACAAAGAGCCCTACCCTCTCTATGGCGAGAGGGGTTTTTGTTTATTGGTAGGACCATAAACATGTTGTACATTAGAGAAGCACTGATATTTAAGGATTAGAGGTAACCTAAGGGTAAAACAGTAATTTGACCCAGCTGGTGTTACGAACACTCGTGAAGGACTAAGTTACTGTTATTGATCTATATCCATAAATACATAAATATATCTACAGTGAGAGAGTTCAACTCTGAGTTTTTAGTAGAGTGTACACACAATTAACAAATATTGATTAATGTGGTTAATGAGTTTAGCCAATTAATTTCAGATCGTTGTAGTTTCTGATCTGTAGGCCCATTAGGTACCCTTCCTAGCTCGTAAAGTGTAATGTGATTTATTTATATTGGTTATAATTTGAAATGTTCAAAATTAATTTGGGAATTAGTTTAATGTATAATGACACATTATAATATAAATTTAATTTTGGATATAATTAAAAATTAATTTATGAGAGATAAAATATTTGAATGAGTTCAAATATTAATTTAATGTGAATTGGATTCATATTAAAATTATTGGTTATGAGAGAATTATATTTGGATATGATTCAAATTTAATTTAAGTTAAATATAATATATTTAATTTAGTTATTAATTAATTGAAGAATTAATTAATAGTTTAATTTTATTTGATTTAATTAAATTAATATAAACTATAAGATATTAGAGAGATATTCATTAAATAAGATTTAGATGAAATATTAATGAAATATGATTTAATTAATTATAAACTAATTGATTAATGGTTAATTAATTAGTAGATTCGAAATTTCTATTAATTTAATATTTTTTAAATTAATAGAATCTATGATTCTCTTCTAATAAATATATAGAAGAAAAACAGTTTTCTTCAACAATTCAACTAACCAAAAAATAGAACAAATAGTTTTGCTTTTATGCAAAAGAGTTTCTCTCAAAATCTCTAAACTTTTTTCCATCCCAATTGGTTCTCACAAAACAATCTTATCCTAGAACATAAGAAAGTCTCTAACGGCGGTGACCCAATTTGGAGATTCAATTTGAAGATTTATTTTGTAGATTCAAAGATATAAACAAATAAGTTTTTCTTTCTCTAATCTATAATTAAAAAACATGCTTAGCTTTTAAGTTTTAATAATAAAACTAGTTTCTTAATTTCTTTTTTTCAATATACTGGTATTTTGGGATTTCCAAATTAAAATGAGAAATGATTGTGTAAAATCTTCCACTATCATAGGGCTTTTATCTCTTCAATGCTTAGGGCTTGCATTCTACAAGTTAAAGAGAGTTGAGATGAACACTTGTCTCACCCCCTCTCGAACCACCTGCTCTTACTCGAAAGACAGCATGAAGTCAACAGATATCATCCTCCTCTAACGATACCTGCTAACCTTACTTAAACCTTAGCCTGATAAACATACTATTCTTATATAAGAGATGAATAATATGTAAACACAACACAAAAGATTCTGATATAAACTTAATGCAATTATGCGATGCAAACCAATGAACTAAAAAAAAAACAATAACTTGATAAAAACATTTGCAACTAGTGTTCAACACCAAATCTCGGTGGGTGTATGGAGAAAAACAAAGGAATCAACAAGTTAAAAAATAAAATGTTTAATTAAATCTAAGTAACGATATCTCTTTCGGGATGAACTGAGAAAAAAAGTAACAAATCTTTTAGAAGTGTGCTAGTTTTGTAGGACGAAACGTTATACGGGCTATTTCGGACCGAGCAATCCACACACGAGTACATTTGCGATCACCATTAATTCATCAATTCAATCCCATCACAATTAATTGGTGAATGTCGCGTAAACGAATCTTTGTAATCCAACCGAGCTTAAATTGGTTAATTTTGTAATTATGATTTTCTTAACATACGTCCACTGGATTTGACCTTCAATCAAGTTCCTAGAGCTTCGTCCCCGGAAGGTACCCTAATATTTTTGCCCACTAGATAACAATATTTGTGTCACGATTTGCATTATGAATTGAACTTTGATTCTTTACCTTCAACGAATAATTTACAGTTCCATTCATGTTCAATCAAAATCTTAAAGTGGGTAATAAAGGCAATTCCATTTTGAGGCCAAAATTTTATCAGAATATGCTCTTCCATCATCTTTTGGTCTGAACTTTTCCATTGAAAATTTATCATGACAGGGCTTCGTTTTACTCAGAGATGAACAGTATTTTATTAGCCCATGTTAACCATCTCAATGTACTTCGTCATAACTAACGTTTGTTTTTTCTTCTTTTCAGAATTTTCCTGTTTTCATGGACTGCTCTTCATTTGAAATCTAGGGCAATTGCTATTCTCTTATGCTTCGTTTTCAGTTGATATGCCGGTATCAAAATGGGAAAGTTGAGAACGAGAATTACGATAGGAACTTGATGATTGAAAAATGAGATTGTTGAGAATGTGGTGATTGTGTTTGGAGAGCTTGGAGATGATTTTCCAATGTTGTGTTTGTTTGTACGAGAAAATTATAGTGATGATAATACAATGTTTTGGACTTGGCATGAGATGCCTAAGTATTTTGATGGGTATAACAAACTATGTTTAATGGTCCATGGCTTGCATATTAAACGTTACCCCAAATTGAAACGGAAAGTGATCATCAACATCTAGTTCCACATGAAGTGGTAATGCATAGCTAAAAAACGCTAGTAACTATTTGAATGACTAAACAAAGACTTGCTAACGGATCAAATCCCCGCCAATCCATATTGCTAGAGGTTGGATAATATATCAAAATCCTTTAGTAGTTTTGTACGGAGCTGTTTTTGTCTACTGCTTTTCTTGGTACGAAACAAAACGCCCTTTCACCCATTATAGTTTATCTTTCTTACTCAGTAATTGGCTCTCTCTTTTGTAATCAATCACCTTTAGGTGGTTAGAGTTCTCCCCTGATTTCATTTATCCAATGTCTCTTTTACTAGAAACTCAAAAGTGTGGAGGATATAGGTTGTTTAAGAAGTGAGAATCGTTAGGTTCTTTTAGTCATTTCGCTTTCCTATCATGACAGGTTTTGTTCCCCACCTTTTTAGCATTCAACTAGTATCTATGATCTATCTAGTTTGATGATGAGAGGAAGGTGATATTTGTAAATTTGGGCGTTCTTTGGAGTGTTGATACATCTGAGTTATAAATATACTTCACTTCTATGTGTATAGGGTATATAGATACACATGCATGTACATTTCACACATGGTCCTTTACTGCTTCTATATACTTGTACTTAACTGCCTAATGGTCCATGTAGCGTATAAACACACGTATATATACAGAAGAATACATAAGGAAGATGACTGTCCTAGACTCCCAGCTATATTATTAGGGACATCAACAGGACAGTTTTTCAAAGTTCTCTAAGTCGGTACAATATTTTTGGTGTTTTTGTTATGCCTATCAGGGTCATCAAGAAAACTCACCAGAATGGCTTGTCTATTTTTTCTGATAATTGATAAGATCCCTAACAGCATAATGTGATTTCTCATTTAATTTACAGTTTTCTTGTCATCATAGCTTTCACATTCTTCAAGGAACTTTTTATGTGTTGCTGATTCTGATACATCTATTATAAGAAGGGAATCACACCCTTTTGGAATATCCTCTGCCCAGGAGCAAGAATTGCCAAAGGATCATAGATTGATTTCCTTTGCAAGATAGTCTTCCACTTGGGCCCAAAGTGAGATCTCCATTCTTCTTGGTTGCTGTAATGAGGGAGATATTGCTTAAAACCAGGGAGAAAATCAATACAGTAATCCAAAATTTTTTTATTTTGTTCTAAAATGTGTTCTAAGCAATCTGTTCCTACAGAAGATGGAACTGCAGAAGATAAAAATGCCACTAAATAGAAAATATCTTCATCTGGAGTGACCAAAGATGTTCTGTTATTCCACCTAAACCAATGAAAAGTAATGAAGAATGAGACTATGGACATGATAAAAAGCAAATTTTCTTAAAAATGAAGAGGTTATGAGACAATTACTTGGATTTGTTAACTGGGTAGATTATGATGGGTCCATTGCTGGTATCCTTGAGGATGTTTCCAAAGACCTCTTGAGCAAAATCATGTATTTGGCTTTTGGGAATCAGTAGATTTAACCATGGATGAGGAATTTCCCATAAACCTTTCGCTCGGAGCTTGTTCTCTGAGATGTGTACACGATCGAGGAAATCCAGGTAAGTAACTTCTGATGTGAAGAGGGTTGATGGAATATAGCTCAATTCTGACATCAAGCTTTCAACTTTCTGCATTAGAAGAAAAAGAAGTTTAGGAAAGCAGTATTTTATGGGGTTGTTTTTGTTTAGATGGCACAACTTCTGATGATTTCTAACCTTGTTCATAAAGTCGATTTCGTCTGGGTTGAAGTACTTTGCTATTTCCAAGCGGAAGAAGATTTTACCATCTGAATTGAATTTACTGGCTTGCAGTGGTTCTTTGGGATTAAAAGAGGATCTCCAGTTATTGAGAAGACCTGTTCTATTAATAAGTACAAATCCTTCAATATAATCAAATTGATCGTTGGATGATATCAGATACTCTTGGTCTCTTGTAAATTTGGAAAAATCTGAGTACAGCACTCTTATCCATTTTACCTGAAAAAAAGAGGATGGATTGTATTTCAAACTAAGAAACATCACTGGAAAATTTCAGTACCCCGATGTAGTGAAATGGAACATATACTTACCATTTTTGGTGCCGTTTCCAAAGAAATTCTTGCTCTTGTTATGATGCCAAACTGTCCAAGCCCACCAAGAACAGCATGGAAAAGGTCTGCATTTTGATTCTCTGAACAGACAACCACCTCTCCTTTTCCTGCAAAAATTTCAGATTTCAGGCTTTCTAAACTTTATATTTGTGTTAAAAAAGATCTCCAAGCCTTGAAACATTCAGTTTCAGCAATACTCTTGAAAACATTTTTTTTATTAAGATCAACGAGATGGAAAAATTAGAACAGTGTATAGAAAGTAGTCACTGTTGTCATTTTAAACTAGAACATTACCAAAAAAGAAAAAAGTTGCCTCTTTGTGAAATGACAAGTGATGTTACATGATATGTTATGATATCATGCTACACTGTTTTGGCAAAAAAAGAAAAAGAACTTTTGGTAAGGAATAAAATGAACAGTATGAAGGTACCGGTGACAACTTCCAGCTGATAAACATTACTGATTTGGGGTCCATGCCTGAAAGCCTGCCCACTAATGCCAGCATTTGACAAGGTGCCTCCAACAGTAAGATGCAAATAATCTGTCCAAGATTTTGGTGCCAGCCCTTGTTTAAGAGTTTCATGCAAGATATTTATCCACAGCTCTCCAGCTGAAACATCCACATAAGGTAATTCCCCTGCATTTATTTTCATTTCTGTCCCCTTAAATGATTCCATACTTATAACTACACCATTATAGGCTTGAGCTTGACCTTGGATGGAATGTCCATGGCCTCTAGCTGCAACCGTCAAGTCCGACGCATATCCCATTCTGAAAATATGGTTTATCATGCTCGAAATATCAGCGACGGATTTTGGATGCAAAACAGCTAATGGGAGTGAATGGTATCGGTTTCCAAAATCTGTTGCTGCTTGATGATTATTGTCAAAGCTAAGGTGACCATCCAATTCAAGTGTTTGGAGTGCATAAGTTGATATATCAGAGGAACCAAAATGAGGAGGAATTGTTGAGGCTGCAAATAAGCGGTTGGTACTGTCAGGTATGTAACTGATATATAGAATTATGTATAACTTGAGGAAAATAATGGTTTGTTTGATGAAGCCAGAAGGTAGTGACTCCATCTTTCCTTGAGAGTATGCGTTGAGAGAGAAAGAGAGGGAGAGAAAAAAGAGTGTGTGAGAGAGAGAGGTAGAGAGTGCTTCACTGTTTTGTTCTTTGTGAAGCAAAGCAAAAGGAGAGGTGTAGAGGAGCCTAAGGGATTGAGTGGAATGAAGGGGAATTTAAAGAAGTTCTTGGGAGGTATAGTCAAACACATAGTGGTGAGTTTAGGCAAGCTAGGTACAAGTACTCCTTTTTTCCACCTTTTTGAGGTTAAAAGAACAGGGAGATAAAAAAGATCGGTGCAAATATAGAAATCATGTTCAAAGTATTAATAAATATAGCAAAACTAAATTTGAACTGTTGAAGCGTACCAGTGATATAGTCTATCATCAATAAGAGTCTAGCGGTGACAAAGTTGTCACGAACAGATAATGTTATATTTGCAAGAAAAAACTGAAAGTGGCAAAAAGAACTGCAAAAAAACAAGACCATAAAGTATATTGGCTTTTCCTTCCATTTATTTGGCACTTCCTAGAAACAGTTCTCAACAAAATTTCGCCTTGACCATTCACTGAGGAAGGTGCAAGGTGGTGTTTATTACTACATGAAGTGGAGATTTTATGTTTCTCCTAATACCAATCACTGCCTAAATTCACTGTTTTATCTTCTTTTACTGGAATGTGACTGCAAAAACTACTGTGATTGGATGAATTTTCACTGTTTGTCTGCTATATACATCTATTGTACAATCTGAATTCAATTTCCCTATTGTAGAGCGAATGGCGGGCTGGCCCCTACTAAGTTTCATGCTTCTTCAAGCTGAGTGTCTGTGGAGTCAGATTACTGGGTCCCACTCCAGTTTTTTTTCTTCCCAAGAGTATATTTTATGCTTTGACAGTTCTTACCAATCACTTATACTGTTATTTCTACAATAATTTTCATGAAGTTTTCTTTACATATTCATCATTAACTTTGCATATTATCATCAAAATCCCTTAGGGTAAGCACAAGCTCATGAGTTTTTTCTACGTCGATTTTTGTAAGACCGTCAAATTTCTAAAGGAAAACACAGTTTACATTGTATACTAAGTTAGATGTGTGAATTCCCTTGAAATCGACTTAGGAGATTCTGTGATACTGATTTTTTGTAAGGTCGAATAGTCGAGAGATTCGTACAGATGCACGTGAACTAGCTCAATCCTCCACAGTTATTAGAAAAAGTAAATAGAATAAGCATGATAGATATGTTGAATGTTGACAAACACACATTTTGAAAGGGAAATAGGAATGAATGTACAAACAAAAGATTCATACGTCGAT
Organism: Cucumis hystrix; assembly: GCA_025688845.1. Classification (NCBI taxonomy): domain Eukaryota; kingdom Viridiplantae; phylum Streptophyta; class Magnoliopsida; order Cucurbitales; family Cucurbitaceae; genus Cucumis; species Cucumis hystrix. The sequence goes on from CM046890.1 coordinate 3,089,885, forward strand.
TTTTTTCGACTGTTATTCCTAAATCTCTCCATTCGATGTCATTTCGAATAGTGTTTCTATTAGACTGAAGTTGTTTAAAATAGAGGTACATTTAATCATTTATATTATAGTTTTCAAAAGATATTCAAAGACAGTCAAGGGACTGTTTGGTGTCAACTATTTTCTTAAGTGAAATGAAAACTAGTACCACCAAGTGAATTGGATTCAAATTCAACTGCATCTAGACTTTGTTTTGATTTTATGTTTTCTTTGATTCACTGAGTGACAAAAGTTGTTCTTGTGGAAGAACAAGTGTTTGACAAGGAAAGATGAAAGATATATCAATATATATAATGAGTGCATAGAAACATTATAGGCATCAAATTATTATTTGTATTTTATTTAATAGTTTTGATGTAATTTTAGTATTTTTCAATTTGTCCTTTTACGATATATTAAGTAGGTGTATTTTTGTCAATTTACTTTGAAGTATGATGTTATATGAAGGTTTTCGTTGGGATGCTATCTAAAGTTTTACCTTCATGTTGTTTCATTAGTTTTGCAATGAATTTAATTTTGACCCCTTTTGTGTTTTCTTTCTAAGTTTAGTTAGGAGAGCTTCTTGAATTTTGCAATTCATACATTGAATTTCATACCAAGAACATATTGATCATCTTATTTTGTACAATGTTTGATTCTTGGTCAATAAACATTTTTTTTTTTGTATCAAAGGCATTGATATGAAAGCAATCCATATTGACTGAATCCTTAAACTTTAGGGTTGAAACCATATTTTGTTTAGTGCTTTAGTGAGTAAGAATTAGAGGTTCTCACATTAGAAGGATTCTTAATTCTAATTCGCTAGGGTTTTCGTATCAGGTTGGGTCAATACGATGTAAAGAAAGCTCAATTTACTAACATGTGAAAATTCATTATCTTTTTTTTTTAGTGTGTGGATTTAAAATGTATATGGTTTCATTTTCAATCATCAAATGGAGGTTTATGTGAAAGAGGAGTTGTGAAGGAGTGGGGCCCTAGACATGTGATCTTCATAAGGGGGTGTAGTGGCCCAAGAAAAGGAAGATAAAGAAAGATTTTGAAAAGAGAGGAAGAAAGAGGCTTAATAGAAGAGTTGAGTGAGGGTATACGTTTGGGTTTGGTAGAAATGGAATTAAAAAAAAAATGATTCCATTGTTTGATTGGATGTCATTGATTCTAATTTCAATTTCAGTTTCCCCCAATATTATTATTCTTTTGTATGGAAAGTTGGACTATGGCCCATGAGGGTGGTTGAGTTTGCTAGAGAAAACTCCTCAAAATGGGTTGCTTTTTGTAACCTTCATGTGTGTATGTGTGTACAATTATCTTTCAGACTCACCATCACCATCTAAAACGAAAGGAAGAGAATATTAAAATTGTTTGGGAGTTGTTTTGAAAAGTAGCTTTTCATTTTTATGTTCTCACAAGAGATATGATTTGAGTGACTTATTATCCAGGTTAAAGTTATTATGCACTTCAAATTACTACATATTTTGGAAAAGAAGAATAATTTGTGTCGTTTTATAAACTATTTGAAATAATGTTTACATGAACAAAAATAGTGTCTATCTTGTTCTTGAGGCTTTTATGATAATGTTATAAACATTTTTTTTATACTTATGAATGCTAACACGTAGAAAATCATTTCAAACACACCTTTTCATTTTAGTTTTCCATTCACTTTTATCATCCCAATTTCTTTATTATGATTTTTGCTAGATCTATACATATACCTAAAAACGCTCTCTTTTATGTTTAGGGCACTAAAATGGAACTTCCATGTGATGCTTGTATCAAATCCTGATGTCAAGTCTCTCATCCTCTTTAAATTATTAACAATTCTAACTTCTTTGAGTTGCTCTACAACCAATCCACATCTAATCATAAATAGAAGTCGTATTTATAACCTAAATCTTTAAAAACAAAAAACCAAAATGGTTATAACCAAGAAGAGCTTCAACTTAATCCTAACACTGATGATGATTGAACTAAAAAAATTCGTTACGAGATCAAAAAAACCGTCCCATTAGAAAAGAGAAAAAGAAAAGCTATAGAGAAGAATATGTTTGGTGCATATTCACATGTGAAGGGCAGTCCTATCATCAAAAGAATTTCCATGGAAGCTCCATTCATTGTTGGTGGTGTTAACATGTAGGGGCCTGTTTGTGTGTACTTTGTAGAGAAGGATATGGTCTCTTCTCTTGTTAATGAAAAAAAAAAAAAGTAAACAAACAAACAAATAAAAATATTTAAAAAAATAAAAGTTATGAAAAGAAAGTGGACATAGAGATGACAGTTTGAATGAGAAAAAAACACACTAAAAAAAGCTATGTATATATATATATTTTCTAACACCTAGATATTGGCTTTTCTCTATCAAAATAATGCTCTTCTAATACATTGCATTGCATTATGTGCCCAATAAGCTTCTATTTTGGAGTTTATTTAAAACACTTAGCTTTTCTTTATTGGGGGACCTGATGAGCATCATCTTGAAAATGATTAGCTATTGTTTTAGAGACAATTATTTATTTTATATATATGTATTTATGTCATATTAAGTGACTTTATTGTCTCAAATATTGGGATCAATGACGCACAATCTAAATAGAAAATTCAACCTTACCCCAAGAACAAAAAAAAAAAAAAAAAAAGGTCAAATCTCTATGATAGTAGAGGGTGAAAGTATGTTGGTTTGTAAAATTTTAAGAATTAGTGTTTATCTTTTTCTTTTTTCCTTCAAACTCTCTAGAATCTTCAATGGTTTTGTGTGTCTCTCTCTCTAGAAGAAATTTGGATATAGTTTACCTAAAACAACCCCTACAAAGAACCTTTTTGTGGGTTTTATATAAATGGAAAGTTTCTTTATCTATCTTTTAATACCAAATTGTATCCGTAAATGTTTTCTTATTCAAACTTTAAATACTTGTTGAAAAAGCTTCTT
>CM046890.1:3092856-3105981 GCA_025688845.1 Cucumis hystrix
TTCTTTATCTATCTTTTAATACCAAATTGTATCCGTAAATGTTTTCTTATTCAAACTTTAAATACTTGTTGAAAAAGCTTCTTGCGGAGTAAAAGTATGTCAATCTCAAAATGAATACATGGTTCCATTGACATATGAATGTACTAGTAACCAAAAAGTTATTGTGTTCTCTTATTTCTACTGCGATCCCAAAAATTTAAATCAATTATTTAGTTTACAAATTTAACTTATGAGAAAATTTTGAAAAAGTTTGTTTGGAATAAATGCAACAAGTTTTGACATTCAATTAAGAAGTCAAATGATTGTTTTTAGGATTTATATATATATGATTGATGACTTGAGGAAAAAGGCTATCAATTATAATCATTTAAGAAGTTAGGTATAACTACGAACTAAAGTGAAATGAGAGATCCAAATTTTGAAATATTGCAATGCTAAAAATTAAACTTTCTTTTTTAAAAGTAAATTTTATGTAAATTGAGTTTAACTCATTGATATTTGACATAATCTTTTTCTCTATAATCAAAGATTCGTTCCCATCTCATAATTGTTGTTAAAAAATAAAAATTTAGGTGAGAATTCTTATAACATGTCTTAAATCTGAAAGAAAAATTTTCATTTTTTAATTTAAAGTATTTTCTTATTTATAATTTATTTTATTTTTCATAAAAAAATGATAGAGATAAATTTTGATAGAAATATAGGTTAGAGTGCACAAAGGAACACTACACATTTTAGAAGAGATTATAATGGATGAAAAATTTAGATGGTATAATTGCATGCATGTCATTGATAGATGTAAAATTAGGGATATGAACAAAAATTTAACTCTAACTTTTTTATATTATGTATTCCAAATTTAACTAAATAACTCATACTTTTGTTCTTACTTTTTCTCCCACCTCTCTCTTCCAAGCTTTTATTCCCTTTTTTCTTCCTCTTTTTTTTTTTGTCTTCTATCATTTTCTTCTCATATTCTTGATTGCAAGGTAGTTTTCCATCTTTACGATCCATTCTTCTCGGATTTTCATCTTTTACAATATTTTTTAAAAAAATTGTTGGTCACTTGGGTTTTTTTTTTTTTTTTTTTTTTTTTCTATGTAAATATTTGTGGGTTAGTTGACTAATATCAAGCAATCCTATTAGTTTTTAAAAATTCCACTTTAAGTTTTGAGATAGATAATTGAGATGCAGTTTTTAGTCTTTTAGGTGAATACGATTGTTAGAAAAGAAAAACTAAGATAAAAAAAATATATTATCAAATTGATGGTGGACTTATTAGCATTTTAATTATAACATTTTAAGATCTTTTAATTTAGATTAAAAATGAAAGTGTAGATGGGTGGATCCCTATTACTGATGTAACGCCCTTAAAAAAAAGAAAGAAAGAAAGAAAGAAAGAAAGAAAGAAAGAAAGAAAGAAAGAAGAAAGAAAAGAAAGAAAAAAAAAAAAAAAAAAAAAAAAAAGAAGAAGAAGAAGAAGAAGAGAGGAGGAAGAGAATTTTATTATTATTATATTAAATAAAACAAATGAAAAGGGGGGGAAATTAAAATTTCCAACCCCCCCTCTCTCCCTCACGCGTGCACCAACCCCCTCCTCCATTTTTCTTTTCTTCTTCTTCTTCTCCTTCCCCTTGCCCTAGCCGCCGCCGCCAACCACCACTGAAGTTCTTCCCTTGGCCGAGCCGTCCAGAGCTGCAGAAGACGAACGCCGAAGCTGTTCGTCCGCGCAGCAGCCGTTCGTCCGCGCCCAGCTGTACGCTCGCACCGTCAACCGATCTGCGCCGCCTTGACTCGTCCGCCCAGATCTCCCCTGTTCCTTCCGTCCGACCGGCGAAGCCCAGCCGTCTGTCTCCATCCGTCACGCCCCGAGCCGACGCACCCCTCACACTTCGCGACCGAGCCTAACCGAGCCCAACCGAAACGCCCTCCTTTTCTTCAGATCTGTCCGCCGCCGCCTGCCTCCGTCCCAGCCTTTCCGACGAAACCCAGCAGCCGCGCACCTCCCAGCCGGCCGCTACGCCCCGTCCGCCAGTCGAAATCGCCCCCTTCCTCAGATCCGTTCTTCGCACGCCGGGTTTTCCTCGGTTCCGACGTCCGACGAACCCGTCGCCGCTGCCCTCCTTGAGCGCAACCGATCCATTTAGCTACGATCGGAGCTCCGCCGCTGAATTTCTGTCGACATTAGTCGACCGATAGCTACTGCCGCTGTTTGTTGTAAGTTGGTTTTGGTAAGGATGAAATTGATGAATTTGAGGATCTACATTGAAATTTCGAATTTGTTGATGTTGTTAAATTGATTGCTTGGATGTTCGATCTTAGGTTGAGGGTAACGCTTGAAGTTGGGTTCACAAAGAACAAATTGTTAATTGGAGCTCGTTTCGTGAATTTGAGTAGTTGGCAAACGTGAGATTCAATCAAGGGGTTAGAATAACGCTAAGGTAAGAGACTTTCTACTGGACTCAATAAATATTATTTGGATGTATTGGCTGCATAAATCGTACCGTTGTACTGAGTAGTGATAACAATTATGATGTGTATGTTTGAATGTGGACTTGTGGTTGAATGCATGCTAAGACTGTCTGGTTATGTATATGTACAAATATAAGGATGTGGGCATGTCGGAATCTCGTAGACTTTACTTAGATAAAGTGTGGCTGAAATGGATAAATTGTTGCGTAAACCAAATGAAGGATATACAACTATGGTAGTGTTGTTATGAATGGAAGGGATATCAGGGTTGCACCGTTGTAGACTAAGGTGAATGTTATGGTTATTTATGTTGATGACTGATGTATGGATATGTTGATGACTGAGGTATGGATATGTTTTGATTGTCTCGGGGTGAAATTAGGATGATATGGTTGTTGAGGTTAAATTGGAAGTTTATGTGATAAGGAAATTTGACTGTATTGAGCATGACTGTTAAGATGTTTAGAAGAGACTGAGGGGATAAATTATTAGTTTCCTAGTGGATAGTTACCCTGCGGGCATCCTTCGGGAGCACTAGACTGATATGTGCATCCTTCGGGAGCACTAGACTGATATGTGCATCCTTCGGAAGCACTAGACTGATATGTGCATCCTTCGGGAGCACTAGACTGATATGTGCATCCTTCGGGAGCACTAGACTGATATGTGCATCCTTCGGGAGCACTAGACTGATATGTGCATCCTTCAGGAGCACTGGACTGATATGTGCATCCTTCGGGAGCACTGGACTGATATGTGCATCCTTCGGGAGCACTAGACTGTGACTGTGCAGGGTACACCATAGGATGCTAATAATTTATTGTTCCCCTAACAGGACCAGTAGCGGGTCTCTTACTGAGTATATTAATACTCACCCTTTTTATGTTTAACTTTTCAGGCAAAGGTAACATGAGGGGCAGACCGACGAGGGACAAGAAGGACTCGTGAATTTTGCCATAGGGGTCTGTCTTTAAACTGCTTCCGCTGACGGTTTGAAAAATATTTTGATTTAACTAAGTCTACAATAGTTAAATTTTTTTGTAAACAGCACATTGTAAATTTTGTATTTTGGAAATAGGGCCCGATTAAATTTTCCTTCGTGTTCTTACGGTTTCAACTGAATATTCTTATGTCTTTTGTCAACAAACGGTTTTGGGTCAAATTGACGACTTAGACGGTCAGTCTGAAAAGTCCGGGACGTCACAACTGAGTATGTTTATTTGCTGCTTGATTTCTTCTTTTCTTCCCATTAAATAAAGTTGCAATCTCAATGCTATCATCACGTTCTCGTAGAGTGAGGAAGAAAAAAAATATATATGAATGTCATGGTGTGACTATTTGGAGATTTTAAAATGGAGTCTATTAAAAAATATAGCAAATCGCAAAATATTTACGATGTATAGAACAATTTTGAAAATGAAAAAAGTCCACAGGTCCATAATGCAAAATATAAAAAAATGTCCTAGTCAACAATGCACGTAATATATTTGGTACACCATCGTTCGTTTAGATTTGGCTGTTCTTTGATACACGATCGTTTAGATTTGACTATTATTTACTATACGATCGTTTAGACTTGGATAGCCAAATCTAAATAATATTTTTCACTACAAGAAAAGGGGGCTCTCCCGACGCACAAAATCGTCTGGAGATATGAAAAACGTCAAAAAAGGTTTTTCCGACGCATAAATATACGTCGGAACACAAGTCGGGAAAACTGTATCGGGAGAGGAACTCCCAACGCACAACAACTCTTAGACATCTCCCGACGTTGTATGAACGTCGAAGATGCTGTCAATATAACGTCGGGAGATGTATAGGAACTCCCGACGCACATGTTAAGAACTCCCGATGCATAACTTCAATCTCAACTTCAACACTTCAAATTCAAATTCCTAAACCTACGACTAATTCAAATTCCTAACAACACTTCAAATTCAATTTCAATACTAAAACCTACCACTGATTCAAAATTTAAATACTAAAACTAATTTGAAATCTAAAACCTAAAACTAATTTGAAATCTAAATACTAAAACTAATTAACTAAAATAAAACAATAACTAAACTAAACTACTTACAAGAATGAAGGGTGACAACAGAGATGACGACGAACGGTCAGATAAAGACGACGGCGAGGACGACGACGAGCGGTGGCGTGGATCTCTCTCTCAACTCTCTCGGCCTTCTCCTTTTTAGTTCTGTGAATTATAGAACTGAAGTGGTTTTTTATAAGAGAATTCCCGACGCACATCGAAAATGTCGGGAATGGGCCCCTATTTCCGACGTGATTAGTGACACGTCGAGAATCCCTACAACCTATGTCCAACGCTATTAGTGACACGTCGGAAATCCTTAAACCTATTTCTGACGTTGCTGACACCACATCGGAGGAAGGCATAACGTACAGTTAATGATCTGCCCTTCTTCCGACGCAACACTGTGGACGTCGAGAATAAGTACCCATTTCTCGATGCACCTGTCACCACGTCGGAGAAAGGACAAATGGTACAATTAATTGTCTACCCTCTTCCGACGCGACAAGATGCACGTCAGAAATATGGGCCCATTGTCTGACGTACCTAGCACCACGTCGGAGGAACCCTAAACCATTCCGGCCAGTTTTGATGCTCATGTGCCTGCGTCGGAGGAAATACCTTCTCCCAACGTGCACCGAGTTGAGTCGGAAAACATCCCCTTCTATAGACGTTATGTTTCCCGACGATTTTTCCTGCGTCAGGAAACACTCGATTTCTTGTAGTGTTTTCAAGATTTTTTGGTACATGATCGTTTAGATTTAGCTATGCCATTTTTTCAAGATTGTTTGATACACGATCGTTTAGATTTGGCTACGCCATTATTTAGCTACGATTTTTTCAAGATTCTTTGGTACACTACTGTTTAGATTTATTTTTTTGTACACAAATCTAAACGACGTTTTTTTCAGGATTTTTTATATTTGCTATACGATTTTGAACAACCAAATAACAGTTTGAAAAAAAAAATAGATATTTTATATTTGGTACACGATCTTGAACCAAATAACAGTTTGAAAAAAAATAAAAGAAAAATTGCAAAAGAAGAAGAGAAAAAGACGATGAAAAATAAAAGAAAAATTGTAGAGGAAAGAGGATGGAAAAGATAGACAAACTTAGAATATTTCAAAAAAATAGTTGGTTTCATGGGTTTTTTGATTTTGTTACACGGGTGAATATTTTGGTGTTTTGTTATATTTATGAAAATTTTCCTTTAAAAATTGATACTTATGCATTAAATTATATTTGATTTTAGTTTAACTAAAATTTTAAGAATTTCAATTCTACTTAGTAAACTAATATACTTACTAATCAATAGAGATATAACTAAATTTAATACTAGATAGTAATTAGAAAATGATCAATATCATTAAACAATATGAAAAAACAATTAGAGGATGATAATTAGCAGTGACCGTTGCATATATAACAATATTTTTAAAAAAATTATAAATATAACAAAATTTGTCAAAGTCTATCTATGATAGAAGTCTATCACATGATAAACCATGTTTCAAATATTGGTCTATTACTGATTGATAGACTTTGCTATATTTGCAATTTTTTAAAATATTGCTATATACTTAATTACTATTTCTAAAATTGCTATAATTACAATAATTAGTAAATCGATATATTTAACGATTAGTATAAGAAAATAATTTGATAACAATCAATATCAATTAACCATAAAATAATAATTATTAAATAACAATAAATATTTAACAACACTCATATATCAACTGTTATCAAAATAACAATCATTATCATTAATAATCATCATCAATACTAATCTAACAACAATCAAATAGTAATTCGTATCATTGACAACTAATATCAAATAATAATTAAATAACAAATTAAATAACAAATTAAATAACAATCAATCTTAACTTATTCGCAGTCAATATCTTACAAAATAACAATCAATATCATTGACAATTATTATGAAACTAATCATAGAACAATTAGACAATACTTGATTGTTATCAATAAGATAACAATCAATATCAAATAGAAATCTAACCATAACAAACAAAAAAAAGTATAAGATTATAATTAAATAACAATAAGTATCAAGCACCAATCAAACAACAATTAAATAATAAATTAGCATAAGATAGCAATATGATAACAACAAAGTATCAAATAGTAAGGGGACAATAATCGAACAACAATAAAATAATAAGTGAAATATATCATTACTAATTAAATGACATTTAGATGGTAATCAAATGACAGTCATACGACTTTAACTATGAGGGACATTTTAATTATCAAAGTATTTCAATTGGGTTGAGCTTAATTTTTTTTTCATTTTTACCAAATCATACAACACGAGTCATTAGCCTAATTTTAGCAAACTAATAATCTTACATTTCTACAACCCCTATTTAGAATTGGTACATAATTAAGTTTATACATTTAATTTTTATTTGAAATTTAGTACATGTTGGAAGTATTTAAAGCAGTTCGAAATACGAAAATCACTCAAAATTAATTTAATGTCTAGTCACACTTCTAAATGTAATTTTTATATAGGCAAATTGATATTAAAAGATTAAAAATATGTTTAACAATGATTAAAAAGAAAAACAAAAATAATTTTAACTATTTTAGAATCACAAAAATAATTTTAACTATTTTAGAATCACTTCGATTTTATGTTTATTTAAAAAAAAAACTAAAAAAAGTTTAAAATAGGAGAATTTACATGAATAAAAAAATGAAAAATATTTATATCCTATAACAAAAAAAACATGAATACTTTAGGGTTGGGTTAAAATGTTAATTATTCATTTTGGGTTTGGATTAAAATTTTGCTATAAGCCATAAATAGTTTATCAATTATTCTATTTTTAAAAATTTCTTTTAAAATATAGTAAAATAAACAAAAAACATTTACAAATATAGCAAAATATCACAATATATTTGTCTGCAATTGATCAATAGACCACAATAGACTGTGTCTATCATAATATATATAGACACAAATAGTAGTCTATCATAATCTTGCTATATTTTAAATTATTTTTATCAATTTTTTATTAAAAAAAAAGCCAAATGGACACAATTTTAGATTGTGGCACCTTAATTATTTCTAAAATATAAATAAAACTTAAAACATATTTTTAGAGAGTGGATACATAATACAAAAACAAAACATTTGATTCTTAAAATTTGATATTATATTTATTTGATTCATATATTTTCATTCCATCATTTCCATTCATATATTTTCATTCCATCAAGTCTCAACCGTAAATATAACATTTCAAAATTTGTAGGCAGGATAAAAATTAAACTTAAATTTCATAGTATAAAGTGAAGTATTACGTGGAAAAATATATGGGTCAAATAGAAACTAAACTCAAACTTATTAAGTAATATAATATATATTATTTTTTTAATAAAATTAATGGCACAAATAAACAAAAACGAACATTCTTCCTGCAAAGGTGAGCTTAACTCAATGGTAATTGACATGAATTTTTATTTTAAAAGGTTGAAGTCCGACTTCATATCCTACAATTGTTGTATTATTGACACCAAAGTGTTATTGGGTTAGATGTGATTGTGGATTAGTCGATTTGTGCATAATTAAGCTTACTCGAACACTATGGGGGTGTTTGTTTCAAGGGCTCGGATTGAATGGGTTAGGCATCCTAAGCCCAACCCTTGTTTTGTACAACTACTTTGGAAGCTTGACTTCCTACCCGCGTTCGTATGGGTTTGAATAGCCTCGTTTTTTTAATTCTTTTTTTAATTTAATTTAGAAAGTTTGTCGCCAACTTCCAAGCATCACCTCTAGGTGATCATTGTCGACCAACCTTCGGCCACCATTTTCGGTGGCTCTGCCAATGAACTTCTAGTCACAAACTCTAACAACTCTATTGATAAGCCTATTGTTGCCATTGACTAACCTTGAAAATATTAATAAAAGCGCTTAGTATATAACAAACCAAATAAAACTTATATATAAAAGTACTCTTTAAAAAATAATTGTCAAATAAATTTGGGTTTTTATTTTAAGAAAGTTTGGCCAAAAAAATTTCAAGAAAAATGAATTTTGGGAAAACATTTTTTTTGTTTTTAAAGAGAATTCTAATTAAGCTCTAATCACAATAATATTTTTTAAAAAACACTTTCTTATTCTTCTATTTTTTTCCTCTCTTTTGGAGCTTTTTTTTAACATCATTATTATTAAATTATCTTAATTAATTATCTTCCTCCTGTTATTTGTTTAAAATGAATGTTTCTTTCATTTGTTGAGATTTTGTTTATTTTCTTCCATTTTTTCTAGGTAAACATCCATCACTTATCTATTGTGTAATCTCAATTATAAATCAAATATACTGTTAAACATGGTGGAGAATGTAAATATATATTGCATACATTATTGTTTATGTTTTAGATTAATATTTTTTTTCATTTTTTTCGTGGGTCAATTTAACTAAAAAAAAACTTAATTATAATAGTTTTAAAACTAATTAAAAATTAAAATATTTGTAACAATTTAGTTACCAAATAAAAATTAAAATTCAAACCTTATGATTACTCTTATTCCTCAAATATAGTTTAGAAAAAAAATATAATTTTTTTTCATTATAATTAAATTTAAGATAAAAAAATATTAATTTATTTCAATTTGAAGTTAAGTTAATTGTAGTTAAACAAAAGTCTATGAATTTTATTTCAAAACCTACTAAGATCAAAATATGAAATTAATAAATGATAAATCAAATAAAATTATAATTATAGTTAAATTCAATTTCAAAATACAAAAAAACAAATATTCTAGACATTTTTAGTTTATTTTAAAACAAAATTGTAAAAAATAGTAAATTTAACAAATTATTTACAACATATAGCAAAAATTTTAGATTCTATCAATAATAGACATTGATAGACAATGATATCTTTCTATTAGTGACATTGATAGATAGTGATAAAAATTTATTAGTTTCTATCATTGATGGAATCCAAAATTTTGTTATAGCTTTTAAATATTGTAAAGTATTTTACTATTTTAAAAAATGCTCCTATTTTAAATTTAATTATATTAAAATTATCAAAATAGACACATTTAAACTAATTTAAAATATAATCAATGATTAAATAAAAAATATATTTTGTCAACTCAAAATTTATAAATCTCCATTTCATTTCCAGACTTTCTAAGCCTGCACTCCAAGCAAACACAAGTTCGACCTCGAATTCGATATTTTCAGGCTACCTAAACCTCCAGCCTAACTCCAAACTTAAGATTTAAGATTCCAAACATGTGTAACAAACGTTCCCTATGAATATAAAAAATATTTGTTGTAATAACAAATAAATTTTCATTTTCTTTTCTTTCGAATTACAAAGTATACTCATCCAAACAAAACCAAAATAACAATAGGAAATGTTTGTCATATAATTATGCATAATTGATGTGAACATAATAAATTTCAATAATAATTATAATAAGAAAAAAGAAAGCAAGAAGAAGAAGAAAGAAGAAGAGAATGATGATAGCCCACTTTTTCACGTTCAAATCTACAATGATGAATCTCTTTTTCCTCCTTCTTATTTAATTTTTGTTGTTAAGAATATGCTAAAAAGTGAAAGAAAACTGAGCTTTCAATCCAAAAAGGTTGTACCTATATATATCCAAGCTTCTGGTTTTCAAAACCCTAGATCCTCTTCACTTTCACAACCCACCAATCATAATTTCCTTCCAAAAAATTTGTGTTGGCTCATATATTCCCCATTTTAAAGCTATATTTTTAGATATATATTACACACACTATTATGGAAAAGGAAAAAGGAAAAGAAAAAACAATAGTGATAAGCTTTTCTCACCACTGACAATTCAGCTTTTGCCCTTTTGGTTCTTTCTCATGCTCCCACAAAATCTAGATTTTGGAAGGAACCAAGGTGCAAATGGTAGAAACCACAATGCTATTTAGAATTATAATCTGTAATTATATTGTAGAATCTGTAATTACATGGTAGTTCAATTTTAATATTTGTATAAGACATTTAATTAAAACCTCAATTTTCTAAAGGTCTTATTACAAATATTAAAGTTGAATTACCAAACTTATAATAGTTATTGGAATTTGACTCTCAAATGATAAAATTACCTAAACACTTAATGTAACGACCCAGACTTTTCGACTTTGTCTAAGACGTTACGTTTACTCAAAACCGTTTGTTGACAAAAGACATAGCAAGATTCAGTTGAAACTGTAAGAAAACGCAGGAAAATTTTAATCGGGCCCTATTTCCAAAATACAAAATTTCAAATACTGTTTACAAAAAATTTAACTATTTGTAGACTTAGTTAAATCAAAATATTTTCAAACCGTCAGCGGAAGAAATTAGAAAACAGTCCCATAAGGCAAATCACGATTCCTTCTTGTCCCTCGTCGGTCTGCCCCTCGTGTTACCTTTGCCTGAAAAGTTAAACATAAAAAGGGTGGGTATTAATATACTCAGTAAGAGACCCACTACTGGTCCCGTTAGGGAAAAATAAATTATTAGCATCCTATGGTGTACCCTGCACAATCACAGTTTTGTGATCCTGTAGGATGCACATATCAGTCTAGTACTCCCGAAGGATGCACATATTAGTCTAGTGCTCCCGAAGGATGCACATAAAGGGGATGATCCCGAAGGACACCCGCAGGGTAACTATCCACTAGAAAACTAATAATTTATCCCCTCAGTCCATTCTAAACATCTTAAAAATCATTCTCAATACAGTCAAATTTCCTTATCACATAAGCTCCCCCTTTAACCTCAAACAACCATATTATCCAAATTTCACTCAAGGACAGTCGAAACATATCACTACATCAGTCAGCCACATAAATAGCCCAGTAGTCACAACATACGCTAGACAACAAGTCCACGTCAATCCATACAAACATATATAAATTTCATTCAGTCAAGCACAATATACATTAAACTTTCAGTCCACACCCAAACACCCAAACACACAGCATAACCGTCATCCCGACTCAGTCCAGACATAACATTTCAGTTCATATAATCAATACGCCTTAATTCTTGTTATTGAGTCCAGTAGAAAGTCCCTTACCGTAACTTTACTCTAACCCCTTGATTGAACCCACGTTTGCCAACAACCTAAACATTAAGACAATCACTCAATATCTCTTTCCAACACATAATTCATTTAAAAATCAACCCAATGTGATGTTTCACAACTTACCCAAGTTGACGAACCAAGCTCCAATTAAATCCAATAATTGTTGTGAGCCCAAGGGAATTAGGCGTTACCTTCAACCTAAGATCGAACAACGGTCAGCAATTAATCCAACCAATAACTCGAATTCGTTTTGAAACAACTACAATTCACAACTTTAATTTGTTACCAACAAAACCACTTCGACAATTTATCGTAAAACAAAGGCAACGACACTCCACGGCGCATGGCTGTCAGTTCACGGAAACCCCACGTGTGGGTCGGTCGGCGGTCGGCTAAGGGAGGCGTGCGGTTTCGTCGGCGAGAAGAGCGACGCGGTCGGACGGGTTTCTGCTTCAGGTGAACGGAGAAGGGGAGACGCGGCTCAGGTGCGTGCGGTTTGGCTTCGTCGGACGGCTGGGTTTCGTCGGAACGCTGGGACGGAGGCAGGCGACGGCGGACGGAGGAACGGCGGACAGATCTGAGGAAGGGGGGGCATTTTGGCTGTTTTCGGCTGGCGTCACGGAGATCCGGGCTGGGCGGCGGTGCGGTGCGACTGGGCTCGACGGCGTGAGGTTGAACGGAAAAGATGAGAGGAAGGGTGGCCGGCGGCTAGGGTAAGGAGAAGGAGAAGAAGAAAGAAAAAGATGAGGGGGGGGCTGCACGCGGGGAAGAGGGAAGAGAGAGGGGGGCGTGCGTGAGGGAGAGAGGGGGAAGAAATTTTTTTTGTTTTCTTTTTATTTAATAATAATAATCATAATAATAATAATAATAATAATAATAATAATAAAATACCTATTTTTATATTACAATTGTTATTTAAAAAAAAGAACTTCTCTCCACCAAACTTGATAAATTTAAAACCCCCAAAATTTCTTAGTCTTAATAAAATTTAAAAGAGTAGATTGTGAGGATTACCTCAAAATTTCGGGGCGTTATTGTGACGACCCAGACTTTTCGGACTGACCGTCTAAGTCGTCAATTTGACACAAAACCGTTTGTTGACGAAAGACATAGTAACTTTAATTGAAACCATATGAATTCGAAGAAAACATTTAATCGGGCCCTATTTCAAAATATGAAATTCTAAAGTACTGTTTACAAAACTTTAACTATTTGTAAATTCAGTTCAACAAAACGTTTATAAAAAATCGTCAGCGGAAGCAGTTTAAAGGACAATCTTCTATGGCCATTCACGAGTCCTTCTTGTCCCTCGTCGGTCTGCCCCTCGTGTTACCTTTGTCTGAAAAGTTAAACATAAAAAGGGTGAGTATTAATATACTCAGTAAGGGACCCGCTACTGGTCCCGTTAGGGGAAAAATAAATTATTAGCATCCTATGGTGTACCCTGCACAGTCACAGTCTTGTGATCCCGTAGGATGCACATATCAGTCTAGTGCTCCCGAAGGATGCACATATCAGT
>CM046890.1:3105991-3128087 GCA_025688845.1 Cucumis hystrix
CAGTGCTCCCGAAGGATGCACATATAGGGGGTGATCCCGAAGGACACCCGCAGGGTAACTATCCACTAGGAAAACTAATAATTTATCCCCTCAGTCCATTCTAAACATCTTAAAAATCATTCTCAATACTGTCAAATTTCTTTATTTACAAGCTCCCCTTTAACCTCAAATAACTATATTATCCAATTTTCACCCAAGGACAGTCGAAACATATCGCTACATCAGTCAGCCACATAAATAGCCCAGCAATCACAACATACGTTAGACAACAAGTTCACATCAATCCATACATTCATATAAAATTTCATTCAGTCAGCACAATATACATTAACTTTCGGTCCACACCCAAACACCTAACATAAACATCATCCCTACTCAGTCAAGATATAATATTTCAGTCCATATAGTCAATACATCTTAAATCTTATTATTGAGTCCAGTAGAAAGTCCCTTACCTTAACTTTACTCCAACCCCTTGACCGAACCCACGTTTGCCAACAACCCAAAGGTTCGCGAATCGAGCTCCAAATAAAGACAAATGTTGTCGTGAACCCAAGGAAATCAAGCGTTACCTTCAACACCTTCAAAAGTAAGTTAACAAATTTCAGCATTTAATCCCAATCTATTGGAAATTCACAGGTGTACTCGCTTCAACACTACTTCAAGGATGTCAATTTAACAAATCGATCGACATTACAAAGACAATATGAAGCCCACAATTTATCCTTACTCAACGAACTTACAACAACGTAGAGGCAGCGGCTAAAATGGGAAAACACGCGCGGTTGGAAGGCGAGAGACTCGCTGACAGATTTGAGATGGAGGCAGGCGGCGGCGGACGGAGGAATGGCGGACAGATCTGAAGAAGGGGGGCGGCGTTTTGGCTGTTTTCGGTTGGGCTCGGTTGGGTTTTGGCCGGTCGGACGGAAGGAAAGGCAGATCTGGGCGGCTGGCTTCGCGGCTGCTTGCGGTGGGGATATTCAGACAGAAGCGGGGCGCAGACGAAGGAGAAGAGAGGAAGAGGTGGGGTTTTTCGGCTGGCGGACGATCGCAAGCGGCGGCTGGGACGCGTGGGATGAGGCTTCGCCGGACGGAAGGGAAAGGGAAAGGGGCGCGAGGTGGCTTCGCGAACAAGGCCGGCTCGTCGGCTGTTGGCTGATGCGCGCGACGGCGTGGGCGGGGAGGCAGTGCGGCGTGTGCTACGCCGGCGGGGCTTCGAGGGCAGAGACCGAACGGCGGCGGCGACTAGGGTTTAGGGCAGGTGAAGGAGAAGAAAAAGGAAGAAGAAGAAGAAGGGGGGGGGCGTGCGTGAGGGAGAGAGAGGGAGGGAAAATCTTATTTTTTTTTTGTTTTATTAATAATAATAATAATAATATTTAATAATAAAAAATATTATTTTATTATTACCTTTTTTTTTTTTTTTTTTTTTTAGGGCGTTACAGTTATACTTAAACTTATACAATTACTCTATATCAATTGTATAAGTTTGAAGACTCAATCTTTACATTTGTATAATAGCAAACTATTCTCCCACTTTGAAGACAACTTCGTCTTCTACCATTTATCTAGAAAATTTTTAATGTCTAAACTTTTCAGAGTGTATTAATTTTCACTAAACTTTTTGTTTCATCAAATGACTTTGTATTTAGTTAAATGTTAGGAGTTTCCACCATCTATTTGAAATCAGTTAAATTCAACCATTGATTTTTAAGCAAAAAGTAAAACATTTTTTTCTCCTAAACTGACTACTTTCAATTTCTATCAACCTTCACACAAATTTAAGTTAATATATAGTTTCAACGACACAATTTTTGTGTCATTGAAGCCCTTGTCAAGAAATGCTATTTAATGACACTTCGAAAAATATGAAATCTCAACTTCAACACTTCAAATTCAAATTCCTAAAACCCACAACTAATTCAAAATCCTAACAACACTTCAAATTCAATTTCAATACTAAAACCTACAACTAATTCGAAATCTAAATACTAAAACTAATTTGAAATCTAAAATCGAAAACCTAAAACTAATTTGAAATCTAAATACTAAAACTAATTAACTATAACAAAATAATAACCGACGGTGACTGCAACGGGGACGACAACGACAACGGTAACGGGGACGACAATGCCCTCTTCTTCTCGATCTCCCTCTCTCGGTTTTCTTTCTCATTTCTGTTTCCATTCTATAAAGACTTGAGTTGAAAAAGATGGAGAACTCCTGACGCACAACGAAAACCTCGGAAATAGCACCCTATTCCAGACATGATTAGTGAAACGTCGAAAATCCCTAAACCTATTCCCGATGCAATTAGTGACACGTCGGGAATTCCTAAACCTATTCCAGACGTTGCTGACACCAGGTCGGAGGAAGGCGTAATGTACAATTAATGATTTGCCCTTCCTTCGACGCAACACTGTAGACGTCTGGAATAAGTACCCATTTCCCGACGCACCTGACACCACGTCAGAGGAAGGCCAAACGGTACAATTAATTGTCTGCCCTCTTTTGACTCTACAATTTCCACGTCGGGAATAGTGGTCCATTTCCCGATGTACTTGGCACCACGTCGGAGGAACCCTAAACCATTCCAGTCAGTTTCGACGCTCATGTGTCTACGTCGGAGAGAATGCCTTCCTCCGACGTGCACCAAGATGCGTTGGGAAACACCGACTTCTATCGACGTCATGTTTCTCAACGATTTTTCCTGCGTCGGAAAACTTCAGATTTCTTGTAGTGATAGGTCCATTAGGCCCCCTTTCTAGCTCGTAAAAAGTAATGAAATTTATTTATATTGATTGTAATTTGAAATGTTCAAATTTACTTTGGGAATTGATTTAATGTATAGTGATACGTTATAATATAAAATTTACCAAACTTTATTATATAAATTTAATTTGGGATATGATTCAAAATTAATTTATGAGATATAAGATATTTGAATGAGTTCAAATATTAATTTAATGTGATTTGGATTCATATTAAAATTATTGGTTATGAGAGAAACTTATATTTGAATATGATTCAAATTTAATTCAAGTTAAATATAAGATATTTAATTTAGCTATTAATTAAGTGGAGAATTAATTAATAGTTTAGTTTTGTTTAATTAAATTTGATTTAATTAAATGAGTATAAAACTATAAGATATTGGAGAGATATTCATTAAATAAGATTTAAAATGAAATGTTAATTAAATATGATTTAATTAATTATTAACTAATTGATTAATGGTTAATTAATTAGTAGATTTAAAATTTATATTGATTTAATATTTTTTAAATTAATAGAATTCCATGATTCTCTCATACTCCCTTTCCTATTGCATGAAGGAAAGAGAGTTATAAATACGCAGAAGAAAATACTTGTTCTTCAACTAATAATTTTAGTTTTCTGCAAAAGAGTTTCTCTAAAATATCTTTAAACTTTTTCCATCCCAATTGGTTCCCAAAAACCAATCTCATCCCAGATGATAGGAAGGTCTCTGACGGGTGATGTCCCAATTTGAAGATTTATTTTGTAGATTCAGAGACGTCAAATAAGTAAGTTTTTCTTTCTCTAATCTATAATTACATTACTACAAATTTGGCCTTCTTTGATATGCAAAGCACGCCAAAAAATGTCTACCTTAACGGTCTTTGCCTATCAAGTAGGTAGACATCAAGAAAACCCGACCATCAAGAAAATCGTTTTCTTCATAGCCAAAATATGTAATAAAAAAACCTACAGATTTCCTTTTATTTTCTCACACCCACCATCTTCAGGATCTTGATTTCCTCCTTAATGAGGATTTTACTAACAATTGTAACATTGATTTCCAAATTTATAAACGACTTCTACAAATTTTTAATGTATGAGTGAGGATTTGAATCTCGGACCTCTTGCCCACAAATATATACAGGTACCAGTTGAGCTAAGCTCATGTTCTACAACTTCTACAAATTTTAAAAACCCTAAATTACAAACTATCAATTCAACTCATTAAAGTTGAACACAATAACTAATTTAATTTTGTTAAAGTCACTTATTTCAATTTAATTATAATTACAACAGTCAACTTTTAAAAAAGTAATATTATTGTATTGTTGATGTATAGACAATAATAATTGGAAAAAAATAGTAAAGCTTTAAGAATATTATTGATGAATATCGTATTTTTTTATCCCGTTAACGAGGGTCCGAATTTCGTGCTTCGTAGGAAATAGTTTTTTCTTGATAGGCAATGCCCAACAAGATATCATTTTTTTATGGGTTTTGTTCATGATCTTATCCTAAATCCAGAATTATAAATTTTTTTCATGATGGGCAATGCCCATCAAGATATCATTTTTCTTGATGGACCTTGCGCATGATGTTTTTTTGTCTTTGTCCATCAAGAAACCCTAAACCCATCAAGAAATCCAAAACAAATATATTAATTTTTTTTCGATGATGGCCATTGAAAATCAAGAAAATTCATTCCTTGATGGGTCTTGTCCATCAAGAAATCCTATCTAACTTAATAGGCATTGCCAGTCAACTAATATATTATCTTTGATGTTTATGGTCCATCGAGAAATAGTTTTCTTGACGTTTGTGGACCATCAACAAAACTAAGGGAACTTTGCCCATTAACAAAATAAAAAATCCATATTTTTGTACGTTTTTTCGTATTTCTTCAACAAAATAAGGAGACTTTTCTTGACGTACATGACCGTCAAGATAAACATTGGATGAAGAAATTTTTCTTGATCGTCCTTTGCTATGACCATCATAAAATCAAAGTTTGTGTGCGTCAAGAAAAACCAAATTTGTAGTAGTGTTAGAAAGCATGCTTAGCCTTTAAGTCTTAATAAGAAAATTTGTTTCTATATTATTTTGCCAATATACTGGTATTTTGAGATTCCCAAATTAAATTGAGTAATGGTTCTATAAAATCTTCTGCTGCCAAAAAGCTTTTATCCCTTCACAATATAAATGAGAGATAATGCATAACGATGTTTAAGAAAAAAAATCCATGTAAAACGAGAGTAATCACGAATGAACACACAAAATAGCGATGGCCATGTGTAGTAGTAGTAGGAAGAGGCATGACCCCAAATGTAAAAAGGAATTAAGTTAAATGGTTTATCACATATAGAATTGGACTAAGAAAAAGATAATGTAGGTTGTTGAGCAAGTTCGCAATTCAAGCAATTAAAAGGAACAAACTTATTAACATTATTCAATTTCTTCAACAAAAATTAAATGAAGAAATGTTTCACAAGAAGTGTGACCAAGACGAAGGTGCCACTGATGTGTAGCAGAGTTAGTGACTGAGGCAGAGATAGATGGAGTAGGAAGTTAGAGTTATATGAGCTTAAACAATCTTTCCATTTTAGGACCCATACCAATCGTTTGTCTCATCTATGGATCCTAAACCTAACAACTATTGAGAGAAAATTAAGAACCAGTTAGGCAAATATCACACAATTTACCAATGGGTGCAAGATTAAAGGTTAAGTTTGGGAAGACTCAAATTGGGAGTATCTATGGTGCCACACTAGATGTGCTCTTAGAATTGCCATAAGCAATATAAATTGGAGGTAGAGACGTTGCAAGACTAGATGTAGTCATAAGAGAAAAATTAGATGTTATATGGTTGCAACAAGTAGAGTCAAGAAGCCATCATTTATCTAGCGAAATGGAAAGAGCAGAGGAAATGGATGAAATTAACTGATTTAATAAGCTTTGAAGATCACTTATCTAGAGGTTGAAGAAGAGGAATCAATTGAGGAGGTAGCAACAACAACAGACAAGTTAGCAAGTTTAGTAAAGTTCCTTGGTTTTGTAAGATAACCTGGAGGTTGAGGTGTTCGTTTGGGACAATTATCTAAGATATAACCATGCTTGTTACAGTAACTACACTTTATTTTGGACAATCAATAAACTTATGACCATGTATCTTACAATTTTTACAAAATGTAGTTGGCAGATGCATTGAGTGGATGAGTGCTTGCAAGAACATCTGATTGTTTGGAGGGAATGATGCCAAAACGTTCTTCATCATGTAAAGTTTCCTGAATAGCTGCATCCAACAAGGGTAAGGTACTACGATGTAGTAAAGCAATCCAAATAAATTAATATTTTGGACATAACCCCATAATAATAACCTTAATAAGGGGAAGGTGATTTATACTGATTTTAGCTTGAATGAGCTGAGTCTAGATAGGTTGAATAACTACTAAATATTCATTAACAGATTGACAAATATCTTGATAGAGACTGACAAGGATACTTTGCACTTGATAGTAATAATGAGCCAAACCAATTGATTTAAAGCACTTAGACAGAAAATTCTATAACTTACTAGCATTATCAAAGGCATCAAATTGTGCATGAATAGTAGGCATAGATGTATTACCAAGACAAGTGATAGTTTGATGATTTTTACTATCCCAATCTTCTAAACATTCAATAAATTTACTATCATCCTCCTTTTCTAATTTTGTTGATTTAACAATATCACCGGTGACAATTCACCATAATTTTCATCCAATTAGAAAAACTTTTTTCATTTGATTGGCCAAGGTAAGATAATTAGTCCCATCGAGAATTGTGCTAATAGGACAAAAACTATGATCTTTCTCCATTGGAACTGATATGTGATTTAGGCTCATGAGTAGCAACAGATCTGAAGAAGCAAGATAATATTAGATCTGAAGAATGATTTGAGTTGGAGTATAGTGGCGAATTGAACAAGAGGGAAGCTAAGCAGATCTGAGAGGAATTGAACCTGAACCTAACGAAGCGGAGTGGATCTAGTAAGACCTTAGGGGCACGACTGATAGAAGTGGATCGAATCTGAGCAGTCTGGTATGGGTTGGAATCTTCAATGGATCTTAATGACGCACATGAAACATAATTGATTTGAGTGATCTGGTTAGAGTGGTCTTATCAGGGGTATGATTAGAGTTAGTGAAGGTTGAGGGGTGATGACTAGGCCAATGCTCGGATACCATGTGCACTTAAATGTTTTATTGATTATTTTGAGATGTATTTTACATAGCAATAAGAAGTGGTTAAATATACAAGCCTATACAAATAAATATGGAAAGACAATAAATATGAAAGCAAATACTCCTAATTGCATAATTTAAATTTACAGATATTTCACTATATTTGTAAATAGTTTGATTGATTTTGCTATTTAAATACAACATGTTGGAAAATATGTGAAAAAGGTAAGATTATGGTGCTCTTTTAAGTTTATAGGTAAGATTACGGTGCTTTTTTAAGTTTATAGTTAAGACAAGAATACTTGTCTAAATTTGAGGGCAATATATATTATGAAATTGAAAGTTAAAAAAGAGAAAATGTTTAAAATATATTGACTATTAATATTCTAAATTAAAGTTAAATATTATTAGATTTCCATAACCTTCTTAGATTACAAATTCATTCATCCACTAACCTCTCCATCAATTTTCATAACTTTCTTGTCTCCTATTTATTTTTGGTTTTGTAACTATTATTCTCACAACCCTATAAGTAGAGGTTGTAGAGATCATTTGTATAGACACCACAATTGAGTTCAATTGTCTTCTCTTCTTCTCCTCTTCTTCCTCTCTTCTCTCTTCTTCTATTTGATTGTTTCTTTGTTCTTTATTTTATAACACGTTATCAGCACAAGTCTCTACTACTTTGAAGGCTTTTTAGAAATTGATTTTGATTCATGTGAAAGACTTGCTAGAATTTTCTCCATAATTTTTGAGGTATTTAGAATTTCGTTCAAATATGGTGAATATATTTTGATTTTGGTGATTTTGTCGTATATGTATGTATTTGGTGTATTCATCATTGATCTTCTCATCACCATCATTCATCTTTCTTGAATTTAAACATAAAGTTGAAAGAACCTGAATGTAAACATTTGATAACCAAGTATGCAATATATGTGAATTGTGAAATTGTTTGCTAAGGTACATTTGTTATTAGTTTTACAATTTGATTTGATAAAATCAGAAAACTTTACTCATATTTTCATATGTTTGACAGAAGTTGCATGCACCTTATCCTCATACTTTGGTAGAATGACTAAATAGAAAAATTTGCAATTGCATAGCGTTCATGAAAAACAATCTTTAATTTGGTTTCAAGTTATGTATGACATTTCATGGTAAAACTATTTGATGTTAAACTTTGGGTGCATGGGATATGTATATCATGACATATGTGTTGTAAATTCTATTTGCAGTATATGTATATATATTTGTGGTTACTATTTTAGACCATAGACAATTTTCGTATTTGTTGACGATACTATTTTCCAAGGTTGCTAGGTAAGTTTGAGTAAATAATAATAATAATAATAATAATAAATTATGAACTCTAAATTCTAATAGAGTAATGTAAATTTATCTCTTAGAACCATCAATTTATGTATGTATGTGGTATATGTTTAAAATTGTTGCATACAAAATGTCATGCATTTAGATTAAAAACTATCATAAATTGCAAATTAGTGCATCGTATTTTTAAATTTAATCTCGTATTTCAAATATTTGATTGAAATGTTTTTAATTAATTTATATGAAAGTTTAAATTAGAATATTTGTTTTCTTAATTGGATTTCATTTTACTTGACAAATATTGTGGTAATATTTATCTTTTTTATATATATATATATACACACACACGATAATGTTAATATTATTTTTCAAATATGAGAATAAATTTTTAATATTGTCTTTAATTTTGTTTGTCATATTTTTGTTGAAATTTATTTGATTGTTAAATATTTAAATTATTCTCATGTGAATTTTGTGAGTGTTAAAATGTTATATATAGTGATTATATATACATTTGATTAAATCTTCTTATGACAAAGTTTATGAAAGTTTCTTATGACAAAGTTTATGAAAGTTATGTATAATAATTAATTACTTTTTAAACCCAATTTTGTTTTAAAGCACCTGTTGCGTAAATCAGTTAGTGCTCATTGTTTTTGACGTGCACTCGTAGTTGCAATGTCAAAACATCTTTGCTCTTGCAATAACAATTTGAGTGAAAAAATTCGAAATATTAGGTTAGATATTGAGCCTATGTTTCTATAGAAAAAAATGATAAATTTTGATCAAATAATTTAATAGCATTCCCTGAAGTGAATGTTCTATTATTTAGTAAGATTGAAATTATGTTAATAGAGAAAAAGTGTTTATTTGATTACAACCATACATATTTATATGAGAATTTTATTTTCCAAATATGTTTTACAAAAGATACAATAATCTTGTACTTGTCTTACATTAAGAGTCTATTTGAAAAATTAAAATCCTTATCGATGAAAAGGAGAGCGATGTATGAAAACAAACTTTGAGAAATTATTTATATCTCTCAAAGGCATCATAGTTTTTATTTTAACCTTTTAAAAATGATATTATTTGGATATCCCAAGGTTAACACAACCCCTATTCAGACGTGCACGCGTTGGAATAAGAAATAGGATCAGCAGGAAGAAAGCTCATAATAGAAAAGCGAGATAGAGAAAGAGAGGCAAATCTAAATTTTGGATAACCAGATCTGATGGAGAAGATTATCGTTAAAGAGGGGGAAGAGAACAGACGGTTGGGGTTTTCCAATAGGTGAAAAACAGTAAAAAATATAAATACAGAAACGTTTGATTTTCAAATAAGAGTTAAAAAAAATTAAACATAATAAAAACTAAAGTTACTTTTTCTTTTTCGTGCAAGCGTAGTTACCTAAACTCGAACCCACATTCAACCAGACAGACGACGACGATAACATGTGTGTGGTACAGGGTTGTACTATCACCGCTAACACTTTAATCTCACCTCTAACATCACCACCTTCGACAACTCCACCCTATAAATTTTCCATTTACGACAACTCCAGCTCAAGCTTCCCCACCACGGCGACTCCTCCACCTAGCAACCTACCATTGGCAAATCCAGCACACAAGTGACGTCCCTACCCGCACTCGTCTTTGGCTTCTACACAAATTAGAAAAAGGAATAAAAATAGAAAGGGAAGAAGAAGATGGTGCACCCTAACATATAGAGGGCCAAACTTGATTTTTTTTAAAAAAATTCGATAATTGACTCATCAATATTTGCTAACTTGCAAATATTTTAAAGATGTGTTATACTTTTTTTTTATCTCTAAATTTTGTTATCTACTACAAATTTAGAGTATTTGTGGGAATAGCAAAATTGTGGGGTGATAAGATTTTTGTCAAAATTCTAGATTAGAAAAACATGTGAGGAGAAGTTAGAGCTGGGAAAGGTGCCATAATTTTCTGCCGTTTTAAAATTTGAATTGGTATGTTTTCTTTAACAAAACATATTTGATTTATCAACTTTTCAAAAATAGAAAAGATTTTAATTTACTAAAAATATTAAAATATTTGATTTCTTTTGATTTTATTAAAATATCAAAATATTTATTTTTATTAAAAGAAAATATCTGATTTACTGAAAATATCTTTCAACATTTTATTTTAGTAGATTTTAAATTATCACACTAAGATAAACATTATTAATAAATTGAAAAAGTAAAATTTATAAAATAACTTTGTTGCTTTCAAAGTAACGATTTAATCCAATTAAAAACAAGTTAGTAATGAACCGCTTAATTAGTTAAAGTTTAAACAAGTAGCAAAATGAGCAAATTTTTTCTAATTCTTATTATTTTAGATAACAATTATACACATATATATATATTTATTATGATTACGATTTTTATTATTTTAAATAATAACAATCTCAAGAAAAGTCTGTATTCTACGAACACGTATTTATCCATTAGTTCAATTATTCTATTTTTGCTATGGTTCTGCAACAAGTAATTAAGGTTTATTTTTTATGGTACATGAAATAAATTTTCACAATATCAAGATTATCTTGTTATTGAGGCTTACATTCCATTTGATTTTTCGTTACAATTGTATTCAATATAAACTTTTCTTCCAATCATACCATGTTCAAATATAGCGTAATTGTCACTCATTAGATCAATTCTGAATAGAAATAGAGTGTAAATGTAAAGAGTCGGTTATGAGATTCTAACCTAACAGATTCAAGAGGTATAGAGAGTGGACTTTTCGCCAAATTTGAATTTTGAAATGGTAGTTAATACTATATTCAATTTGATATTAACCACTCTCAAAAAAATATTTAGAATATATACAATTTTTATATTACCATTTTGATTTTAATTTATACTGGATATTTAGATTTTACAATATATCTTATTAATTCTTTATTATTTTAAATTCAGATTAATATGGTGTGTGGCCTCTTATCAACATCAATTCTTGCCTATAAATAAAGCCTATCACTATAGAACAAGTGTGTGAAACTTTGGCCAGTGTGCAAGCTCAAATATTGTCCAACCTTCCTTTCCCTGAGTTTTTATGTGAGAGTTGGAAGCAAAAGAGAAAGAGAGTTCTTCCCCTCCATTTCCCCCTCAACAATAGGCAAACATCAAAACCACAAAGGATGAGAAATCATACTCTGGGCGTAGTTCATTCTTCTTCCTTTCATTTTCTTTTTATATTATATTGTATTGTATTATATATTTGATGATCGAAAGGCCTAAAGTTATGTTATTCAATACATTGCATTTTATATTTCATCCATCCGTTGTAACACCCCAGATATATTTTTAAAAAGGTATTTTGTTTTAATCAAATTTCCTTATTTTTTTTTAAATATTTTAAATTTGTTGGGTGTTGTTATATTATGAAATTGAGGGAAAGGATAAGAAATAGAATTTTAATAGATAAAGTAATAATAATAATAGTTATTATTATTAAAGAAAAAAAAGAGAAAACGTTTCTCCTTCTTCGCGTGCGAGCCCCCCCCCCCCCTTTTCCTTCTTCTTCCTCTCTTGACCTAGACGCCGACCAAAGGTTTCTGACGCCGTTCGATCTCGGGCGCCACCCATCTGTAGAGTCGTCGGCGTTGCATCTTGTCTCTGTCTCCATTAAAGCCAAACCCGACCGAACCCCCAAGCTTCATTCGCGCAAGGAAGTCGCGTCGTCGCTCTGTGCACAAAGCACCGTTGTCGGGCGCGTTTCTTTTATACCGCCGACGACTGCCCGAACCTCATTGTCTCACCATCTGCAAGGTCGCCGATCGTTCACGCCGTCTCTCCGTCACAAATCACTCTGTTCGCGAAGCTGCCGGTCGTTCGTTGAAGCTGGAGTGACGTTCGGTTACTGCTAGTTCTCTATTCTGGTGTACACGTGCCGATTCCATTTTTTTTCTTCATTGCAGTTTCTGCCTTGTTTTTGGTAGTTGTGGTAAGAATGAAAATTGTAGGTTTCATTGGTTTTGCATTGTAAAAATAATGAGTTGTGAGGTTGGTTAATTCGTTGGATTAATATTTCTTGAAGGTACTATTTGAAGCAAGTAAACCTTTGAAATTTTCTATAGGTTGGATTGGGTTCGTCCCTCCACTAACGGGGTGATTTAGATACTTGAAGCTACTTGGAAAGATGTTGATTTCTGTTTGTTTATGTCTAAGTTGTGGTTGTTGAAGTTAGTTCGACCATGGGTTTGCATAAAACTTTAAGTTAAGGTAAGGGTTCCTACTACTGGACTCAACGATGAATTGAGATGTACTGTTTGTATGGATTCCGCTGAATTTGGGATAGACTGACTAATATGTAAATTTATATTTGATGACTGGTTAGCTGTATGAATTTTATTGAACTGAGATGGACTGTCTGATATGTAAACTTGGTTATAATGACTGAACTATGAACCTTGAATGGATTAAATTGTGGGTTGTTGGCCGTTATGTTAGGACATAGGTAGTGTCCTATAGGTTGGATTGACGAACTAAATTGAATTGACTGAACAGAGGTGAGCGATGCTTATGTATAAGTTTATTAGTTTGAGAAACTTTTTTGATCATGTATGATTATGTGTTGGATTGCATAAATTGACCGTAATTGCGTTGAACTGAAAGAATGAAACGATGGTAGCTTGGTTTGTAAATCTGTTGACTAATTAAAAATGCTAGATTTGGACTGAGGGGAAATTGTTAACTTTATCTATAGGGTAGCGTGCGTTGCAGGTGTCCTACGGGATGACCACCTGATGTGCATCCTTCGGGAGCACTAGACTGACATGTGCTTCCTGCAAAGCACTAGACTGATATATGTGTCCTTAGGGCATTAGACTGATTATGTGTATTCCTACAAGATCACAAGACTGTTAAAGTGCAGGGTACTCCCAATAGGAAGTTAACAAATTTTATTTTTCCCCTAATGGGATCGGTAGTGGGTCTCTTACTGGGTATGTTTATACTCACCCTTTTATGTTTAACTTTTCAGGCAAAAGTAACACGAGGGGCAGACTGACGAGGGACCAGAAGGAGTCGTGATTGCCATAGGGGAAATGTCCTTTAAATTGCTTCCGGTAAACGTTTTGTTTTCTTTAGTATTTGAGACTGAACTGAGTTTTATGACTTTGACGACTGTTATTACTTAATTAGTTTTTTTTAAACTATATTTTTAAGTATTTAAATTTATTTGAAACAGGGCCCGAAAAAATATATTTTTTTTATGGCGTTGTGTCTTTTATATAGAATTTATAAACTCCTATGTTTTAAAGACGAGACTCATATAAAAGTAATGACTTCAGCTTATTTGAAAAGTTGGGTTGTTGCAGTTGGTATCAGAGCCTAAGTTTTAGGTTCTATAGACTAACTTATGATGTAAGTCTATGTTTTTCCTATGGCTAACACAATCCTTCGTCACTCGACATGTATGCTTTTATGATTTATATGTATGGTTTTATCAACATGACCTTGCCTAAGTTAAACTAGATTGTATGAAGTGTTTTGTTGTTAAGACTTAAAGGTTTTTTGGTGGATAATAGGAAACATGCCGCGAAGGAGAGGTGCACGTAGGGGTGGTCTTAGAGGTAGAGGTAGAGAAGTAGGGCGTAATCAGCCTGCTATGGGCCAAGCTGACCAGCATGTACCTGCTGCACTTATTACTCAAACGGATTTGACTGCTCTGTCTGCTCACTTGGAGCAGAGATTTACAGAGCTTATCGCTGTTGTTATGGCTTAGAACCAGCCTGCACTAGTAGCTCCTCATGCACAGGGATTGTAGGACAGCAGCCACAAACTGTACTAGATCAACTGTCGGCTGAAGCTAAACATTTGAGGGATTTTAGGAAGTACGACCCTCAAAATTTTGATGGATCACTGGAGGATCCGACTAAGCCAGAGTTGTGGTTGTCCTCTGTGGAAACCATCTTTAATTATATGAGGTGCCCAGAAGAGCACAAGGTTCAGTGTGCTGTCTTTCTTCTTAAAGATAGAGGTGTTATCTGGTGGAGGTCTACATTGCGTATGTTGGGTGGAAATTTGAACCAGGTCACTTGGGACCAGTTCAAAGATTGCTATTATACTAAGTTTTTCTCTACTAATATCAGAGATACAAAATGTCAAGAGTTCTTAGAATTAAAGCAAGGACAAATGACGGTAGAAGAGTATGATCAAGAGTTTGAAATGTTGTCACATTTTGTTCCTGAGCTTGTTGATAATGAGCAGGCTAGAGCAAAGAGATTTGTTAGAGGTCTGAACGATGAGATCAGAGGTTTTGTGCCAGCACTTAAGCCAACTACTCAAGCTGAAGCACTGTGCCTGGCAGTGGACATGAGTATTCGGAAGGATGAGGTACAATCAAAGAGTGTTGATAAGGGAACATCATCTGGTTAGAAAAGGAAAGTGGATCAGAAGTCTGTTGAAGTTCCTCAGAGGAACTTGAGGTCAGGTGGTGATTTTTGCCGTTTCTAGCAGAATTCCATTGGGATAGGTGAAACTGCTAGAGAGAAACCATTGTGCAACACTTGTGGAAAGCGCCATCTGGGTCGCTGTTTATTTGGGACTAGGATTTGTTTCAAGTGTAGGCAAGAGGGGCATACATCTGATCGTTGTCCTTTGAGACCTACTGAGTTTGGGCAGAGCAGTCAGGGGGCGAGAGTACCACAACAAGGCAAAGTTTTTGCCACTAATAGATCTGAGGCTGAGAGGGTTGGCATAGTTGTTACAGGTACACTACTAGTGTTGGGGCATTTTGTCTTAACTTTGTTTGACTCTGGTTCCTCTCACTCTTTTATGTGATCGATGTTTGTACCACATGCATGTTTAGAAATTGAGCCCCTAGATTATGTTTTATCAGTGTCTACACCATCTGGGGAGATTATGTTGTCAAAGGAAAAGATAAAAGCATGTCAAATTGAGTTAGTTGTTCGTGTGTTGAATGTAACCTTATTAGTACTGGATATGCGCGATTTCGATGTGATTTTAGGCATGGATTGGTTAGCTGCCAATCATTCTAGTATTGATTGTTCTCGAAAGGAGGTAGTGTTCAGTCCTCCTACTGAGCTAGGGCACTTGGAGTATTTTGGCTAGTGTGGGGGATACTAAGGAAGCTGAAATTTCTTTGACCTCAGAACCTGTCGTAAGAGAATACCCTGACGTATTTCCAGAAGAGCTTCCTGGACTTCCGCCTCACAAGGAGATAGATTTTGCCATTGAGTTGGAGCCAGGTACCGCTCCCATTTCTAGAGCCCCATATAGAATGGCTCCAGTTGAATTGAAAGAACTAAAGGTACAGTTACAAGAGTTACTAGACAAATGTTTTATTTGACCTAGTGTATCGCCTTGGGGAGCACCAGTACTTTTTGTGAAGAAAAAGGATGGGTCAATGCGTCTTTGCCTTGACTATAGGGAACTTAATAAAGTAACAGTCAAGAACAAGTATCCACTGTCCAAAATTGATGGTTTGTTTGATCAGTTGCAAGGAGCCACTGTATTCTCTAAGATTGATTTACGCTCAGGTTATCATCAGTTGAGTATTAGAGACAGTGACATTCCTAAGACTGCCTTTCGTTCGAGGTATGGACATGATGAATTCATTGTAATTTCTTTTGGATTGACAAATGCACTTGTTGTATTTATGGATCTGACGAATAGAGTGTTTAAGGATTTCTAGACACTTTTGTAATAGTTTTTATTGATGATATCTTGGTTTACTCCAAGATAGAGACTGAACATGAGGAGCATTTACATAAAGTTTTAGAGACTCTTCGAGCCAATAAACTTTATGCTATGTTCTCAAAGTGTGAATTCTGGTTGAAGCATGTGGTTTTCCTTGGTCATGTGGTATCTAGTGAGGGATTTTTTGTGGATCCTGCAAAGATTGAAGCAATTACCAGTTGATCTCGACCCTCTACAGTTAGTGAGGTTCGTAGTTTTCTGGGTTTAGCAGGTTATTACTGGAGGTTTGTGGGGGATTTCTCTAGTATAGCTACTCCCTTGACTCAGTTGACCAGGAAGGAGACTCCTTTTGTTTGGAGCCCAACATATGAGAGTAGTTTTCAAAACCTTAAGAAAAAACTTGTGCCTCTCATCAGTTAAAGAGTCATGAGCAAAACTATCTTACACATGATCTAAAGTTGGCAGTAGTAGTTTTTGCACTAAAAATTTGGACACATTATTTGTATGGTGAAAAGATACAAATCTTTACTGACCATAAGAGCCTTAAATACTTCTGCACTTAGAAGGAGTTAAATATGAGACAGCAAGGTGGCTCAAGTTAGTAAAAGATTATGACCGTGAGATATTTTACCATCCTGGTAAGGAGGTGCTCAAGCTGGGGTATGACAACGCCTACCACTTACCAGTAGCAGCACCACCGTCAAACGATCGAACGTGCCTACTCATCCTCATTCGCTAGTCAGCGTTCCAAGTCTTCACACGTCTAGGGAAATTTGTTTGCACATCTTGATCTCTTCGTGGCATTGTGTTGGTCACTGTTTGGATTTATGTCCTAAAACTCGTA
Organism: Cucumis hystrix; assembly: GCA_025688845.1. Classification (NCBI taxonomy): domain Eukaryota; kingdom Viridiplantae; phylum Streptophyta; class Magnoliopsida; order Cucurbitales; family Cucurbitaceae; genus Cucumis; species Cucumis hystrix. The sequence continues at coordinate 3,122,838 of CM046890.1, forward strand.
GATTGTAAATATAATCCATTCACTATTGTTAATAAAGTGTTATTATTGTAATAATTGTGATCAATTATATTATTAGTTTCGTCTTAATAACCTAAATCCAATAAACTAACATCCTAAGTTGTTTAATGAGTCTTGAACAATATGTAGAGACATACAGGGATCAATGTTCGAGATCAGCTTAAAGGGTCTATAATATAGGGATAAGGTTGGGTACCTTATCCTGGTAACACTATGGATACGACTCACTTTGTATTTGATACAAACGCAATGATCCAACGCATTCGTGTAGTTGACATGCGAATGAGGGTATCCTATGTAATGAGATTGCATAAGATCGGACCGTGAAGTAGTAACCACTAGATGTAACTCTGTTAACTAGTTAAGTTTCTATTTCATTAGGATGACCTAGGTAACCTAGTCTTAATCCTCATTATGTTATGAACTCCTGTTCGTGAGGTATTGTCCTTTGATTTGTACGAATGAGAGTGGCCAAATCGCCGACTCAATAAGCTTATCAATTTGGGGACAAGACCGAGTGAAGAGCTGGAAACATAATTACACAAGCTGAAATTCACTTCTTCTTACTTTAGGGTAAGTAGATGAGTGTTCTCTTAAATGGTGTCTTCGTAACTTGAACAAAGGGTCCTACCCTCTTTGTGGCAAGAGAGGGGTTTCTGTTTATTATTATGATCATAAAAAGGTTGTTCATTAAAGGAGCACTGGTATTTAAGGAATAGAGGTAATCTAGGGGTAAAACCGTAAATTGATTTAGTTGGTCTTAAGAACACTCTTGAAGAACTCACTTACTGTTATTGGTCTATATCCATGGACACAAAAATATATCTACAATGAGAAGAGTTCAGGTATGAATCTTTAGTGGAGTATACACAAAGTTAACGAATATTGATTAATGTGGTTAATGAGTTTAGCCAATTAATCTCAAATTGTTGTAGTTTCTGATCTATAGATCCATTAGGTCCCCTTCTTAGCTCGTAAAGGGTAATGAGATTTATTTATATTGGTTGTAAGTAGAAATGTTCAAATTTATTTGGGAATTAGTATAATGTATAATGATACATTATAATATAAAGTTTATCAAACTTTATTGTATAAATTTAATTTTGGATATGATTCAAAATTAATTTATGAGAGATAAAATATTTGAATAAGTTCAAATATTAATTTATTGTGAATTAGATTCATATTAAAATTATTGGTTATAAGAGAAACTTATATTTGAATATGATACAAATTTAATTTAAGCTAAATATAAGATATTTAATTTAGCTATTAATTAATTGGAGAATTAATTAATAGTTTAGTTTTATTTGATTTAATTAGTAGATTTGAAATATCTATTAATTTAATGTTTTTTAAATTAATAGAATCTCACAATACTCTTCTACTCTCTTTCTTATTCCAAGAAGGAAAGAGAGTTATAAATATCTAGAAGAAAACAGTTTTCCTTAATAAATTAAAGAAGAAAAAAAGTCAACACTTTTGCTCTCTGCAAAAAGAAAAGAGTTTCTCTCAAATATCTCTAAATTTTTTTCCATCGTTCCCACAAACCAATCTCATCCCAGAGGATAGAAAGGTCTCCAACTGGTGGTGTCCCCAATTCGGTGGTTTGTAGATTCATAGACGTCAACAAAAGTAAGTTCTCTATATCTTTTTAAATTAAAATCATGCTTAGTTTTTATTTAGAATTTTGATTCAAAATTTTATCAATGTACTGGTATTTTTAAATTTCCAAATTAAATTTTGTAATGGTTCTATAAAATCTTTCGCTACCATAGAGACCTTTATCCCTTCAATTGATATTAGAGCCGTCTCAAATTTTAATTGGAAATTTTAAAATTTTGCATTATGAATGTGGTTTGCAAAATAAATGTTTTCGATTTTGGTACCTTAGATTACAGTTTTTCATTAATTTGACTGATGTAAGGGCCTGTTGTTTTGGACATTTTAATTTTGTAATCGAGTTTGTAAGTCTGTGTTGTTCGATGACAAGAATTGTTGTGAAGATGTGTTTGATTTAAAAAAAAAAAAGAAAAAAAAAAAGAAAAAAGGAAAATGGAAAACAAAGATATATTGTTTTGTGCATGGGTTCAATTCAAAATTTTGCAATTCCTCTGTGTTTTTCGTTTTTTATTTTCTTTTTTTTTTTAATTAATTAAATTAATATAATATGATTATATTAATTTAATTATTTTTTTCGGGATGCCAAATTTGGTCTATTTTGTTATTTAATCTATTATTGCATGTGATGTTTGGTTAAATTAATTATATACATAATATATGTCATATAATTTAAAATCTCACCTTAGGATTATAATTATCATGCATCATTCTTTAATACAAGGGTTATATATTAGTTGCATGATTTTCTAAGCATGTCATTGTAAATGCATTTTTATATATCATAAATGTTATAATATATGGTATTAATGCATGATTTTGAGTTTCATGAGTTATTTAAAGTATGTTGATATTTTAAATATATAAAATTGGATAAGCATGATGCATCACATTATTTAGTTAAATATAATTTGCTTTATTTAAATTAATGTCTTCTGTATGCTTGATTGATTTTTATGTATTTTTTTTATAAGTGTTATATTAATTAACATGAAAATCAATTTTCATTGAGCATATTACATCCATAAATTAATATAATTGTTATATTAATGTAATGTTTTGCATATTGCCTAGTTTATTTTTGAATTAAAATTTGTTTTAATTAATTAAACCATAGTATGCATATTGTAGGGCTAATTAATTAATTTTATAATAGTTATAAAATTTTGATAATTAGAAACTGTCAACCTCTAATAAAGAGTTGCATGCAAACATAAGATCTTATGATTAATTTCATTTAATTTTAAATTGTTTAAAACTAAATAGACCTAAGATGTCATGAATTCTAATAGGATTAGAATTGTGTCTTATTTTTAGTTTAATAATACTAAGTAGGACAATTAGGATTTTAAGGTTATAAGGGAACTCCACCAGTAAAGTTCTGTCTAAGGTTGGGGGTACTTAAGTTGACGGTTTACGAAACATCTCCTATCTGAGAACTGATCCGGAACCGACGTTGAATTAATCTTATTCCTATTAAGAATGAGATGCCACTAGGTAAATTAAATAGTTTAATGCACTTAGAAACTTGAGAGTAAAGTTTTATTATAAGAGTTATTGTGAGACCCGTTTTTAATTCTAGTATAGGAAGTAAAATTTTGGCTAAAACTACTATAGAAACTGGCCTTTGAATATATGCGCGGAAAGGATTAAGCGATAAAATCTTTTATTGTTAGAATAAGTTTTGCGATTAATAAGTTAATTCACGAGGTAGTTTTGAGAAGAAGGTTTGCAGTAGAATCTATAAGTCTAAACACTTTCAGCAGAAAGTCTGTAAGTTTTAAAACGATTAAGAGTTTAGATAGTCTTCGCGATAAGAACCAAGAGTTTCGCATTGAAGAAGTGTGCAAGGAAGCGTGGAAGTTTAAACTCGCGATAAGTGTTATAAGCAAGTAAAAGTTGGTTAGTTCGCGAGGAAGATTTCTTGTAAACATATATAACTATGCGATTAGGTTATTTGCGAAAATTGTTGTGGTTAAAGTTATTTGCGATATGGGGTTAGACGAGAGATAAGGTCTGGCTAAGAAAATGTCAAATCTGATTTGACGGGGGTTAACGTGTTAGATTAAGAAAATGTCTCTTACCTCTCCACGAGTACAAAAGGAAGAGGAGAAGTTTTGTTAAAGTGTGGTGAGTAGTTTTCTTCTTAAATGTTTTGTGGTTTCGCTTTACTATTTTGAAAAATGATTTCAATTGAGAAAGTGTTTCAAAAAGAAGTTGTGCAAGTGTTTCGAATGAGAGTGTTAAAGCTTGATTTGATGATTACGATTTCCATGCTATGAAATGGTTTTCAAACCATTAGTTGATTTTTATAATGCTAAACTTTTATGTGCACATAAAGAGTCAAGGCCGCCATGGGGTGTACGGACCACATGGTGATAAGAAGCTGGCTTATGCGTTGAAAGGAGTGTATAAAGCTTAGCGGCCTGAGCAACAAGGATGAATTTGTATGTTCTCGGTTGTTGTTGATACAGTAGTCAAACGCGAGGTAATGAGACCAAGCGTAGAGAATGATTCAGGATCCTTGGCAAAAGGAATGAATGATAACTAATGTGTGTTTATGTGAAATTGTTATGTTATGAATATGTTAAGCATAAAGAAAGGTTTATGTGAGATGAAACTATTTGGTTATTTATGCGAAATGATATTTATGTAAAGGTATGGCGAAAAACATTTCATAAAACCTCAGTCTTTTAGACATTCTTTCAAAAATTCATCTTCCAGGATCAGGTGTTTAGGCCAAGTAGAGAAGGTTGAAGGATTTGCGGCGAGATGACTCCAGACGTTTTGGAAATAAAGCATTGGTTGTTTGGTCAACGTGTTGTAATTATGTATCAAACGCTTGTTATTAATAAACATTTTGGTAGGTATTTATTATACTTGGCGTTTAGGTTGACCACCGTTGCGGTTTAAGTTTTGTTGATAGTATAAAAGGAGTTTGAGAATAATATTTTGCGATAAGAAAATTTGAAAGTTGTAACAAACTCACATCATATTCCTACTACTTTGACATTTTTGTTGATAGTATGGTTTGGGGTGTGACATTTTGCAACGCCCGAGATTAGGAGGGAGACATGAATTAACCGAAATCACATCTGAATGAGAGGGATCCTGAGGACATGAAAGTAATGTTAAGAAAGACTTAAAAGAATTAAAAGTTAATACCTATACCAACAAGGTGTACATTCCTTTTCGGTGGCTCGATCATAGGAACTTTAAAGTTAAGCATGCTTAGCTTTGGGTAATTTTATGTTGGGTGACCTTTTGCGCATGGGATGTAGGGGAATGTCGGAGATCCGAATTCCAAATACTGGTCCAAATCCTGGGCCTGGGGCGTTACACATTTATAATAAGAATAGACTTAGATAGATTCATTTAGTCAGAATTTAGCTAAGTACAACAAACCGTAAATTAATAGAACATTTGAGTGGAAGAAAAATGGTATATATGATATATCAATTTTTAGCTCTCACGTCCCTAAGAGTTCACACGTGAGATTCATACTCAGCTTCATGTCGCCTTGGGAGCGGCCTCCCTTTGGAGAGTGTTTGTATGGGTCAATAACAAAGTGAATAGGAGAAATGTTCATAGTAAGTGGGAGAAGGACACGTG
>CM046890.1:3128097-3181151 GCA_025688845.1 Cucumis hystrix
GCCTCCCTTTGGAGAGTGTTTGTATGGGTCAATAACAAAGTGAATAGGAGAAATGTTCATAGTAAGTGGGAGAAGGACACGTGTCAACGTATCCTACGGTCTCCTCCATTAGGTTGAACAGTGAGATTTCTATGATTCGCCTGCGTGTCATTCTAGCGCGACCATCCTTCGGAGGGCCTAATTGTAGAAGTTGGAACAACGCAAACTCCAGAAATGGATAGAGTTTCTTAGATTAATCATCAACACTGTCTTTTCGGTAGCTTATTGAAGCGTGTCTCTGGGATCTAAAATTGGTAGGGTCACACTTACGAGACAAATTAAGTTAGTTAATGAATCCTTGACCGAACAACAGTAGCTAATAACTATAGAAATACAAGCTATTATGCTATTAGTTATTAGCTGAGATTGTCTCAATCAGAAGAGGAGTATCTGATCACCCTCGGTGGCTGTTGCTCTAAACTTCTGAAGTATCGTTGCAAAAACTAAATCATTTGTTTGATTGGGATTCTTTAATTGCTTGTTTTTTCTGAATTGATTGGATTATTTTGTGTAAAAATTAACAGGTAAAAATTATACGATGTGGAAGTCAAACCTGAATATGATTCTGGTTAATGATGATCTACGCTTCGTCTTAATAGAGGAATCTCCTCCTCCTACTCGAAATGCATCTCAGAATGTTAGGGATGCATATAACCGTTGGACAAAGGCAAATGACAAGCCCCACGTCTATCTCTTGTTCAGTATGTGTGACATACTAATCAAGAAACACGTGACCATGGTCAATGCACATCAGATAATGGACTCTCTCCAAGAGATGTTTAAGAAGAATAAAAAAGATGGTAAATATGATTTACTTGTCTTAGAAACATGTTTAGTGGAAAATGACCAAAATGCCTGGTTACTTGATTCAAGAGCCACTAGCCATGTTTGCTCTTCTTTAAAGGAAACTAGTTCCTTTAAGCAGCTCGAGGAAGGTGAGATGACTCTCAATGTTGGAACGTAAGATGTCATTTAACCTTGTGCAGTGGAAGATGTTAAGTTGTCTTTCAGAAATAGATTCCTGTTTTTAGAAAATTTGTACATAGTTCCGAAAATTTATAGGAATCTTATATCTATTTCTTGTCTTATTGAACAATCATATAATGTAACCTTTTCTTTGAATGAAGCGTTCATTTCTAAGAATAGTGTACATATTTGTTCAGCTAACCTTGAAGACAACTTGTATGCATTAAGACCTAACGAAGCAAAAGCAATTTTAAATCATGAGATGTTTAAAACTGCTAAAAATAAAAGGCAACAAATTTCTCTTAATAACAATACCTATCTTTGGCATTTAAGATTAGGTCACATTAATCTCGATAGGATTGGGAGATTGGTAAAGAATGGACTTCTAAATGGGGTACAAGATGATTTATTGCCTCCATGTGAATCTTGTCTTGAAGGAAAAATGACTAAAAGACCTTTTACTAGAAAAGGTTATAGAGTCAAAGAGCCCCTAAAACTTATACATTCAGACCACTGTGGTCTGATTAATGTAAAAGCTAAAGGAGGTTTTGAATACTTTGTAGATGATTATTCAAGGTATGGTTATTTATACTTAAGAGAACATAAGTCTGAAGCTCTTGAAAAGTTCTAGGAGTATAAGGCTGAAGTTGAAAATCTATTACGTAAAAAGATTAAAATACTTCGATACGATTGAGGTGGAAAGTATATTGGTTTGAGATTCTAGGACTATATGATAGAATATAGAATCCAATCCCAACTCTCATCACCTAACACACCTCAACAAAATGGTGTATCAAAATGAGAAATAGAACCTTGTTAGACATGGTTCGTTCAATGAGTAGCTATGCTTAATTGCCTAGCTCGTTTTAGGGGTGTGCAGTAGAGACTCCAATTCATATATGATTTGTTGATTATCCTAAAAACGTGAGAGGTGATCTATTCTTTGATCCACAAGAAAACAAAGTGTTTATATCAACAAATTCTACTTTCTTGGACGAAAACCACATGAGAGATCATAAACCACGAAGAAAATTAGTATTAACTAAAGCTACTAATGAATTAACAAGGGTTGTTGATAAAGTTGGCCCCTCATTAAGAGTTGATGAAACCAACACATCGGGTTAGTCTCATCCTTCTCAATCGTTAAGAATGATTTGATGCAGTGGAAAGGTTGTATCACAACCTAACCGTTACTTGGGTTTAACTGAAACTCAAGTTGTTATATCAGATGATGACGTTGAGGATCCATTGTCTTATAAACAATCAATGAATGATGAAGACAAGGACCAATGGATCATAGCCATGGACCTTGAAATGAAGTCTATGTACTTCAATTTAGTGTGGGAGCTTGTAGATCTACCTAAAGGGGTGAAACCTATAGGGTGCAAATGGATCTATAAGAGAAAGAGAGATTTAGCTGGAAAGGTACAGACCTTCAAAGCTAGACTTGTAGCAAAAGGATATACCCCAAGGGAAAGGGTTGACTATGAGGAAACTTTTTCCCCTGTTGCTATGTTAAAGTCTATAAGGATTCTCTTGTCCATAGCCACTTTTTATGATTATGAAATATGGCAAATGGATATCAAGACTGCTTTTCTAAATGGCAATCTTGAAGAGAGTATCTTTATGTCTCAGCCCGAGGGGTTCATAACCCAATGTCAGAAGCAAAAAGTTTGCAAGCTGAATCGATTCATTTACGGGGTTAAATAAGCATCTAGATCTTAGAACATTAGATTTGATACTGTGATTAAATCTTACGATTTTGACTAAAACGTTGATGAACCTTGTGTATACAAGAAAATCAACAAAGGTAAAGTTGCATTTTTAGTACTTTATGTAGACGATATCCTTCTCATTGGAAATGATGTAGGATACCTAACTGGCGTTAAAACTTGGCTAGCAACTCAATTGCAAATGAAAGATTCGGGACAGACACAATATGTTCTACGGATCCAAATCATAAGGGATCGTAAGAACAAAACGTTAGCACTGTCTCAGGCAACCTATATCAAGAAAATGTTGGTTCAATATTTGATGTTGAACTCTAAGAAGGGTTTATTACCTTTCAGGCATGGGTTTCAATTGTCCAAGGAATAGACCTATGACACCTCAAGAGGTTGAAAATATGAGACGTCTTCTCTATGCCTCAGCTCTGGGCAGCTTAATGTATGCTATGCTCTACACTAGGCCACACATTTGTTATACAGTGGGAATAGTCAATAGATATCAGTCCAACCCAGGGTTAGACCACTAGATGACGGTTAAAATTATTCTCAAGTATCTTAGGAGAACGAGACACTACATGCTTGTGTATGGAGCTAAGGATTTGGTTCTTATAGAATAAACTGACTCTAATTTTCAAACTGATATGGATTTTAGAAAATTCACATCGAGATCAGTGTTCACCCTAAATGGGAGAACTGTGGTATGGGGTAGCATTAAACAAGGATGCATTGCAAACTCTATTAGGGAGGCTGAGTACGTCGCTGCTTGTAAAGCAGCAAAAGAAGCATTTGGCTCATAAGTTTCTACATGATTTGGAAGTTGTACCAAACATGAACATGCGCATCACTTTATATTGTTATAATAGTGGGGCATATTATTGATCCATTTACAAAGACTCTCACGACTAAAGTGTTGGAGGGTCTTCTAGAAAGTCTAGGTATGCGAGTTATGTACATTAGATAATCTAGGACAAGTGGGAGATGCGTAATGGTTATAAGGATGCCCTAGTTTATTGTATTTGTATATATACGTTTGATGTAATGTACTTGTACATTTTACCATTTCCAATGTCAGAGGATTACTTTATTATGTACATCCCAAAGAGACTAGAGTTTTGGTTCAAGTGGGAGTTTGTTGGAATTTATGTTCTAAAACTCGTAGATTGTAAATATAATTCATTGACCGTTGTTAATAAAATGTTATTATTGTAATAATTGTTATTGATTATATTAAGAGTTTTGTCTTAATAACCCAAATTCAATAAACTAACGTCCTAATTTGTTTAATGAGTCTTGAACAGTATGTAGAGACATACATGAATCAATGTTCGAGATCAGCTTAAAGGGTCTATAGTATAGGGATAAGGTTGGGTACCTTATCCTAGGAACACTATGGATATAGCTCACTTTGTATTTGATACAAACATAATGATCCAATGCGTTCGTGTAGTTGACATGCGAGTGAGAGTATCCTATGCAATGAGATTGCATAAGACCGGACCACGAAATAACACCACTTGATGTAACTCCGTTAACTAGTTAGGTTTCTATTTCATTAGGATGACCTAGGTAACTTAGTATTAATTCTGAGTGTGTTATGAACTCCTATTCGTGAAGGATTGTCCTTTGATTTATACGGGTGAGAGTGGTCAAATCACCGACTCAATAAGCTTATCATTTTGGGGACAAGACCGAGTGGGGAGCTGGGAACATAATTACACAAGATGAAATTCACTAATTACCTACTTTAAGGTAAGTAGATGAGTGTTCCCTTAAATGGTGTCTCCAGGACTTGAAGAATGGGTCATATCCTCTCTATGTCATGAGTGGGGTTTTTGTTTATTGGTATGACTATAAACAGATTGTTCATTAGGGGAGCATTGGTATTTAAAGATTAGAAGTAACCTAGGGGTAAAACGGTAAATTGACCCAGCTTGTGTTACAAACACTCGTGAAGGACTAACTTAGTGTTATTGGTCTATATTCGTGGACACACAAATACATCTACACTGAGAAGAGTTCAGTTGTGAGTCTTTAGTGGAGTGTACACACAGTTAACGAATATTGATTAATGTGGTTAATAAGTTTAGCCAATTAATCTTAGATCGTTGTAGCTTATGATCTGTAGGTCCATTAGGTCTCCTTCCTAGCTCGGAAAGGGTAATGAGATTTATTTATATTGGTTGTCATTTGAAATGTTCATATTTACTTTGGGAACTAGTATAATGTATAGTGATACATTATAATATAAAGTTTATCAAACTTTATTGTATAAATTATTTTTGGATATGATTCAAAATTAATTTATGAGAGATAAAATATTTGAATAAGTTCAAATATTAATTTATTGTGAATTGGATTCATATTAAAATTATTGGTTATAAGAGAAACTTATATTTGAATATGATTCAAATTTAATTTAAGTTAAATATAAGATATTTAATTTAGCTATTAATTAATTGAAGAATCAATTAATAGTTTAGTTTTATTTGATTTATTAAATTTGATTTAATTAAATTAATATAAAACTATGAGATATTGGAGAGATATTCATTAAATAAGATTTAAATGAAATACTAATTAAATATGATTTAATTAATTATTAACTAATTGATGAATGGTTAATTAATAAGTAAATTTGAAATATCTGTTAATTTAATATTTTTTAAATTAATAGAATCTCACGATTCTCTCCTACTCTCTTTCTTATTTCAAGAAGGAAAAAGAGTTATAAATATCTAGAAGAAACAGTTTTCTTTAACGAATTAATGAAGAAAAAAAGTCAACGCTTTCGCTCTCTGCAAAAAGAACAAAAAGAAAAGAGTTTCTCTCAAATATCTTTAAACTTTTTTCCATCCCAATTGGTTCCCACAAACCAATTTCATCCCAGAGGATAGAAAGGTCTTCGACTTGTTGTGTTCCTAATTCGGTGGTTTGTAGATTTAGAGATGTCAACAAAAGTAAGTTCTCTGTATCTTTTTAAATTAAAAGCATGCTTAGTTTTTATTTAGAATTTTATTTTAAATTTATCCAGTATATTAGTATTTTGAGATTCTGAAATTAAATTGTCTAAAATCTTCCGCTATCATAGGGCTTTTATCCTTTCAGTCACACCATTCAATCATAATCTTGAAGATTTAGCTTAGGGTTGGTTGTTCTTTTTGTCAGTTTTGTTGATTTTATTGAAGATATTGGTCATCCATCAAAACTTTTTAGAACCGATGAATAATGAGTGGTTGAATAACTGCGCTTAAAATGAGTTTGGATAGGTAAGTTTAAGATTAATTATATGTTATGTTATGTTAATTTGTGATTGAATATGGATGTCAATTTTTTGATTGACATTGCAGTTCATTTTGTCATATTGAAGTTTTGATACTGAGCTTGTTAGTGTTCACATTAAGTTTTATTTTTCATTCCTATATTTTTAAGTTCAAGTTTTGGTTAAGCTATGGATTTGTTTTATTATGGCTTCCATGAGAATTAATTATCTTCCTATACCCATTTTTTAGTGTTAACCTTTCTCATTCATATAAAAAATCTATAGATTCTACCGCAAAGTAACTCTCACTTTAATTCTCTCATCCTTTCCTTTATATATATAATTACTTTTGTGGTTTTATAAACTGATTATTGGCAAATACATTGTGTATTATGTAATTGCTATTAAAGTCATCTTTAACTCAAATATAATCATAACGGCGTGTGTCCAATGGAGCACACCTGGGCCAATGAGATCATACGAACACCCTTAATCATGTGAGCAATCCCGTAGGAACACCCCTAGTTGTGTGAGTGATTGTTGGTACACACCCCAAAATATGTTTGTGTGATATGTAGGTTCACCACCAATCGTGCGAGTGGTCCCGTTGAAACACCCCTAGTTGTGCGAGTGACTCCATGATCTCCACACTATAACTGAGCACTAATTGTGCATGTGACTCGTAGGTGCACCTCTAATCGTGTGAGTGGTCCCGTAGGAACACCCCTAGTGGTGCAAGTGACCTCATAGATAGGATTACAATACATGTGGGGTAAAAAGCTTAACAGACAAAGTTAACAGACACACCACAGTCCCAAAGCATGTAACAATCATCAATATAATATGACATGAATCATCAGTCATAACAATCCATAAAACATAATAGTCCATGAAGCATGAAATCCATAAAGCATGCTTAATCATCATGTAACATCGGTCAATAACTACCACATCTCATTATGCACCTTCAGCTATTGTCAATGCATAATCACAACATACATGCAGCTCTTAAAATTTAATTCGAAGGTTCAATAATAGAATCTTTTACCTAATTAGTCAAACAAAATACTCTCTAGCTGATAATAAAAATTCTCCAATTAATTCGATCAAAAAATTAAGGTTGAAACAAATTCAACCTTAATGGAAAAAATCAATCACTTAAATTTTCAAGCTTTGCCAAAGGGACCAATCTTAACCAAAACTGGTGAGGTGGCAACAGAAGGTTATCTTAATGAAGAAGATGAAGAAACTTTTATTTTATTTTATTTCATTTTTTCAATTTAAGCATTTCAATGTTATTTATTAACCCAAATAATAATAATAATTTTTATTATTATTATTTTCTTTTCCTCTTACAATTTACTAAATGTAAAAAATCTTTTGCATTTATAATCAATAATAATAATAATAATAATAATAATAATAATAATTATAATTATAATAATAATTCTTTATTATTATTATTCTACCACCAAAATATATAATAAACACATATATTTAATTAAACCCTTATTCCATCTCCTAATTAAATTCATAATCTTTTCTCATCCAATAAAATCAACAATCTCTCCTCAATAGTTATCTTATTTTCCAACAATTATAATTATATTTCATCGTATAATTAACCTTACTTTTCCATATGAGTTATTTATCCAAAACCAAATAATTAATATCACATTCCACCAAAAAAAATCTAAATTCTTAATTAAATATATATATATATACTTAATTAATTTCAATTCCAAACCAACTTTTCCTTTCAAGATCCCAAATCAACTCAAATTCTCAATTGATACATATAATTAACCATAATTCTACAAACACTTAAATCCACTAATTAGTTAAATATTCATTCACACGGATATTTAATAAATTCCAATTTCAATATAACCAAATGTGTAACAATCCAACTCTATATGCTAAGCTGAGGTCATTACTTAAAAGATCTATAGCAAAAGACACTTTCTTGAAAAGAGAAAAACTAAAATTTTAACGAAATTTTTATAAAATAAACATTCGACAGACATAAAATTTGCATATTCAGTAAAATATTGTGAAAGCATGATCCGCGTGAGTAACAATTCTTGAAATAAAATAAACTTAAATAAATAAGATAAAAATTTAATTAAAAATATCTAAAAATAAAATACGGAAAAAGTGATACATAAACGCGGAAGCAGAACTATGTCCCCATATGGCATGTCACGGGCCCTTCTTGTCACTTACCAACTTTCTAAATCTTTTACCTTTGCTTGAAATATTAAACATAGAGAAAGAGTGAGTATATAAAATATACCCAATAAGGGACCCACTACTTACCTCGCTAAGTGTCTTTTAACTTTCCATTAAGATTTCGTGAGGATGTACTCGGAACTATCGTGTGCCTGATGAAACACACACAATCTAGTGATCCCGATCGAGGAACACTCTCATTTGTTGGTGAATCCAAAGGAACACCTATGATATTGGGTTGTAACAATCGTGTGCTCGATGGAACACACACAATTCAGTGATCCTGAAGAAACACTCTCATCTATCGTTGACCCAAAAGAACACCTATGATATCAGGCTATAGTGATCCCGTCGAACCACTCATAAACTTAACATGGCAAACTGGTGGTCGACGCACACAGTCATAAATCTGTGAAAAGGTGGTGATCCCAAAGAACACCCATATGGGTATAACCTTAATAGACAAAGTTAACAGAAGATCCATCCATAGCATGCAGCATCATAAACATGACATGAATATTAATTATAACGTCCTTAATCATGTGATTAATATATCATGTATCATAAACATCATAAACATCATAAACATATCAATCATCCATATTAGTCAATTTATTCCTCACATTATGCATCTTATCTAAATCAATGCATAATGGAAAATACATGCAAGTTCTTAAAATTTAATTCAAATGTCCAGTAGCATAATCTCTTACCTCGAGATTAGCTAAAAGATCTGTATCTCTCACAGTCAAAGCTTTCCAATAGACAAATCCTAAACAGTAGAGAAAAATTCAAATAGCTTAATTAATAAATATTAACAGTTGACTACAATCTTCAAAATTCTCCAATTTAATCAACTTACTCAAAGATTCCACATATTACTTTTAAAAAATATTAGCCAAATGAATCTTAATGGGAAAAATTCATCAAGGGACTTTCCAAAGGCATCAACCAAAATCAATTCTAATAATAAACTTAGTGAAGAAGATGGAGAACATTTTCTCTTTTTTTTTTTTTTTCTCTCTCTCTCTTCAATTTAAGCAATCCAATGCTATTTATATACCCAAATAATTATATTTATCATTATTTTTTGTTTATATTTATATTATAGATATACATATATATATATATATATATAATGCCAATATATGCACATATTTTTATTCTCATTATCTTTCCTCAATAAATTCTTTAAATGCTCAAAATCTTAGGCATTTGTAACCAATAATAGTAATAAGGGGCATTTTTAAAAATAACAAAATAAATTAAAATATTTATAAACTATAGCAAAATTTTGGATTCTATCAATAATAGTCTTCTATCACTATAGAATATCAATGACTATCAGGAATAGAATTTACTATAGGTTGTAAATATTTTGTAAAACATGCTATTTTTGAAAATTTCCCAAATAATACTAATAATATTTATTTATTATTATTATTATTATTTTATCACCAAAATATATAATAAACATATATATTTATTTAAACCATTATTTTGTCTCTTAATTAAATATATCATCTTTTCTTGTCTGATCAAATCAATTATCTCTCTCCTTATAAATTCTATTTTTTTCCAAACAATGATAATTATATTCCATCTATAATTAACTTTACTTCTACATATTAATTATTTATACAAAACCAAATAATTAATATCATATTTCACAAAATCCAAATCCTTAATTAAATATATATATCTATATATATATATACTTAACTAATTTCAATACCAGCAAAACCAACTTTTTCCTTCAAGATCTAAAATTAACTCAAATCCTTAAATCTTTTAATTAACCAAATCTTCTACAATAAATCAATCTCATAAATTCCAACATGAATTATCTTACTCTTTTCTATAATTAATTATATATATATAACCACATATACGTATAATTATCAAATCTCTAACAAAAAATTTCACCCTTCAATTTAATTAAATAAACACCCAAATTATTTAATTAAATTCAATCTCGACAACACCAAAAATCTGATTCTACTAATTAATTAAATATTCAACCAATAAATATATTTAATTAATTCTAATTTCACAAAACCATCAATCCTAAATCAAATATTTTAAATTAACGCTCAACAGTTCCAACATAATTAAATAAAATTAAGATAATTAAATTCAATATTACCTTAATTTTGTGGGGTGTCACAAAATATTTCTCTTTCAAATAACTCAAAATAACACCCAATAAACTCAACCATAATTAAATAAAATTAAGATAATTAAATTAAAATTACCTAAAATTTGGAGCAATAGAGTCAATCGAATGGCTATTTTGATGGGCAAAACACGTCAATAAAAAGGGTTATCTTGATAGACTTATTCAATTTCTTGATGATTAAAAGATGTCAAAGTTACATTTTTTTATGGCCAATACCATCAAGAAAAGGTTTTCGATGATATGTTTTGGCCATCAAGTAAACTATTTTTCTTGATGGATTTTTCAGTTTTTTTTATGGGCAAAAAACATCAAAGTCTCATTTTGTGATAGCCAAGACCATCAAGAAAACTGGGTCGGGCTTTCTTGATGTCTGCCTACTTGATGGGCAAAGGTAGGTAGACATTTCTTGACGTGCTTTTCACATCAAAGAAGGTCAAATTTGTAGTAGTAGATCTAAGGAGTTGGTTGGTAAGCGCACCGCTCGTTAACACCCAAAGCTTAGTTCAGACGAAAGGCGAGTGTTGCACCTAAGTTGGTAAGGTCAGAGCCGAAGACGATGGGTGTAAAGAAACTGAGCCAGGGAAAAGGAAGCCTTGAAGCTTGTCCCTTGAGTTGGATTAGTTGGGCGACCGAGGGGAAGAATGAAAAGGCCCTTACACCTCTAAGTACCGCGCCTAAAAAAGCAGCATTAGGTGGTGGACGAGGAAAGGTGGACTAGAAGCTAACTTTACTTTTATGTTCCGCTAGAAATGAATGAAATTTGTATTACATGAACCTTGTAAAAATATTAAGTTAATAAAGAGAAGACGTTATGTTATTCTGCTGTTTTATTGTTATTTCTTGGGGCCCTTGCAAAAATAGCGAAAAAAATTATGATAATAGGGTCCATGTCACTACATTTTTTCTAAATTGCTAAAGTAGCAAATTTAAAAGTCGATAACCCTATGTTTACCATCTGATAGCCATATGATTATTGTCTGATAGTCGTCTGATATCACTAGCTAATTTTGCCATATTCGCAATATGCAAAAAGTAGGTGCCATGAGCTATTTTTTTCTAAATATTTTTGTCATTTGATGCAATTTTCCTTATTTCTTTGAGTTTTTACCTTAGAGTTAAGTTGAATTGTATTATGTAAAAGTACTAGGTGATAGAGCAAAGTCTAAAAGTTGTAACTTTCGCTGCAATGAGAAAGTCTAAGTTGGGGCAAAGGCGTTGAGAAAAGACAAGTTGAGTAAGATGCGTTCTGCTTACTAGGCGTTCAACACGTTATCTCGCGGAGAGGTATGTGATAAGTGTCTAGTTGGCGGCACACTTCTATTTGGTCGCAAGAAGTGGCATTTGGGGTGGGGCGTGACAAGAGGTTTACCAATCCGACAGTGACTGAAAAAGAAAGCCCTAACTTTGGAAGAAGAAGAAGAAGAAGTAGTAGCCTGCTAGTGATTGTGGGCTTAAACTGTTCGAGATTTCCCTTAAACATCACATAATCTGTTTAAATCAACAAGAAAACATTACAAAATACCATTAAAAGGAAATTGTGATCTCCAAAGTTCCACAAAATTGAACAATGCGAACAATGATTGAACAATTATAGAAAGATACTACAATCGAGAGATCAAAAAAGAAAAAGAAAAGTGATGAACAATAACGAACGAGATTAAAACTCAATGATCGAAAAAAAAAAATAAAGATCAAAATGAAATCCAAACACTAAATGAAAAATGGAATTAGATAAGTGGAGTAAGATAGAATCTGGATTGAGAAAAAAAAATGAAAATATTCCGAGAGTTCCATACCTACTCGAAAAAAGGGGAGAATTGGGGTTTGGGGTTTGGGGTGATTTTGGGGGTTTGAGGGACATCTTTCCATTCTTTTCATCTCTTACTATATATATGAACCCTAAACAAATTAAAATTATTATCATTAATATACCTTTAGTGTCAGTTTTAAAAAAGTGGATCTTGAATGTCGATTTAAAATCGACATTAATCCTTCATTTTAATGTCGGTTTAAAATCGACATTAAAAATCCATATTTAAAAAACAGACCTTAAACATTTGTTTTCTTTTTTCTAACTGACATCAAAGGTATATATATATATATATATAACAGCAACAATTTATAAATATTATCATCTAACAAAACTGCATATTTCATTTGAATTTTGTCATGTTTACAGCAACAACTCTAGAAAATCAAAATAAAATAGGATAACAAAAAACCCTAAATTACCATTGTATTTGCTTTTGTCTCACATACATGTGTTACTTATTTGATGTCTGGTAGGTGCAATATCTCAATTACCATTGTATTTGGTTTAGTTATATGGTATATTTTAGTGTTTTTTGAACTCTTTAGAAACTCTCCAAATTGAACTCTTTAACATTCACACGTTTTAATTTAAATAAGGGTATTTTTGTCGATTGGACTCTTTTTATCTTTTATTATTTATTCAATTTTTTAATTTTAATAATTAACTTTTTTACAAATTAAACCTTTAATTTTGTTATTTATCTAGATCCCTTCTGTTTAACAACAAAAATGCCCACCATGTAGTTTAAATCCAAGTTCAATATTGATCACAAGCCATTATAAATTCCATTATTGTTTAAACAAAAAGAAGATAAATATGAAAGAAAAGTAAACAAAAAAAGAAAAACATGTTTTCTATTTCTCCCTAAACTTGAAATAATTGTTTTGAGAAAAAGCAAGAAAAAGAAAGGAAATGCATATCTAAACATAATTATCTCCTCTAATCTCCCTCACGAGAGAGAGAACAGACAAGTAAGATATAAACTTTCTTTTTATCCTTACCCAATGACCATTCTTCTCCATTGAATAATTTAAAAGTTTCAAAGTTGTTATTATCATTAAACATTGAGGTGCATTTTCTATAGCTTTATTAATATATATATATATATAATAGATATAAAATAAAGTGAATTTGGTTTTCTCCAAGCAAATATTAATATCTCTTTCTTTTTTGCCGTCCGAAGAGGGGAAAAAGGAATGGTAATTATTTTCTAAAATCATATGATTTTTAACTCACAAATCCCACCAGGAAAAGACATCAAAATGTAAACCAAATCATTTCAACTGTCAGTTGAGTTACAATTTATTAAAGAGGAAAAAAATCAAAAAGTGGTCTAATGCCCTTCAATGGGAGACCAACTTGCATTCCAAAAGAACAGGTTAGGTCGAGCAACAACAATAATTTAACATTTCTTTTCAATTTTGTTATTTTTTAATCACCATGTCAGAGAGCATATACCCTTTTTACTTTTCCTACTAATTTCAAAGAGGCCAAAAAGAGACTATGATTCGACTCACGACGCGTGTAAACTAAATGTAAAGAAAATTTTCAAGTCATCTATAATTATTTTGCCTTGCACATTCAAAAAGAGAAAAGTATATCTCTATGTCCATTTTTTATATTAGATAATAAAAAAAAAAAAGTGAAACTTGAATTATATCTAGACCTTTTATAAAACATTATCTTTAGTTCATGTCATTCTTCATTTGAAAACTTCCTAAGTAACTAAATTATGTCATACCTATATTTTCAAATATCTATTTGTAACAATTAATTAAATGATAAAAAAAAAACATGTTTCTGGTATAATATTTTTTTTAAATAGAAAAAATTTAAATTCGATACCTTTTGTCTATAGATACATATGGGTGTCAGTAAAACTAGGCTTATGTTTGTAAAATAAACGATAATTACTACTAAATGAAAGTTCAAATGGAGTGAATAAATAAATTTGGAAACTAAATTAGCATGAATGTTTATGAAGTAATAAGAATTAGGAAGGAGGAAAAAACATCATAGTCTATTTGTATAAACAATTGTATTCAAAGCATTTCTAATTATTCTGATATTAGAGTTCTTGGATGCGGCGAATGCAAACACTGCCACATCATCCTTGTCCTATCATCATCATGTGAAGAAACAAGAGGGGTTTAAAATAATATAGTTTGAGGAGAAGTGCTATAAAATCCAAAGAGAGACTTAAACAATAAATAATTTTTTCTAATTTTAATTTTAGAAAAGGCATTAGCCTTATCATGTTTCCCAAGAGACTTACATTCCACTCTTATCATGTCTCTTTGTCTTTCACGACCAATTATTTTTCGGGGTGAATTTCCAAATCCCTTTTTCATATTATTCTTGTCGTCAAATTTTGGATTTTTTGGATATTATTATTATTATTATTATTATTTTAACCCATGTCAATTTGTTGCCCAGACTCAATCATTTGAAGTTTGGAGGTACACATTTTCATTTTTTACCATTGTACTAAAGATAACTTCATCAACGAGAATTAATTAAAAAGTAATAACCCAATAATAGAATAGTTTTACAAGGTATTTATTGAGATCAAACCCAAGTTGATCTATGCTTATATTGCTACTAGAAAATTAGTTAAATTGCAAATTTGGTTTCTATAGTTTTGAGAAAGTTAAATAAAACTTAGTCTCTGTTGAGTTATGTTGATATTAATTAATTGTTAATTATATAGTAGAAACTTAATCTCAAATATTATAATTGTGATAAATACTTTTAGCTATTAATTTTGATATATCCTCTGGGAGGGTATGCAAAGACTTTTTATGATTTAAGTATCATTTTGATTCTTATACTATGAAGCTTGATTTTAGCCTACGAATTTTAAATTATCTAAATTTAGTCTATGTATTTTTAATTATCCAATTTTAATCTAGTTACTCTAAGTAAATCTAAACTTTATTCCCTACCATTGTTTATTGTTGCTTTTATTATAAAAAATAAAAAATTACTTTTTATTTGCCATCTCTATTTGATGTACTGAATAGCAAATGAGATAATTTAACCAATATTTTTTTAAACAATAATTAATTATAAGATGATTGTTGGGACTATATTTGACTTACTTTTTATGGCTTAATTCTTCCCCTATTTCATCACTTATTCACTAAATCTCCCATTTTATAGAAAATAATTATCTAGATATTGCAACGACCGCAATGGAATGAAACTCGCTTAAATTAGAGCTAATGAGTGAGGCCAAAACAAGATCAATGGCAGTTTCGTAAATAAACCAGTTTTTGCATGTGTTTTTTATCCCAAGCCAACCTAATGGCTTATTTAAGCCCAAATTTACTTGTAATGATCATATAATAACTCATATTTTTCAATTTTCATAAAAAAAAATACTCTCAAATCAATTGTAAACTCTCTACAATTTAATAAAATTTTCTCAAGATTCTTTTAAGAAATGGCTATCTTCCTTGTTCAAATATTTGAGGCTACTTTGACAGTCATAGGCAACTATAGGTAACCCTCTTGGGAATTTGTTGTTCTTAGGAAAATTCTTTGAGAATGTATGTTTAAATTGTTTTTCTTTATTAATCTTTGAATTATTTTCTATCTTGCTTTTAATAATGAATTCATTTTCTTGGTTTGAAATAAGTCCTTGTTGGACTCTTCAAGGCGGGGCGATTTGGGTTGGTCAGGTAATGTTGCGGCAAGAGTTTGTGGAGGGTCTTCTTGCCGCTGGAATGAGATGTTGGCTGGGTTATACAAAACTAAAGCAAGAGATTGATTAGACTCTTACCTTGAAGAGGAAGTAGGGGATAGGTTTTCACTAGGTGGTTTGGACGTTTTGGTTTTGGAGGGAGTTGATTTTTGGATTTTGGGGAGGACTGAGATGTTGTGGCCTTGGTGGTCTTGAATTTGGATTTTAAGGGCTTGGTGGGCGTCCGCTTTTTGGAACAAATGGGGTTGACACGAGAGACGAGGAGTCCTTGGGATCCTTGGCCTTGGAGGATTTGACTCTCTTCGATCCTGGGGCCTTTTCCTCAACTTGTCTTTTACGTTTAAGTGAGACATGATCTTCCTCCCTTTCTTCTTCGTCACTCGCTCCACTTCTTCAATAACCTCTGTTTGACCTTCTTGTTTGGTCTTGAGGCGTTTGGTCTTTGCCTTGTTCTTATGGATAGCAATGACGCGTTGAAGAGTTGATGTTGTACAAACTCTGTCCTTCACCACAACTGGGGGAGCTTGATAAGGCAATCCTAATCCTTAGTCCAAATATCCAACCTACTATAGCAAGAACCTTTGAAATAAACTAACACCTCCTTATCATTTAGATCAACCAAGAGAAAGTTAGGATTGGATTATTTCTTAGATCAAAGATCTAGAAGCAAAATTTGGAAATCTTATTCTAAATTGAGTCACTCCACAATGAAACTTGATCAAGGTTAAATTGAATGGCTCACATGCATTCTATCACAAGAATTGGAAATTAAAGGAAAAGTCTCAAAATGAGATTCATTCATCAAAAGTCTTGTTCTTATAAATGAAAGGATAAAGATATTATATAGTCTTGTAGAGATTCTATCCTAATTAATGAAAATTAAATACAAAAAATTCAAAATAAAACATTAACTAAGCTTTCTATCTTCCCACCACCATCTTTAATACAAAGCTATTAATGGTAGTTACCTTAACCAGTCAAATTAAAGCAAATGGAAGTACAATAAAAATGTGATATTAACTAAATCATGAGGTGTTCAATGGAGAAATCATTGACATTCAAAACTCCAAATGGTCCTTTCTCTCGTATTAACATGTGGCATATGGAATTGAGGATGAGCCGACTCTATCCATTCTTGTACATGAACAATGAATGATTGGTTAATCTTTGATGCCTTCAATCTTGTAATTGTTATGTATGGAACATCATGATGCTTATCAGAACTTCTCTAACGCCAGACATGTCTTCAAACATAATTTCTCAATCAAATATGGGAAGGGTCTTGCACCGCGAGGATGCTTAACCCATGCAAGAATGTGCTCACAGATTAACTCGCCCACGTTCAGTGGTATCTCTTCCATAATGCAATAGATGAGCATTATCCTATCCATTGAAATAATGCTATCATGGCGAGTCGGCATGATCTTCTTCTTAACAAAAACAAACCAAACACTGATTTCAGTATTCAGGTTGTGCGGAAAGAGTTGGTACTTTCCTGTAGGCGTTTTGTCCCACTTTGTTCTAGGTTGGGCTACTATTTTCAACGAATCTTCTAAGTCTTGTTATGTTGGGTTCTTGAAAATTGCATGCTCAATTCCATTACTTTCTAACCCATAAAACTCATTTATCGCATCTGACACGATATCTATTTTTGAACCCTTAACCATCATGTAGTGTTTTTTCTTTCTTATATATCCTTTGTAAAACAGATTCACCATGTATGGTCTTATCATTTCCATTTGAATGCCCTGATGGGCAATGCGAGGAATTCTAGCATGTTGCCCTTGAATGGATAGAGCCCCTTCTCTATCATAAACTGCTTGCTGATTTGTTTTGCAGAGAAGGGCCCTTCCATTCCACTTTCTTCGTCCTTTTTTTTAACTTCTTCTTGAGGACATGCTTTCTCTTTTTGAGTTTGCTTCTTGGCAAATTACTATTTCAAGACCTTCTTCATGGTGACCTTTCTCTTCTTTGGAGGTCTCACCACATCCTCGTCCTCCAAAGGACTAAAATCAATAATTCCTTTCTCAAAGTCCTCGTAGTGTTCCTCAGTTGTCTTTTCTCTCTCTTTACCATTCTCCACAGAGAGGCTACTTTCTATGCTTTGTTAAGGAGCTCTTCCCGCTCCCTCGACTTAATTTCCTTCTTCTCTTTGGCCAAGGTCTTTGTGCCTTTACCCTAATTTTTAGAAGTCCAGACTTAACTTTTTCTTTCTTCTCCTAGGCTTTCTTCGCCACCCTATCGAATTCAATCTCAGCAATTGGTGAGGAGGCATCTTTTTCACATTTTTCCTCTTCTTCTAATTCATCCTCCTCGCGTACTACTTCCTCTTTCTTTTTCTTTGCTTCTTCTTCCAACTTCTTCTCTTCTTTCTCTTTCTCTTCCTTCTCCATCATTTCTCTTCTTGCCTTCTCTTCCTTCTCTTCTTTCTTCTTCTTTCTTCAACTCTACTCTTCTTACTTTTTTCTTACAGAGCATTTTGAGCACACCTTCGATATTCTCCTCGGTCATCTGCACTTCTAGGCTATTAGGATCATTGGCTCAATGCTTCTAATTCAAACCTTGGGCTTGAGCTGGTGCCTTTAGAGTTGTGGATCATCGTGTTTGGCTATGCTTGTTTCGATACAAGGCTGTTAGAACGCACTCTCTTAGTATCATCTTTGTGATTGTTGGCCTCGAGTGTCATATATCTCTTCATAGCTTTTACCAGAGCCTTGTTTCTAGCCATATTTTTTATAAGGATTCAGGGAGATTAAACGGAAAATGAAATATAAGAAAGGGAGAGGTTACTTGTTTTGCCTGAGAAGATGACTGAAAGACTTAGAGACCTTTGGAATTCTTGAGATTCTTCGTGCAATGAAAAGTTGGAATTAGGGATTTTGGAGGGTTTTTAAAGATGAAGTTTAACTATAGTTCAGATGGGGTTATTGCGATGGTTAGCCTCACGCGTCTTAATTACAAAGTGACATTTTGATAAAATGTCTAGGTTTTCTATGCAGCAGCGTCATCATTGCTATTGATTCCAATTTTAAAATTGAGACGTTTTGCCTTCCTGAAAACACTAATCATTCTAGACTTTCCCTTTGCTTGACAAGCTTTGCGAGGAAGTTATACTGCATAATGCATTATGCTATGAAGCTTATCTCGCGTAGCAGTCTCATGGCTCAAAACCTTATTCTTATCGCCTATTGTTTATGCGATATAACTTGCACCTCCTAACTTGTAAAAATTTCTAAACTAGAAAGCGAAAATTATACAAACAATCAAAAGAAAGCTATACAGGAAGTAATATACACAAAATTGTTGATGCATCTTGTAATGAAGAGAGAGAAAGTTATACTTTACAAAAGCATCCATATGTTCATGTTCTTAGGCGAAGCTGGCTGTGACCTTATCGAGTAGTGCTTCTCATAGCCATCCTAAAGGCGTTGTCTCATCCTGAATTTCTTTGATCATTTGCTGCATGATTCTCTACTTCACAATCGTTCACCGCAATAGGTTTTTTCTCCCAACCGATCATCGAAATATTCAAATTATCCTTTTTGGTTTTTTCATCGCGTAGTCAGTTAAGACAAGGTGTCTTACTAATCTTATTACGTGGACACTTTCTTTGATGCCTTAATAAAGGTTATTTTCTTCAACAAATTAAACATTTATGATTCAACGAGTATTTAAGTTTTGCCTAAAATCAAAATAAAAATCTTTAAATATGAAAAATTAAGTTCTCGGCAATGACGCCATAAACTTAGTAGATTTGGATTTAGTGTTGAGTGTTTGGGCTATTTATAATCTTAATGTATAGGTTTGCGCAATTAAGACATGTAAGTTAAGTTCTCATCGCAAACTCTTTACGCGACAAATCATGGTCATTGCATGCAAGATGCTCGCTATGTCTCTTAATCCTCGTATTATTACTAATTCCTCGTTGAGCACAAGTTTTCCTATTGTTTGCCCAAGTATAAGTAAAACAATAAGTTTTCTAGATGATCCAGGATCGAACAAAGGGAGAACATAAACCTAATATTCTTTCTGTGCAAACCTACCAAAATAATAGGTTTGCACAACAAGTACAAAGTATTTGCATCGATTTATGCAAATTTCTTAGAGGAAGATCACATTAGAGAACATAAACCAAGAAGTGAAGTTGTATTAAATGAATTTTCTAAAGAAAATACCGAAACATCAATAAGAGTTGCTTAAGAAGCAATAACTTCAACAAAAGTCCTTCATATTGCTTCATCTAATCAAATTCATCCTTCTCAAGTGTTGAGAGAGCCTCAACGTAGTGGGACAATTATAACCTAATAAACTCGCTATTTGGCTTTAACATAAACTCAAGCCATCATACTAGATGATGGAGTTGAGGATCCATTGACTTACAAAAAAGGTAATGGTTGATATGGACAAAGATGAGTGGATTAAAGTTATGGTTCAAGAAATGGTGACTATTTATTATAATTCTATCTAGGAGTTTATAGAACAACTTGATGGAATTAAACCTATAGGTTGTAAATAGATTTACAAATGTTTAAGGTTTAAATAGAGGAACTTGTTGAAATGTTGAAAAAAGGTTGAAAAAAGGGGTAGATAGAAAGATGCAAATGTTTAAAGTTTGATTAGTAGCAAAGGATTATAACCAGGTTGAGGGACTGGACTATAAAGAAACTCTCACATGGTTTTGTGATTAAGTCTATCTGGATTCTCTTGTCCATTGCCCTTATTATGACAATGTAATATGACAAATGGATGTCAAGACTTCCTTTTTGAATAGTAATCCTGATGACTCAACTAGAGGGATGCATTGAACAAGATCAAGAGCAAAAGGTATGCAAGTTCAAACGATCCATCTATAGAATGAAAAAAAAGCATTATCTCAGTCTTGGAATATAAGGTTTGATGTTGTGGTCAAATCTTATGGTTTTGATCAAAATGTTTATGAGCATTTTTAGTGTTCCATGTGGATGATATCCTACTTATTGAGAATGATGTAGGCTTTCTGACTATAATTAAAGAATGGTTAGTTGCTCAATTCCAAATAAAGGATTTGAGTAAAGCACAGTTTGTTCTAGGGATCCAAATCATTCGGGATTGTAAGAACAAAACATTACTCTTGTCTCAAGCTTCGTATATTGACAAAATGCATGAAATGTAATCGATACAAAATTCCAAATGAAGTATTTCAAGCATGGAATCATTTTATTTAAGGAACAACGTCCTAGCTAGAAACAATGTCTTAAGACATCTAAGGAGGTTGGAGTGATGAGATGGATCGCCTATGCGTTTGCAGTTGGTAGCCTCATGTATGCCATGTTGTGTGCAAGGCGTTTGACGACGCGTTACTTCATAGAGAATCTAGCGTAGGATGTCTAGGCGGTCGCGTTTTCATTCCATCACATAGAGTGAATTGGAGTGGGACGTGACAAGGTTAGTCCTAGTCTCACTTATGGAATTCAAGTTTTCCTACTAAAAGCTCAAGAACATTTGTTGCCTATGGAAAGTTCTCTACACAAACTCAGAGGAGCTATTAGAAAGTTCCATAATCAATTCCTCTAAAGATTACTTGAGTAGTAAAACGGAAGGTTTTGTGGTTTTGTTTCATAGAAAAACTAACTTCATGAAAGAAATTGCATAAAAGTAAAGAGATATGAGCAATCAATTAAGACATCCAAGCTTAGAGGAACGGAGGAACGGATTCACCCCATGCACTTAAAATCATCAAATCATAGCATATGACTTAAACTCCTTGCCTAAACCTACCCTAGTTGATCGAACCCTGATAAATGGTCTTTATTATCTATTTAGCTAAACTTGCATAAATGAACTCATACTAAACACATTAACTAACCGCATTAAGTTCTGAGATTACACTAGGATAAGTGAATTTCCATTGTCTAGTCAAGCATTCAATGTTGTTTTTTCTCTAGGTTGATAGAACAATACCAAACACATTAACTCACCTATTTCTACCTTTGGGATTAACCAATAATTCTATGTCACATATTACAAGTTAACTTTTAAGCATTCAAATCGCAAAACGAATTATTGGTAGTTAATCAATAATATAATCATTTTATTCATAAACACTAAGCTCAGATTGAAACCTAGAACAAGAATATATACCTCTTAAGATAAATTTTTCTCAAAATTACAAGGATTCCTCCAAATCTCTAAGCTAGAAAACCAAAATCTTACCTTTTAGAAAGAATGAGAAGCTACAATCTAGCATCTACTCGTTTAATTACAATCTAGCTCTTTCTAAACACATAGCTAAAACGAGTTACACAATCAACAATTCTAGTCGCTAACTCTCATTGCACACAGTCTCATCGCATGCATACTTAACGTGTAGCTTCAGAACGCAGTCGGGGCCTCACAAATGTCAAGTGCCAAAAGTTTCAGGTATGTCAAGAGAGCCAAGAGAGCTAAGAGATCCAAAATTCAAGTTCGAAAAAGGATAAGAAAGCTAAGAGCCAATTGCCAAAGTGCCAATAGAGCAAAAAACCTAGTGCCAAGTATTCCAAGAGAGTCAAGAGATCATAGTGTGCTAATAATGCTAAGTGTGTGATACATGTACAAAGAAATAAGAATTGAATCAAATGAAGAAGTTGAAGAGATGCAATGCTTGGAAGTTGAAAAGTTATTTGCACGACCCAAAAGTCATAAAATTATATGCTTAAGCAATTATGTATTTTTTTAATGTTTGTTTTCATTTATTATAGTAGTTGAAAAGGCATAAAAATAAATGTTAGTTGTGACCTTTATTTAATATTTTAACTAGTATAAATAGTGTTGCAATTTTCATATTTAGAATAAGAATTTTGATGAATGAAATTTGAAAATTCTAAAATGTAGAACTGTGTTCTTGTGTGTTCTTGTGATTGAATGCACAAATATTTAGAGCATTCAAGTGAGAATTGGTTTACCTTACTTATGAAGTATTTTGAAGATCGAGGGTTGATGGTACCAAATGATATGAAATCCCATTAACCCTCGATCTTCAAAGCATTCCACAAGTAAGATAGATCAATTCTCACTTGAATACTCCAAATATTTGTGCATTCTATCACAAGAACACATGAACAACCACATTTAAGAATTTTTAGATTTCATTCATCCAAATTCCTATTCTAAATTAGAAAATTGAAACACTATTTATACTAATTAAAATATTAAATTAAAGGTCACAACATTTAATATTATGCCCTTTCAACTACTATAATACAATAAAGTGAAATAGTTGTAAATTTTCTTAGAGTTGTTACCCTAGTTATTAACTACAAGAACATCTAGAGGAACAGTAAAAACAAATAACACAGACAACTTTGTTAACACAATTTGGTGAAACCCATCTATGTATGGAGAGCTTTTAGCTCAGATAAAATTGATATTATTAAGATTCAAATTCGTAAAGCTTATCTAATAACTTAGAAGAGATTCCTTCTAGTATAATAGCTCTTTCTAGTCATAAACAAGAACTAAAAATATCAGGCTTCTTCTGAATTGTGTTTGAATCTACTTAATCTAATTTATATCTTTTATCTTAGATACACTTGAACCAATGATGAAGTTATCAAGAACTCTTCATAAAATATTAAAGAAGGTAATATGTTTTACCTTTGTACAAATTTTTCACGTACAACTACAGCAGCAAGAATAATTCAGACGAGCAGGGGACTTCTTCTTTTATAGTGCCGAGAAGCCCAGAGAAGAACGAAAGATCTTTCTTCAATTATTTAAAGATAAAGGATTCCTAAAGATGAGGAAGATCTTTTATTTTTTTTTATCTTTTCTTTAAATATTTAAAGAAGATCTTTTACCTTTTCTTTAAACACCAAATAGATCTTTTATCTTCCTTTAAATAAAAAGAAACTATTTAAAATATTTGACAAATAATGCAACATAATAAAGGAAAAAATCATTAAATAAATACATAATTCCTTAAACATTTAATTTTATGACTTTTAGTTTGACCAAATAACTTTTAAACTTCTAAGAATTGCATCTCTTCAACTTCTTCATCTAATTTATTTCTGATTTCTTGGTTGGTATCAGTGTGCTAAGGGGGCCAAGAGCCAAGTGACAAAAAGTGACAAGAAGACACAATGCATGATAACAAAAAAAATTCGCTTTATTACATAACAGCATGCGTCTCAAATACATGATACATGATTTCTTTACAACAAAGACTTTAGGCCTTCAACGCCTAGCACAATTTCTTCAAACTTAAACTTAGAATGCATGTCTAACGCTTCAAGGCATAGCTACTTGCCTTACCCTTCTCAACTTCATCTCAACGCCTTGTTACCTGGGAAAGGAAAACTTAAAACATAAGTCAAATACTTAGTGAGTGAGCACTAGGAGAAAATTGGGCTTTTGTGAGGCCCTAATTTGGAAGAAAGAAGTCTTATTGAAAAGGAGCCTTATTGAGCAGTTTCCTCTGATAAGTATAAGTATGGGACATCCTGCGAAAAAGGATGCATGAAGAGAACATGCAACACGAAAAGAAATGTTAAGTTAAGTTCTATCATGTTAAGGTAAGCTATCAGATGAGAATAGCTGGCGAGGAAGAATCATGCGTTGAATGCGAAGAGCTATGTGTTTAACGTAGTAATGTGGGAAGAGGTACCTATGAGTAAGAAAATTTAGCGAGAAGTAGGTGTCATGTTGACAAGACTAGACGACTCCCTGAGAAAAATAATGTTTGTTGCTTCCTAAGAAGATAAAGAGAGTCAGACGTCTTAAAGAGTTCGGCTTTTCAAGGAGATAAGGTTGGCGTCTCAAGGGAACTCCAATCGCCACTGGAATTTTAGCCTCTGTATCGAGTTTGGATTGGTTCATGATGCGACGAATCAATAAGGAGATATGTGTAAAACATGGAAGTGACCCTTGGATTTGAAACACCACTATAAATAGGGCCAATACCAAAGGTAAAAGGAATTTTTTAGAAGTATTACATTTTCTGGTGAAACTCTCGAGAGGAAGCTTCAAATGTTGAACGGCTGGTTGAGAGGACTGTTGGGCAAGAGGATAAAAGCAAAGAAGGGAGGAGTTGAGGCTAAGTATTACTGTGAGTGATCCTTTTAAATACACAAATGTTGTGTGTGATCCTTTTGACGAACAAATGTTTGCGAATGACAAAACAAATTTTGAAAGTGGTTTCTAAATCGTTGTTTGTGTTTAAATGTTTTCTATAATTGAATACAAGTTTATGAATAACATTTGTCAATTCTTTCTTTTTGAGGGACGAGTATTTCTATGCAATTGAATGTTTGTTTATATCAAAAAAATAATGTCTTATGATATTCAACTTGGAAATAAATGTTTTATAAAAGCGGTGTTGCAAGTATTCTTCGTAACCTTGTATTTGTGCTTATATTATGGCTTGCTATTTCTGTGATAATCTGTGATAGGAGTAAGCTGTGAGCCAATACTCCTTTGTGATTAACAACGTGGTTGTGCACTATGAAGTGGTATGATCTATCAAAGTCGCTGGTGGAAATTCTAGTTAACTCGTGTGACGTTGGTTGAGTATGAATTCCAGGTCTTGGCGAGGAAAGAATCCCAAGTAAGGTGAGTTGTGATGAAATCTTCATGATGGACAATGGTTGAATGTGAATCTCATGTCTGAGAAATGATTAAACATGAGGAGATGCTGGTTGAATGTGAATCCCATGTTTGAGAAATGATTGAATATGACGAGACGCTAGTGAAAATCCCAAGTAACTTGCGTGCCGCTCGTTGAATATGAATCCCAAGTCCCTATGATGAGTTGAATCACGTGTTGGCTTGAATGTGTGTAGAATTTATTTGTGCTTGTAGTGAAAGTTGTTGTGGTTTGATGCGATGAGAATTATATGTTTTAATCTGATCTTGTTATTATTTATTAGTTGAATCTTGTTGTTTTCCTCAAAAGGTTTTCTCAAACCCATCAATCACTAAGTCCTTTTGACTTACGTTTTAAGTTTTCCCCTCCCATGGTTGTTTGGCGTTGAAGCCAAGTAAAGGAAGGTTCTTAGGCGTGAAATTAAAGTTAAGGAGGGAAGGAAGGATTGTTATGTAAGCTTATGCGGCATGCTAATCGTGCCAATCTCGCCTCTAAGGAGCCAGTTGGTAAATGCATGACTCCTTAGCGAAGATGGCCCAACTCAGAAGGAAGGCGAGTGCAACACCTAGGTTGGTAAGGCCGAGACCGAGAGTTAGAGAGTCGAAGAGCTGTGTCAAAGAAAGGTAGCTTAATGTTGTCCGCAAAGTTAGAAGGTTGGGCAACCGAAGCCAAAGACGTAGTAAGGCCTTTACATTTCTAGGTACTCCATCTCAAGAAGTAGCGTTTAGCGGTGAAGAAAGAAAATGAGTTGGATACTCCCAAACATCTCGGCTTAAAGAGCGACACCTTGGTGGAAGAAGAAGGATGTGAAGATTAGCTTTGGGATTTAACTTTTATGCAAAAGAGAAAATGAATGTATTTGTAATCTAAGAACTCCGTGTAAGTGTTAAGTTAATAAAGAGAGAAAGTTTATTATTTTATTCCATTGTATTTTATCTTTTCTGTTTTCAACTAGAAGATAAAGTAGGTTAAAGCTAAATGTTAAGTGCTAGGCGATTGAGTAAGTTCAAGAGTTGTTTTTCGCTCCAAAGTGCTAAGAAAGCCTCTAAGGCTAGAGTAAATAACATCGTGAGGAGACAAGTGAAGGGAGTTTTAATAGCCCATTTTAAAAGGGCTATGGAAAAGAACAAAAAATTAAGTGTGAAAAGTGGCCTGCCACATGTTTTTCCCCTTTTTTAGCTAATTCTTTCTGCTCTCAATAACCTAGACACTAATTTTGTTCAACCCATGCGGAAACCCACACCACGACGACTACGATACCCAACTTTCACGATTGTCGTTCAACCGCGCGATGACGACGACACTTTAATCTCCGTCCGTCATCGTTGTCTCTGCCCATTGTCTTCATCTCTGCCCGTTGTCTCTCTGTTCGTCGTCACTTTCCCATCTTTTTGCAAAATCGACTGCCTCTCACGATTTCACAAGAACATTCTGATCTCTCACTATTGTCCACATTGGGATTTGCTTAGTGTTCGTCATCAACCAGCTCATCTCTCTACTATTATTTGACACTTGAAGCTAATGATTTGAGGTTAGTCTTCTTCTTCCTTTCTTCTACATCATTTTTATGGTGAGTGAATTGAGTGGAATATCACAATATATAAACTCTTTTCATCATTTTGTTGAAGAAATAGAGGTTGCTTTTACACTATCCATGGAGGAGAGAACGCATGGAAAGATGATTGAAAAGGGAAGTGTTGGGGATTGGATTTATGTGAAACTAAATTGTAACTGATGATAAGGAAAACTTCTTAGCCACTAGTTTTAGGGAATCATGTTGGAATTTATGTCGTAAAACTCGTAGTTTGTAATCATATTCTATTCAATAAACTAAAGACCCAAGGCTATTATTGAGTAAACTTGAACTTTATGTAGAGATATAAATGTGGATCAAGTTCGAGTATATAGCCTAAATAGTCTATAGTATACGTACAGTTGGGCACCTTATTCTGGGGACACTATGGATGCGGCCCACTTAGTAGTTAGCACAAACGATGTGATCTTGAATCGTTCATGTAGAGACATAGAAATGGGGGCATTCTATGTAAAAAGTTTACATAAGACTAGAACCATGAAATAGTCGCTTTTAGGTTATAACACCGTTGACTTTAATAAAACTGTCTATTTCGTTTATAGATATCAAATGTAACATAATCTTAATCATGAGCTAACTATGATCTTCTGTTCACACGAAATTATTCTTAGATATGCATAGGTGAAGGAAGATCAATGGCCCTGGCCCAATAAGCCTCTCATTTCAGGGGTAAAACGGGTGGATAGCTAGGGACATAGGTTGTAAGACATAATTTACTCCTACCCACTTTAGGGTTAGTAGATAGGTTGTTCTCCTAAGGACTGAATCCAAGTCTTGAACAAGGGGCCCTACCCTCTCATTAACCCGAGAAGGATTTAGTTCAAAGGTTGGACCTTAAACCAATTATTCAATAGTGGATCAGTTGGACTTAAGTGGGTGCAAGATGTAGTCTCATGGGTAAAACGATACTTTCACCCAGTTGAGATTACGAACAACTTGTGAAGGATTAACTTACTTATCATGGTTATATTACATGGACACAAATATATGTATAGTGAGGGGAGTGCAACTACGGGACTTTAGTGGAATGACCCATTAGTTAACGAAGGTTGATTAACCTGGTCTAAAAGAGTTTAGTCGATTAATCTCAAATCGTTGGAGTCCATTATCTATAGGTCCATTAGGTTCTACCGCTAGCTCACAAGAAATCAACTTATAACATTATGATGGAATAATTTGAATTGTTCGAAGTAGGTAAAGAGAGAGAAACTAATGAATATATTTGATATTGTGATCAGTTATAAGCTTAAGATAGAGCTTCATGTTTAAATGTGATTGAAATACTAAAAATATGAATATGGATTCATATTCGGAAGCTTGGAGTTGATAGAAATGGTCAAAGTTGTGAAAAGTCAAACTTTGACAGACTTTATATTCAAATGTGATTTGAATTTTGAAGAAATGAATGTGGATTCATGCTCTGGAGGTCGAAGTCAAGATGAACAAAATGGCAAAAAGTCAAAATGTTGACTTTAGACTTGAAAAAAGTCAAACTTTAAATTTGATTTAAATGTTAAATTAACATATAGCCCTTAGACTAATTTAAATAATAATACTTGTTGAGATTTGGAAAGCTTATCACTTTCATGTGATATGCAAGTGGCTTATTGCATGCAAGACACCTACCCCACTAAGAATGCCAAGTGGTGAGATATGAAAGCTCTTGTGTGTAGTTTGCTTGTAAAGTGGTTTTTTGCAAATGATGAAAGGACTCTTGGTTTGAGAGAAGTGTGAATTAATTTTTATAATTGAGAATTACAAAATAAACCAAGAACATTTTATACTCTAAAAAAAAAGGATTTAAAAGTTAGGTTCCTCCCAAAAATAGTACCATCTCTCTCTCTTTTTTCTCCACCATTTCGATTCCCATAATTCGGTTCCAAGTTTGAAGAACAGTGGGTCAACACTAGTGGTAGTTCTGGCTTCAAGTTCGTGAGGAGATGGCTAAGATTTCATGAGGAGATTACAAGAAGAGAAAAGCATCAAATGTGAGTTTTTCTTTTAACCCTATCTTTGTTTCAATTAGGGCTGTTATGCATGTTTATTACTAAATTTGTTTAGTTGCAATTAGAGAAAAGTTTGATCCTTATTCCGCTGCGCATGTCTACCGTTTCTTTCAAATCAAATTTCGAAATGAACAAAAAAAAAAAAACCCATTGATTTTTCATTCTTCTTCTTTTTCAAGCTTTGGTTGTCAATGGCGATGATGCAATTCAATCGTTGTTGTTAAGCTTTGTTCATTCACGGCTTCAGTAGAAGAAGATGTTCGGTCGCCTTTCGTGAATCGATCATATTGGAAGAGTTCATCATCATTGTTGGGAAAAAAAGTCATAATTTTGTGTTTTCGTTTTCCATTTGATGGTAGAATGGTTTGTTTTGGACTCAAAAACAATGGAAATGAACTGTGATCTAATTTCAAATGGGAAAAAGTTGGTATATCTCGAATATTGGATGTTCAATTTTTTTACTATATGACTAGAGTAACTTTTTTAAGGGATTAGATATCGAAAACAACATAAATTTTGCTCAATTTTGTTGTTAGATGTTCAACTTTATTGTCAATTTGTACATTCTAAAATTTAAATTATCAATCTTCCAAGATTTAAAATTTCTCCACCACATTGTAGATCTTAAGTTCCACATTGTCTGACCTTCGTTTGTCTTCGACGACCTCTGATGACTATCTCTTTGCATCAACAACAAGGTAAATACATTCCAACTTCTATGTTCTTAATTCCTCGATTACTGTTTCTTAATTTAGGGGTAGGATTTTTGTCTATAGAAAAGTAGTTGGTGTGAGAGAACCAACTTTCTGCATCAGCCTCTATTTCTTGAGCTTCATAAACAAGTTTGGAATCAGTACAATGTACTTTGGATTTGGCTTAGTCTATTTTCTTGTTGTATTGTATGTAGTTCATTTTTATTTTCTTTTTGTGAATGTTGATTGTTTGTATTTGTAGCATTTTAGATGGGAGGAATTTAGGGACATTAATAAGGAACCTTGGGACTTCATCTTTTCGAACTATCTAATTGAATAAGTTATGATGTTGGACAAATAGAGTGCTCATAATTAAATTTCTATGCCATTCTTCGATCTCAAGCAAACGGGCAAAGAAACATTCTAGCTAAAATTTTGAGTTTATGTGAATGGCCTGTGTTAACATTTGTGGTAGTTGATGCGTTTGGCCCTAATTAGTGTAGTTACAAATAGAATGTTCTATTACTGCTTGGAATATTGTTGGCTGAATTTTATCTCTACTGTAGTATAGTTACAATCTCGAGTTACAAGTGCGTAATTTGTGCTATGCTAGCAATTTGGATTTGCTACAATTTCATGGATTTCATGGGTTTTTATAGTTGCATCGTTTGTTCAATGAACAATTGTTTGGAAGTGGGTTTTGTATGTACAAATTAATACTGACACTCGTGTGTCATTCATATCTGACAATCCTTCTCTTAAAAAACAATGCCCCTGCTACTAATACAAACCTATTTTTTCATAACCCAATAAAAGGGGGCCAAATAATCACTCATATTACACTCATGGATTATTGAATCATGCCTTACTTTTTTTTAATATTGTATATTTTTCAATGATTTAATTATTTAACACAATTATTAATGAAAGAACTAATTAATTAAGAGTGTATGTGTGAGTGTGTTGGTGAAAATAATATGCATTTATGTAATTTAGGAGCGTATTAAAGAGATTGACAATGAAGAGATAAACACTTCTTCAAACGATGTGACAAACAATGCAATAAATAAAGTTCTTGGTCCAGACCGGGGTCATATTAGAGCATTTGAATTTGGAGTCACCTCATCGAAGTTTTCTTTATTGTCTAAAAAAGATGGCGATTATGCCAAACTCGAATAAAAGCGTGAGAAGATGGAGGTTGAAATGTCTCAAATGAGATCTTTAATATCTCACCTTCTTAAATCATAAGTATGAAGTTTCATAGCATTTTTTAACATAGGTTTATATTCTTTATTTCTAATTGTTTAACTTGTACACACTTTTTTTCTATTTTCTAACTTTAGGGTAATGGAAGCGGCCAACTTTCTAACTCTACAAATGATCAAATTGTTAACAATGTTGCTACTAACCCGATTGGAACTTCACCTCCGGTAAGGTCTTTAATTATTTATTTCTAATACTTTATTTCTAATTGTTATAACTAGCTCATTATGCTTAATATTACACTTTATATTGTCCTGTTGGTATAGAGTATCAATAACAACAATACTCTCCGCAAGTGCACATTGCTAGATTGGTGTGGTATAGGAGAGGTGGTTACTGAAGGTAGCTGGTCCTCAAATGATCCTAAAGTTACTTTTTACCATGTTCCTCTCAGTCCACACGCTGCTAGAGTTTGGGTGGACTTGCCAAAGAAGGCAGATGCATTTTTATGGAGACCTAACTCAAAGATGACATACATTGAGGATGTTGTTGGAAGTATAGTAGCATGGCCTCTTGACAAAGTTATTTTAAGTATGTACATTTTTTAACTATTAACTTCTAGTTAGCTTTTTTCACTAAAATCTTTGTGTATAAAGTTAATTATTTATTTAGTTTTTGTTCATCATTTTTTTGTAGGTTGATAAAAGAATAATTGTACAAAGTCCAAAAATGTCATTATCAAGACACAACAAGCTTAAGTGTTTATATTTACACATCATATTAACTTTTTGTAACTAATGGATAGGCACTATAGGAAAAAATAAGTCTACGATATCATATTACCTTTTTGTAACTATTACCTAGGTTGATCATTGTGTTATGTTGAATGATCTATTCGTGACTATTTTTTGTGAGACAACATGAATAACATTTTGTGCAGTGCAATATAAATCTTTTGTGAAAATAACATTTTGATAGTACAAACTCTTTTTATATTATAGGCCTTTTAAATACATTTCTTTCACATAACTAGAATGTATTTTATATGTTGATGTTCGAAATTGAATATTGATATTTAAAAAAGTATATTGTATATAAAATATAAGAAAATACTATATTATTATAGGCTTTATTTAAAGGTATGACTAAACATTTATATTTGTTAAAATTTCCAATTATAAACAATCAATAACCTTTTATACATGCTATAAAACTATTTTCATAGCTTCAATAAAACGCTATCATAAATAATATAAATAAAATAAATGCTATTACAAAGTTGTTCTATAACCTTTTCAAAACGCTATCAAATGCACACTTTTCATAGCTTTCATAAAACGCTATCATAAATGATATAAATAGAAGATATGCTATTACAAAGATGTTTTTATAACCTTCCCAAAATGCTATCAAAATGCATGCTTTTTATAGCTTTCATAAAACTCTATGAAAAGTCCAGACTTTTACTAACTTGGGCTGTCACGACCTTTCGTAAAGCGCTATAAAATGTCTACAATAGCGTTTTTAGCGAGCTATCGTAGACATTTTTTTCCTATAGTAGACCTGCTTGCTCGGCTCAAGATGTGGCATGAAGCCAACTAACATCGTTTTTCTTCTCTAAACAACACCAGTTGACCTTGATTACTGATCCTTTACCATGCTAAACAACTTGCGCAAATTAAGAAAAAACTTACGCAGTGAAAAAATTCAAGAATATAACTAACATAACCTTGTCTACATTTGATCGAAACAAGTTTAGGCTAAATGCCGTTACATACACACTATCCTTTTTAGAACCATACAGAAACCACAATTGTGCTTACCCTTTAACAAAACCTATGTACATTATATAAGTAAGCATAAGTACTAACTAATAACAGTAAAACTATCTACAATTTTTGCTCAACATACTTGGAGACAACAGTCAGGCTTGCGGATCACGACCTCTACCTGAAAAGTGGGAAAACATTTGGAAAGGGTGAGATAAATAGCTCAATGAGTGATGATTTTATAAAAAATATTTTAATAAAAACACACTCTAATCTTTTTCATAAAGCTTACATAAGTATAAAATATTTATAATTTCTTTAAACTAAACTCTTTCTTGTCTTTCAAATACTCTAATACTCTGTTATCTTTGTATGCTCTATACCCAGGAAACTTGGTCACCATAGTAACTAGTTCGACCTACTGTGTTCGATCTATCTTCTCGGTCAAGATAGCAGAGCGCTGATCATACTATCTTGTCTGAACTCGGTGGTAGCGACTAAGTGGTCATCTCAACCCTTTACCCCTTAATTTTTGTGCACATTGACCATTGAGAACTCGGTATATAGAGTACCATGGTCTTCTCTTTAAACCATTCTCATTAAACTCCTGCTTTTCAAATATCTTTCTAAAATGGTAAACTTTACTATATCAGAACTCAAGCATACTCGTAAAAAAGGCTTCGAAATATTAATAGGCTTAACAATAAATACATTCTTTGGAATTATTTCTAAATAACATACTTTAATACTTATTAAAACATGCTCGTAAACAAGTAAACTCAAACCTTCATATATCAAAGTATGCGTAAAAACATTCGATAAATGATAAGATTTAAAAATCAATTTAAACTCATTTTATCACTCACAAATTGTAGTTTAAACCCTCGGTCTATAGACTTGTTCGATCTCTTCTTGTCATTAAATAATGGGAAATAACTCCAGGTAATTCTCTTTTTATCATGAAAATATTAGATTTCTGCTAAAAATTTTCCAAAATACCAAAAGCAACCAAAAATAACCATTTGGCATCTCTGGTGCACAAGGGTGGGCGACAGAGCTCTGGGGGCCGCAATTAGTCAAGACGGACAAAATGGTAAAAAGTCAAAATGTTGAGTTTAGACTTGAAAAGTCAAACTTTGAATTGGATTTAAATGCTAAATTACTATATTGCTCTTACACTAATTTAAATAATAACACTTGTTGAGATTTGGCAAGCTTATCACTTGCATGTGATATGCAAGTGGCTTATTGCATGCAAGACACGTACCCCACTAAGAACGTCAAGTGATGAGATAGGAAAGCTCTTGAATGTAATTTGCTTGTAAAGTGGTTTATTGCAAAGATGAAAGGACTCTTTGTTTTGAGAAGTGTAGAATTAATTTTGTAATTTGAGAATTACAAAACAATCTAAGAACCTCTCTTACTCTAAACAACAAAAAAGATCTAATAGTTAGGTTCTCCAAAAAGATATCATCTCTCTCTATTTTTTCTTCCACCATTCGTGTCCACAACTTGATTCCAAGTTCAAATAATAGCAGGTCAACTCTAGTGGTAGTCCCGACTTCAAATTCGTAAAGAGAATACAAGAGAAGAAAACCTTCAAAGATAAGTTTTTTTTTTATTAACCCCATCTTTGTTTATATTAGGGTTATTATTCATGTTGATTACTAAATTTTGTTTAGTTGCAATTAGAGTAAAGTTTGTTCCTTTATCCGTTGCACATGTCTATCGTTTCCATCAGTTATGATGTGCTACATGTTATAGGCTATGATGTTCTGTTAACTTTGTCTGTTCGGGTTGTACCCATATGGGTGTCCCTCGAGATCACCACCTTTTTATGACTGTGTGGTTCGACAAAACCACTAGTCTATCATGATAACTTTTATGAGTGATTCGATGGGGTCACTTTCAGCCTGGTTCTCTTAGACGTTCCTTCGAGTTCAACGAAGTCAAATTTTTCCTATGTGTTACCTTTCGGTTCACCATAGACCAGATGTATTCCTATAAGATCACTAGATATTGTGTGTTTAAGAGCACGATAGGTTTGGGGTACTTCCTTACGAAACCTTAATGGGAAGTTAACAGATACCTAGTGGGGCTAGTAATGGGTCCCTTATTGTGTATATGTTTATCCTCACTCTTTCTATTTTTTAAATTTTCATGTAGAGGTAGAGGTAGAGAAAAGCTAGGGAATGACAAGAAGTGACCGTGACTTGCAATAGAAAATATCTTAGGTTGCTTCCACCTTTCACGTTTTGAGTATATGATTTTTATATTTTATTTAAAATTGTTGAACTTAAGAATTACTTTTATGTTACTTTTCTTTAAAGTTAGATAGGGCCCGAACTAAGATTTTATCTTCTACTTTTATTTCTATATATTTCATTTACGATTTATAAATGTGAAGCTTTCATTGAAAATTTAGTGTACTCTTTTATTTTTTATATGAAAATCTTTGTTAATTTTAGTAGTAATGACCTCAACTTAGTATAAAGAGTTCGGTTGTTACAGTTTGTATCAAAACCTAAGTTGTTAGGCTATGTAGATTGACTTATGATGTAAGTCTTGATTTTTATCCCTCTTGCTATAACACGGTCCTTTGTCACTCATGATGTATGTTTTATGATACATGATCATGCATATGTATATGACCTTGCCTATATTAAAATAGATTAGTATGAATGTTATGATTTAATTGTGAAGCATTTTTGGTGGTGGAATTTAGGAAAAATGCCACCACGTAGAAGTGCTCGATGGGGTGGTCAAGGAGACAAAAAAGTAGGACGTAATTAGCATGATGGACTGTTTTATGACTGAAAATCTAAGTAATAAGTTATGTTGGTGCTTTTAAAGAGAACTAAACACATGATTAAGTTCAAGTACACCAAGCACATTGAATGGTGTTTAGAGTTGAGATATTGGGGAAGGAATGAACAAAACTTTAGTGCCTAGTTGCCTCGATGGGACTTTAAGAAACTGTTTTTGAGTTTACCATGAAGGAAAAGTTACTAGTTTCAAGATAGAAAACATGAAATGTAGTTTTAACCATGCAAGCATAGATTGTTCAGCAAGGAGGTAGTTATTAATCCTCCTACAGAGGCTAGTTTCAAGTACAAAGAGTTGGAACTATGGTCCTACTAAAAGTTATCTTAGTTATGAAGGCCAGTAAGTTGCTTGACTCGGATACCTAGAGTTTCATGGCTAGTGTGATAGACATTAGAGAGGATTACCACCTCACAAAGAAATTGTGTTTGCCATTAAGTTAGAGCCAGACACCATTTCAATTTTGAGAGCTCCGTACAAAATTGCTCTAGCTAAGCTACAGAAGCTGAAGGTTCAGTTGCAGGAATTGTTGGACAAGGGTTTCATCTGACCTAGTGTGTCACCTTGGGGAGCACCAGTATTGCTTGTGAAGAAGAAAGATGGGTCGATGCGCCTTTGCATTGATAGAGAGAGCTTAATAAGTTGACATGCAAGAACAGATATCCGCTGCCTAGAATTGATGATTTGTTTGATCAACTACAAGGAGCCACTGTGCTCTCTAAGATTAATTTACTTTAAAGCTATCACCAGTCGAGGATTAGAGACAGTGATATTCCTAAGATTGCCTTTCGTTCCAGATATGGACATTATGAATTCATTGTAATGTCTTGTGGCTTGACAAATGCTTCTGCTGTATTTATGGATTTGATGAACAGGGTGTTTAAGGATTTCTTAGACACTTTGTGATAGTTTTTATTGGTGACATTTTGGTTTACTCCAAGGTAGAGGTTGAACATGAGGAGCATTTGCATAAGGTTTTGGAGACTCTTCGAGCCAATAAACTATATGCCAAGTTTTCAAAGTGTGAGTTCTGGTTCAATCAGGTGTCCTTTCTTAGCCATGTAGTATCTAGTGAGGGAGTTTCATCGAAGCCGTTACTAGTTGTCCTCGACCTTCTACAGTTAGTGAAGTTCGTAGTTTTTTGGGTTTAGCAAGTTATTACAGAAGGGTCGTGGAAGGTTTCTCTCGTATAGCCAGTCATTTGACTCAATTGACCAGGAAAGGAACTCCTTTTGTTTAGAGCCCAACATGTGAGAGCAGTTTTTAAGATCTTAAGCAGAAACTTGTTACTGCACCAATCCTTACAGCGCCAGATGGATCTGAAAGTTATGTGATTTAAAGTGATGCCTCTAAGAAGGGATTGGGTTGTGTCTTGATGCAGCAAGGTAAAGTGGTTGCTTATGCCTCTTGACAGTTGAAGAGTCATTAGTAGAACTATGCTACACATGATTTAGAGTTGGCAGCAGTAGTCTTTGCACTTAAGATTTGGAGGCACTATTTTTATGGTGGAAAGATACATATCTTTACTGACAAGAAGAGTTTGAGATACTTCTTTACTTAGAAGGAGCTGAATATGAGACAACGAAGGTGGCTTGAGTTAGCAAAGGATTATGATTGTGATATTTTATACCACCCAGATAAGGCGAATGTGGTAGCTAATGCTCTTAGAAGAAAGGTATCACATTCCGCAGCACTTATTATTAGACAGGTATCTTTACACAAAGATCGTGAGAGAGCTGAGATTGAAGTTTCAGTGGGGAAACTCACCCCACAGTTGGCTTAGTTATCAGTGCAACCAACTTTGAGGCAGACAATTATTGTTTCTAAGCTTAATGATCCTTATTTGGTTGAAAAGTGTCGTCTAGTGAAGCAAGACAAGCTGAAGAGTTCTCTATATCCTCTGATGAAAGGCTTATGTTTCATAGATGATTATGCGAGCGGGTAGACAGTGTAGTTAAGATAGAGTTATTGGCTAAAGCTCATAGTTCTCAATTTTCTATGCATCCAGGCATCACAAAGATGTATCAAGATCTGAAACGAGTTTGCTGGTGGCAACATATGAAGAGAGAAGTGGCATACTTTGTTAGTAAATGTTTGGTGTGCCAAGATGGAAGGAGGAGAAGGTATCTATGGACTTCATTACAGTATTTCCTAGGACCTTGAAAGGTTATACAGTGATTTGGGTTGTTGTCGACACGCTGACGAAGTTAGCACATTTCATCTTAAGGAAATCTA
Source organism: Cucumis hystrix (assembly GCA_025688845.1). Taxonomy (NCBI): domain Eukaryota; kingdom Viridiplantae; phylum Streptophyta; class Magnoliopsida; order Cucurbitales; family Cucurbitaceae; genus Cucumis; species Cucumis hystrix. Next base: position 3,165,945 of record CM046890.1, read on the forward strand.
CTTATACTGCCAGTAAGTGGGCACAGTTGTATATGACTGAGATAGTGGGACTGCATGGAGTGCCCGCATCAATTGTTTCTGATAGAGATGTCTGTTTCACTTATAAGTTCTGGAAAGGACTTCAGGCTGCCTTAAGCACGAGATTAAATTTTTGTACGGCCTTTCACCCTCAGATTGATGGTCAAACAGAGCGTTTGAACCAAATTTTGGAGGATATGTTACAAGCTTATGTGTAAGAGATTTCAGGGAGTTGGGACTCCCATTTGCATTGATGGAGTTCGCTTCTAATAAAAGCTATCAGATCACCATTGGCATTTCATCATTTGATGCTTTGTATGGTAAGTGTTGTAGATCCTCTGTTTGTTGGAGTGAGGTTTGTAAGCAGAGGATGTTAGGCTCCGAGCTTGTTCAGTCCACCAATGAAACCATATAGAAGATTAGAGCCTGTATGTTGATTACACAGAGCAAACAACAGAGCTACGATGATGTACAGCGTGAGGATCTTGAGTTTGATGTAAGGGACATGGTTTATCTAAAGGTAGCACCTATGAAGGGTGTTATGAGATTTGAGAAGAAGGGAAAGTTGAGTCCATGTTTTGTAGGGTCATTTGAGATACTTGAGTGGATTGGCCTCGTAGCTTACCGTTTGGCATTGTTTCCATCATTTTTTTGCAGTTCATGATGTATTCCATGTCTTTATGCTGCGGAAGTATGTAGTGGATTCGACGTAAATAGTTGATTATGAGCCATTGCAAATTAATGAGAATTTGAGCTATGAGGAGCAACCAGTTAAGATTTTGGCAAGAGAGATTAAGCTACTCTGTAACAGAGGAATTGCACTGATTAAATTTCTTTGGTGAAACTACGAAGTTAAAGAGGCCACATGGAAAAGAGAGGATGACATGAGAGCCTAGTATCCTAAGCCATTTAAGGATTAGAACTTTTGAGACGAAAGTTTCTTAAAGAAGATAAGATTGCAATGCCCAAAATATTAAGGTAATTTTCAAGCCTAATTATCTTAGTTTAACTTAGTTATGTTAGAATTATTGAGGTGTTATTTGAGAAAATTATTGGTGATAATTGTTTGATTTTTTGAAATTATATTTAGTAAAATATTTATTGAAAGAATATTTGATTAATGTGAAGATTTGGAATTTTGGTGTTGTTAAAGATTTGTTATGACTTTATTTAAATTGGTGAAGTTTAGAGAATTATGGGTACTTACATATATGTTTATATATAATTAAATAAGTTATGGAAGGTTAAGAATAATTATATTATTGAGGATAATATAATTATTAAAAATAATATATTGTTGATGTTTAGAAAGATAAAAAGGAGGATTTGATAGGAAATTAATGAGGAGAGAGAAGAAGTTGATTTGTTGTTTAAAAAAAGGGGAAAAAAGAAAATATTTGGAATTTAAAAAGAAGTAATAATAATAACAGTTATTATTATTATTTTATAGAGCCTTGGAACGCATGCACACCCTCATTATTCATCTTCTTCTTCAAACGTTGGAAACCATAGTCGTCGCTCAAGAACGCCGCCACCCTTTAATTATCTTTGTTCACAGTCAGGAACAGCCGTCGTGCACTCTGCAGCCTCCATCGTCGGCCGTAGCACGCCACAAGCCGCATAGCGTCGCTATCCAGTTGTATCTTTGTTTGTAAAGCCCATCATTTCTGTTGTGTCGTTCAGTTGTTTCGTCTTTACCTCTCTCTGTTTCTGTTAAAACTGAAAAGCCTTGTCCAACGTGCAGTTCTCTGTCACATCTTTCCATCACCGTGATGCTAAAAAGTCTCCATTGTTCCTTCTCCCGAGTTGGTTCTCTCCTCCTTCACGAGATTTGCATCCTTACCGAGTTGACCTTTTCTTCTAGCCAATATTCTCACTTGTAAGCCGTCTATCTATCTCTCAGTCGCATTCAAGCTGTGTCCCTTGCAACCTGAGCCGTGAAGCCCCTCTCCCTTGTGTGTGAGTCGATTCCTCTCCTGGCCGAGTCTTGAGCTCTTTTCTTTTCCTTTAGCCATCTAAGCCATTTTTTTGTCATTTGTTGGTATGTTTGGTGCACCCATCAAGTTTAATTATTGGTCTAAGTAATAAATTTTGGATGAAGTTGAACTATCTTAAAATGGATTATTTTCCCCTTAGGTTCATTTGACTAAAACAGTTGGAGTAATTATTTGTGGAATTCTACCTCACATGTTGAATTGGTTTCAACCTCTTTTGTTGGTAAGTTTGGAACCATAGGTAATTAATTATTTGATGTTGGTTGTCAAACTATAAATTTAAATATTTGTTTATGTTTAGGATTTGTCCAGTTGGAAACTTTGACTATCACCTAGTTGTTAACTAATCTCTCAGGTAAGAGATTCTACTACTAGTCCTTCGAACCTAAAAGTAAGAGCTTGCATGTATTTTCCATTATGCATTGATGTAGCTATGATGCATAATGTGACTGATATGTTATGACTGATAACACTGATATGATACATGATATATTAATCACATGATAAGGACGTTATGATTGATATTTATGCCATGTTATGATATCTACATCTTATGGACTGTGGTGTTCTGTTAACTTTGTCTATTAGGATCGTACCCATATGGGTGTTCCTCGAGATCACCACCTTTTTATAATTGTGTGGTTCGACGGGACCACCAGTCTGTCATGATAACTTTTATGAATGATTCAACGGGATCACTTACAACCTAATTCGCTTAGGCATTTCTTCGGGTTCGTCGAAGACAAATTTCTCCTAGCGTTTCCTTTCGGTTCACCGAAGACCAGATGTGTTCCTACAGGATCACTAAATAGCGTGTGTTTGAGAGCATGGTAGTTTTGGGGTACTTCCTTACAGAAACCTAATGAAAAGTTAACAGGCACCTAATGGGACTAGTAGTGGGTCCCTTATTGAGTATATGTTTATCCTCACTCTTTCTATATTTAATTTTTCATGTAGAGGTACAGGTACAAGAAAGCTAGTGAATGATAAGAAGTGACCGTGACTTGCCATAGGGAATATCTTATGTTGCTTTCGCCTTTCACGTTTTCAGGAAATGAATTTTATATTTTATTTAAAATTGTTGAACTTAAGAATTACTTTAATGTTACTTTTCTTTAAAAGTTAGATAGGGTCTGAACTAGAATTTTATCTTCTACTTTTATTTCTACATAATTCATTTACGATTTATAAATGAGTATTTGAAGTTTTCATTGAAAATTTAGTGTACTCTTTTATTTTTATAACTGGTGATCGTATTGAATATTGTAAACGATCATGTTGACATAGGTACACAATCATAAGATCCTGGTGACCGTATTGAATATTGTAAACGATTGTCTTGTTATAGGTAAGCGATCGTGTTAATATGGATAAGTGATCGTGTTGATAGTGGTAAACAATTGTGTAATTCATTGTAAATAATCGTAAAAAATTTCAAACTATCAATCTTCATAATGACATACATAATTCTTACACTAATACTTAAAACTTCTAAACATTTCAAATGAAAAAAACAACTTTAGAAATCTTACTAACAACAAAAAACAAAAACGATCTTCATAACGAACTATAAAATTCTTAGTTCAATGTTAATGATCGTGAAAAACTTCAGTACTGATCTTCATAATGAAATACAAAATATCTTACAGTAATACATAAATATTCTAAACATTTGAAACGAAGACAAAATTTACAATTCTTACCACAAACACAAACAAAAACGATCTTCATATGGAAAGATATAATTCTTAATTAACGAAACTTTATATTCGCTTAAATAGTTCTAATTTGCTATAGTATTTAGAATTCTCACCGAAAACAAGATCACCGCAATGATATTGACAGAGTAATATAAATGATCTTGATTGTTGAAGTTGATGATAGAGATGACGAAAAAGAGAAAGAATACTGTCGAAGATGATAAATAAGAGAAAGAATGATCCAGATGAAAAATATATAAAACATGACATGAATAACTTAAAAATAAAGTGAAACAATAATGAAGAAGAAGAATCAGAAACGAAAAAATCGTTATAAAACCAGTAAGGGCAAATATGAAATTCTAAAAAAATAATCAACCTTAATGGGCTTTTCTTAATTTGTTATATGGACCAAAAATATTTTCCAATTTTTTTATACCTATGAAAATTTACCTAAATATTATTATTATCTCTTTCTCCTAAATATATTTTCATTTAAGGAATTTTTAAAAATAGTAGATTTTACAAAATATTTACAACATATAGCAAATTTTATCATTGATAATCATTTATATGCTATAGTGATAGAAAACTATTAATGATAGAATCCAAAATTTTGCTATAGCTTATAAATATTTTTATTTATTTTTTTATTTTTAAAAATGTCCCTTTTCCTTTTCCTTTTTCAAATAACAAAATCATCTTCTTCTCTCTTCTCATTTAATTCCCTATCAAATCTTCTTTTTATCTCCTTCCCAAAATATAACATTTTTCCTCAATTAATTATATTGTCCCCATAATACAATTACTCTTAACCTTAAATAACTTAATTAATTATATGTAGAGAATTTTCAAAAATAGAAAATTTTACAAAATATTTACAACCTATAATAAATTCTATCACTGGTAGTCATTGATATGCTACAGTGATAGAAGACTATCATGGATAGAATCCAAAATTTTGCAATAGATTGAAAATATTTTAATTTATTTTGCTATTTTTAAAAATACCCTTTATATATACTCACACATATATAATTACCCATAATTCTCTAAACTTCACCAATTTAATTAACCAATGTCATTCAACGACTTAAATCAAATCTTTCACATACCAAAATCCCAATTTTCATAATTAATTGAATATTTATCCAAAAGTATTTAATTAATTCTAATTTTCACAAATCAAACAATTCTCAAATAACACACAAAAATTCTAACATGATTAAATTTAAAACTACTTAAATTTTTTTGGGTGTTACATACTATTTCATTTAGGATAAACCATGATAGTCTTTTCATGATGACATTTTGAAGCATCTTTTCAATTTTCTATATGTAACTTTGGTTATTTGATATGCTCTATTGGTATGGTAGCCTTCTGGATGGATATTCTATATTTTATCATATCTAGATTCTTTATTCTCACATCGATACATTTTACATGGGTTTTAATTTTATGTTGCACCTTCTCAGATATTATTGTTCTAAGCAAATTGTTGCCCTCCTTATGACATTTTTTTATCATGGGTTTCCATAATTAATGATCTGTGGAAAAAAATTCTGTATTTAAATTGTTGAATATTTGTATAGGCTCTTAAGAGTTACTATAATTATACACTCAAAAATTCTGCAAGCGAATATTGTAAACATATAATGAATAAACTTAGTGTGACTAGACTGGAGTGAGTTATGTGTGCTATTTTGTGAGCTTTGAAGAGGGAGAAACAACATAATAATTAGTGGGGGTCAAATTTTCTATGGCAATTTTCTGTCTCTCGTTCGATTCTCAATTTCGTTTTGAACCTCTATTTCTAGGCCCTTTTACTTTTCTTTATTAATTCCTTGTAGTCTAGCTTCTTTTTGTGTGGTCTTTTCCTTTTTATATGCACGTGTATTCTTTCATTTCTTTTCTTATTGAAAGTCAACTTTCTTCGGTAAACAAAAAGAAAAAATGCATTTGGTAATTTATATCATATTGATTGCATTAGTTGAGTGTCTATTGTTGTATTTTTTATGATTTTTTCCCAGTGGGGGAGAAATTCTTAATTCATCTAAGTCTTTTCATGATTTTTTTCCACTGTATTTTTTCATAATTGTTTTGTGAGATTTTCGTGATCTTTTCTTAAGGAGATACAAAATTATTTCTCACCTCAGCCTTTTCATGATATTAACAATTGGAAAGCTCTCTCGTGTTTGCATTGGGTGGGCGATCCCTCTTCTCCTATCCCATAGGATGTTTTGTTCTTTTTTAGGGTAGTAATAAACATTGTTACATATAGAAAAACAATCTTGAAAGTTAGAGATATTATTATACACTATCATGGTTACAAACTATTGGGCAAGAAATTTGGCTTCAAGGTCATAGTGTAGGTAAGTTTTTGTTTTTATGATTAATTGTCTATGGATAAAGTTGCTCTTTTTTCTGAAATATTATTTTTGTCGAGATGATGATATAGAGTTTTTCAAGAGTAGAATGTATTGACAAATAGGAGCTTGCTCAAATTTTTACTTTCGAACATGGTGATTACTTGTTTGTTTTAGACTAACAGCAACACAAGTTTGAAATTGTTCATTTGCAAAATAACATGTTCTAGTATGTTTACTGCTTTTCAGCTGTACTTTTCTTAGTTTTGCTACCATGCGTTCCATATCCATGTTTTTACCTTTCGTGTCCAAATATATTTCTTTCCATTATGCATCACGCCTCTCTTGTATCAAATCAGAAACAATGGAAGAACTAAATGCCTTTTCTAGGGAAAGTAATGGTTTCATTCCAACATATCTAAATAAAATGAAGCGGTGGTTCCTTTTACATCCTCAACATTTGAGTTTCCTTACTATTCTACTACTTGCTTCGTTAGTTATGACTTTATTTACTATTTTAGGAGGTGGAATTTTACTATTGTACTTCAGAATTAAACGATTATTTGAAGGTAGAAAGCTAAATGATTCGTAAGAGGGTGAACGATCGTATAGAAAGCTAAACGATCGTGTAAGAGGGTGAACGATCGTATAGAAAGCTAAACGATCGTGTAAGAGGTTGAATGATCATATAGAAAGCTAAACGATCACGAAGGAGGTTGTAGGATAAACGATCGTTTGAAGGTAAAATGCTAAACGATTGTGTAAGAGGGTAAACAATCGTATAGAAAGCAAACGATCACGTAAGAGGGTAAATGATCATTTCGAAAGCTAAATGATCGTTTAAGAGGTTGAACGATCATATAAAAAGCTAAATGATCGTGTAGGAAGTTATAGGAAAAATGATTGTGATAACATTTCCTACACAACGAAACACGATTATTGTAATGACCCAAACTTTTAATCTAAGCTAAGGTCATTGTCGCCTCGTGCTCGAGACAACGCGGAGCGGCCGACACCCTCAAAAGAGTTGGTTTTAAAAGAAAATAGGGGTCGCCACCAATCATTTTTATAGTGTGATTGGACACCAAAATAAAGTAAACAATTTTTAAAAAAATATGGTATGCAAAAGCTAGAGTTGAGTTCGAGAGTCATTTATGTAAGGGGAAAGTATTAGCACCCCCACAACACTCATTTAGAAAACGGTGCCCAAATTTCAAATCTTGAATTGAAAATATTCTTTAATTTACTTTAAAACAAATGTCTTATTTTACCCCTCATTACTCCAATATTTGAAGCAATGATCTCATAAAATAAGTGGAGAGTGTCACGGTCATATTTTTCCAAGGTGTGTTTACCTATGGTTATATGCTCTGATTACCTCCGGTTTATCTTATCTTTACGTCCCATATCTAGTTTAGGTAGTTGCATTTCATTTTAAGTCATAAAGCTTGGGTGTGACGTTTCGGCATTTTCATATGCAAGCCTACCAGAGCAAAAAATGTTCAAAATGTACTATAGGGGAGGCATACCAGTTGAATCCCCGCCCAAGCATTAGTTGTACTCTTTGCAAGCAACCCTTTTTCCTTGCAATTGACAGTCTTTAATGCTTATTGTAACATCTATTTCAATGTATTTCTTTTTTTCCCGCGTTTTATAAACAAAATTTCCCAAGAAGGGTAAGGAAGGTTACGACATACGTCGACGTTACCCATAACTTTTGGATTTTGATCGGCTGACTTGTTCATCGAGTTAGAACAAGTGCCGCACAATCGTCCGTCTCAAGGTTGAAACGCTACGATTGTGACAAGTGGTATCAGAGACAAATTGGCTGATTGACAGTCGAGACAGAAAGATGTCGACTACGAAACAGATGGGAAAGACCCATAATGAATGATTGGTGGAAATCGAAGAGCAGATGCTCTATCTGGTGGAAGTTCCTGATTCCATCAGCTCAATAGAAACCCCACTTGAGGAGATTTCGAAGAAAGCCGATGCCATTGATGCGTGTCCGGTCGTCTGGACGGATTACCCATACAAGATTTGTTAGCTAGAGTCGATACTCTAGAGTCACGAGTTATGAGAACTGGAAATGTCACCGAGAGCGTGGAGACAGTTCGTCGGGCGCTGCTGCCCAGATGGAAGAACGAGTTATCGAGCTAGATAACTCCTAGAAGGATATAATGGAAATGATAAACTGCATGACCGAGGATTTTTTAGCCACCCTGGATGTCTTTAGAACTGAAATCGTATAGTTGAACACGAAAGTGAACCTTACAATGCGAGCGTTGGCAAATCAAGCTCTAGCTGGAGGAGCAATTACAGGTGGCAAGATAAAGATCCCAGAACCTAAGCCCTTCTGTGGGGCAAGAGATGCAAAGGCACTGGAAAACTTTATCTTCGACATTGAACAGTATTTCAAAGCCACGAATACTAATACGAAAGAAGCCAAAGTGACATTGGCGACCATGCATCTATCTGAAGATGCAAAGTTGTGGTGGAGATCCCGGTATGTGGACATTCAGGAAGGAAGTTGCACCATAGATACTTGGGACAGTTTGAAGAGAGAACTCTGCTCGTAGTATTTCCCTGAGAATGTCGAGATTCTGGCTCGACGAAAACTGCAGGAATTAAAATACACTGGAACCATTGGGGAGTATGTGAAGCAATTCGCGGGGCTGATGCTAGATGTATCGGATATGACCGAAAAGGACAAAATCTTCAGTTTTGTTGAATGGTTGAAGCCGTGGGCAAGGACTAAGTCATACGAACAGAAAGTTCAAGACCTCACGTCAGCCTATGCAATAGCTGAACGTTTGTTCGATCTGTCTAGTGACTCTCAAGACTCGAGGAGTCACCAAAGTTTTTCACCCGGAAGAAATAGAAACAGCCGATCGAATTCCCCCAAGGCTGCCGGTGAAAATAGAAGTCCCAGTAGAGACCGCAAGCCTTTCCAATCCAATACGGAGGACACCTGAAAAAGACGTGATAGTCCAAACACGTCGAATCGTCCCTTCAGTTGCTATATATGTAACGGGCTACATGGGGCAAGGGAATGTCTAGATAAAGCGGCCTTCTATACCTTTCAGGCCTCTTTGGCTGTGGACTCAGATGACAAGTTGAGTCAACCAGAGAAGGTAGATGGGCAAGTAGAGGAAGTTCAAAATGTCAGAGTGGGAGCCATAAGACTCTTGTCGTCCCTCCAGAATAAAGCGTGGGAGACAAGTGGACGTACGAAAGGGGGCCTAATATATGTTCACACCTGGATTAACCGGAAGCATGCAAGGAGCACTATGGTCGACTTCGGTGCAACTCATAATTTTATAACTGTGGCCGAAGCCAGACGACTAAACCTTCATTGGAAGAAGGATACTGGAAAAATGAAGGTCGTGAATTCTACAGCTCTACCCGTCGTTGGAGTAGTGAAATGAGCGGTGATACAGTTGGGAGGATGGAACGGTTTCGTTGATTTCGTAGTTGTAGGCATGGATGCGTTTGATGTAGTTCTTGGAATGGAATTCCTTCTCGAACATCAAGTGATCATGATGCCTGCAGCTAGATGTTTGGTGATCACAGGGTCTACCCCCACCGTTGTGCAGACAGACCTTCAGCAATCGAAAGGATTGAGAACGATCTCGACCATGCAACTGAGAGAGGGTCGTGTTCGATAAGACACAAGGTGTGTCGTGGAGAGGTGTTGTGATGGGAAACGTGATAGTTTGCCCATGTCAGAATTGCCTACGAAGAATAATGGTCGTATGGCGCAGTCAGAGTCAACTGGACTCCGGAGACAGTCAAGGAGATTGTCGAGTGCAGGATTCACTAGATCTATAAAAGCTCTGTATGAAGCTCAAGCCTTCTTATGGAAGGAAGAGAATGGACGGTTGTGTGTCGACAACCGTGTACTGAAGCAAACCCAAAGGAGAGGGCCAACTTTTGGGTCCGTGAGTGGGACTCAACCTGTTGAAGCTTACTCTAAGGCGTCTAGTCAGGCGTCGGGTGGCGTCCTAGTGCAGAATGGACACCCTGTCGCATTTGAGAGTCAGAAACAAAATACCGCAGAAGGTAGTTATTCGATGTTTGGGGAAGGAACGCTTGCCACGGTACATAGTCCGAAGGATGGGAGACAACATTCCCAAGGATCTACACATGGAAGAGAGACGAATAACGTTTTGAGCAACCGCGTTGATACTCAGTTAAAATGGACTTTGAGTCAAGCAAAGAGTCAGAGAGACCTGCTCGAACTTGACTTCGAATCAAAATCAAAGAAAGGAACGAGTAACCGGGTAGCTGGTGCCCTTAGTCAGAGAAATAGTCATGTGATTCCGTGTGTGGTGACTCGTATACAAGCACGTCAAATTGATGGCCCAATGCAGGACGCGTCAAGGGAATCCTTGCAGAAAAATTCTGTCACTGAAGTTGATTTGAGTTTGGCTAAGACCAGTCAGGCGGAACAAAAGAATGGGGTTCAGTTGTGGAAGCTAACCCAATTTTGTGTTAATGCTACAATGAGTTCATCAACGGATAGAAACCAGTTTGAGATTGTTTGTGGCGGACGTTCTGTACAGTCGCGCACTATTGATCCCTCCTGTGCTGATAAGAATTCACAGGCTCGCAACAGTACCAAGAGGTGGAAGTAGAAGCCAGAGATCGTTCGGGCAGGTCGAGAGGAAGCCCCGAAGCGACAGAAAAAGTGGGTGGATAACAAATATCGCCCCATAGATTTTAGTGTAAGAGACTGGGTCATTGTCAAACTGCGACCTGAAACTGACACCAAGATCACCACCTCGTGAGAAGACACAAGGGACAAGCAGAAGTTGGAGAAGTCCTTGCTAAAGAAGCAAGGAAAAGAAGAAGAAGACCCACGGGGAGGATACACAAGTTCATGGCGAAGTGGAAGACCCTCCTCGTGGAAGAAGCATGTGGAAGATGTACCAAAGACCGTGAAGCGTGGAAGCAGAAGATCGAAGGATTCCAGCTTTGCCAGTCGATGGGGACGTCAACTGTTTAGGTGGGGGAGTGTGTCACGGTCATATTTTTCCATGGTGTGTTTACCTATGGTTATATGCTTCGATTACCACCGGTTTATTTTATCTTTACATCTCATATCTAGTTTAGGTAGTTGTATTTCATTTTAAGTCATAAAGCTTGGGTGTGACGTTTTGGCATTTTCATATGCAAGTCTACCAGAGCTGAAAATGTTCAAAATGTACTATAGGGGAGGCATACCAGTTGAATCCCCGCCCAAGCATTAGTTGTACTCTTTGCAAACAACCATTTTTCCTTGCAATTGACAGTCTTTAATGCTTATTGTAACATCTATTTCAATGTATTTCTTTCTTTCCTGCGTTTTATAAACAAAATTTCCCAAGATGGCTAAGGAAGGTTACAACATACGTCGACGTTACCCACAACTTTCGGATTTTGATCGGCTGACTTGTTCATCGAGTTAGAACAAGTGTCGCAAAATCGTCCGTCTCAAGGTTGAAACGCTACGATTGTGACAGAGAGCATTCCATCAATTAGACTATATTGAAGAAAATTTTCTCACCCCAAGAAAGTGAGAAATTAGTACAATTTCTCAAAATCCGTCATATGAATAGTCTTCTAATAAAGAGATTTTTAAAAAAAAATATTAATTAAAATAATTTTTTCTTTGCATCAAATCTTGGACTCCCAAATATATGATCCCTCACCTCAAGATTCTAGGAAATGAGACTCCCAAATTTTCTAGATTCCATCATAGGATTTTGTTTAAGGAAAACGATATAAGTTATTAGAAAAGATTGATTAGGAAACCTTATGAAATCATAGATTAAATTTTGAAGGTTTGAAAAGCATAAAAAAAAATTAACATTAGAGACAAATTTGCTAAATGATTAAAAAAGATTTTTTATTTTAAAACATAAAGAATTTTAAATTGGATGAATTTTAAAACATTGAAATTTTTTAAATACAAGTAGTTGTACATTTTAAATACGAAACAAAATGAGGCTTAATAGGAAAATTAGATAAGTATAAACAAAAGTAAAAAAGCATTATAATAAATTATACAAACACAAAATAACATATTAAGATTTTCATGAAAACATTATTGAATATCGATCTCGGACTCCCAAAGAATAGACTCCCCACCTCAAGAATTCTAAGAAATTGGACTCCCAAATTTCCTAGATTTTGTTGTCGGAGTTTTTTATGAAGGATAAAATGTAAAGAGAAACATGGATACATATAAAAGATAAGGAAATATATATATATATATATATAAGGAGCATTTTTAAAAATAACAAAATAAGTTAAAATATTTACAAGCTATAGCAAAATTTTGAATTCTATCAATGATAGTCACTAATAGACTTCTATCACTAGTGGCTATCAATGTATATTATTTATAAAATTTAAAAATTCTGCTATATGTTGTAAATATTTTGTCAAATTTGATAATTTGATAAACAGTGGAAAAAAATAAAAAAGAATAAAGAATAAAAAAAATAGAGGGGTGACGACAAGGTTTCCGCCACCCAAAATAATAATAATAAGTAAAGAAAAAAATAAAACAATAATATTAATAAAAGAAATAATAATAAGTAAAAAAGAAAATCAGTAATAGTAAAATAATAATAATAGTAACAGTAATAATGATAATAATGATAAAATTTTCACTCTCTCGTTATTTCTCTCTATGTTTTAGAGAAAAGTAAATATTGGTCAAGAGTTGGTATTAAAAAAAAGGTAATGATAATAACGGTAAATTAAAAAACAAAACATTTTCTTTATGTCACTTCTTTCTCTCTATTTTTTTTATTGAGAAGAAAAAGACTAAAGATTTTTTTAAAAAAAGAAGGAATAATGATACAAAAAAGTAGCAAGAGAAAATAAAATCTTCCTTGTACATTTTTTTCTCTCTACCTTTAAAAAGAGAAAAAAAAAAAAAGGATTCAGATCCCGAAGAAAATTACTTGTCGTATGACGTGCAGATCCTTGAAAATAAATTCCTACCAAATGCAACCTCCAACTAAGGTTTTCTTCTATTGTTTAGGATAAAGGGAAAAAAAAAAGACAAAGAAAATAAAGTAATAAAATGAATAAGTAAAAATCCACATTTTTTAGAAATTTTCTTCAAAGAATTTTTTTCCATAAGTAGAGATTGTCTCTAAACAATTTCCTCCACAGACTCTCTAAAGAATTTATCTGTCTTTTTCAAATGACCAAAGGTCTCTATTTATAGAGTTGGAGTATACCACAAATTAGGAAAATTTAATAAGTATAAAAATTAGACCACAAATTAGGAAAATTTAATAAGCATAAAAATTAAAATGGGATATTATTTGAATAAATTATTTTTTTTCTAAAATAATATAAATAAATTAAATGATATTTTAAAAGATTTTGTGAATAAATTAATTTCTTTTTTTTCCTAAAATAGTAGAAATAAGTTAAATGAAATATTAAAAGATTGTGTTTAAAATAAATTGATTAGTTTCCTTTTCCTAAAATGATAAAAATAAATTAAATGAGATATTATAAGATTTTATGTTATTACTAAACTTTTACCTAAAATGATAAAAATACTTTAGCCATTATTACTAATATTATTTTTTAAAAAATATATGTGAAAGATAAAAATAGGTGGTTACAACATGCCCCCCTTCATGCATCTTTATAGAATTAGAAGGTGGATGAAGAAGTAACCACTAACTCATCAAACTAAGATACTTTAGATAAATTATCGACGTCAAGGCCCAAGGATAAGACAAGCATCTCATGACAAAGGATGAATAAGCTGGAGGCCATAGATAAAACAACTGCCATCACAACAACATGGTGTCAAGGTTATGGATAAAACAATCATCTCATGACAAAAGAATAAATAAGCTGGAGACCGGGAATAAAACAAGCGCCATCGCAACAACATGGTGCCAAGGGCCAATGATATAACAAGCACGTCATGACAAAAGAACAAATGAGCTGGAGTCTAGGGATAAAACAAGTGTTATCGCAGCAAGATGGTGTCAAGGGCCAAAGATAAAACAAGTGCCTCATAACAAATAAATAAATAAGTTGGAGGTCAGGCATAGAACAAGTGCCATCGAGCAATACGGTGTCAAGGGCTAGGGTTAAAACAAGAGCCTCATGACAAAAGAATAAATAAGCTGGAGGCCAGAGATAGAAGAAGCACCATCACAGCAACACATTGTCAAGCCTAGGTATAAAACAAGCATTTCATGACAAAAGAATAAATAAATTGGAGGCTAGGCAATAAAACAAGCGTCACCTCAACAACATGGTGTCAAGGGTCAGGGATAAAACAAGCACCTCATGACAAAAAAATAAATAAATTGGAGGCCAGGGATAGAACAAGCATCATCGCAGCAATAGGGTGTCAAGGACCATGGATAAAACAAGGGCCTCATCACAAAAGAATAAATAAACTTGAGGTCAGGGATAGAACAAGCGCCATTGCAACAACACGATGTCAAGGATGATGGATAAAACAAACGCCTCATGACAAAAGAATAAATAAGTTGGAGTTCAAGGATACAACAAGTGCCATCGCAGCTGAAGGGATAAAAGCTCTATGGCAGCGGAAGAATTTAAAGAACCATTACTCAAATTAATTAGGGAATATTAAAATACCAATACATTGGCAAAATTTTAGAATCAAAATTCTAAATAAATTCTAAGCATGCTTTTAAAGATAAGATACGAGAACTTACTTTCGATGACGTCTCTGTCGGAAACCTTCCTATCCTCTACGATGAGATTGGTTTGTGGGAACCAATTGAGATGGGAAAAGATTTAGAAATATTTGAGAGAAACTCTTTTGCAGAGAGAAAAAGCTTGACCTTTTTTTTCTTAATGAATTTTTTGGATTAAAGAAAATTGTTTTCTTCTAGATATTTATAGCTCTCTTTCCTTCTTGGAACAGGAAAAGGAGTACGAGAGAATCACGAGATTCTATTATCAAATCTACTAATTAATTAACAATTAATCAATTAGTTAATAATTAATTAAATCATATTTAATTAATATTTCATTCAAATCTTATTTGAATAAATATCTCTCCAATATCTTATAGGTTTATATAATTAATTAAATCATATTTAATTAATATTTCATTCAAATCTTAT